>VDFB02072274.1:36684455-37070334 GCA_007258455.2 Sequoia sempervirens
GAAGGAAAGCCTCAAACTCATCAAGGATGACAATTACCCTGGGGCAAAAATTGTTGCAATTTCCTGCTTGATGTTGGAAAAATTGATGTCGTACATTGATCATGAGCATTTTATTGATCTTAAAAGATGTTTCTTATATTCCTTCTCCTTCCAAAACTGCCCCCAACACCCTATTTCATTGTCTCTAGACAACAATTCTACCCTATACCATCCAACACCCCTTTGGATTGGAGTCCAACTATTGCTCACTAATAAACCAACAAATACTGATGATGATAATAGCAATCCCATTCCCAATCTTACTGATGACAATACAATGCATTCCAATAGGAATTTTAAAACCATGGACTCCACCATCCACATAGCTTTAGTCAACATCAATGACTACCGAAGTGGCTTGCTCAAAGATATTGAACTCAAAATTGCTCAACAAGCTTATACTTCTCATCTATTCAACCTACTTCTAAGCAACTTGTGGGTTATTAAAGACATCTAGAAGGCCTAAATTGTATCTCTTAACAAATAGGAAGAGGGTTTGGCTATCCTCAGGCATTGCTAATATTTTTCAACAAACCCAAAAGATATCATTTGTATTTTCAACATTGATACAACTAATATCTTTTGGGTTTGTTGAAAATTTTGGGGTTTCAGTTTTGGGTTTCATGTCTCAATGTTTAATCAGTGGGTTTCATTTCCAATTGCATAAATGTTCCATGGAATTCTTAAGTTCAAGAATATAAATTTTCTATAGATGACACATGTAATTAGATGAAGGTGCATCTCATGACATGTTTCAAATGTGTGATACTCTGTATACATTCCAAATGGCTTATACTTCTCCATACTTCAAACATATTGAATACCAAGCCTAGTTTTATTCACACTTTTCATGTCTTATTTATACAGCCTGCTCATTATGTGCCTCTATTCATACAAACATGATGTATTGTATAGACATTATTTCTCTCATAATACCCCCACCAAAATACACCTCTATATTTGGTATGTTCCTCAAAAAATTATAAGAACTCCCTAAATGAGAATTTAGAGTGCACAATTATTTCATATACTCTTACTCCTAAGATATTTAAAGCTTCACTATTGCAACCAATACTTTGAAAGATAATGTCATAATGCAGATAATGTCACAATTCTACTAGTGGACAATATATTTGGATTAAATAAATGTAGAAAACATTTTCTAGATGTGTTCCAAGTCAGTTACTCTAGAACTTTCCATGATCTAATGTAACTACTAAAGGGTTCAACAACATCATACATGTAAGTGAAACATACTAGGGTTTTAAATGCATTATTTGCACAACATTGTTCATTATCCTCTTGGGACTATAATTGTGTTTAGAACAAGAAGCCTATCACTTTTAAACTTAATGTAGGTGATTGTGAAAAGAATCCTAATGCTAGAGATTTTTTCCTGCTAACTCATGCTTTCAAAATGCATGTTTGTCTTCTCCATATGTCATGCATTTCACTACAACATTAACATTGTTATGTACAATTCATCCTTTATCAAAAGAAGCCTATCTTCTCTAGCATGTTGCCTCTCAAGACTGTACATTCATTTGGCACAATATACTAAGTGTTACAGTCACTTTTCACAGTCCCCTATATTGATCTTTTGAAATGCTTACATGTGTGTATGTGTGTACATACATGTACATATATGTATATGTATGTATGTATGTATGTATGTGTATACATACATATGTACTTGAGTGTATACATGTATGCACGTACATATATGTAAATGCATGTGTACATATGTATGTATACATATGTGTATGTACATGTATGTACATACATACATTTTGCTTAAATTTACATTTCTATAAACCCCAAATTTCTAGTTCACCATGTGTACATGTATGTATACATATGTGTATGTACATGTGTACATATATGTGTATGTTGGTATGTATGTATGTATGCACATATATGCACGTACATGTGTGTACATATATGTGTATGTGTGTACATGTATGTATGTATGTATATACATGTGTATGTGTGTATGCATGTATGCATGCATATATACATGTATGTGTGTATGTATGTACATGCATATATGTGTATATATGTATATGCATGTGTATGTGTGTATGTATGTATGTAATATGTATACATGTACATGTGTATGAATATATGTGTATGTATGTATGTATATGTACGTTCATGTACATATATATATATATATTTATGCATACATAAATGTATATACATATAAATACATATATACATATGTCATGTACATGCACATAAATACATATGTATGTATGTACATGTACATACACACATACACATATATGCATACATACACATCAACTAAGGAAGCAATTTCATGGATCTGAGACATAACTCAACTAAGGAAGCAATTTAATTGTTCCCGTCACTCCCCTCACATCTCTCTTTCTTCCAAACACCCCCTTATCCCTCCTTCCTTAGTGCAGTCGGTCGTCCCGTCTATCTCGGGGGATGGACCTAAGGATAATAACAAAATCTCCCAATTCATCCACGATTGGGAAAACAAGCTGGTTATTAATCTTTTAGACACCCGGCTGTGCCCCTTAGCTTTTAACTTTCTAAAAAGAGGCTTGGGCTTTGCTATCTCCCCGCGTCGTATTCCTGTCACTGACTTCCTCATTGGAATTGAAAAGTCCATCCAATCTCTTCCTGTTGAAGTTTCTGAAGAAGTTCGTCAAGATTGTGCAGTTGCCCTTAGGCATGCCAAACCTCCTAAGCGCAACATTCCTAGATTGGAGTTTCTTGCCTTCAAAATTTTAATTAGCAATCCCAACCTTGTCATTTCCAAGGCTGACAAAGGCAACGCAACTGTGATCATGAACAAACAGGTTTACCTGTCCAAGATGCACATCCTCTTATCAGACTCTACCAGCTACATAATTCTTGATTCCAATCCCATTTCCAAATTGATAAAAAAGGTTAAATCTGCCATTATGGGGTCATCATTTGATGATGCCACCAAAAAATGGCTCTACCCCTCTAAAGAGGTAACCCCACGTATCTATGGGGTTCCCAAAATCCATAAAGTAGGCACCCCCCTTCGACCCATTGTTGATACAATTAATTCCCCTACATATAGGCTAGCAACTCATCTAGCCAAACTTATCTCGCCTCTCATTGGAAAATCTAACTCCTTCGTCCAAAACTCCTCTCATTTTGTCAACTTCATCAAGGACAAGAAACTTGACGAAAATGATTTGCTTGTCAGTTTTGATGTCGTCTCCCTCTTCACCAAAGTCCCCCTTCTTGACTCAATCGAGCTCATCAGATGAAAGGAAAGCCATGAAATTGCTTCCTTAGTTGAGTTATGTCTCAGATCCACCTTCTTCTCCTTCCAAGGTGCAATTTATGAACAAGTGGATGGAGTTGCTATGGGTTCCCCTCTTTCTCCTATCGTGGCCAATCTTTATATGGAGCACTTCAAAGATATCGCCCTCCATTCTTTTCCCTTCAAACCCAAGTGGTGGAAACGTTATGTAGATGACACCAATATCTGTTGGTCTCATGGTCGTGAGAAACTTGAAGAATTCCACTCACACCTAAACAACTTATCTCCTCACATCTCTTTCACCAAAGAAATTGAAACTGATAACCAACTGCCTTTCCTCGACGTTCTTCTCATCAAGAAAATAGATGGTTCATTATCTCGCTCTGTCTTTCGTAAAACCACCCACACTGACTTGTACCTTCACTCTTCCTCTCACCATCATCCGAGCCAAAAAGATGGGGTCCTCAAAACCTTAGTTTCTAGAGCCCTCATAATTTGTGATGATGAGCACCTTGACCATGAATTGGCCCACCTTACCCATGTATTTTTATTAAATGGTTACAAAAGGAAACAAATCAATAGGGCCATCAACCAATCCAAAGCTAGGCTCACCCTCAAGCCTAACCCCTTTTTCCCCCCGTATCCCCCTCTGGCCACCCTTCCATATGTTGAAGGTGTCTCCAACAAAATTGCTAAAATCCTCGTCAAAAAGGGTATCAATTGCACTTTCAAGCCCATTTTCACAATAAGAAATCACATTCCTTCCCCCAAAGACCCTCAAGATCATTTCCACAAATCTGGTGTCTACAAAGTGATGTGTTCTTGTGGCACCCCCTACATCGGGGAAACAGGTCGTTCCATCAACACAAGAATTAAGGAACATGGTGCTGGCATAAGGCATGAACGCATCTTGAAATCGGCTTTAGCTGAACACTCCTCTAAGACGAAGCATCACATTGCCTTAGAAGACACCAAAATCCTTTTCAATGAAGACAACTTCTTTAAGAGGAAACTTAAAGAAGCCATTGAAATCAACAAACATCCCCACAACCTCAACCGAGATGGGGGATGGACTCTTAGCTTCTCCTGTAAACCCCTTTTAAATAATCTCATTGTGGTCTCTCCTAGTCAATCTTGATCCCCCTTCCTCTCCCTCTTTTTTCCCTCCCCTCCTAATTCCCCCTCTCCACCCCCGCCTTCCTCTCTTGGGCCCTCTTCCCGCCGCGCTCCTCTTCTTTCTTCTTCCTCCTTTCCCTCTTTCTCTTATCTCTTATCATTTTTATTAATTTTATTATTATTAATTTATCTTCTTTAAATTTGTCTTCCTTGCTTGACTTCTCTTATTTTGGTTTGATGTTTATTTTGGGGTATGTGATCCTTTCCTTTACGCTCCCTTTGTTTCTTTGTGCTTTTTGGTAGCTTTTACTTTATATTTTTTAAGGATTATTTTTCTCATTGATAAGGTTTATTTTTCACGTTAATAAGTTATATTCATCTTTATGTTCTTTATTATTTTTATGTCATTTGTTCCTCCTTATTTAGTGTTTATGTTGGTATTTGAATTAGTTCCCTTTTATTCATTTATTTTCCTTCTTTTCCTCTTTAGTTTATTACATATTAACCTTCCAATTTATAATAATCAATATATGTAGGTTTATTATTAATAATTATCTAATTTAAATTAATTAATATTTGTTTTATTTTAATTGGTTGTCTCTTTTCATCTTTCTTTTATTTTTGTCTCGAGTTTATCATTTTTTAATCTTCCATTTGATAGTATTCTTTTATATCTTTATTCTCTTCCATTGTATTCATTGATTTTTCTTATTTGAGGTTTTCACCTTTTTGTGTCTTATTTTTTCAATGTATCTTTTCTTCTTTTATATCTTTCTTGATTGTTTTTCTTTGAATTAATTTTCATTATATTATTTCTTCTTTTTAATTATCTTACTTTTTGCTTCTTTATTTCTCACTTTTGTTTAATTTTTTTGTTTTTAATATTGTCTTTTATTCAGTTCTCTTCATTCTCTTATTTTTTTGTGTCTCTTCTATTGTTTTTTCCCCTGTAGGTGGTCATTGCTTTTATCTTTTTTTATCTAATTTATTAATTCTCTTCTTTTGTTGGCCTCTCCTATGATTGTTTTATTTAGTGTTATCATTGTTTTATTTATTGTCTCTTTTTATCTTACTTCTTTCTTTGTTCTTGGCAGGGATTCCTTTTTCTTTTCCTTTTATCCTTAGATTTTTATACTTATTGGTTTTTTGGGTTTTGGGCTTCCCAACCCTCTCACCTCTCTCCTATTTCTATCCAAGTCTGCTATCTCATCTTTCACTTCTCTCTCTTTCTGCCTTTCATCCTGATGATGGATCATGGAGTATGATCTGAAACGTTGATGTAAAAATATGCACACAGTTTATCCAGAAATCTTGAAGTGAACTATCATGGACTGTGAAAACAAAATGCGATTAATTTTATATCATGTTTTACTTCATAGTTAAATCTTAGACTAACACTTTGCTTCATAGTCGCATTTTATGTCATCCTTTGCATCATAGTTGCATTTTAGATTAGCATTTTCATAGTTAGCATTTGAGTATATGGAGTATCATTTTAGTTTTCCATAGTTTTCATTTGAGCATATGTAGAATCATATAGATCACTACCATAGTATCCACCACCGTTTTTCCATTCATCATAATCATTGTCATCCATTATGTTGGTGTAATTAATTAATTATTACACTAGCATAAGTTAACTTAGGTCTTGCATTTAATCATTTAGTCCTAGGTTACAATCATTTAATAAATGGGATAATATTCCTTTTCCTAGTTTGTGGGATAAGATTCCTTCTAGAAATTATCTCATCATTTAATGATCATCAACATAGGGTTCACATGTTGTCACATGTTAGATTTTAACACTTGGCAACATCTCATGCATATTAGGGTTTACCTCTTGCCTATATAATCAGGCATCTTGTTCATTTGTATCATATCAATATCATATCAATAGAATCTTCAATCAGCATTCCATTGTTGCAACACTTCTTTTGTGGTTGATTAGCTTTCATGGTTAAAGTCCTGCATTGAAGATTCTAGAACTTCAGGGGCTGTGCAATTCATCATCTCAACATGGTATCAGAGCTAGTCCATTGAAACATCAACCCTAGATCCAGAAAGTTGGAATGCGAGATTCTTTGTAGGCTTGGAGTTTTATGCTACAGGCTAGTTGGTTCTACCCAAGAGCCAAGTTGTTTTCTGGTGCAGATCAGGCTCTCTCTGACCTCTCCATTGCGTCCAGAAGGCCTCAAAACCCATAGATCGCCTGTTCATTTGTCAAAATTGGACTAGATTCAACCGGGAGCCTGTGAGGTACATCTTAGGGTTTGCATTTTTTGTACAAATCTGTACATATTTGCAGAAAAAATCATCCTTGTAAGTCCTCCATCAAGGAAATTGTTTTTTAGAAAAATCAAAAAAATATTTGGCTTTTTTGGGAAAAATTTTTCTATAGTATCGACAAAAATTAAACTTTGCAGGGCGACTGGCAATTAAATTATATGGTCGGCAGAAATTTTTTTGTGCAGGATATATTTTGGGGTTAATTTTTCGTCGGTCGGCATATAAATTATCGGAATTTTATTTTATTTTTTGAATTGTAAATATACAATATTCAAAAAATTATTATTTGTTGGTCGGCATATACACCGACCTCCGTAGAGTTGTCAGCCCGACCCCCTGCGTCATTAGCCATCATCCAGCCCCGCCACCAATGGTCACTGTCCGATTCCCAGCCACAGCTTCCTGCTCCCGGTGATTGTTTGTCCTCCCACCGTTCTCCGGCCACCGACAGACCTTAGCCCCGACTCGTGGTTCTGTGGATGTTCGAGGGTTGCCGCTAACTTGCCGAGCAGTTGCTTCTTCTCCCGGCCGCGCCACCATCTCCGCCTCCGGCCTGCCAGTGCTCCGCTCCAACGTCGCCCATCTGGTGGCGCTTTGTTTTTTTGCGATAGCCAGCCCCCCGTTCACCTCAACGACCGGGGGCTTATTTTTTTAGCCCCAGGTGCTACTTTTTTGCGCCTAGTTAGCCAGTGCATCACCAATCAGGCAAAAATCTTCTGGAGGCCGTATCTTCCACATATGATATGATATCAAAAATTCACACACGATATACCGTTGGAAAGCTATTGAAGTATACTTTTTAGTGGTGGACTCTATTTTTCAATATTTTTCTGTCATCAAATATTCAAGTCAACTAAAGTCAACCCTCCATTCTGGACTCAAAAGCACATATCTTCGCATTAGATTGTTGGATTTCAGAGATTCCAGTGGCATTCAAGAGATATTTCAGTGCATTTTTTATTAGTCCAATCACCTTCTTTGGTTTCAGCTCCAGGTATCTTTTTTTTGGTTTTTTGATTCTTGGACATCCTGAAGATTGAAGAAGAATTTGTTGATCTCGGAGGCATATTCTTAGTTGCATATCTATTTGGAAGTTTTATTTTCTGTTGAAGGTCAGTGTCTTTGATTTTTGTGGAGAAATTTCGTTATGGGGCTTGCATATTTCTCTCCTTCTTTAGTTATGTTGCATAAGGGTAACTATTCACAATGGCGAGATGGGATCTGCCACCATCTTCATTCACTTGATTTGTTGCCACATCTATTTGGTATAGTTCCTCATCCGAGTGAAGGTATTCATGAACTTGCTTGGAGTTGCAGCAGGTACACTGTTTTGGAGATTCTTGAGATGCAAGTTGATTCTGATGTTTTGAAAGATATTGATCATTGTGATTGTCCTCACATTCTTTGGAAAAATCTTTGGGAGCTATATGGAGATTCAGAAACTCCACCATTCCCCAATGATCATGCTTCAGAATGTCATTCTTTAGATCAAGTACCCCATGATGCCATTGTTATGTAGGAAGTTGATTACCTTGATCTTTCTTAAGAGGTTGACAAGGTCCCTTTCTGTGCTTCTTCTTCATCAGAGACAGTTGGTATCCCTTCACATTCAATGATTCCTTGTCCAGAATCATTTCTTGAGGCTTCCACTATCATCATCTATCAGGACACATTCAGTTTTCCAGACTTGACATCACAGGATGGCTTTGTTTCAGGCATCATTGACTTGGCTACTTCTACAGGTTTGGAGAACATTCTTGAGGGGATATCACTCCTCTATTCAGATCACACCTTGGAGAGTTTTTTTGAGTCTCCTCATTCTTTTGTCTCAACCTTGATTGGGAATCCAGAGACTATTTTGGAGGTGCTTGGTTTCTCTTCAGATATTTCATATCCGAGACTTCTTCCCTGTCATTCCATTCAAGACTGAAGGTTTCTTCAGCATCCACCATTGGATTTGCTTCAGCCTTCTTTCAGTGGTTTTGAGGACACTTTATTCAGGGGGGCTATCAAGTCTCCATCACATCCATCATATCCATTCTATCTTTGTCTTTGGATATTGTTCAGCATCATCCTGGTTTGTCACCCTCTTCATTGTTTGGGACTATGGCATCTTCATCTTTAGGCAAGGAGACATTTGAGCAGAGTTCAAAGACATCATCATCCATTTTCATCCTTCCTTCCTTCAATTCCTATCCAGAATGGGAAGCATCTCTTCCACTTGCATTTGGTTTTGTTTCTTCTGAAAGGGAGACAAGTTGTTTGTCGGCATTGGATCTTGTTTTGTCTTTAGACACTTACCTTTCTTGCAGGTGATCTCATCTTCTTGGGGGGCTATATAGTCTCTCTATTTCCTCCCTATGGGGGGCTTTTGTTTGTATCCATGTGACGGATGGTGTACTTGGGGGGTATTTGGGAGTCCTCCATCCTTCCCATCCTATCTCACATTTTTTCTTCTTTTTCATCTCCTTTTTTGGAGAGGGGTTTTGTTCCTACTAGGTTTTCCCCTTTTCTCCGGTTGTGGGAGATTTTTCTGCATCTTCATGTACATGGGTACCTAACATGGCCTCGTAGCTGGGACCCATCATCATCTTGCATAATCATTGAATTTTCCTCCCTAAGTTGCACTTATGGGGGGTGTTGGTGTAATTAATTAATTATTACACTAGCATAAGTTAACTTAGGTCTTGCATTTAATCATTTAGTCCTAGGTTGCAATCATTTAATAAATGGGATAATATTCCCTTTCCTAGTTTGTGGGATAAGATTCCTTCTAGAACTTATCTCATCATTTAATGATCATCAACATAGGGTTCACATGTTGTCACATGTTGTTAGATTTTAACACTTGGCAACATCTCATGCATATTAGGGTTTACCTCTTGCCTATATAATTAGGCATCTTGTTCATTTGTATCATATCAATATCATATCAATAGAATCTTCAATCAACATTCCATTGTTGCAACACTTCTTTTGTGGTTGATTATATTTCATGGCTAAAGTTCTGCATTGAAGATTCTGGAACTTCAGGGGCTGTGCAATTCATCATCTCAACACATTCATCATAGTATCCATTATCCTTTCCATCGTATAGTTGGATGTAGGAATTTAGTTGGCTTGCATGTTGAATACTAATCTCGTTTCTTAAGTGTCATTCTAATAGCCTTTGTACACATAGAAATCTGAGGGCGAAAGGGTTAATGGAATATTTAAGAATAGAGGACAATGAGACGTTCTCAAAAGATTTATTTTGTTGCAAAGTAGAGTAGCTTCTTTTCTTTGAATCTTTGATATAATTCATTTCATTAAGGTTTGTGTTGATTTACTAACTTTCCACATTTCACACACACATGATATATACCTAAATGTGTAGATCACCACTTATATTTGATGTGAAAGAGAGAAAATATGATATATATATCTCCTATGAAAAGGTATTTAGCAATGAAAGGATAAGATTACAAAGGGGTTCAAGGAATGATTCCTTAAATGCAAGGATGTGACAAATAAAATCACACTATGTTAAAAGGAGGAAGGATTAATGACCTAAAATATAAGGATATAACCATATAAGCATGAGATGTAAAGGGATAGAGACATGATTCCCATAATATGAAGATGCAACATGATGAATCAAGGTTTAAGATGTAATGGAATGCACATGATGCCCTCTATTCTATGTGGCAACTAGATCTAAAAGTATGGTCCATGAACATATATATAACATCAAAGAAAATAATCAATAGTCAGAATAATTTGTGGAAAAGTTACATGCTCAAAAAATATCACAATACATGCATGGAAATTTAAAAATTAATAAGGCAACATGAGAAACCAAAATTATAAGGAAAAGATCATAAAATCCCAAGTACTTTAAACAAAATTCTAATATTTACATAAGCATGCAAAACATAAAATAGAAAAATAATATATATACATATAAAAGATAAGTCCAAGTTGGAAATAAAAGTAAAGGCATAGGTAAATTTAATAAAACATATGCATAAGGAGGATGTAAGAACAAGAATGGAAGAACATAGAATTGGTGATGAATAATAATGAAATCTAAGAATTAAAATAGTGAAAAAAAACTTCAAATGCATTCATGAAAATAAAGACATAATCAACTAAATAAGTTGAAGATAAATGTACCTTCAAAAATAGCTCTCCTATTGTCCAAATACGTTTTCTTTTGTCAAAATAAGTCTTCTAAATTGTTGAAATAAACCTTCTAAAATGTCGAAATAAATCATTTTTTGTCGAAATAAATCTTCTAAATTGTTGAAATAAACCTTATTTTGTCAAAATAAGCCTTCCTTGGTCAAAATTTGTATTTTATCGAATTTTCTTAAGTGGAAAAATTAAAAGAAAAAATATATATGTTTTTTATATCAACCATTTTTGGCTGAGCACCTATTGGCCGGTTATGTCTCAGCCGAGCACTTTTTAGCCAAGCTATTCTCGACCGAGCAAGTTTCGGCCAAAACCTGCTCAACTGAAAAGTGCTTGGTTGAGCATGTCTAGTTGGCATCCTACTTGGCAGCCAACTCACCTTTTTTTAGAATTTTCTGAAACATTCAACTTTGGCAGAGTATTTCTCTAGTCAGAATGATTTTTCTACAAAAAAGAAAAATAGCCTTTTGTAGAGCTCAAAGTGGTGAATCCAAATATATAAATTTTTTAATATTTTGATTAGTTTTAATATATTTTATTTTTAAAATAGGTCTAGTGGCTTTGGGACAGCTTCCAAAGTTCCCGAGCCAGCAAAAAATGTTTCAAACACTTCGGTGAAGGGAAAAGAGGCCCCGATTGGAGTTGATAATATTCCAACATGACCTAGACCGAAGGATACACCTCAACCTGCTGTCATTATGATAACACAACCAAATACTTCTCATCCCGTGTTGGGAGCCCAAAGGTCGTCTCACAGTCCTTCTCTACCATTGGAAGAAGGTGAATATGTGCAAGAGAAATGAAGGTTTTCTTCTTTGAATATTCAAATTGGGTTAGTTTCGCTAGAGTTTTTGCAAAATTGCTTCTCTTCTCTGAATGAAGAGGAGCCGGACTCCAATCATATGGAGGAGTTTCACTCATGAATTTCCTCTCATGGAATGTTTGAGGTATGACAGACCTCTCCAAAAAGTATTCTATTAGGGATACTTTGAAGATATATTCTGGTATTGAAGTGCTTTGTCTCCAAGAAGTTAAAATTTCAAGTTTTTTGCTTGCGTCGGCTTGTCTCTCTATTCGATTAGCCAGTCAAATATTTTGTACTGATCATGAATTTGGGTGTGGTAGATCCATCACCCTTTTTTCCCCATGGTGGCATGCTTGTGAGGTCAACCACGGGTCTGACTCCACACATCGGCTCGTCTGGATCCTTCTCAACATTGATAATCATTCCTTTGGGATTATTAATGTTTATGCCTCTAATGATGTTGTGTAATGCTCTTTGCTTTGGCGTTGGATTGTTGATTCATTTCCAGTTGCTACTTGGTTATTGTGTGGAGATTTCAATATGGTTGAGATGGCGTATGATAAAGATGACACTTTTCCATTCAGATGGGTAGCTAGCGAACATGAGGCATGGTTTTACATGCATAATAAATTGGGGCTCTTTTATCCCAATATTGGCTGCTCCATTCTCATTCCCTCTGGCACACTTGGTGCAATTACAGGGCTAGCTCTGATAGGATATTTAAGTGACTTGATTGTGCTATGATCTCATCTCAATCTTTCTTCTCTTTTGACAGTTCTTCACTCCTGGTTAAGCTGTTAGTGGATGTGACTTTTTCATATCATTTCCCCATTTAGTTTCATATTGAATGGGAGACAAGACAACCTCATGCTTGCAAAACTTAGTTCTTTTTTAACACATCTCTACTTTGTCATCAACCCACGCTATCCCACATTCACAGAGTCTAGAATTTGAAATGTAGGCCAACTCATAATATAGGCTGGAATAATTGGTGGAATGATGCTATCACTTGTACAAAAATATTTTTGTGCATTTATGGGCACTAGCTGGCCATTTTTCATTGGAAGTCTTATGAGGCTGCCACAACTGACCTGCGTTCAACTACTGAGGCTTTGGTGGCTATCCCTTTTTCCCCATCATTACAAATCAGGGTGGTGGAATTAAGACAAAAAAAAAGTTGTAAACAATTATGTTGCCAGAGGTGCACAAATCAAATCCAAATTACACTGGTTAAAGATTGGAGACCATGCCTCCAAGGAGTTTTTTTCTAGATTTGTGTGCTAGGTACTCATCTCTAGGCATTCAAAAAATTAAAGATGGAATTCAGGTGCTCTCTAAGCTACCTGACATTCTCCAGGCCTTTGTTCGACATTATGAACAAGTTTTTACTACTCAGGAGTTTATGCTAGAGCGACAACAAGCCCTTTAGGATTGTCTTGTTGTTGTGCCAAATAGGCTATTTTTAGCCCAGAAAGCCTTTTGTGAAAAATTGCTCACAATTGAAGACTTAAAGGAAGTCGTTCATTCCATGGCTGATGACAAGGCCCCAGGGATTGATGGTTTCCCTTGCAAATTTCATAAGGCCTTTAGGGACTATGTTGGGCATGACTTGCATAAAGTCTATCTTGAGGTTTTTCATTCCACATCCCTGGGTAATTAATTAACAAAGGAAATATTAAATTCATACCTAATTCTGGAGATCCCGAGGATATCTGCAACTGGTGACCTATCACGCTCCTTAATGTTTCTTACAAAATCATCACCAAAGCTCTGGCTCTAAAGATCATGCATCTTTTGCCTTAAATTGTGCGCTTGGAGCGAACTAGGTTTATCAAGTCCAAATTTATCCTAGACAATATCATTTTTGTGTGGGAAGGCATGGAGTGGGCTAGGTGTTCGAACCAAAAAGCTATTTTTCTCAAAATAGACTTTGCTAAAGCTTATGACCACATTGAATGGCATTTTATTCTGGCCATGTTGAAAGCCTTGGGGTTTGGGCCTAATTTCATCCAGGCTATCCAAATGCTCTTCTCAGATGCCTCTACTTGTATCACCATTAATGGCTGCCAATGTCTTGCCTTTGGGATTTTTTGCTCCATTCGGTAAGGATGCCCGCTTGCTTTGTCTCTTTATGTACTTTCTGCCGAAGGATTTGGCTCTCTCGACCAATGTAGTTTCTTAACAGCGTGTTAAAGGCATTACTTTGCCTAACTCCCAAGCTTAACTAGTTAATGGCCATTTTGTTGATGACTCTTTCCTCACTCTTCTGGAGGAAGATAATAATATTAAGGCGTCTCTTGAATGTCTTAACATTTTTTGCCTTATGTTTGGCTCCACCATTCAATGGCATAAAAATTTGTGCTACAGACAATCTATATTTCCCACTCCTCACTGGCTTCAATAGTACAGTTGGAAATGGATTGGGCCAAGGGAAATCTTTCAGTTTCTAGGCATTCCCTTTGCCTTCTAGGCCTCTCTAGCTGAGTTGTGGCAAGCTATCCTCTTCAGGATTGAGAAAAAGGTGGCCTATTGGATTACCAAGCATCTTTCTCTGGAAAGGAAATTCTAAGTGTGCTCCAAAATTTTAGCGGCCACACATGTCTACTACTCCTCTTGTTGGGCCCCTTCGAAAGCTACATATGCCAAGCTTGAAAAGATGCTTTAGGACTTTCTTTGGGCCTCTATGGAGTCCCATAGAGGGTTTCACCATGTTGCATGGGATTTTTGCTAACTTCCCAGAGACTCTAGAGGGCTTGGGTTGCTTTCCACTCAACGACAAGGGACTTCCTTGTGTGTGAAATGGATAATTAGAGCCCTTACTAGAGATGAAGCCTGGAAGATTCTCCTTAGGCATTGCATTTAGTCTGAATTTCCTGTTCACAAACCCTCTTGGAAGGGGATTAGCTTTCAAAACCTTCTAGTCATGAAGGAACTAGTTCAAATTGTGGGAACTTTCGTGGCCAAGAGCATTTGGAGAGCTTGGGAGGCAGTTAGGCCCTGGCTCTGCTGGGCCGACTCTAGTTTTCATGATGGGCTTTCACCCAATCAATAGAATGTTTGGTGGTTACCTCTCTTTGCTAGTAATGGTCAACCGTTGGCTAAGTCACCTTGGCTTAAGGCACTAAGGTTCCATAAGAAAGGCGTTCAAACTTTGTAGTAGGTGTTTCACAGACCCACAATGTGCATCATGCCATGGGAAGACTTTTGTGCCCTTTACAGGCTTCAAAACTAGGACTATGATACTTATGATGGTATGGTGAATGCTATTCCTGTAGATATGCTTCATAAGGTGGAAATTCATGGGTCCAAGCCCTGGTTGAAGGACTGAAAGTGGTACCCAGACACCCCTTTCAGGAATTACAAGCCTAGGCTTGGTTATAGATGGATTTCACCACACTTTCCTATGATTGAAAGTCTGAACTAGAGGTGGATTCTTCAATCCCCTGCTCATGTCTGGTAAAAAATATTCTCTGCCACTTGATTTGCAAGTGTTGAGCCAAAACTTTCCCACTTTTCTTAGTGCATTCTTTTCCAAGGCTTGCCTATGGGGTCTTGGCTTGTTCACTTGGGGGTCTAGGACTATCATTTCCCTTTTTGTGGGCAAGCTGAGTCTTTTAAGCATCTCTTCTAGTTTTACACCAGAGCTCAACAATTTTGGAATTGGATTCATGACTTCTTTCATCCTTTTAGACCAGAGCCCTTCTCTTGGCATATGACTTTGTTGGGAGACTCGCCTAGACTTCCTGCTAAATATACCTAGCTTTGGCACACTTTTAGGGTGGAAATCCTCTTCAATATCTAGAAAGACAGAAATGCCTGCATATTTTCTAACACAAAAATGGATAATTTTTTTTCTTTGTATTCTAAAGCTATTATTTGCTCTAATGTGCTCTTGTAGATTCAAGTTCAAGCCAACAAGGTTGCACTTGAGGTGGCTCACCTTCAGGTGCTTTTGGATCATTGGGGCAATGCCCCATGTACTGTTGCTTGGGTGCCCACTTCGCCCACTTCCTCTCGTAGTCAGTTTCCCTCTCGGGGCCAGTTGTAGAGTGGCTTTGCTCACCCCCACTCTCAGCCTCCTCTTTGGTGGACTTGTTCTCCTCCTCCATGGGCTGGACAAGGGTGGCCCTCTGGAGGAGAAGTGGGGAGCAATGGTGGTAGTTTCGGGTGGCCCTCTGATGATACTCTTGCTACTGGCTCTGGTTGGCCAGACTCTGGTAAATGCTTTCCATGTCTAGTGCTTGCAATCTTGCCCGAGTGCAAGGATAAAGATAAAGATAAAGAGAAAGATGTTGATGATGGTTGAGGTCCTCCTCCTGATGTCACTCCAAACCCAAGTGATGTATGGGGGAAACACATGGATGATAGAGACCCTCCTATCTATGTTTGTATTGCTTTGGCCACCTAATGGCCTTTTTTAATGATTTGTAATCTTGGACTTCTAGGCTAGGCCCATGTGACTATTTTTTGGCTTTCTGGGCATTTCCCATGTGACTCTTGAGGTGTGCCTTCTTACCACCCATTTTTTTTGTGAATATGTATTTTAATCTTTATAATTAATATAGATTAGTGCCTATTCATCAAAAAAATAATGCAAGTAGGTTGTTAAAATTAAAAAAGAGGCTGATTAGAAATTAAAAAAAAAAGTAAAACATATTAAATTTTCTTAAAACTTATATGGGGCACAAGAGGAGAGAGTCTTCTTCAAAAGGGTATAATTTGTTTTTTGAAAATGATTAAAAAAATTGACAATAGTTGACATCCCGTGAAAACTGTAAAATTTTGATAGGTTTGACTTTAAAACATTATTACAAGAAAAATATACATCAAAATTTATTTATTTTTCAATGCAAAAGATATTAAAGTTACCTATTTGGAGAAAAAAAATCTAGGGAGAAATGAAGTTTTTTTCAATTTGTTTCTTGACGTCCTGTGAAGTCACTCTTTTATGAAATTTTTAGCATTCCAAAATCTGTCCTTAAATTGATAAAAACATAATGAAAACAATTTTTTTTAAAATTTAAAAAATTATAGGAATAAACTTCATCAAAAGTTCTACATTTCATTAGTTTACACCATTTTGAAATTCAAAACATAAAGACCACTTTTATGTGGTCGAAGTTCATAATTTTTTTTGCTATTGGCCAATTCCTTTATAAAGTGTGACATAGGTTTGTGCTTTTACCCATTAAAGAAATAATTATTGCATATGAACAGTTGAATGTTATTTGAATGATTGTCTCATAACATGCTTTGGATGTCAAAAAATTTTCTTGGTGGACCTTCAAGCTCCACACCTTGCTATTCATGTCCTCAAACAACTTTCACTCAAGTAACCTTTATTCATTAATGGTGTTGTAAAACAATGTTAGCTAGTTTTCATAATTGTGCGTATACAAATCTAAAAGAATTATGAAAAACACAAACATTGGTTGGTCTTGTGAGATCCTAATTATATTTTCCATTCAATGTCCATCTGATTCTTCCATTCCTATCATCACACATATTTTAACCATTTTATATCACATTGATCTTTAACACCTTATATATTATACCACCTTCCTCCATATTTCATCTTATACACATATCCTTACAAGAAACCTTTCCTTTTGCTCATTATTGACCAAATATCTTATACATTATTACTACACACCTCAAGTTCCCGCTTCATGTCCTATATTCAAACCTTAGACACCACCTAATTCACTTTATGGTCTAATATTCCCTCTTATTTACTTCCCATTAACCTCTAATAGTTCACCTTAAATGTTTTATTATCCCATCCTAGCTCATCCAATTAATCTCTACTAGTCCATTCTATGTTCCATCATCCCCTCTTGATCGTTTCCCATTATCTTCTCCTAATTCACTTTATGTTCCTTTATTCCTTCCTAATCCCATCCAATTAACATTTAATAGTTCACCCTATTTTCCATGATACCCTTCTAGTCCATCCCACTAATATATACTACTCCATCATTTGTTTCATTATCCCATTCTACTCCCATCTTATTGTACCTTTTATTATTTCACCCTATGTTCCATCATCCCCTATGTTCCACCTATGTTCTTTTATCCATTCTATGTTATACCATCTTTATCCACGTTTCATCCTATAACTCTTCTCCATTATTACTACACACAAGTCAAGTTCCCACTTCATGTACTATAGTCAAAACCTATACACCTCCTAATTCACCCTATGTTCCATTATTCCCTACTAATCCCATCCCATTAACCTCTAATAGTTCACCCTATATTTTGTTATCCCATCCTATCCCATCCCATTAATCTATACTAGTCCATCCTATGTTCCATTAACCCCTTCTATTCCCATCGCATTACCCTCTCTTATTTCACTGTATATTCCATTATCCCCTCTTGGTCTTGTCCCATTATCTTCCCCTAATTCACCCTATGTTCCTTTATTCCATCCTAATCCCATCCCATTAACCTCTAATAGTTCACAATATATTTTGTTATCCCATCCTAGCCCATCCCATTAATCTATTCTAGTCCATCCCATGTTCCAATGACCCCTTCTATTCCCATCCCATTATCCTCTCTTATTTCACCATATGTTCCATTATCCCCTCTTGGTCTTGTCCCATTATCTTCCCCTAATTCACCCTATGCTCCTTTATTCCCTCCTAATCCCATCCCATTAAGCTTTAATAGTTCACCCTATGTTCTACGATCCCCTATTGGAACATCCCACTAATCTCTACTAGTCCATTCTATGTTCCATTATCCCATTTGACTCCCATCCCATTGTACCATCTATTATTTCACCATATGTTCTATTATCTCCTCTTGGTCTTGTCTCTTTATCCCTTCTATGCTATACCACCTCCATCCAAATTTTATCCTATACACATACTATTACAAGAA
The DNA here is from genome assembly GCA_007258455.2 of Sequoia sempervirens. Lineage (NCBI taxonomy): Eukaryota > Viridiplantae > Streptophyta > Pinopsida > Cupressales > Cupressaceae > Sequoia > Sequoia sempervirens. The sequence goes on from VDFB02072274.1 coordinate 36,703,040, forward strand.
ATATTTCCTTCCACTCATTATTGACCAACTCTCTTCTCCATTACTGCTGCACACCTCAACAACCAACTTCATGTGCTATAGTAAAACCATAGACACATCCCAATTCATCCTATGTTCCATTATCCCTTTTAAAGTTTCTAGTAACATAGTAATAATCACTTCATTCATATGAACTTCATTGTGGCATTATCACTATGTTGACAACATGCCCTCATTAACATTACTTCATCAACATATGTAATTTGAATCTCAGTGAGCATTGAACTTTGGCATTTGCAAGAGTCTGGACTATCCCAACAGACTTAGTAATTTCAATATTCTATGATCTATAAGAACTATATTGTAGTCTCAACTAAGGCCAACCATTTACTCTTTCATGCAAGGTCACTACCACTAATAGGGATTGTACTGTTGCATAGAATGCCATCACTTCCCAAAGTTTTCTTAACATTGTGTTTCAAGTTCTTTCAACTGTCATTGACCTTTACCTTGTATTGATTTTTTTTTATCACTATCACCATTCTTGAATGGCTTCCTTCAAAATTTTGAGTAGTGTGTCTTCTATACAATCAAGCATCTTGGACTTTCAATTCCTTTTTGTACTGTCATATTTTGAAAAAAGGTGACTATCTTTAGTGATTTTTCTTTTTTCTTGAAGAGACCATCTCTTGGTGACTTGAATGAAAAATATTTATCCCTTTCCCTTGGGTGAAGAATGCTATCTCAAATCATAGTCTAAAACCTTCAATGTGCCTTTTATGGTGCACTATGAATGTCCATTGTATGGTGACTCATGAATATTGTTTTCTTCTTGTTTGCATCCCTTGTATTTCCTATAAGCACTTGACATTTATCATTATTTCTTCAAAAATGACTCCTTTTGACACATGAACTTTGTCCCTTCATGGTGGATTAAAGGTTGTCCTCTTGATTTTGGGGTATTGTAACTGTTTTCTCTCTTGACAATGTACTTGCTGCTCTTTAGTTGTATGGTGGACTGTCCATTAGTGGAAAACTGCTGCCCTCATGATTTGTGATTTTATTTCCCTTTTGTCTATGAATTTTCTTAAATCATGATGCATGAATTTTCTATATTTTTATCTATGAAGTTGCTGCAATTTTACATTTTTTTATTTTCTACTCATTTATGCTAGTCATATGGCTGCTCTTATGATAGTTATATTGTTTCTCTTTTCATCTTGGTATGAAGATTGTGATTGCCTCCCTCTATGTACATGTTATCTTTTGTGGCATAAAGGACTATTATTGAAGGTTTGAAATTTCCCTTTGTCCTTCATGAAATGATTGTGCTAGGGATTTTCAAAATCCTGCCCCTTTGGCTATTAGCAAAAATTGAATAAGAAATTCCAAATTCAGAGCATATCATTAAAGAAAGACAGTCAATGGATCCTGTATTTTTGATACTTCATTTGAGTCCCCAAGCATGTACACTGTCATAGTACATTCTGACTACCCTTTCTCCACAGTGATTGTTGCATTGATTCCAATGATCCTCCATCTTGTTCATGGAATTTCATGCATACTTTAAAGAGTTTCCACTGCATTTTACTCATTTCTGATTATTGACACTGTATGATCCATTGCTATGTAATTTATTGCCTTTATCATCCTTTAGGATTGTCATATCATATGCTGATGAACACTATCATTTTTAACAAAACCTACCATTGCAAATGACTTAAGTGTAATTCTTCATTTGAACTACCCTTTACTGCCATGAGATGACTATTTTATTGATGTCCTTTCTTCTTGATCACTGCCCATTAGTGGATTTTCCCTTGTATTTTATGAATATTTTTTAGCTTCCTTTTGATCTACAACTAATGTCCTTTGTCACTTGGAATAAGCAATTCCCTTCTTAAACCTTTCCCTGCTCTTGATTATGTGTCATAATGACTGAGATGTTATTCCTTGCATGAGACTTTAAGGTGAAGACCTACTTCCTTTTAACACTATCCTCTTTTGTTTTCATTGTCATTTATCATGCAATGCATTTTTGACCTTGTGTGATGTTCTTAGGACTGTCATACTTTATGGGATATGTCAAGTCTTGACTGCTGTCCTTTTCCATTTATGTCTGGTGGTTACTGATATACCCCTTTGCAAAGTGAATGGCCTTTATGAGAGATTGACATTCTTATATCAATGACCACTGTGCTTAAGAGATAAATATACCACTTTGTTTCTCGTAAAACCAATTGAAAAGAATCATTTGAATTCAAACTAAATTTATCTCCATTTCTTGCATTTGCAACATGGCCATTGTGTGTTCTTATACTACCTTCATATGCATAAAGGGATTACCTTCTTGTTTATATGACTGTCAGATTTTTTTTTCATTTTTAGATGTTGACATCAGATAGCCCTGACAATGTTGGGGGCACGATGGACCATGGAGTTGCTACAATAATAGCTAGTTCTGATCCTTTGAGAGGTATGCAATAGATTAGTCAATTTGACATTATATTTTCTCTTTTATGGTCTATTATTGAAAATTTTCATGATACTTGTATGTAGTTTAATTTCTATCTTGATGATTGCTACAGGTGGTTGTCACTCCAGATCATGGACATGGTAATGTTGTAAATGTGCATGATGACTATTTGAATGTGGTAAGTGATTATTTTGTTGTATGTCATTCCACAATTCAATTTCTATGTATTAACATCTATACTTTTTATTGTATCAGTTGCAACTCCAGAGGAGTGAAGAGAGGACTAGTGAGAGTGTTTGAAAGACAAAAGAACCAATAGGCACTCCATCTAGCCAACTGTCAAAGGCAGCATGGGATATTTTTCCTTCCCCTAGAGGGAAATGACTATGTATTAGGGTCATTTTTTGTATGCCTATGTGGCATTTTGGAACATATGTTTTGTATTATTGGTATATGTAATATTTTATGTCCTTATGGCTATTTTGTAGTAAGCCTGTATGACTTTATTGGATATATTGTATACTTTTATCAACATATATCATTGTATGGCCTTACAACTTTTTGATTAAAGAAAATATTATCATGTGTATTGTGCAAATTGTATGCTTGAATGTTATAGGCATGGGATTTTTTTTACATCTAATACTTAAATAATTACTGACGATTGCATAATGTGTATTATGTAAATAAGCTCCATTCCTGATGGTTTGTATCCTTTGCAATGCTTCCATTACTTGTGCTTCACTTATTCACATGTATGCTTCACTTATTCATGTGTACATTTCACGTATATTACATGTATTCACATGTCTGCTTCATGCTTCCAATGTATAATTCATGTGTTCACGTTTATTCTTCATGATTCATGTGTATACTTCATGTATTTGTGTGTATGATTCATGCTTATCGAGTTCTATTGTTGTCTAGTGGCAAGGATTTTAACACCAAAAGGTTTCAAATGAACTATAAGAGCTCCTTCCCATATAATAAATTTCTAGTCAAATCCTTTGAACTATGTAGATCTTTGAATAAGTTAGGATAACCATCATTTGTGATTGCATAATTTGATCTTCCTTTAATCCAATACCCTCAAGCACTGTAAATAAATTTTATGTTTGCATGAAAAAATATCATAGCAAAATGTATTGCTTTTAATTCATGGCTGAGGTTGGCATCCAACAACTAATGGTTCTAATTCTAAAGCTTAGCAATCATTGCATTTGCATCTATAGAACAAGTGGATGTTTGAAACCTCACGAGCATATATATCTACCTCTATGAACTTGTATGAACACATCAAAACCCATGATGGTTGTTGATCCAACCAACAATTTATTTACATCTATTGATATCACAACACTTGACTTCTCATTAAATGAAATCAATACACAGGTTAGTTTTAATGATATTCTAAAGATATTAGATGTGTATGAACAACAATAGAAGCTTTATTTTTGGATGCATCACCTAGTGCAGTTATCACATTTCTCCCATATTTATCATTTAAATAAGTTAAAAAACCTCCTTCCATTTTCTATGCATGAAATAACATGACAAATCATTGGGAAACATGGTCCTATAACTACCGCCACATCATGTTTTATAACTGTAGAGCACAAAGAACCATATGTCATGGATATTAAATATTTGGATCCAATGTTTCACTAGTAGGTTGAGTTTTGCAACTCAGCAAGGGTGCACTATTTGGTGACAACAATTATAGTTTGACTCTTAAGGGATTGAGTTGGTAAACATAGCTTGGAGTGATTCGGCTTGTTTGGGTGTGAAAGAGGACCATTCCTAGCATAAACGTACCCATCCAGAAGCTTTAGAATAGTCCATTTGGTCACACGAGTTGTAGAATAAAAGTTGCATCACTTTGCAACTTTACACTGCTTGTATTTGACAACTTTTCCTCAATTGAAAAGTCATCACCATGGGAAAATGCCTCTGAGATAGTGAAAAATAGGAGAATTTATTGTAGAGGGGCCCAACGTGATCCCATAATCTCAGACGAGAAGTTGATAAGTGTCACAGTATCCGAGTAACAACCCATCAAAGATTGTAGCCATTTTGCACTTTGGACTCTCAAGGGATTGAGCCGTTTGAATGTAGCTCAGAGTGATTTGACATGTATGGGTGTGAAATAAGACCATGCATAGCATAAATGTACCCATCCAGATGCATTAAAGTAGTTCGTTTGGTCATACAAGATGCCAAATGAAAGTTGCACCACTTTGCAACTTTACACTACTTGCATTTGACAAGTTTTTCCTTAACTGAAAAAGTCGTCACCATGGGAAAATGCCTCTGAAATAGCAAAAATTGAGAGAGGTTAGTTTAGAGGGGCCCAACAAAATCCCATAGCCTCATATGAGAAGTTTATAAGTGTCATGGTATCTGAGTAACAACTTGTCAAAGATTGCAACCATTTTACACTTTGGACTCTTAAGGGATTGAACTGGTTGAATGTAGCTTAGAGTGATTTGACATGTGTGGGTGTGAAGGAGGACCATAAATAGTGTAAATGTACCTATACAAATGCATTGGAATAGTTCGTTTGGTCACACTACTTGCTGAACGGAAGTTGCACCACTTTGCAACTTTACACTGCTTGCATTTGATAATTTTTTCTCAACTGAAAAGTCGTCACCATGAGAAAATGCCTCTGAGATATAAAAAAATGAGAGAGGTTATTGTAGAGGGGCCCAACATGATTCCATTTCCTCAGATGTGAAGTTTATAAGCATCATGGTATCTGAGTAACAACTAGTCAAAGATTGCAGCCATTTTGCACTTTAGACTCTTAAAGGATTGAGCTAGTTGAACGTAGCTCAGAGTGCTTCAACGTGTTTGAGTGAAAAAGTGGACCATGTATAGTATAAAAGTACCCATTCAAATATGTTGAAATAGTCCGTTTGGTCACACGAGTTGCAAAATGAAAGTTGCACCACTTTGCAACTTTACACTGCTTGCATTTGATAACTTTTTCCTCAACTGAAAAGTCATCACCACGGGAAAATGCCTCTGAGATAGAAAAAATAGAGAGAGGTTATTGTAGAGGGGCCCAACAAAAACCCATAGCCTCAGACAAGAAATTTCTAAGTGTCACGGTATTCGAGTAACAACTAGTTAAAGATTGCAACCATTTTGCACTTTGGACTCTTAAATGATTGAGCTAGTTGAACGTAGCTCAGAGTGATTCGGCATGTTTAGGTGTGAAAGAATAGTATTCCTATCATAAATGTACCCATCTAGATGCATTGTAATAGTCCATTTGGTCACATGAGTTGTAGAACAAAAGTTGTACCACTTTGCAACTTTACACTACTTGCATTTGATAACTTTTCCTCAATTAAAAAGTTGTCACCATAGGAAAATGCCTCTGAGATACAAAATATGAGAGAGGTTATTGTAGAGGGGCCCAACATCAACCTATAGCCTCAGATAAGAAGTTTATAAGCATCTCGATATCCAAGTAATATCCTGTCAAATATTGTAGCCATTTTGCACTTTGGACTCTTAAGGGGTTGAGCCGATTGACCATAACTCAGTGATTTGATGTGTTTAGGTGTGAAAGAAGACTTCCTAGCGTAAATTTACCCATTTGAACATGTTGGAATAGTTTGTTTGGTCACATGAGTTGCACAACAAAAGTTGCACCACTTTACAACTTTACATTGCTTGCATTTGATAACTTTTTCCGCAACTAAAAAGTCATCACTGTAGGAAAGCACCTGTGAGATAGAAAAAAATGAGAGATTTTTTTGTAGAGGGTCCCAAAATGATCTCATATCCTTAGATGAGAATTTTCTAAGCATCACGATATTTGAGTAACAGCCTGTCAAAAATTGTAGCCATTTTGTACTTTAGACTCTTAAGGGATTGAGTCGGTTGAACATAGCTTAGAGTGATTTAATGTGTTTGGGTGTGAAAGAGGACCATGCATAGCATAAAATTACCCATCCAAATATGCTAGAATATTTTGTTTGTTCACACAAGTTGCAGAATGAAAGTTGCACCACTTTGCAACTTTACACTACTTGCATTTGACAATTTTTTCCTGAACTAAAAAGTCATCACCACGAGAAAGCGCCTCTAAGATAGAAAAAACTGAGAGAGGTTATTGTAGAGGGGCCCAAAATGATCCCATAGCCTTATAAAAGAAGTTTATAAGCATCATAGTATCTAAGTAACATCTTGTCAAAGCTTGCGGCCTTTTTGCACTTTGGACTCTTAAAGGATTAAGTCGGTTGAATGTAGATCAGAGTGATTTAGAATGTTTGTGTTGGGAGATTGTTGGATGTTGAATTTTTCTTGATATGTGGTTGTCATTGATTTCAACACTATTAGCATTTGGTTTATCAATTGCTATATATGTGGAGGATATTGAGAAAATTGTAAAATGAAGTGTTTTGTGTTCCCAGTGGAACTGTGCAGGTCATGATGGTGTCCTATTATGTAAGTTGAAGATTAGCTGATGTGGATTAAAGGTTTTATTGTTAAGTATGACTAGATCATCTACCAGAATTTTCAGAGGTCTACGTGAAGTTTTGTGTGATTTATGGTATGACAGTGTTTTGTTGGTCTCTGTTAGTGTTCCTAAATGAAGATTATGTGATTGTGGTTATCTCAATAATTGCAGATGCTTCTCTATTGATTCTTGATGTTTTTAGATGTCTCTAGTTTATTCTTTATCTTTGTGGTATGTCCACATTAATCCGTGAGCTCGTGGTTGAAGATCTTTATGCGCATGTTCAATTTTTCATGTTTCTGGACGACATGTTGGTGATAGCATGTTGTGGATCTTTGAGGTGAAATTAATTAAAGTATTTTTGTATTGGAGATGTTAATTTGGGTCTCCACTATGTTGTGGCCAACCTTGGGGGATATGCATTAAAATTTTATTTGTAAAACTAGGCTGACATTGCAAATATTTTTTTTTTCTTGGTCGACGAAGTTGTGATGGAATCTCATGTAGTGGATATATAAGAGTGATTGTGTGATTGGTGGTATGGGTGCTTCGTGTGCTCCTATGTGTGTATGTGTGAATATCATTACTAAGAAGAGTGTGAAGAAGATTGTGCGAAGTGTGAAGAAGTGTTGAGCTTAATTGGAATTATAATCAGGCTTGAGCAGAAGCTATTTTCTTAGTTCATACCCTCTGGATTTTTAATCCAATTTTGTTGGGCAATGAACCCCTTTTGTAATTGAGTAGTGAGCTCTAGGCAGTGTGCTTGAATGCATGTGCATTCCTCTTATTGTTCTTTATTATACTTTTAGCAGGGTATAATCTTGTGGACTAACATCGACTGTGGTTTTTCCCCTAACAGGGTTTCCACATAATTTTTTTTTGGTGTTCCTTGTCTCTCTAATGTGTTAATTGCTTATGGTTAATTGTTCATTCATCTATTTTAAGATTAAGGATAAGTTAAGTTAGAAAAAGTTTAAATTTTTGTGACAACTGATTCACCCCCTCTCTTAGTTGTCTGTCCTTGTTTTTCCAACAGTTTGGGTGCAAAAGAGGACCATGACTAGCATAAATGTACCCATTTAGATGTGTTGGAATAGTCCGTTTGGTCACACAAGTTGCAAAAAAGAAGTTGCACCACTTTGCAACTTTACATTGCTTGCATTTGACAACTTTTTCCTCAACTAAAAAGTTGTCACCACAAGAAAATTTCTTTGAGATAGAAAAAACTGAGAGAGGTTGTTGTAGAGGGGCCCAATGCGATCCCATAATCTCAGGTGAAAAGTTTCTAAGTATCACAATATTTGAGTAATGACCCGTCAAAGATTGCAACCATTTTGTACTTTGGACTTTTAAGGGATTGAGCCGGTTGAACATTGCTCGGAGTGATTCAGCATGTTTGGGTGTGAAAGATGACCATGCCTAACGTAAACATACTCATTCAGATGCATTGGAATAGTTTGTTTGGTGACACGAGTTACAAAATGAAAGTTGCACCACTTTGCAAGTTTACATTGCTTGCATTTGATAACTTTTTCCTTAACTAAAAAGTTGTCACCGTGGGAAAATGCCTCTGAGTTAGAAAAAACTAAGAGAGTTTATTGTAGATGGGCCCAACATGATCCCATATCCTCATAAGAGAAGTTTATAAGCATCATGATAACATGACTAATGGTTGTCATAAATTCAATTTGAAAACCCTTGACATCAAAATTGTAACATTTAGTTTTTAATGTTTATTAACAGTAGTTGAAAACTACCAAAAAGGAATACCATATGAGTAATTTTGAGTAAACCATTGTGAATGCAGATTGGCCAATGAAGTTTAAGGACATGCTAGAATTGTGTGACCAACCCAGTGCCTCACCTAAATAAGCTAAAAATGATTGAGAAACTATTTATTACCACACGTGTAAATCCTTGGAAAATCTAGAAATCTCCTTGCTTCAAATGAAGTGTTTTAGAAACATTCATTTGGAAGTCCTCTCCATTGACCTTTTGAATGTAATTGCAAAAGCGCACACTTTTAATGGCTCTACCACTTTTTCATCACTTAATTTTGTTGTTTCAGCTTCACTTTAACAAACACACCAAAAGGGAATACTTTTCAGCTATGTAGGATTTTTGGCACTTGATAAATTTCAAGCATGGATATGCCACTTCTTGATACTTAACCAATTTTTTTGTTCTAGACTCCTTATGCCAAGAAAATAATACATTCTTTGAGTCATAATGCATTCTCTAAGTCACATTTCCATGGAGAGAAATAAAAGGCTATGATAGTTGTAAGAAAATGCTAATAAGAGAGAGGGGACACTCTACAAAGAATGGACAGTCATGCCATTAACAAAGGTGCAGGGACAATAGGGTGTAAATGCCACTATACATGGAATTTCAAAGGGTGCAATCAAATGTAGGTGAATACATGCATTTGAAGTTTCGATGGTAGAATTTTAGAAAGGACAACAGATTTGAAGGTTCCAATGACAATCAAAGATACTATAATGTGAGGTCAAGACAATAAATGATGAAGAAAAAGATGCAGCTACCATCAATATTCATGCAAAGGTAGAAGTGACAGTGATTAAGGAATTCAAGGCCATTGGATTATGATCCCAATGGAGTCCAAAACCTAAATAGACTCAACTAGACTCCTATCATTCAAATAAACCATAAAAACACCTTGAAATTGATGCTCCTGCATCAAGCGTGGAGACAAGGTACTAGTATCACTATGCAACGATGAATAAAATGCAACCATATGCAATGACATGAAAAAAGGAGGAGCTTGAAGATAAAATGGTCAAAGGAACTAGTTTCAAATGAATTTTGTGATGCAATGGACAAAGGACCGTCAATTCAAAATTTAGATGACTGTGCAAAGGTAAAAAGACAGCCATGATGATAGTCCAAGAGCAAGTCAAGATATAGTGTAAGACAACAACCCATTCACTTTGCAATAACAGTCAAAGGGGAAATGACTTCAATGAAGGCCTTCATTTGAGAGGGGTAGAGGCCTTCATAAATAGTAGCAAATTCATTGACATTTATAGCAAAAAATTCTTTAGACAATCATACATTCATGGCACTTTTCAAACATAAGAAGCATAAAATTAATTGACATAAATAGCAGAAAAAAGAGTTATGAAATGCACAACAAATGAAGTCCCTTGAGCAGCAAATGATGAAAAGAAAAATGTAGCAATGATGATCACAGTCCTTTGGCAATGTGAATGTAATGCATGATATTTCATGAATAGACATTCATGTATAAGTTTCAATATAAATTATTTTCATAAACAAGTGTCATTATCACTTTTCTTACCATAGATGGATCCATGTTTCCAATTTTCTAAATTGATAATACATGAATAAAAATGATACAATACAACTAACTTTAAATGGAAACCATAAACCATTATGCTTTAGATAAGAATACCAAAAGGAAGTAACAACACATGACTAAAATTTAGTTGACCTAAATTGTGCACAAGCTTATAAATATTTTAAAAGGACAAGAACAAGAGTTGCATATATGATAAATAGACCTCATTAGAAAGAAAGAAAAAAATCAATTGAGGCATGTTAAGGAATATGCTCATTTGCATGTAATAATTTCTCATAATTTTTGTATTTCAAAAAATACATTAATAGAATAACAAATATTATAGTAGCGAAGGGAAATCATCTTGAAAATCCTCCCATTTCTCACCACTTGTAGCAATACATGCAAGGAATTAACCCTCCCATTTTCAACCTAGATCATGAAATATCTTGTACAAGAAGAAAAAAAAGGAGCTGCTTCCTAGTTTGTTTTCTCCAATCCACCTTAGGTGGCCCATTTATTTGCATTCCAAATGATTGAAAACATTTACATCCCCTGCTCCCTTGGAAACACATGGGTAGTAGCCTCGATGTGCTTGTGTACTCTCACTGGAATTTGGTCCACAAAAAACTTGTAAAAGTCTAACAGTTTTAGACATGAAGTCACATTAAAATAATTAAAAGACCAGTAATTGAAAAATATCAGACATACACCTTTTGACCAGATCTATTATCACCTTCATGTGTGCTCTAAGCAGATCGATTGAAGGTTCTACAATGGTGATATGGCCCATCTTTCACTACTTTCTCATCTCTCAATGATCCTAGGTATAAATGTCATGAATATATAAACATAATTGACATAACACTTGTAGCATATAAGAATCCAAAAAATCTATGAAATGGAAAAGAAAGAGAAGATTCAAAACCAGAAAATGCAGCTTATACTTTCTAACATACTAGGATTCTCATACCACCGAACACTTGCACCAACAACCAATGTTGTTATTTTCTTAAGTTGATGATCTTTAATGAAGCATTTCTCTTTTTTCTTCTTCATTAGTCTTGCATATCGCCTCACTAAAGCATACATCTAATTAATAATTTGTCACAAGTACAACCCAAGTCCTTGCATAGTTATCAATTAAAATGCTTAGTGAAATAAGGAAAATGATTGAGGGCAGTCATAAGTGGATGAAAATACAGTCACACATGCATCAATGATAGTCCTAAATGCAATAGATAATATAGAATGGAAGAGAAATGGTCAAGTGGAAAAGGTGAGCAAAGATTTTTGAAATTTGATGGTTGTGTCGGGGAGGATGAGGCAGATTCAGAGGATGGGGATGATGCAGATGGTTTCGCTGGTCCGTGTGTGTCCCTCCTTCACTATGCAAACCATTTGCTAGCTTCTGGGCATGCGACATTGGAGGATGTGGCTATTTGGTGTGCTTGGGTTGGACCAACAAGCTTTTTTGGTGCTACTTTAGGCATTGCTGGCTCGTGCTCGGTTGGGATTGTCTACTGCATGTGATGGAGTTCGTTGTTGGGTCCTTTGGAGGTGCTCTCTTGCTTTTTGCACTTAGAGGAGGATGTTTTTTTGGATAGAGCCTCTGTTTTGAATCCCTCTTGTTGGATCCTCTTGGCCTTTGGAGTGGTGGTTTCTTTAGGTTTCTCTTTGGAGTTCTCCCATCTTGGGGCTATTTTTATTGGCCAATTTTTGGTTTCCAAATGGGAGTTGGGCTTTCATGCATATTTTTTTGGTTTGGAACCTATTGTGGGTCTGTGGCCCCTATTGTGGTGTGACATTACTACTTGGGTTGGGAGTTTCTCTTTCCTTGGTCTCCCCTCTTGTTCGATAATGTTCTTCTTTAGTATTTGGGGGATGGTGTCTTGGTCTAACCCCTTTGTGGGTTTGAGTTTTTGGTTCTCCTACTAGGAATTTTTTCTGCCTTCTTGTGCGCTACTTTCTTTGGTTCCATGCCATGGCTTGTTATGGGTGTGCCTTAAGAGGTTGTTCTTCAATGTTTATTTTACTTTGGGGGTTGATGTGGAGTGGTTCTTGTCCCTCCCTATTGTTGCTGAAAGTGTGTTTTTGGAAGGATTTGAAAGATTCTCGGTGTTCAATTTTTGTGACTAGGCTCTCTTGGCTAGGTGGATTTCCCTATTTTATTTTTGAACCTAGATTGGAAGGTTGTTGGTGGTCTTGGATGGGTTGGATGGGCTATTCTTCATGCTCTTCTTTCTTGCCCATGTTGGTTTTTTCAATGTTTTTGTAGGGTATATCCTGGTGGTTCTCTTGCTGCCCCTTTGGCTTGAGTTACAGGTGGATATCATGTTTCTCCTTACTACTAGTTGGTTAGCTCTCTTCTCTTTTCTTCAATCTGAGTCTTCTTTTGACTTGAAGATTACTCGTATTGAGGCGAAACCATCTCTTCTAGAGGTAGAGGTGGGGATTATGGATTTGAGGAGGTGCTTTCCTTGTTGTTGGTTGTCGTTGGTACAATACCTTTTGAGGTAGTGCGTGCTCCTATGGAGGTGGAGTTGTTTCTTGTTTTAGTGTGATTGTAGTGGTGGTAAGGTTTTTCATGATGTCTTCTCCTATAGAGGGGAGCCGAATCCTATTGAGGTGGAGTGTGATTTTGCTCTTCTTGTTTGGGGATGGTGCAAGAGATTTGATTCTTCTTGTTGGTATGGTAGGATGGCCTCCTTCTTGGTGGTTCTTGATGGTATTTGTGTGAGTTGTGGGTATAAGGTCCTTGGTAAAACTTGGTTTGATGTGAGGGACTCTGGTCCTTGTTCTTTGTTTGTGAGTGGGTTTCAAGTTCCCCTTTAAACCTAGTCTAGGTCCAAGTTCCCCTCTTTAACTTGGGTATGTTTTGGGTTCTAGGTTCCCGTTAAAATCTTGTTGTTTGTAGATTTGGGTTGTCTTATTGATTTGTTGGTTTTTTGCTATCGGTATGCTGCTGGTTGGCTGTGTTTTATTTTTGTGCAACTGGTTCCTCTTTGTGTGGGTTTCGAGTCCCCGTCAAAACTTGTTTGTTAATGGTTTTGGGTCCATTCAAAACCTGTTGTAAATGGTTTTAGGTCCATTCAAAACCTATTTTTTCCTTAAATCAAGATAGTCCTAAATGCATATGACATCAAACACCAATAGAGAATACCAAATTAAAGGTGGTCAATAGAGAGCAACATATAATGTCATTTTGCATTAACAACAATGCAATATTGCAAACCCTTTTACAATCAAACTTATGCTTGAAAGAAAATAGTGATCAATAAAATGACTTTACAAATTCAATGTGCATACTTATGAATCAATCCAAGGAACCGTCCAGGTCTAATCTACTCTTTATTGTGTAAAGTGTTGCCTCATGCTCAGACTCGCACACTTTCCACAAGTTCTTGTTCACAAGTCTACCCTTCTATTTGATCAAATGAATGTTGGATGCGATGAAAAGGTTGTATTAGTGAAGAATCTTCTGATGCATGTCGAAGTCCTCAAACAACCAAACTAGAGCATTCTTAACTAGGTACCCTATAAGCCATGTTCCAGTAACAACCACTGAGCATGTAGGATATTCTATTTTTTCTCCATCTATAACTGGGGCTGCTAATTTATTTTTATCCTCGATACAATGACATAGATAATAATCTATTCCCTCTTCATTTTCTTCATCTGCAATTCCCACATAAACATGCCTTGCATTGATATTTCATCCAATTAGATGTATTTAATGATCACAATAAAAAAATGAAGTAAGATATATTACTTGGTTCTAGTAGATCTGATACATGATCAAAGTCAATAGATGATTTCATCTCCATGGTTTGTAGAGCCGTTGGGAGCTGATACATGTCAAGTGGGGTTAGACTTCTTATAGACCATTTTTCAACCCACTCTTTTGAGTCACAATCATTCCATTCTTGAAGTGTACATGTAGAACAAAAGTATACCATCTTTTGCGTATGGATAGTCCATGTACCTGCATTGGGGCTTCTAAAAGAGTGTAGCTCACTCAATCTTGTTAGTGTACTGCAATAAACATATTTTGCAATGTTAGTATCATCTACCAACCAAAAAAATCTACGAACTAAAAAATTACCTTTATTATCGGGACCCATTGAATGATTGCACCACTAGACAATTGATTTTGCATCTGCTAAATTTACACTATCTTTGTAGTTGAACTCTTCTCATGCTTGTTACTTGATATTGTTTCTAGCTCAATCAGGTAGAGTTGAGATTGTGCTTGCAAATAAAAGATAAAAGGTATACATTCAATCCTACTAAGTTATATGCATATGCACAGAAGTATTATCAAATAGATTGCATCTCATTATGCAAATGTATAAAAGAGAAGAGAGTGAACAAGTTTTGCATAAATGTTGTCTTTCATTGATAATTACAAATGTATGGTTTCCCACACAAGCCATGGGAATAACTATTTCAATATAGAATAGGAAATAAACTATACATTTGATGATTTAAAATAGTAAGAAAATAAGCATATGGAAATAGTAGGGATCTATCATTTCTTGAATGATGAACCCCAGGTTGCAAAGTTGCACCCTTGTCCAACCCCTCCTGCTTGATTTCTTCAAGAAATCCTACATAAGATGAGAGTGGTTGTGTTAGAGCTCAAGACCTGTAATCTCTACATATGTCACACCAACAAATAAATAGTCTATTCTCATAAGGCATTGAAATAGTTTGCGATATCACAGAGACCAAGAAAGCAGAGGATTGTCATCAACAAGTGTCATATACTATGCTCCACTATTTTATCTAACATGTTTGTTCACTGTGCAGGTATAGGTGAAATTTTCATTGCTAGATCATTCTATTTGATGTCATAGTATGTGGAGTGAAATGGGATCCCACAAGGGTTGAGCCTAGCATGCTACCCTCATGTTATAAAGAGGGATGAGAATGAAATAAAATATAACTTTTATCAACTCTAACAACTATCCATCACCTATGATAGTGAGTTCATGAATATCAATGTCATAAATGACAAATGCTTGCTAAAACAAAAATCAATAGGAGAAGGAAACCACTATGTCAAGGACAGTGAAATAGAGTTAAGGAGAAAGTATGGAGCCTATGAGGGAAAATACTCTTGAAAGTGCAGAAGAAACAAATGAAGCTTTGTTGAAGTGTTAATCTCAGAGATAGCCTAATGGATTTTATTTTTCCCACAATGGATAGTCAAGAAAGTAACCATTAGATCACATTAAATCTGCTTGGGTTGAAGGCTTGCATGAGGAGCTTGAAACTCAAATTTCAACAATCACCATTTAACATTCACCATTCAGGATAATCAAGGACAACTTTATATTATGACTTCAGATATACATGCCATAGAGGTGACAATAGTGCATCATGAAAGTAAAAGAAACTATTGTTGAAGGATAGCCTTAGATGATAATTGAGGCAGAATTGAGATAAAAGTTTCAAACCATAAAGTGGTGGTCATTTCAAACTTTGAATGGACAATACTCAAGCAAGAAGCATGGTGAGAATGATGAATGGTGGACACTCACATGAGATTGCAGTCACATGAAGACACATTTATTAGACCAGTCCATTACATTGCAAGTTTTCAAAACTCTATGAAGGAAATAAAGCATGATAGGAATTGACAAGGATCACTGAAAAGAGGCATCAATCATGGATGCCTTGCAGAGCTAGGGAGTATGCTATAACAGAAGGATGATAACCTACATGTTGGATGCACACAAAGAAGTTTCAAGGAACTGTGCAAGAATAGTAATCATATTCTACAAGATCTCTTATTCCTTCATGAGATAAAACACTTTACTAGCTTCTACTAAACTTTTGTACTTTGAAAGCATGTCAATAAAATTATTATGAAAGCTTGTCTGTAACAAAGGAAAATCACTTGTGGTGGATGAAAGAGTGGACATTTTTTTTCCCATGTAAAAGTATTTTCTAGAGGACACAAGTCTACAGTATTGAAGATATGTAATCGTTAGAGGGGTTGTATGTAGCAAGTAGAGTGAATAGTGTTGGAATTGTGTGCCTCAATCCCATAGGCTGAAACCTCTTGTGAAGCAATTTCGGTGAGACTATGGAGATGTCTGGCCGATCTGCTAGTTGATCTTGGACTATCACTGTGACCTCCTGAATGTCTTGGTGATCGACCTAATTGCCAACCTTCGGTGTACCCTTGGAAAGTCAGGATGATGTCTTGGTGACGGTAGAAATTTTGGCCGATATCGGCGTGACCTTTGGTCTGTTTGGCCGATGGAACTATTGATATGACTTGCTTCTATCAGAATGTGTCTTGGTGACAGGGGGTATATCTCACTGACGGTTTAATTCCTAGTAGATGTCGATGAGACCTACAACGACTGGATTCATCGGTGTAACCCATTTGCTTCGATATGAAGTCTTAGCGATGGAGGGTTGTCTCGCCGAATGGTTATACACTTGTGTCATCGATGTAACATGTGACTTCGATAAGAACTCTCGGTGAAAGTTATAAGTCTTGCTGATTGTTGTTTGGTGCTCGACATGACTTGAAGTCTTGGCGAACTGCGGGTGTCTTGCCGATGGAAAAGCTAACATCAATATGACCTTTGAACTTCGGTATGATGTCTCATTGAATGGTGATTGTCTCGCCGATGAGAATGCTGAGGTTGATGTGACTTGAATAATTTGGTGTAATGTCTGGGTGAAGAGCGATAGTCTTGCTGACTGATGAACTCTTCGGAATACCTTGTGATCTTCGGTGTGAGGTCTTGGAGACATGACGAAGTCTTAGTGATAGCTTTGTGGACTCGATGTAACCTCTTGCCGATGGGGACAACTCTTGGTGATATCGAATGCTGGCTATGTTGGCATTGGGGAGACATGGTTAGTGTCTCACTGACATGCCAAAATAGGCTGAATGCCCTTGACCATTTGAAGACTGTCCTACGTGGTGTTACTTGGACGTATTATCTTCTATGCAAGGAAGTGGAAACATCTACGATGCTGAGCTGGATGATTCGATAGTTGTGATATGACAGTTGGAAGCAAACCATTTCATAGAGGCCGTTGAGAATGAATGCATATATGTATGCATTGGACGTCTGAAAAAGAGGTGTAGAGAGAGCTGGTAAGAGCCAAAGAGAGAATAAGAGGAGCGATAGAGAACGGACCGAGTGGCTGGCTGAAAGGACGAAGCCATGAGGCCAAAGCAAAGGAAGAGAGAGGTAGAGTTATGCTACTGGAATCTCTCCTGATCATGAATTCCATGGTTGATCTCTCAAGGAGAGTAAGCTACCAGGTTGTATCCAGAATGAACAAGATGTAATCTATGTAAAGGCTATTAGCCTGAAATTTTATTGTAACTGTTTGTTTCTAAATAATACAATGGCTCGATCTTTGGAGTGTGGGGTTTTTTATCGGAAAGGATTTTCCCCATGTAAATTTGTTTGTTCTAGTTTCTGTCTCATATTTCATGTCTGATGGTTCTTATAGTAGAATCTGTTAATGCATGTTGTTGAATTTACATGTGGTTCTCTCAGAAGGATCAATGTGGGAAATGAATTGTGTCTGTTTCCGCTTTAGGACATAGTTGTATGTGTTTTTGAGGCAACCTAATCGAAATTAAAGTTACCGAAGGCACTACTATTCTTGGAGGTTTCTCTGATATGCACTAAATTTTCCTTACAAATAGTGGCTTTGTCAGCTAGCTGTTTCTACATAATCCCTTTGAGACCGAGATGAATCCTTAGCATGAGGAAAGAAAGTGAAAATAAGTTAGAGAAATCTTGGACTACATTTAAAATGAAACCTAAATTCTTGCAAGTAATGAAAACCCAAAGTATACTAAAACCTTGAGTTACAGGAATGAGAAAAGACATAGAAGGGTTTCTTCATTTTCTCAGAGAATGCAATATAAAGATAAAGTCGTGGCCATGGAAATACAAAGACGCTTTTGTATTTGAAAAATCAATGAAACCCTTGGCCCTTAGTAAAGTAGAAACCTCAAAGTACTTGCAATAGTGTTATTGTAGTTTCTAGAAAAATAAAGACACATAATATTTTAATGGAAAATAAGAGCCACATGAAACCCTTGAGATGGCTGCATAAAGTGAAAGCCTTAGGGTTTGTTTCCTTTTCAAGAAAATGAAAGATTTGAAGCCATGACCTTCATGAATAGAAGCCATCAAGTTAACAGAGGTTGCAAAGAAACAAAATCTTCACAATTTCTTCAAAAGAGAAGCATTAATTATGAGAGATGCATAGGAAAACAAAACTTATTCATTTTTTCCTTGCATAATAAAGCTCGAAACAAGTTTTCCATACACAAAAAATAAAGAAAATGTTTGTTTGCATAGACTAATGCTTACTCAAGCATGATTCTAGCATATACCCACGCGTAGATCCTACAGAGGAAAACTCCATAATATCCATGAAAACTTCAACTTAACCCTTGGTGGCTCGAGCATAAAACAAAAAGAGTGAAAAATGCAAATGAAGGTGAAATGTGTGTCGAGTCATGGTTTTGGTGTTAAGGTTTCAAAACCCTAACTATGGCCAACTATCACTTAGGTATTTTTTCCTTTTTTTTAAAAAATTTCCTTTATAAATTAATACCTTTGCATTATACTCATATGCCAAGTGAATGACTTATGAATTTTGCATTGTCTTCTAAGATATTGACCGAATCGTGCTTTTATTTTTGCATAGGTTGAAACAAAATTTGTAATGTAAAACATTTAGTAAAGTGGTGTGCTATAAACCACTTTATTAGTGTTATGTAAATGAAAAAATAGATAGGAGCATGTGCTTTTAGATTAAGTCAAGGGGGATAGTTGGATATTTATGGTTTATGCCAAGCATATAAGGGAAGTTGGAGGAGGTTATCCAACAAATACCAAGAATATAGGGGTTGTTTTGACTTGATTTTGGAGCAAGTTGAGAGCATTTAGGAACAATTTTGGATTCCTTTATGATAGGCGAGGTCATGTTTTGACCTTTTCTTCACTTTGGACTCATTTTGGAGGGAGTTTGGGAGCTATTTTCTAGGCTTTTTGGTTATGCACAACCAAAGGGTTTTGGGTCTCGATTTTGGTGCAATTGATTGGGAAAGGATATAATAAATTCATTATTTTCTGTGAAGTTAGTTTTGATTATTATCTTTTGTCTACTTTGTGACTTTTGGAGGTCCTTGGTAGAAAAAGACAGTTTTTTTGTAACTCATTTACAAACATATATACAACAGTGTAAGTACTTATGATCAATAAATGAAAGCATTTTCTACCTTCTCAATCTTGCCTATTGTGTGTAGCTAAATGATTGATGTATGTTTTTGTGATTTACATGCAAATCCTTGAATGTATGTCTCATTTTAATGCTTCTATACAAAAAATGGATGTTTTGTGTAGGTTGTAGGTTGTGTCATGGTGCCAAATAGTAGTTAGTTGTGATAAAGCCTTCATTTTTCCTTCTAATATTGCAAACACTAAAATTTTCCTATGAAGTATTGATGAACATGAAACAGGTTGTAGGTTGTGTCATGGTGCCAAATAGTAGTTAGTTGTGATAAAGCCTTCATTTTTCCTTCTAATATTGCAAACACTAAAATTTTCCTATGAAGTATTGATACATGAACATGAAACATGTGTGAGTTGTGTCTTGAAACCAATTGATTTATTGAAATCATTGCCTATGTTATGCAATAGTACATGTTACAATCATTTGGTGCATCACTTTACTTTAGGAGGTAGGTTCATTTTCACGTATCTTTCTTACCCTTTTCCCAACAAGAAGTAGTTTAGGTGAGTACCATAAGAGCCATATTTCTCTAGATGTTCTTTTTTGATTTAGGTGACCCACAACCTTAGAAAAGTTCCCATGTTTCTCCAATATGCTAAGTTCTACAACTTAGCAGGGGTGCACTATTAGGAGACAACAATTTTTGGCATGCCCGGTGGGACTGTTCGAATCAAAATAGTTTAGAGAATATAGCTTATTGTTGGTTTTGATATGCAACCAGTAATTTTTCAGACCTTGAAGAGGTTGAATTCTGCATATTTGGTGACTCTAAAAAAACATTTCTACTGGTTTCAATATGATCAAGTGCTGGTTTATTTAAAATAGTCCGATTTTACTTGTTTTCTTAGCTTTGAAAGAATAATCATGTCAATGTTTCATGGAAATATGTCTTATCATCCATCATTTCATGAAAGTTCTGCCTACCCACCACCTTATCAGTCATATCAGTCTAATCATGCTACTAGTTTTAGTCCAAATTCCATGACTTCTCAAGGAAACCAGCATGTTCAATAATCTTACCACCCTCCCACCCCTACTCAACCTTCCTGGAAACCTATCCATGCCTATAATAATTTGCAAGAAGATCATTTTTCTCCTAACCAACATGACTACTCTCTGAATCAGCCTCAAGATGCGAACAACATGAGTATCAAGGAGATAGCATTAGACTTGTAGAGGAAATTAGAGGCTGTCACAAAAGAATAGGAGTATAATATGCAACAAAAAGAGCTTGCTCATCAAGCTCATATTCATCAGAAAGAGGTGGAGGCACAAATGTATGAATTGGAGTTTCTTGCTAGACAAGTTGCAACCAAAGAAGAACAAATACAACAGTTGCTTGCATAAGTACAAAGGTATGAAATCAAATCAGCCCCTTGTATTCCTAGTTTCAAAATGCCAAGTCTTGCTGAGGCCTTTCCTCTCATATCAATCCAAAACCAGGAAGAGGAAAAGGTTTTAAAATCCAAGCCAATTAAAATTCTAGGTTTCAAAAGTTTTTCTTCAAACCAACAACTGATTCCTAACCAAGAGCAACCCATTGATCAAGTTAGCTCACTCACCATGGAGGAGGATAGAGATACAAACCTATTGCAAATAGCTATAGAGAAATACCAATTAGAACATGAGAAGATTGGACAGGAAAAGACCTTTCAAGATGCATCTTTGAATGCTCTAACTTATGATTTTCCTTGTTTTGATGAAGATGGTAAAAATGTTTCAATAGGACAGTAGGGTGAAAAGGTGAAAGTGGATGATGATGAAGAGCAATTCATAGTTTGGAATGATAAGTTACCTTCTTTCATTCAGCATGATGAAGAAGGAGTGAGTTCAATCACACCATCAATAGTTTTAGAATAACAAGAAGACATCAAACAATGTGGTGAGTTGCTGATTGATGACAATCAGTATGACAATGGAACCTTGGATCATGAAAAGGAGCATAAAACTAAACCTGCCACCATTTTTCAAGGTATGAGCTTTGAAATCTTTGAGCATGTTATGAATGAGAAAGATAATGACGATCTTGATGAAGAGATGTGCATAGATATAATTGAACAAGTTTGTTTAAAGTTGGATGACAAAGAATCAACCTTGTTAGAAGAAAGTGACAACCATGATAAACTAGAACAATAGGTTCACAAGCTTGAACAAGTGTTGAAGCAACAGGAAAATATTCATGTTTTGATTCCTCAAGAAAAATTCCATGAAGAGGACTTTTTTGGAGATATCATTGAGCTATCTTGTCCACAATTAGTTGATGAACCAATACCTTTGAAGCAACAAGTGGAAGAAGGCATCTTTTAGAAAGAGTCACCAAAAATTGAGCATCCAAATCAACAAAAGGATGGAACAACAATGAATGAGCAAGAAACCATCAATAGGAGTTCAAATTTTGTTCATTCAAGAGGGTTTCCTATCAGTTCTTCAAGAGGATTTCCTATAAGTTCTTAGCAATTGGATTGCTAGTAGTCATTTATCTATTTTATGTGATAAACTCGCTTTCTGGTCTATATGGATGCCAACATGCCAGAGAGATGACAACACGGTCAGCACACCATGTTGTCATCCTAGACCCATGCTGCCATTATTTGGATGAGAGCTTGTTAGTTTTTCCAAAAAATCCATGTGACCTACTCTTTTAGATTCTAAAACTCTCACTATTGTTCCTTGAGGTAGTTTAGGGTAGTTTTCTCTATGAGGCTCTTTGAATGAAGAGAGATCATGAGCCATGAATCCCCATTCTCTACATTTTGGTGAACCTGACGTGAACCACATTATTTAAAAAAAAAACTAGGAATTTATTTACCCCAACTTGGCAAGGTCATAACTTTTGACTCGGTGCTCGGAATTCATAACTGTTTACACCTTTGGAAAGGTCCCCAAGAGGACTAGTTTAGTCCAGAAAATACTATGCCTTCAATTGTTAAATTTTAGGGATTGACACAAGTTTCAACCCCAAATTTTGCTCCGAAGACCTTCAAAAATACAAATTACTAGAACCTAGAAAATATTGAAAAAATCCAAAAATTTGGATTTTTAGTTTTTCTTAGTTCTATCATCTCAAAATAAATTTAATATCTTCTTTTATTAGTTCAGTATCTAATTTTGTTCAAAATGTCAAATATGTCCCATTTCATGCATATGATGGTGACTTGGCTTTACCCATGTCACACAGTGTCTTTGATCCTTCTCATGATATTCCTCTTGCTTTAAAGGATATCTTGTTGCAAGAAGATGAAATCATTGATGCCTTTCTTAACATTACTCTACCTTCTCTTCATTCCAATACACTCTCTTCTAGAGATGATGCATTCATGAATGATGATTCTCCTATTCCTTCCAATGCACTCTCCTCTAGAGATGTTGCATTTGTGAATGATGAATCTAATCTTTGATTTGGTGCACTCTCTTCTAAAGATGATGCGTTAGCGAGTAATGCATCTTCTTCTACATTTGATCCTCCTCGGATCGATGTTGAGAATATGTCTTAAAATAATTATTCCACTAGTTGTGATGATTCTATAAATGTAATATATGTCTTTGCTACCCCTCAAAGGCCTAAGACACCAATCATTTACCTAACTCCAGCTAGTCCTTCTCCTAAAAGGATTTGTTCTATTAATGGTATCCTATTTTATAGTGATTCTTCTAATCTTTCTATGGCTCCCTCTTATAGAGCAGTAGCCCATACTTATGAGAATAGAATGAATGAACAATTGAGTCTTCCTTTAGCTCTTGAACCTACAACTAAAGAACCTACTGATTATGATCTTGTTGAGCAACTCCTTTTTTACTTCAGCTAAGATCTCACTATGTGAATTGCTTCAGTTTGTTCCAATTTATCAAGGTATGCTTTAGGAATCCTTGCAAAAGGTCCTCTTGCTTTCCTGTGCTAGGCTGATAGATGTTAATGCGTTGATGGCTTATATTCATGCAAATTCACTAAATATCATGTTCTATCCACAAGACGCCCTTGGATATGTAGAAAAAAGTAGATCGTCTAGTGATTATAGTTAATATTAATAATATTGTCATTAGAAATACTCTTGTTGACATTGGTTTGGTGCTCAATGTATGTAGCACTGATCTATTGCCTAAGATTATTATCGATTCATCTTCTCTTAATGCTTCTTCTCTTGTCCTTTGTGGGTTCTATAATGTTGTTCGACAAGCAATAGGAATGATAGTCTTTCCTTTGAGGTTGGGACCCATTAGTGTACCCACCCTTGTATATGTTATGTCAGAAAAATTAACATATAACCTTCTTCTTGGTAGATCGTGGATTCATGCTATGGGTGCATTCTTGTCTAGCTTGCATAAATATATTAAGTTCATTTGTAACAATCAAGTAGTCATAGTCAAGGCTGACCCTAAGGCTATGCACTTGTGTGAGATGGAAGCTACCATTCAGTTTTCAGTTGTGCCTACTCTTATTCCTTCAGTATCTCCCAATGTGTCGATGTTTACTCCAACAATACCTACTACAAAGGATACTCTTGAGATAGATGTCCCTGGTGAAGATCCTTCTGAAGCAATAAATCTTAAGTCTACTCCTTCTACCTCTTCTCAATAAAAAGCATGTCTTGTTGATGATTGGGATTCTCTAGACTTTTCAAAAAGTGCATCCCTAGATTCGGGTAAAATTCATATTCCCCAATGTAGGGTTTTGTAAAGTCTAGAGAACCCTAATCATCACCAAGACATGCATTTTCTTGAGAAGAGTTAGAAGGAGCAGACTTAAGATTTATTTCTTCAGAAGGATCTTCACCAGGAACATCTATCTCAAGAGTATCCTTTGTAGTAGGTACTGATGGAGTAAACATTGATACATTGGAAGATACTGAAGGAATAAGAGTAGGCACAACCAAAACCTGATTGGTAGCCGCCATATCACACAAGTGCATAGCCTCAAGGTCAGCCTTGACTGTGACTACTTGATTGTTACAAATGAACTTAATAGATTTATGCAAGGTAGATGGGATTGCACCTATAGCATGAATCCATGATCTACCAAGAAGAAGTTTATATGGTAATTTTTCTGACATAACATATACAAGGGTGGGTATAGTAATGGGTCCCAACCTCAAAGGCAAGACTATCATGCCTAGGGCTTTTCAACCAACATTATCAAACCCACAAACGACAACAAAGGAAGCATTAAGAGAAGATGAATCAATAGTAATCTTAGGCAATATATCAATGCTACATATATTAAGTGCCAAACCAACATCAACAAGAGTATGTCTAATTTTGATATTATTTATATTAACTATAATCATTAGAGGATCTACTTGTTTTTGCATATCCGCGAGTGAAAGTTCTTGCAGATAGAACATGATATTCGGTGAATCTGCATGAATATAAGCCATCAACACATTAACATATTTTGGCCTAGCAGAGGTAGGCAAGAGGATCTTCTGCAAGGCTTCCTAAAGCATACCTTGATAAACTAGAATAGATTGAAGCAAGTCCCACAATGAGATCTTAGCCAGAGTAACACAGAGTTGCTTGAAAAAATTATAATCACTAGGAACTTTAGTTGTAGGTTCAGGAGTTGAAGGAAGACTCGATTGTTCATTCATTATATTCTCATAAGTATGGGCTACTGCTCTATAAGAGGGATCCATATAAAGATAAAAATAATTACTATCAAATGGGATACCATCAATACAACAAATCCTTTTAGGAGAAGGAATAGTTGGAGTTAGGTAAATGACTAGTATCTTAGGCCTTTTAGGGGAAGTAGAGACATATATTACATTTACAGAATCATCACAACTAGTGGAATAATTATTTGAAGACATATTCTCAACATTGATGGATGAGGAGGATCAAATGTAGAAGGAGATTCATTACATGCTAATGCATCATCTCTAGAAGAGAGTGCATCATATCAAAGATGAGATTCATCATTCACAAATGCAACGTCTCTAGAGGAGAGTACATTGGAAGGAATAGGAGATTCATTATTCATGAATGCATCATCTCTAGAAGAGAGTGCATTGGAATGAAGAGAAGGTAGTTTAATGTTAAGAAAGGTATCAATGATTTCATCTTCTTGCAACAAGATATCCTTTAAAGCAAGAGGAATATCATGAGAAGGATCAAAGATACTGAGTGACATGGGTAAATCCAAGTCACCATCACATGCATGAAATGGAACATATTAACATTTTGAACAAAATTAGATACTGAACTAATAAAAGAAATTAAATTTATTTTGAGGTGACAAAACTAAGAAAAACCAAAAATCCAAATTTTTGGATTTTTTTTGGTATTTTCTAGGTTCTAGTAATTTGCATTTTTGGAGGTCTTCAAAATGAAATTTGGGGCCAAAACTTGTGTCAGTCCCTAAAATTTGGCTATTGAAGTCACAATATTTTAGGGAGTAAAGTATTCCTCTTGGAGACCTTTCCAACAATGTAGACGGTTCTAAATTGTGAGTACTGAGTCAAAAGTTATGACCCCACCAAGTTGAGGTAAATAAATTCATAGTTTTTTGAAAAATAATGTGGTTCAGGTCAGGTTCACCAAAATGTAGAGAAAAGGGATTCGTGGCCCACGAGTTCTCTTCAATTAGAGAACCTCATGGAGTGAACTGCCCTAAACTACCTCAAGGAACAACAACGAGAGTTTCAAAATCTAAAAGAGCAAGTCACATGGATTTTCTGGAAAAATTGACAAGTTATACACCAAAGGACAGAAGCACGGGTCTAGGATGACAACACAACGCGTTGGCATCTCTTTGGTGTGTTGACATCTATATGGACTAGAAAGTGAGTTTATCATAGAAAATAGCTAAATGACTGCTAGAAATCCGATTGCTAAGAACTTATAGAATATGATAGAGTAACAAAATGTAATAAAACTGAAATAAAGTGAAATAGACGATAAATAGAATAAGAGATAGAAAGAAAATGCTTACAACCACACAAGTGATGAAGCCTCTAGCAAATGAATGTCTTCAATACCCGCATGCGTAAGATCTGGACAAGGTGTTGGGATTGTATAGGGGTTTTCCTCAGTCAAACTCCCGTTTTGGTGTTCTCACCTCCACAAATAGCCAAATAGATAGGGAGAGATAGAAATGGAATGACTGCAAGAGTGATAAAAGTAATCCCCACTCAAGGAGGAGAGCTTGTATCACAAAATAAGGTTATAAAAGCTATTCCCACTCGAGGAGGAGTACCTGTATCACAAAGAAATGATGCAATAGCTAGGGGATATGGAATCTTAAGATGCTCGTAATCATGGAGTAAGGGAGATAGAGTTGCAAGGCTTACAACCATGCAAGTGATGAAGTCTCTGACAAATGAATGTCTATAATACCTGCATGCGTAAGATCTAGAGAATGTGTTGGGGTTGTATAGGGTTTTTCCTTAGTCAAACCCCCGTTGAAAGGTCATAGGATGCTAGCGTGGTGCACAGATGTTTGTGTGGCACACTAGTGTCCAGCCACATCATGCTATAAAACAACACAAATGGGAAAAGCACATGGTTTGACGCAAAGCAGACATGCAAGGGTAGCTGCTAAAAAGCGAGCCTTTGAGCATCCTAAGAGGGGAAAAGGCTAATGTAGGGGCTAAAATGAGCCTACACAAGATGCTAAGGGAGTGGACACTAAAGTGGATGTAAGAATGTATGTGAAATTGCAAGGGGTGCAATTTTATGACATTACATTTTGCCCCCACTTTAGCAGGCATATGATTCTACACTAATATGCATGCTAAAGGAAATCTACTAAACATAAATAACATCATTATACCAAAAGGATACTGTAGAGGAAGCAGAAAAATCTTTAAACAAATGAAGCATTCCCCCAAGCTAAAGACTTGGAAAAAAAATGTATTAGATAAGAAAAACCTACACCAGATAGCAATGTTAGAACATAAAAGGCTAAAGGATTTGAGTTAGCAAAGTGAAAGAGACCTCGATGTAGAAGGGTGTCTCAGTACTATGCGTCGTCCCAAAATTAAAAAAGAAATAACACATAGAAGAATTCTTAAATGGAGAGAAGAAGGTAAGGATTGATTGCTTCAAGAGAAGAATGCACCCAAAAGTTAGAGAAGCAACCAATGTCGAAGAGAGAAAGAGCATATACTTAGGATGAAGAAGATGTAAATCTTTGATCTAGTATATACAATTTGAGAAAAGAAGAGAGAAAATAAGAGAGAAAAGAATTCAAGAGGGAGAAGCTAGAAAGGAATGAAAATTACAAGAGAGACCACTCCACATATACTCTTTCTTGAGGAGTTTCAAACAAAAGGACTCCATATCCTCATAGAACTATGAAATTGTACAAAGTACATCAAAGGCTCGTAGACCAACAATGGAAAAATCCCGCAGGATGTAAGCATCTTACAGGACCATAGACTTGCAAGAAGGCAAGCCTCAAGTACTCTCTCATGAAGGAATCCTAGTGTAAGGGGACTCTGTAGAGTCAAATTGGAAAGTGGCTTTACATGTGCACCTTCAAAGCAACGTATTAATCCATAGATAAAACATGTTATATTGAAAATCCACATAGGAAAAAAAGTGGTTAGTTACACAAACCATCAAAAAATTGGGAAGGCTTTCAAAGGGGTTCCTCGAGAACCCTTCAAAAGAGGAGGGGTCCACTCAAGGGACACACTTTTTGAAAAGCGGGGTCTAGTTAGACTACCCACAAGCTAGATGCGAATGAATTCATTCAAGATAAAATATTTCAAATGGGGGTCCCTCGAGAATCCTTCAAAAGAAAAAGGGGGGTCCACTCAAGGGATGCTTCATTTGAAGGATTGAGAGAAGAGAGGGGGTCCTTTAAGAGGGGCACACATCTCCAGAACAAGTTATCACTACCCCCAACATACAGGGGAGGAGAACCATGTGTAGCATAGAAAAATGTATCTTTGGACATTTTCACACTCATTTGAGTCCTTCTTGATGCAGAGTGTGCAGGGAAGACAAGACTTTAATGGAAAGCTTCTCTCAAATACTCTACGTGGACTCTTCAATTCCACTATTCCTTCATGGAGACAACCCAACCAATCAACACGGGTTTCTCACAATTAGACACAACCAAAGGACTTGAGAATGTTTTGAACACTTTCAACATGAGAAAACATGACACATCAACCAAACCCTCATTCATCCATCACCCCAATTCAAGCCTATGCACCCTTGTAGCCCTATTCAACAAGGATAGTCAAAATAAAAAATCCTTAAGAGTAGGAACCAGAAAAAAGGCATTGGTTTTAGAAACCTTACAAGGACCCCTACAAGTCCTCAAAACCCCAATACATGATAGCCAAAAGGAAAACCACAATGGACCAAACTTCCATGCCACAAGGAGGCCTAATTTGATTGCATAATGCAAGAATCTGAGTATCTTGGCACACCCCAACACCCCTAAGACACAAAAAATATTCCTACAACATCATAAAAAACATTTCAACATTTCCCAAGCACCCTTATTGCAAAAACACCCAATAACTTGCAAAATTTAGACTTTTGCTTACAATTCTAGGCCTATCACATAGAGATGCCAGGCCTACGACATCAAATAATTCCTTGCAAAATCCATGCCATTCCGTTAAAATTTTTGCATCATGAAATATATTACAAACCTTTCCATTCCACCAAAAATTAGGCTTTGACCACAAAGGAATGGAGATTTATCACCATTTTAGAGATCAAACCTTGGTTTTTGAGGGTTTTAGACCCACTTTTAAAAAAATGACTATAACTTCCTTATTCCTTGATGAATTTACACCAAATCACTACCAATGAAATCTACTTCACCCCTCTATCAATCCATATATGTATTGTGCCCATACAGTGACATCACAGGCCATACCAAACAAGATAGCAAAGTGAAACACTGGAAAATCAAAGAAATAGAGTTTTATTTTCATTCAATTCTCCTCAAATTCTTTCAACAACCTTTCCTCAACCCAAAGGAGGCATTTTAAACTTGTTTCAACTCCTTCCAATGTCCCTCAACTAATTTTTGAATTAGGGAACCGTTGGAGGACTAATGACACTTGATTTGGAAAAGTTGATAATCTTATGAAAACTTATAACAACTTACATTAAAATTCCTCAATTGACTATATTTCAATACAAATTAATCCTAGACACACCTATCATACTTAAAAACAACAAATTACATCATCCCTACTACTTGGCTGCATTATGGCAACTTTTTCCTTTCTTAAACCTAGATGCACCGAGTTTACAATATTGACATGAGACCTATTACAAACCATTGTAAAACACCACAAATGGTCCATTGGACCTTATTACATCATGATCACTTTGAAAAATAAAACACAATTTGAGAAAAATCCTCATGGAGGCATGAGAACCCCAAGGTGCCCCTACACCATACACCCGGGGTGGAAAAGATCTCAAGTACCACCTGAGATCAGTTGCTATAGAGAAGTGCCATGATGTTTTTCTCCTTTTCAAATATGCCCTCTCTTTATATTTTTCCACTCTTCTTGAGACTCTCCTTCACTTGATCATGAATGGATTTCATTGCAATGGAAAACTCCTCTCCTACACTCCTCTTCTCCATTCCCTTCAAATCTCTCAACTCAAAGATTCCTCTTGGGTTCATTCCATACACACCTCAAAGGGAGTTTTTCCTATGCTTCTGTTTATGGAGTCATTATAGGCATATTCTACTTCGGGTAGCACCAAATCCCATTAAATACCATGCTCTTTTTTTAAGCAACTCAACAAGTTACCAAGTGATCTATTGACCACCTATGTATGCACATCCATTTGAGGATGGTAGGTAGAACTATATTGAAAATTAGTCCGCAACTTTTTCCCTAAGGTCCTCCAAAAATGACCTATGAACTTGGAGTCCCTATCTGATACAATGCTCATAGGAATGCCATGCATTCTCACAACCTCTTTGAAAGACAAACCTACAATGTTAGAAGCATCACTAGTGCACTTGCAAGGAATAAAATGGGCCATTTTGCTGAATCTATCAACCACTACAAACACACTATCAACTCCCCTTTGTGTCTTAGGAAGTCCTAAGACAAAGTCCATACTTATGCTCTCCCAAGGTCTATTTGGGATTGGTAGAGGTTGGTAAAGACCAACATTTGAGGTATTTCCTTTTTCTCTTTGACATATGGCGCAAGTTTCTACAAAATTCTTTACATCCACCTACATTCTAGGCCAAAAGTAAAACCTCGTAACCTACTCCAAGGTTTTGTCAAGTCTAAAGTGCCCTCTAAGACTCCCACTATGCTTTTCTTTATGAAATTATCCCTCATAGAGCACTTGGGTATACACAATTGAGCCCCTTTAAGCAATAGACCATCTTGAAAAACATAATCAACATATTCACTGTGAAAATCATCTAAAAATTGAGAGCAAACATCAAAAGAATCCTTGAAATCTTCATCCTCCTTATACATACCTTTAAGAGCTTCTATTCCCACACTTTGCAATTGAACTTCTTGAACCATAATGACCCTTCTACTAAGGGCATCTGCAACTTGATTTTCTTGTCCCTTCTTATGCTTTATGGAGAAAGTGTATGCTTGTAGGTGTTCAACCCACTTCATGTGTCTTTGGTTCAATTTTTCCTGTCCATTCAAGAAAGTAAGTGCATGGTTGTCAATGAATACTATCAACTCCTTTGGTAACAAGTAGTGCCTCCATTTATTTAAGGCTTGGACCATAGCATACAACTCTAAATCATATGAAGAGTATTTTCTCTTTGCCTCATTTAGTTTTTCACTAAAGAATTCAACCGGCCTACCTTCTTGACTTAGGACAACACCTATTGCTTGACCACTTGCATCACATTCAATTGTAAAAAAATTATTAAAATCAGGAAGAGAAAGGATAGGCTGATGTGATACCTTTCTTTTCACGTATTCCAACCTTTCATTTGCTTCATTGGTCCATAGGAACTTACTCTTCTTGTCTCCTTTGATTGTATCTATGATAAGTGCACAAATGTGGCTGAAATTCTTGATGAATTTTCCGTAGAAACTTGCAAGGCCATGGAAGCTCCTCACATCACCCATTGACTTAGGTGGTGGCCAATTGAGTATGGCCTCAACCTTTGATGGATCCATTTTCAAATTGCCTTTAGATATGACAAACGTAAGATACATCAATTCTTCCTTCATAAACTCACATTTTTGTAAGTTGGTCAACAAGTTTTCTTCATGCATCCTTCTCAAAACCTAGCCAGGATGCTCCAAATGCTCCTCTTTGGTCTTGCTAAAGATAGGAATGCCATCCAAATAAACCACAAAAAAATTGCCAATAAATGGTTTCAATACCTCATTCATTAATCTCATGAAGGTACAGGGGGAATTGCACAAGCCAAAAGGAATCACCATCCACTCATAAATACCTTCATTAGTCTTGAATGTTGTTTTCCATTCATCCCCCTCACGGATCCTAATCTGATGATACCCACTTTTCAAGTCAATTTTTGAAATATAGCAAGCCCCTCCTAGAAAATCCATAAGATCCTCCATCCTTGGTATAGGAAACCTATATTTGATGGTTATCCTATTTATGGCTCTTGAATTAGTGCATAACCTCCATTTTCCATCCTTCTTAGGAGCCAACACGGTAGGGACTGCACAAGGGCTCAAACTCTTCCTCACTAGGCCCTTATCCAATAACTCTTGAAGTTGTTTTGCTATTTCTTCATTTTGGGCTAGTGTCATCTTGTAGGCAGCCTTATTAGGAAATGTAGCTCATGGTATCAAGTCAATATGGTGACTGATATCTCTGATTGGAGGAAAGGAACTAGGCAATTCATCCACCACAATGTCCTTATACTTCTCCAACAAGTTTTGGACTTCACTAGGAATAGGTTCTCCTTTGTTTGTAGGAAAAACATACCTACACTTTGGCTTAACAATCAAGGAAAACCCTAGACCTCCCTCTTCCTTTGAGGTCTTCAAAAAATCTTTCTCTCCCACCACCATGATACTAGACCCAAGTTTCTTATCTATACCCTCATCTAGTAAGGGATTCATGGTGAAAGATTCCCCATCTTTTGTTATCTTGTAAGTGTTTTTCTGCCCATCATGTTGGGATTTCCTATCATATTGCCAAGGGAAGCCTAGAATTATGTGGTAGGCATCCATGGGAATAACATCACACAAGATTTTATCCTTATACTCTCCAATTTGAAATTCTATCCAACATTGCTCATTGGCAAGCACCTGTTGACCTTTGTTCAACCAAGACACCCTATATGGTGTGGGATGAGGAGTCTTTTTCAATTTTAATTTCTCAACCATCTCTAAAGACACTAAGTTATCAGTAGAGCCTGAGTCTACAATTACCTTGCATACCTTTCCATGAGATTTACATGTGTTCCAAAACAAGGACTTCCTCTGTTGTGGCTCCTTAGCACTTGGTACCTTAAGAAGTGTCCTCATCATCAAGCTTTCTCCAAATTCAGGGTTATTGGGTCTAGAAGGTGAAGTCACACTTTGAGCATCCTCCTCTTGCACCAACTGGTTTCTCCTATCCCCACTATGAGAGCTTGAAGCTTGTTTCTTAGGGCACTGAAGGTCGAGTGTCCAAATTGGTTACAAGAGTAGCATCTTCTAGAGAGTGAGTTAGAGCCTCTCCAATTAGATCTATCCCTTCCATTAGATCTCCTACCTCTAAATCCACCTCTTGACTCTTGACCTTGTTCTTCTTTTCCACTTGACTCCTCTTGTTGTCTTTGTGACTGATTTCTACCACCAAAACTACCTCTTCCTTTGAAGTTTTTGCCTCTACCCCTTCCTTGCTACTCTTGCTTTCTCTTCAACTTCTCCCCTACCTTACATGCCACTTGGAAACACTCTTCCACTATCTTAGGGGTCACTAGGCTCATCTCATCTTGAATTGCAAACCTTAGGCTATTCAAATATCTGGCCACTTTCTCCTTCTCATTCTCCACATGGCCACACCTCATACTAAGTTTATGAAACTCCTCAGTATAGGTTGCCACGTCCATGTCCTTTTGTTTTAGGTTTTTTAGTTTCCTAAACACTTTCACTTCATGATCTACAGGGAGAAATTGTGCCTTCAATCTGCTCACCATTATTTCCCATGAAGTAATCATGTTCTTACCCTCTTTCACTCTTTCTCCTTGGTGATAATTCCACCAAGTCAAAGCAGCCCCATTCAATTTAGTCATGGAAAACCTCACCTTCTTGTTTTTTTCCATTTCCTTGTACTCAAAATAATTATTCAAGGCATCCACCCACTCTAGTAGTGCCTCAACATTCATCTTTTCCCCATACATTGGTATGTCCATCTTCACTTCAAAAGCTTCTGCCTTTATGGTTTTCAAGGCACCAATGAACCTTCTCTCCTCAAGAGGCATCTCCTCTTTCAGATGGTCTTCATCTCCATCCTCTACCTCCTCTTCTGAGGTACTCTCTTCCTCAGTAGCCACTGTCTTTTTCTCTAAGGCCTCTATCTTCTCTCTCAAGGCCTTCAACTCCCTTGTAACCACAAACCCACCTTTTGGAGGCATTTTCCTTCACACACCTCAACTCCCAATATTTCTTCACAAATTTCACAATCAGACTTGGCTCTGATACCATTTGATGCAAAGTGTACAGGGAAGACAAGACTTTAATGGTAAGCTTCTCTCAAATACTCTAAGTGGACTATTCAACTCCACTATTCCTTCATGGAGACAACCCAACCACTCAACAAGGGTTCTCACAACCAGAAACAACTGAGGGACTTGAGAATGTTTTGAACACTTTCAACATGATACATCAACCAGACTCAGCACTTAGAAACCCTCATTCATCCATCGCTCCAATTCAAGCCTATGCACCCTTGTAGCCCTATCCAACAAGGAAAATCAAAATAAAAAATCATTAAGAGTAGGAACCAGACAATAGGAACTACTTTTAGACACCTTACAAGGACCCCTACAAGTCCTCAAAACCCCAAGACATGATATCCAAAAGGAAAACCATAATGGACCGAACTTCCATGCCACAAGGAGGCCTAATTTGACTACATAATGCAAGAAACTGAGTATCTTGGCACACCCCAACACCCTTAAGCCACAAAAAAGATTCCTACAACATCATCAAACACATTTCAACATTTCCCAAACACCCTTATTGCAAAAACACCCAATAACTTGCAAAATTCAGACTTTTGCTTACAATTCTAGGCCTATCACATAGAGATGCCAGGCCTAGGGCATCAAATAATTCCTTGAAAACTTCATGCCATTCCTTGAAACTTTTTGCATCATGAAATATATTACAAACCCTTCCATTCCACCAAAAATTAGGTTTTGACCATGAAGGAATGGAGAGTTATCACCATTTTAGAGATCAAACCCTAGTTTTTGAGGGTTTTATACCCACTTTTAGAAAAATGACTGTAACTTCCTTATTACTTGATGAATTTACACAAAATCACCACCAAATGAAAGCTACTTCATCCCTCTATCAATCCATATATGTATTGTTTCGGTATAGTGATATCATAGGCTGTACCAAACAAGATAGCAGAGTGAAACACTAGAAAATTAGAGAAATAGAGTTTTGTTTTCATTCAATTCTCCTCAAAATATTTCAACAATCTTTCCTCAAATAAAATGAGTCATTTTAAACTCGTTTCAACTCCTTCCAATGTCCCTCAACTAATTTTTAAATTAGGGAACCGTTGGAGGACTAATGACACTTGATTTGGCAAAGTTGATAATCTTATGACAGCTTATAAAAACTTACATTCAAATGCGTCAATTGAATCCATTTCAATAAAAAATAATCCTAGACACGCCTATCATACTTAAAACAACAAATTACATCATGGCAACTTTTTCCTTTCTTAAGCCTAGATGCACCAAGTTTACAATATTTACATGAGACCTATTACAAACCATTGTAAAACACCACAAATGGTCCATTGGACCTTATTACATCATGATAATTTTGAAAAAAAAAACACAATTTGAGAAAAAGCCTCATGGAGGCATGAGAACCCCAAGGTGCCCCTGCACCACTTCTTGTGGATGTTGGCCTAGTTTTTCCTTGATTTAATGTTGTAATGTGGTCAACACATTCACATTAGGTCTTGGACCCTTGTGAATTAATAAGAACTTTATGATGCCTTGCAAAAGTGTTGTGAAGTGTTGTATCACACTCACACTTTTCTAGGACCTTATTAATATATTTCACCTAAACAACCTATTTTTATCACTTACCAAGCCTTATTTCAAAGTGTTGTAAAGTGTTGCAACAAAATTTCACACTTTTCTAGGCTTGTCATCAATAATTTGACCCTTTCTTATGCTTTAATTGGACCCAGTTTATGTCTAATAGCCTTAAGTGTATTTTTGAGAATAAACCCAATAAACATCATTTAAAATATTTAATTTTGACAACCACTTAAAATTCCTTGAGTGGGACCCATTTTCCATTCTGGGACTCATACGCCACTACTGGGGGATGAGTCTCATTTGGATCAAAAATCAAAATAAATTCAAAATCCTAGCGGGTTTTTATTTTCTAAGACCTAAGGTCAGCCTGTGATGTAGTATCTTTGGGAATTAGGGCATAATTGTGTATAAATATAAGGTTTTTCTATTCATTTCACCCCCATTCATTCATTCATTCCCCCAATTATTTATTCATCATTCATTATCCATCTCAAGTCAAGCAAGCTAGGGTTTTATAATTTTAAGTTTTTAAGATAGTTTTCTAAGGCATTCAAGGGTAGATTCTTCATCCATTGTTGTAGCAATTGAAGATCTATCATCATGGAAAGTTTCTAATTGCATTACTTCATATTCAAGCTTCACTATCTTATTTTATCATATTGGTTTAATTACCTAAAATGGGCTTGACCAAGGAAAACCTCTATCCTCTAACAATCAACAAGTTTTCCCCTCTTTAATGTGTGATTGTAGGTCTGCAGATTGAAGAAAAATGCCAAAAATGATAAAATTGCAAATGTTGTCAAAGTTGTCAAGACTCATGAAAACTCAGATCTAGGGAAAAATATCCATCCAATCTGCATGAAATCAGTGGGAAGGTGCTTATTTCACCAATCTTCAGAGGTTTGCAAAAATTTAGTTTGAGATTCCACTCCTGGGACACTTTTCAACAAAATGAGACTCATCCCCCAGTAGTGGCATATGAGTCCCAAAATGGTGAATGAGTCCCACTAGGCCTAAAAAGAAGCAATTTTAGAATTTTAGAGATATTTCTAGTCTTCAACACATTTCTAGGTGCACACCATTTACAAATTTCCCTTTCTATTTGGCTTTATTTGCATTTCTAGGTCATTCTCTAGGTCTTTTTTGCATTTCACAATGTGTTTTCAAACATATTGCATTTTTTATTTTTTTCTTTAGTAGTTAATCTCTTTTATCAGCTTTTAGCCCTTAGGACAATCCCCTTTTCCAAATTTCAATCTCCTTTACATTGAAATCTCAAGGGATTGTTCTTTAATGAAGTGATTGATCTTTATCTCTCTCCTTTTAAGTGCAAAACCCTAGAGGTGCAAGAGGTGACAAAAATATTTGTTTCATTTTGGTGAACCTACATTTCAAATACCTTTTTTTTGATTTGGAGTCCATCATCATCCTAGAATTAGCTTGCATTCACTTTGCATTGCATTTTGCATTAGTTAATTTGCATTCTAGGGTTTTCAAATTTTGCATTAGTGAAAGTGCATATAGTTTGCATTTTTTGCATCTCAAATCATTGAAAAACATCTGAAAACTAAATTTTCATTTAGTATTTAGGTCATACAACATAAAAAGCATCAAAACCAATTGAAATTTTTTGAAATTTTTGAAAAAAAACCCTTATTGGGACTGATTTGCCATTCTAGGCGAATCAGTCCCAATCCAGATTTTTAACTATCTATTACAGCATCAAAAACCTCATTTTTGTGCTTCCTAAGCCTCATACTACAATATACTATAAGTCTGGAAAGTCTTAGGAATATTTTTTTTATGTATCTAGGTCAAAAACATCAATTTAGGATAGTCATTTTTCAAAATTGTTTCAATAGAAAACATCATTCGATCTGAAAATGCTCACATTTCTGAAATTTTGCATAACATGGATAAAAGTACTTTTCACTTTTGCATACACAATATTTCTATTCATAAAAAATTGCATAAGTTTGATGAAAGTGCTTTTCATTTTGGGATACAAATTGTTTGCATTCTTAAAGCTTTGCATACATTGGATAAAAGTGTTTTGCATCTTTGGATATACATTGTTTACATTGCTAAAACATTGCATGAAATGGTTACAAGTGTTTTTCATTTTTGTTCAAACTATTAGTGTCTTACATATCTAGGAATACTAAGAAAAAGTTCATATCCCCTCCCTATGAGAGTGTTTTAGTGCAAGAGAATACAACCTTGGACATTCCTAACGATCATATTTGTTCTTCTCCTAATATATCTCCTATTGGAAAAGAAGATATTTTGGTGTTATAAGAACCAATCAATGAGAGTTTTGAGAATCCTAGTTGTTTCTCTCCTCTTACCTCTCTTAGTGGACAAGACATTGATGAACAAGACAACACAACAATAGGTAATCATAACATTTGTTCTTCTCCTAGTATCTCTCCTAGTTGTGATGAAGATACTTTGATATTAGACAACACAATAGATGAAGGTCATGAGAATCTTAGTTGTCCCCCTTCACCTAGCGAAATTCTTATTGAGCAAAAAAATTCAACCATTGATCATTCCTCTACTTTCGATGAATTCCTTTTAGAAGAACCAACCTTTGAATTTCAAGAACATTTGGCTTGTAGTTCTCCTAACAACTCTACTCCTAGGGAGAATATCATGGTGCAAGAAAATGTGAACATCGACACATATCCTTCAAATGCTAAACCTTACCTAGGTAAAGATAATAAAGTTACATTAGAATCCCCTTCACTAACAAGTCATGCAAATAAAGATAATATTATTGAGGTTATGATGACACAAGTGGGATCTGCCTCAATTAGCGAGCTTCCTAAGTCACCTCCCACTAGAGAATCACACAAAAAACTAAGATATTTCTTGAAATCCATGATGCAATCTAATCCTAACAATTTTTTGCAGTAGCTAAGTTGTAACTTAGTGACTCAAACATATAGGGGACCACACATCACTCCCAATCCATTACCTTTCCCTCAAAATAGTGTGCCTAGTGTTGACGACCTTAAAAAAACTCCTACTAATATATCTGTATGGCAACTTATTCAACTATCACCTACATTCAAGTTTCTATTTCAAGAAATGTTTCAAATAAAGTAGGAGGAGATCCAATCTTACATAAAATTGAATAATGTAACACCCTCCTCTCATCCCATGCAATTCACCCAGTTAGAAATCACATTCCCTAATCATGAATTAACCTCACTTGAGATTCAAAACAAGAATGATCCCTTGATGATAATGGTAATCATTAATGAAACCTTAGTTAGGCACACTCTCATAAAAAAAGGAGCAAAAATTAATGTTTGTAGCATGGACCTCCTAAACAAAATTGGCATGGACAAAAAGCTCATTCAACTTAATGATGTTCATATCCGTGGCTTTGACAATGTTAATAGGCACCACTAGGGATTATCACATTACCTATTGAGGTCAGACCTATAGTGTTTCCTACCTCTATACATATAATGCAAGGAACCCTTCCATACAATCTTCTCCTAGGGATACCATGGATTCATGCTATGAAAGGAGTCACATCTACCCTTCATCGTATAATGAAATTTGAGTACAATAACAAGATATACATGGTTGACACAGATGAACAAAGCTATGAATCTATTGATCACAATATATCCAACTCCCCTAATACTTTCATTCCTAGATAAAAAAATGAACCTATACACGTTGATGCTAATCCTTTCCCTACAAAAAAACTCTTTAGTGATAATTGGGGGTCATTAGATTCTATGCCTCCTTTCAATAAAACTTCCAAAATCTCGCCCTCATGGTCCAAAGAGTCATATACAAATGATTCATTTTTAGACACAAGTTCTAGTAGCAATTGGGGTTTCACACCTTCCTTTAGGGAAGAGTGTGAAATATCACAACCTAAACCAAAACAACCTTATTTTTTCTATGCTCAACTTGTTTCTACATCAACAACATTAACCTATGATAGTGATGGGGGCTATCTAATTCCCATCCATCATGGGGAGATGACACATAACATTAAAAAGGATTTGTATTCTTGTAAAGAGGCCCATCCTTCTCAGAAGCATCAACCGCCTTCATTTGACTTGGACTATTTTTATGGATACAATGAACACACAAAGAAAACTGACACATCATACTCTTTCAAGAAAGATTTAGGGTTACCTCCCTTCTCTCCATTTTCATCCAAAGCTTTAAACAACAAAATTTAGCATCTCAAGGAGTCTGGTGCTCTTCCTTATGTTCAAGCACCTAATTCCTCTACCTAATACTTAATTTCATCCTATTCGGTTCATCCTTGTCCTACACTAAGTGGGGGAAATGGGTTAGATAGCCTTGTCCTCATACGTCACTTGTCGTTGTCTCTTTTAACTAGTCATTAACCTTTCATGAACATATAAGAGAAAGCTTGGGATGTGGACGACATGTCTTAAGTGGACTCGCAAGTGATGTACTTATTCACAATGTAGCTCAATTCAGAAACATATGACTTGGCATAGGGATTTCCAAGTCGAATCTCATGTATTTCTTCTTTTTTTCATTTTCATTTGCTACTTTAAAGTAATTGCTCACAGTACGGTGTGTAGCAATTTATTTAAAGTGGGGGCATATGTTGGCATTATTCTTTTGCATTTTTCCTTAAGAACTGCAACCTTCTTACTTCATACGATCTGTTTTGTTGCTTTGTGGATTACATTGGGTGTATTTTCCTTCATGAGCATGATCTATCTTAGCATATTACATTCCTCTTAGTGTCCTAATGTGACACACTGCATCCCCTAAGTTGCAAATTTTCTATTATTTGATCGGTCCTCTCTTGGAGACATTAGACACAATGTTCCCTAAGTTAAAGACCTTGCATGAACTAAGCAAGAATCCTTTGAAAATTCATTGCATGTTGTATTTTTACATTTGTTATATGACCACCTTGCATAACACAACTTGTATGCTTGTGGAGCCATCATGTTTGTTCATGAGCTGCAAGCATATGAAGTTTTTCTTGTCTCATGAAGCTTGAAAAATCATTTTCTTTTATGGAATTGATGCAATGATAGGGAGTTCCTTCCACTAATCAACACAATTTAGGATGTTTTAATCACTTATGGAATCTCCAAACCCCTCTCAAGGGTGTACTCCTTTACAACTACTCTACTTTCCTAGTAGTTGTCCAAACCTTGCTTTTTGATCTAACAAACCCACAAACTATGCACCATTTTGAGTACCCATTATGCCCATTCAAAACACATCACAAAATCACATATGGTCACTTTGTATCAACTCCACTAAAACTGAGTTTTTACGCCGAAAAGGGCTCCAATTAGCCCACTTTTACAAAGGAACACCCCTTAAAATTTGCTGCCAACACAAAATTGCTCCAAATAGTCTTGGAATAGGTCTCAAAACCTTTGATTCCACAATTATTTGACTAGAGAAAACTCTTTAAGCCTCCACAACAAGAAACCCTCATTTCATGCCCTTCCAAGGAGGGTTTATTCAAAAACCTTACTCCAGATCTCTAGAAACTCTACCATCACTTCAAACAAGTCTCTTTATGTTTGCACATGCCTAAGACAACTTCATAATCTGCTACCCCCAAATATTTATCACATTTACCCACTTACCCAATGCTAAAACCTTGCTCCTACACTTAAGCCTACACTATTAGTGCCCATATCATCGATCCATAGAAGAAAAAATAGGTGGAATGTGGCACTATATCATATTTTCACCTTCAAAACCCTCTAGTTCAGAAAATCTAACCCACAGTCAGTAATTTGACTATAATTTCTTTGTTTCTTGATGAAATTTGATCAATCCACCTCCAAATTGAAGCTAACTTTTCTTCCCACTGACTTCAAAGGGTTACAAAGCAAAACCAAAACCATACGTCCAAGAATAAGGGCCTGCAACGACAAATTTCAAAGTAAATATAGAAAAATTATTTTGGAAACAATATCTATTGATTTCTTCTTCAAAACTTCCAATCCATGTTTACAACAAGATACCAAAATTATATAACCATTTCCCTCCTAAAATCAACCACTAAAACTAACTTTCAACTCCCATGACCATTGGGATTCCAAGTTTTCACATTAGCGACTTTTTAACATGACAACTTTTACATAATTTGCAATATTTTGCAATTTTATCCCTCTAACCTCCTAGTGACCTCTAATGGACTCAATACATCATAAAATGGTATTATTGACCTTATTATTTGAGAAAAAATACAAAAACACCTAACATTAGACCTTGACCTTGAACTTGCAAAATTAAGCTACCATGGTGCCCCTACACCAGGCACCTTATTAAAGTTATCAGGGGGTATAACTTTGGTATGGTTTAGTGGGAAGCTCATTTTGAGGAATGAATTTCCCCATAGCCACCTGTGTATGTGTGAGTACATAGCAGCCATGAGTGTATGTTTCTCATGTTTTTAGGCCTTCTTACCTAGTGGACAACCATGAGTTCCATCGCATCAAAGTAAGTATGTGTTTTATTAAAAAACAACCTAGATCTGATCCACAATAGGATGGATGAATGATCGAAGCTTGATCCGATTCTCACTTTCCTTCTCTCTTTCCTTTCCCCCTTTCATTCTTTACATTGTTTTCATGTGTGCTAATGTATGGTTTGCCATGGAATCTTGGTCTTGGGGACTTGATCACCCCTCTTGATTGTTGTTATCTCATCTTGTTAGAATGGGTGCATTTGGATCCCTCTTGATGTGCAGGTTTGGATACTTTAGTGTGAGTTTGAAGCAGGTTCATCCTCTCACTAAAGTGGGGGCTGAGTGTAGCATAGAAAAA
This sequence comes from Sequoia sempervirens, assembly GCA_007258455.2. Lineage (NCBI taxonomy): Eukaryota > Viridiplantae > Streptophyta > Pinopsida > Cupressales > Cupressaceae > Sequoia > Sequoia sempervirens. The sequence continues at coordinate 36,745,568 of VDFB02072274.1, forward strand.
TGTATCATTGGAAATTTTCACGCTCATTTGAGTCCTTCTTGTGGATGTTGGCCTAGTTTTTCCTTGATTTGATGTTGTAATGTGGTTAACATATTCACATTAGGTCTTGGACCCTTGTGAATTAATAAGAACTTTATGATGCCTTGCAAAAGTGTTGTGAAGTGTTGTAACACACTTTCACACTTTTCTAGGACCTTATTAATATATTTCACCTAAACAACCTCTTTTTATCACTTACTGATCCTTATATCAAAGTGTTGTAAAGTGTTGTAATAAAATTTCACACTTTTCTAGGCTTTTCATCAATAATTTTAAACTTTCTTATGCTTTAATTGGCCCCATTTTACATCTACAGGCCTTAAGTGTATTTTTGAGAATAAACCCAATAAACATAATTTAAAATATTTAATTTTTGACACCCACTTAAAATGCCTTGAGTGGGACCCATTTTCCATTCTAGGACTAATATGCCACTACTAGGGGATGAGTCCCGTTTGGCTCAAAAATCAAAATAAATTCAAAATTCTGGCGGGTTCTTATTTTCTAAGACCTAAGGTCAACCTGTGATGTAGTATCCTCAGGAATTAGGGCATAATTGTGTATAAATATAATGTTTTTCTATTCATTTCACCCCCATTCATTCATTCCCCCAATTATTCATTCATCATTCATTATCCATCTCAAGTCAATCAATCTAGGGTTTTAGCATTTTAAGTTATCAAGATAGTTTTCTAAGGCATTCAAGGGAAAATTCTTCATCCATTATTGCAGCAATTCAAGATCTCTCATCATGGCAAGTTTCTAATTACATTACTTCATATTCATGCTTCACTATCTTATTTTATCATTTTGGTTTAATTACCTAAAAGGGATTTGACCAAGGAAAACCCCTATCCTCTAACAATCAACAAGTTTTCCCCTCTTTAATTTGTGATTGTAGGTCTACAGATTGAAGAAAAATGCCAAAAATTATAAAATTACAAATGTTGTCAAAGTTGTCATGAAAAGTTGTCAAGACTCATAGAAACTTAGATCTAGGGAAAAATATTTATCCAATCTACATGAAATCAGTGGGAAGGTTCTTATTTCATCCATCTTCAAAGACTTGCAAAGTTTTAGTTTGAGATTCCACTCTTGGGACACTTTTCAACAAAACGAGACTCATCCCCCAATAGTGGCATATGAGTCCTAAAATGGTGAATGAGTCCCACCAGGCCTACAAAGCAATAATTTTAGAATTTCATAGATATTTCCAATCTTCAATACATTTCCAAGTGCACACCATTTATATCTTTTCCTTTCTACTTGGATTTATTTTCATTTCTAGTTTATTCTCTAGGTCTTTTTTCATTTCACAACGTGTTTTCAAACATATTGCTTTTTCTAAGTTTTGCATTAGCAGTTAATCTCTTTTATCCACTTTTAGCCTTTAGGACAGTCCCCTTTTCTAGATTTCAATCTCCTTTGCATTGAAATCTCAAGGGATTGTTCTTGAATGAAGTGATTGATCTTTTTCTCTCCTTTTGGGTGCAAAACCCTAGAGGTACAAGAGGTGACAAAAATATCCATTTCACCATGCAAGATACTTAGAACATACAGGGTAGAGGTAGACCTCAATATCACTTTTCATTTGAACAATAGACAGGTGCATCAGAAAACAAATAATTGATGGCACCTGAATCACAAAGTTGTATTTTATCCTTCAAGGCCTTACATTCACTAGTGGAATGGCCAAGCACTTGATGGTATGCATAGATAGAATGTTTTTCTTTATCATGTTCATGATATTTCTTGTGTGTACAAGAAGGAATAGTAATTAAGTGGGCTTTTATAAGTTGTAGAAAAATACACTCTTGCTTAGATAAATAATGAGGAGCAAGAAGCAACCCTTTCTCTTGGAGAGAAAAGTTTGACTGCTTAAAGGCACAAAGACAAAAGAAAATGGAGGATGAATCTTTTTAAGAGAACGGGGTTGAGCAGAAACCATGGATTTCATTTAAATTGTTCATTCAATCAACCAAGTCCCAAGTTATGCTTATGAGGTTCACATTCTATAAGGACCTAAATGCCTTGTTTGTTACTCCCACAACCTTTATGCCCATAGCCATATTTAGAGACAAGCTTAAAGCCAGGGCCATAATGTGTTTGTAAATATTTAGAAGAAGGAGGATCTTCATAGAGAGCATTATTTCAGAAATATGGATCGTACTCTTCTAAGGGATCACTATCAACCTTATTGATAGGACTACCAACATTATCCTCTTTAACAAAGGTGTGATCATTTTCCTTAGAGGGAGGATCAACACTAAGAACATTACAATCATTGCTCACATTATCCCGCAATACAAAAGAACAATCATCTTTGATAGTGGGTGTGGATGATGTTATTGAAAGGTTTGAGTGCATCGGGTCGACTTTATATTCCCCAATGTAGGGTTATGTAAAGTATATAGAACACCAATCATCACTGAGACATGCATTTTCTTGAGAAGAGGTAGAAGGAGTAGACTTAATATTTCTTGCTTCAGAAGAATCTTCACCAAGGACATCTATCTGATCAAGAGTATCCTTTGTAGTAGGTACTTCTAGAGTAAACATCAACACATTGGAAGATACTGAAGGAATAAGAGTAAGCATAACTAAAACCTAACCGACAACTGCCATCTCACACAAGTGCATAGCCTCAGAGTCAGCCTTGACTATGACTACTTGATTGTTACAAATGAACTTAATATAATTATGCAAGCTAGACATGACTAGACCCATAGCATGAATCCATGATCTACCAAGAAGTTTATATGGTAATTTTTCTAACATAACATATACAAGGGTGGGTAAGGTAACGGGCCCCAACCTCAAAGGCAAGACTATCGTGCCTAGGGCTTATCGACCAACATTATTGAACCCATGGACGACAATAGAAGAAGCATTAAGAGAAGATGAATCAATATTAATCTTAGGAAATAGATCAATGCTATATACATTGAGCGCTGAACCAAGTTCAATGAGAGTACGTCTAATGCCAATATTATTAATATTAACTATAATCATTAGAGGATCTACTTATTTTTGCATATCTGAAGGTGGAAGTTCTTGCAGATAGAACACGATATTTGGTGAATCTACATGAATACAAGTCATCAAAACATTAACATTTATCGGCCTAGCAGAGGAAAGCAAGAGGATCTTTTGCAAGGCTTCCTGAAGCATACCTTGATAAATCGAAATAGACTGAAGCAAGTCCAACAATGAGATCTTAGTCGGAGTAACACATAGTTGCTCGACAATATCATAATCACCAAGTTCTTTAGTTGTAGGTTTAGGAGCTAAAGGAATACTTGGTTGTTCATTCATTCTATTCTCATAAGGGTGGGCTGCCACTCTATAAGAGGGAGCCATAAAAAGATTAGAAGAATCACTATTAAATGGGATACCATCAACAGAACAAATCCTTTTAGGAGAAGGACTAGTTGGAGTTAGGTAAATGACTGGTCTCTTAGGCCTTTGAGGGGAAATAGAGGCATAGATTACATTTATAGAATCATCACAACTAGTGGAATAATTATTTGAAGAAATATTCTCAACATCGATCTAAGGAGGATCAAATATGGAAGGAGATTCATTACTCACTAATGCATCATCTCTAGAAGAGATTGCATCAGAACAAAGATGAGATTCATCATTCATAAATACGTCTCTAGAGGAGAGTGCATTGGAAGGAATAGGAGATTCATCATTCACGAACGCATCATCTCTAGAAGAGAGTGCATTGGAATGAAGAGAAGGTAGAGTAATGTTAAGAAAGGTATCAATGATTTTGTCTTCTTGCAACAAGATATCCTTCAACGCAAGAGGAATATCATGAGAAGGATCAAAGACACTGAGTGACATGGGTAAAGCCAAGTCACCATCACATGCATGAAATGGAACATCATTAAAATTTGGAAGAAAATTAGATACTAAACTAATAAAGGAAGATATTAAATTCATTTTGAGGTGACAAAACTAAGAAAAACTGAAAATCCATATTTTTGGATTTTTTTGGTATTTTCTAGGTTCTAGTAATTTGCATTTTTAGAGTGCTTCGGAGCAAAATTTTGGGTCGAAACTTGCGTTGGTCCTTAAAATTTGGCTATCAAAGGTAAAATATTTTAGGGACTAAACTAGTCCTCTTGGAGACCTTTCCAATAGTGTAAACGGTTTTGAATTTTGAGCACTAAGTCAAAAGTTATGACCCCACCAAGTTGGGGTAAATAAATTCCTAGTTTTTTTTTAAAATAATGTGGTTCACGTCAGGTTCAAAAAATATAGAGAAGGGGGATTTGCGGCTCACGATTTCTCTTCATTCAGAGAGCCTCACGGAGTGAACTACCCTAAACTACCTCAAGGAACAACAACGAGAGTTTCAAAATCTGAAAGAGTAGGTCATAGGAATTTTCTGGACAAATTGACAAGCTCTCAGCCAAAGGATGGTAACACGGGTCTAGGATGACCACGCGATGCGCTGACATCTCTCTGGTGCGCTGGTGTCCGTACAGACTAGAAAGCATGTTTATCACAAAAAATAGCTAAATGACTGCTAGCAATCTGATTGCTAAGAGCTTATAGAATGCAATAAAGTAACAAAATCTAATAGAACTGAAATAAAGTGAAATAGATGATAAAGAGAATAAGAGATAGAAAGGAAATGCTTAGAACCATGCAAGTGATGAAGCCTCCAACAAATGAATGTATTCAATACCAACATGCATAAGATATAGAGAATGTGTTGGGGCTGTATAGGGGTTTGCCTCAGTTAAACTCTTGTTTTGGTGTTCCCACCTCCACAAACAACCAAATAGATAGAGAGAGAAATGGAATGATTGCAAGAGTGATAAAAGCAATCCCTGCTCAAGGAGGAGAATCTGTATCATGAAATAAGATGATAAAAGCAATCCTCGCTCGAGGAGGAGAAACCATATCACAAAGTAATGATGCAATAGCTAGGGGATATGGAATCCCAAGATGCTTGCAAGCATAGAGTAAGGGAGATAGATTTGTAAGGCTTAAGCAAGCCAAAGAGGGAGAGTAAGAACAAAAGAGAGGGCTACAAGAGCCAAGAGAGCTACAAAGAGTGTTGTGAGAACGTGAGAGATTGAAGCTATTGTATCAAGCTATATGGAGTTGTGCAAGAAAAATAATAAGAGAGAAAATGTTAGAGCCAAGGCTAGAAAGAAGCTAGCAGGAGAAGGAGGCAAAAATAAATTGAAGAGATAGCTTTTAAAGAGAGAAGAGAGGAAAAAAGAAGCTTCTTGGGCGGTTACAAGGAATCCCCAGCTGTTACCACTGACAAAAGCATATGACAAGTGGAAAGCATGCTCAAAAATAACTGTTTGAGTGTTGAAACATCATAGGATGCTAGTGCAATGTGCAAACATCTATGTTGTGCACTAGTATCCAGACACATCACACTACAAAACAACACAAATGAGAAAAGCACATGGTTTGATGCAAAGCAGACACACAAGGGTAGCTGCTAAAAAGTGAGCCTTTGAGCATCCTAAGAGGGGAAAAGGCTGATGTAGGGGCTAAAATGATCCTACACAAGATGCTAAGGGAGTGGAAACTAAAGTAGATGCAAAAATTGTATGTGAAATTGCAAGGGGTGCAATTTTACGACATTACACAAAGATCCATAAAAGGAAGAGCCCAAAGTTCATCTTTGAGCAGGCCATTTCCAAACCACTAGTTGTCCTAGAAAATAATCCTTCTACCATTCCCCAATTGCCACCACAACCCCTTAGAAACAATACTTCTAGATTTGACCATAAAATTCCAAACGGTTGAACTAGAAGGGGGAAAATCCACTAGCAAGAAGATCCCTTATACGATCCCCTCCTTGAAGATATTTACTTGAAATAATGTGGGCCTATTCACTATTACAAGAGCTAAGGTTCCACAACTACTTAGCAAGAAGAGCCAGATTGAATTATCTAATTTTATGAATACCCAAGCCACCCACCTTCTTAGGCCTACAAACATCATCCCTAGACACCAAGTGTAATGTTTTCTTCTCTTCAACCCCAAACCAAAGGTAATTTTTCTAAATAGTTTTAATTCTCCACAAAATTTTGAGGCATCTAAAAGAGAATCAAGGCATAAATTGAGAGATTTTAGAAAGCAGACTTAATCAATTGAACTTTCCCAGCTTGGCTCAACAAAGCCCCTTTCCAACCTGCCAACTTAGAATTAAACTTATCAACCAGACCACACCAGAAAGAGTCAGGAAAAAAATTAGAGCACAACGGGAGGTCCAAATAAGATGATGGTAATTCCCTAATTTGACATTGCAAGATCCACACAATTCTATGCTACCTATGTTTAGGATTATTGATAAAAAGCATAGTACTCTTAAGAAAATTGATCTTATGCTCAGAAGCCACTTCATATTTTTGCAAAATCAATTTGATAACTTTGGCCTCTTTAATGGAAGACTCACCAAGAATGAGTGTGTCATCCATAAACTACTGGTGGGAGCAGATATGATTACTAGAGGAAGGAGAAAGCCTTGATAACTAACTAGTATTAATATACCTCTGAATTAATTTCCCAAGAAACTCAACCATTATGATAAAGAGAAAGGGAGAGATGGGATCTCCCCATCTCAAACCCCTCAAAAAATAAAAAAGAGGAGATAGGGAGCCATTAACAAGAACAAAGAATTTCAGAGTAGAAATTAACTGCTTGACCAACATCACCAACTTCTCCCAAAGCCAAAAGCTTTGAAAATATTTAGGAGAAATCCCCAATCAAATCTATCATAAGCTTTAATAAGGTCCAACTTCAAAAGAAAACCCACCTACTTATTACCCTCAAAGAGTGGATATTCTTATGAACAATAAGAATAGAGTGAAGTATTTTCCTTCTAGGCACAAAACCATTTTTCTAAATCAAAATAATTTGAGGCAGAACCTTCTATAATCTAACCACCAACACTTTAGAAAATATATTATAGATGTAATTGCATAAGATTATAGGATGAAACTCATAAAAAGAGGAGGCCCTTGGCTTCTTTGAAACCAAAACTATAAAGGAGGAGTTTAACTCTTTTAAAAGATTACAATTGCCAAGGAATTCTTTAGTAGCATTTGTCACATCCTTCACCACAATGTCCCAAAAAATTTGGAAGAACATAGGGAATCCATCAAGTTCGGTGCCTTATTGCCTTCAAAAGAGAAAACCACACTCTTAATCTCATCATCCAAAGGCATACAAATTAGTGGCCAATTGAGATCATCATAGATGATTTGGGGTATATCCATAAGCAATTCATCTTGACAAGAAGAGTCCAAGACATTTCCATAGACAACAAATCAGAGAAAAAAGAAGAAGCATCCTATAATAAATCCACATCCTTATCCAATGCTTGATTTTTGACCCTAATAGACTTGATACAGTTGAAGTTACAATGCTTCAACATAAAGAGATGAAAAAATATATTATTTTTGTCCCCACTTTTCAACCACGTGATTCTAGATATTTGTTTCTAGAATTCCTCCTTAGCCACAATGTTATGCAACCTAGAAAAAAGAACATTCTCACACTGAGTAAGACCATGATCATAGACAGACAATTGAATGGATTTCTGGGTAGTAAGAAGTTCCTCCTTGATAGAAGCTTTATCAACAAAAGTTTGACCAAAAAATGACATGTTCCACCTTCAGACATTGCATTTAACATTGGCCAACTTCTTAGCAATCCTGTACATTGCAGAACCATCAACCCAAATATCTCACCAGGAATGAATTTTATCCTTAAGCTCAGGATGACAAGTCCACATTTTCTCAAACTTGAAGGGAAAATGTTTCCTTCTCCCCAACAGGTCCACTGAAAGGGAAAGAGGAAAGTGATTAGACCCCAACCTATTTAGGGCTGAGAGAGCACAAGAATAAGAAAGAAACCAATCAATTGAAAAATAGCCCAGTCAAGCTTGACCTAAATTAGAGTGTCACCATCTCTCCAATTAGTCCAAGTATAAGAGGCCCCCTAGAGATCTAGGTCACACAGGGAATTATCATTGATACGGTTCATAAGATCAAACCTATTGTCATCCAAAATCTGGGACCCTCCCTTTTTCTTAGAGTCATGTAAAGGGGTATTGAAATCCCCCATAACCAACTAGTTATTAATAGGTTGTTGAGATTTTAAAAAACTAAGATTTTCCCAAAAATTCTTCATGGAACTCTTACTATTAGGCGCATAAATATTAGAAAGGGTCCAAGAGAAATTATCTCGAACATTAATGAAGGATGTAGCCACATGATTATAGTCTTCAAATAGAGCCAAACCTTGAATCATCTTCGGATTCCAAAAAGTAACAATACAACTAGAATCCCCTATAGCCTTAGAGCAATACATCCCACAATATTTAAAGAGCCTATTCTTGATAATAAGTTGTTGCATGCAAAGAGAAAGGGAAATAATTAATATAAAAAATATCACGAGTCAAGATTTAGCTTATTCTATTGCTAAGAATCAGTGGAGAGGATGAAGAGAAAGCAAAGTTAAGAAGATGGCATGAATCAACATCTAGCTTACCTTATTGCTCAAATTTATAAAAATAACTCATATAATTAATCACTTGGACTATCATACTTTGTTGTTAGACGATTTAGATAAATTAGGATCACTTGGACTAGTGTGCTCTATTGCTAGGTGATCCAAATGTTTGATAAATTCGAGATCACTTGGAATATCATGCTTTATTTCTAGGTGATCCAAACAATAGTGGCTAATAAATTAATCTCACTAATCAATCATCATTCTCATGCTTGAATTTGGAAAGCATGTTTATTTTATTTTTGCATGAATGAATGCAGACATATGTGTTTATGCATGTGATTGGAATACATGTTTCCCCTTAAAATATCTATATTTATAATATATGAAGATTTAAGGTAGGTTTAATGGGAACCAAAAAGAGAGGGGGCCCTTAGGAAGGATGCGTTCCCCCAAGATGAGTTTTCTATACCCCCTAGAATGTAGGTGAGGACAAAAATAATGGATATGGTTTTGTTGTTATAAAAAACAAGAGATTATGGTTGTAATTGAAATTTTACCCCTATATTAGGATAACACAAATGATTTTCACATTATGGGTAAAAAAATAATAGATCAAGAGAGGCGTAAGGACCTCATGAGAAAATAGAAAAGATCAAGATAGATGTAGTCTCAATATCATATACTAGTGATGGAAATAATATTGGTAAATTAAATGTGATGATATATGTAAGGAAAAATAACAAAGGTAACCTTAATATTATTATATAAATGGTTCTTATATTAGGAAAAAGGTGATATCAATTCCATAATAGAGGTAGTGTAGAATAGACTATACATAGGTGAACATCTATGTCATGTGTCATATGAAGAAGAGAGGATAGAATTAGTGAAAAGAATAGTAATGACACCTATTTTAGGAATGTTTTATATTTTTTCTTGCAAGGTTTTAAATTCATTGGTGGAATGGCTAAGCACTTGATTATATGTGTAGACACCTAAATTTGGACACTTACATTTGTCCAAATTTATCCTTTTTCATCTAAACATCCTCTTATTTTCATTAATTAAGTAATATTTCTATTATTTAATTCATATCCTTAAATTCTTCTAAATACCTAATGTATTTAGTTAATAATTAAATTTCTTACCCTTTATTCCCCTTTTCCTCAAAAGAATTAAATAAATAATACATTTATTTAATCCCTCACATGTGACATGCTCCATCACTTTTCCTTAATCCTAATCCACCTCCTAATCCCATCATTAGGGATGTGCACATGTATAATCCATGATTAAGATGTGTCACATCCTCCAACTTTTGTAAATTGACTCCTAATCTTCATTACTAACTGTCTTCTAATCATTGATTAGCTAGTCTAATTAGCCCCCCTTTAGTCAACTCTCCCCATCCCCCAAGGAATTTTTAATTCCTTTTTGTATTCCCCATGTGAATTTAAAATTCACTTTTATTCCTCCAAAGCTCTCCTCTTCCCCATGTGGATCATTAAGAGGTCAGATCAGTCACATGGGTCAAGAACCTTCCATTAGAAGGACCTTGTCTTATCCACAAGGTACTTCCAATCATGTTAATTTAAAATTCACATTTATTTCTCCAACCACTTCTCTCTTCCTCATGGAGATTTTTGAGGAATTCTAAAATTCCTCATATGTCACTTTCCTCCCATATGGGAACAAGAAATTCCTTTTTAAGGAAATATTCTCTCACCCCTAGGTACTTATAGGTACCTCCACCTCATATGTCCCTTTTCCAACTCACTTGTCCTTGTGAAATCTCATCCTCCACATGGAAAGATGTGAGGGATTGCGAGTCCTCAACTCACCACATCCCTTCATCTTGCCCATGTTGGAAAGATCTCAACCGTCCATTTCTCTAGGGCTTCTTCCCATAAAATGAAAGATTTTCTTTCATTCTCCCATAACTTGCAATCAAATTTTCATTCAACAACTTTCAAGCTCTCCAAAATTTAGGGATTCACATAATTTTCATTCTCATTCAAGCTCTAGTTTTCATACTTGCATTCTTGAACCTCCATTGTTGCATGTTTTGAAGCTTTGATCTCTTGCACTTGCATTCATCCAACCCACTACCCACATATCTCATTGCATTCCTCATCTCACATAGATTATTTTGAGTTCATTTTTAATCCATCTTGCCATCAAAGGAGCATACACAACATCAATCATCAAAGGGCCAACCAAGGAGCAACTTGAACAAGGTAAAAATCTACTTGTTTATCTTTATTTTGTTTAAGTTTAACGTAGCCATATCTTGAGGTGTTAAGTGTTGTTTGTTGTCTTTTTCCTTCTGTTCTGCATCATTTAGATAGGGTAACAACTCTTGATCACAATATGTATATGAAGGAAGAAATTCATGAGATAAAGGAGAAAAGAGAGAAGACTCACTATCGACAAGAGAGGAGTCTTCATCAAAAGACATGGCTATTATGCATGAAAAAACACTCATGGGTATGGAAGACATGATAAAGTACAATAAAAATATAAGAAAAATATTTTAGATAGGTTAGTTGAAGCTTTCCATTTTTCTACTTTGGGACTATGGAATGAGGTTCAAGATAGTAGCCCAATTGTTTTTAAGGAACCAAAAATTTATTTTATTTTTGGGATAAAATGAAATAATTTTTTTAATTTTGAATTGATAGTAAGGAATAAAAGTGATACTTTTAAAACTATACTACATTAAATGTGAGCTAGGTGGTATAATGAAATTTATAGGAAACTAAAATAAATAATTGAAAAACTAAATTTTTAATTATAAATAGTAGAAATAAAGGAAACTATCACCAAAGGAAAAGTCCCGCTACCTAGGATGCTATTGTGATGTGTGAGAATCTACACAATGTGTTTTAGTCCTTATTACACACTATCATCCAAAAAAATTACAAAATTTAATATTTTAATCAAATTTTGAGTGCACCTACATAACATGAAATGAGAATGACAAAATAAATAAACCAAAGGAGACCAAATGATAAAAATAAATAAAATAACCTAACTAGAACAAACGAAATAGTAAAATAATGAGAGAAAGGAAGGGAGAGAAGGATACTTTTATGAGGTTGTAGTATTCTAAAAACCAATAGCTAGAATAATAAAAATGGTTGGGACTACTTGGAGGGTAATCCCACAATACTGGTTTACAATTTTTGGTCAAACTGGACACTGAACTAATTTTTTTAACTAAATCTTCACTTTCGGGCACCTATAGTGGCTAAACCGTGAGGAATTTGAAGATGAGGAAAATTAATGATTGTGACATTTTGTTTGTCGATTCTAAATATATTTTTTTCAATTTTTTTTGAATTAGATTGCACTTCTTTTTCCATCTCCTTTGAAAACTAGTTTTTAACAATAAACACCATTTTTAAAGAGTGATGTCACTGGCTAACACAACTTTTTTTCTATGAAGGATAAAATTCTTTTTTTTTTGAATTTAGATTCGTAACTACGATATATAGTGCATGGAATTGGTTTCATAGCATTTTGTTAAATATTTTTTTCTTAATTAAGTTTCAAAGTTGAACCTATTAAAATTTAGACATGATTCATTGGCTAAAGCATAACTTTTTTGTATATATCAAAATTCATTTTTTTTTTTGGATCAAGGACATCAATATCTAGTGCACTGATATTTTTCAAAAAAAAATTGATAGTCTGCTAGTTTTCCACATGTACAGAACAGGGAGCTTGATTTTTAGTGAAAAATCTATGTTTAATCAAACTAAAAAATAAAATACATAATAAAACCAAAACATATTAAAATTATATTCGATGGATAGCTCATTTTGAGGACTACCATCATCCAATTGGGTATGTGAATTCTCCTCCATTTTCATCCTCAACCTGAGCTTTGAAGGGAAAATTTTTGCATAAATTTGGTGCAAGAGGGCTAGAAGGGGGAAAAAGGGGGGTTCAAATGAACCCAAGTTCGAGCGAACTCCCCTTGGAGGTTTGCTCAAACCAGGGTTTGAATCAACCCCCCCTTCTATTCACTTTTCCATTGTTTTCATTATTAAAAAATGCAAAAAATTGGGTCTCATCATTTAATAGGGTTCGCTCGAACCAGGGTCCATTCAAACCCCTTTTGGGTCCATTCGAACACCCTAGTTTGTGTGAACCCCTAGAAAGCAAAAAAAAAATCATAGGAGCATTTTTGCAATTTTCCTTCCTCATTGGAATTGTAAACCAGTCAAATAGAAGATAGAGATTGATTTAGTGCACTTATCCCATGTGCATCTAGGGATAAGAAAAATACATTGAAATAAAGCTATTAATATGAATTCTTAGTTCTACAAGGATTGGTAAACTAGTGCTTGTATGAGATTGGATAAAGTGTGGTGATGGTCACCTTTCACTAGAAATATAGAGGTAAATGATAAATAGATTTTATAATTGTGATATTGCTATCGAGATTCAACCATGTAGTTTTACCTCTGTGAGCATCACCTAGATGCAATGAGTGCTAAGTGGACAATTCATTATCATGAGAGATGGTTTCTTGTGAACCACTAGTCATGTAACATGGGTCAATGAGTTTGACTCGTAAAACTACACGGTTGAATCCTAATAGAAATATCACAATTTGCCACACTGTGGAAAAATACCTCGTACTTATCAAGATTCTATAATATTATTCAAACAATAATAATAACTAATTGAAATAATATTCCCAACATAATTTAGAAGAGAGAAGTGGGCACATAACATTTTCAATGAGAATCCAATAATGTATAGCTTTAGCAAGATTCATCAATGGAGGTATGTTCAACCAAGGATAGCCAAGAGAGAGTTCCTACTAGAGAGAAATTAAATTTAAAGGTAGGATTTCAAAAGGGTGTATTTGAAGCTATGTGATGAATTTGGATGCAAAAGGAATTTTTTAGACAATTAGGCATTATAGCAAGAGACAACTAGGGGGGAAACTAATATTCAAATTTTTGGATATTTTTGGGATGATAGCACATCATGTAGGTGTTCCAACATCATATTTGCATCTTGGATAAATCACTAACAAATTTAATATCATAGGTTACTAAAAGAATTAGAATGCAATAAATAAATTTGGAAATCTAGTGAAGAAAAGGGCTAAGGCTAAGGCTAAATTGATGTCTAAATTATGATAGGGGAATGATCACTAAAGAAAGAACAAATGGTTGAATCTAAATGATTGAATTTGGATGCAAAAGATATTTTTTAGACAACTAGGTGGGAAAATAACATTTAAATTTTTGGATATTTGTGGGATGCTAACACATCATGCAGGTGTCCACACATCACATTGGAATCTAAGAGAAATCACTAAAAGAATAACATCATAGGCTAGTTAAAAAATTAGAATGTAATAAAAAAATTGGAAATCTAATGAATAAAATGGTTAAGGCTAAGGGAAAATTAATCTCTAAATTATGCTAAGGGGATGACCACTAAAGAAAACCCAATTGGTTGAATTTGAATGCAAAAGATATTTTTTAGACAACTAGGGATTATAGCAAGAGACAAATAGGTAGAAACCAACATTTAAATTTTTCGATATTTGTGGGATGTTATCACATCATGTAGGTGTTCATATGTCACATTGACATCTTAGAGAAATCACAAAAATAATTAACTTCATAGGTTAGTGAAAGAATTATAATGTAATAAATAAATTTGGAAATCTAGTGAAGAAAATGGTTAAGGCTAAGGCTAAATTGATCTCTAAATTATGTTAGGGGAATGCTTACTAAAGAAAGACCAAATGGTTGAAGTTAAATGATTGAATTTGGATGCAAAAGATATTTTTAGACAACTAGGCATTATAGCAAGAGACAACTAGGCGGGAAAATAACATTTAAATTTTTGGATATTTGTGGGATGCTAGCACATCATGTAGGTGTTCACACATCACACTAGCATCTTGGAGAAATCACTAAAAAAATTAAAATAATAGATTAGCAAAAGAATTAGAATGTAATAAAGAAATTTGGAAATCTAGTGAATAAAATGGTTAAGGCTAAGGCTAAATTGATCTCTGAATTATGCTAAGGAAATAACCACTAAAGAAAGCCCAAATGTTTGATTTTGAATGCAAAAGATTATTTTTAGACCACTAAGGATTATAGCAAGAGATAACTAGGTGGGAAACAAACATTTAATTTGTTGGATATTTTTGGGATGCTAGCACATCATGTAGGTGTCCACACATCACATTGGCATCTTCGAGAAATCACAAAAAAATAACATCATAGGTTAGTGAAAGAATTATAAAGTAATAAAGAAATTTAGAAATCTACTGAAGAAAATGGTTAAGGCTAAGGCTAAATTTATCTCTAAATTATGCTAGGGGAATGGTCACTAAAGCATGCCCAAATGGTTGAAGCTAACTAGTTGGATTTGGATGCAAAATATATTTTTTAGACTACGCATTATGGAAAGAGACAACTAGGTGGGAAAAAAACATTTAATTTTTTTGATAGTTTTGGGATGCTAACACACCATGTAGGTGTTCACATGTCACATTGAAATCTTGGAGAAATCACTAACAAATCTAACATCATATGTTAGTGAAAGAATCAGAATGTAATAAAGAAATGTGGAAATCTAGTGAATAAAAGGGCTAAATCTAAGGCTAGATTGATATCTATATTATGCTAGGGAAATGGTCACTAAAGCAAGCCCAAAAATATAACATGAAATTGCAAGCTATACAATTTTTGACATTACATGTGAAAGGAAAGTAGAGTGCAAAAACAAACTTCCTAATGCAAATCAAATAGGAGAGGGTTGTAAAAAAAAATTTCAAAACCTTTTACACTTATAGTTTCATTTAAGATTGCACATTCATTTAATTATTTTTAAATTTAAAGCATTAAACCATAAGACATAGAATTTATGTGGGAAAAACCTATCAAGAAAAAACCCACACACCAAAACACAAATCAATTGTATTCCAGTAAAAACTATTATAGTACAACTTTAAAAGTCTATGCTCAAGCAAGAGTTAATTCATTGTGATATAAGATTCTAGAGTGAATCCGACAACATAACAATATCTTAGATATTACAATCCTCATCTCATAAATTCACTAAAGCATTAATATATATTTCACTCATACAAGGGTGTCCAACATTACCTTGTGTTAATCCCACAATCTCTACATGCATGCAAACTGAAATTGACAACATGCACGAGTCCCAAATGACCCAAAAACAAACCATTTCAACATGAAACCATGTGCAAAAATATGCAAGAACATGCAAGGTGTGAAACTCCCAAAAAATAAAGTAACCTCACATGCTAGGCATCCCATAGAGAAAATCAAGCTAACTATCAAATTAGAACTCATCCTTGATTCCTAGTTACTCTTAGTGACAACTTAGTCTTCGTTTAGTAGTGTTCTCTTCAAGCTTTAGTCAACAATTCAAACCTATGCCACATGGAATCATGATGCTCCTCCTTGATGTTTTCACAATTCTCAATGCTAGAATGAGCGCCCAAGTGACAAGTGTCACTCTTTGTTGCTTCTACTTTTTTGAGAAAGGAATATGCTTACAAATAGGCCCCACTAAATACTAACTAGAAAAATAGAATGCCACATGTCAACATGGTGCAAATTTTAGAGGTTTTAATGTTTGTATCTTCCCAAATGAGTGCCCATGTGACAAGTGTCACATTTGTGTCCTTTTCACCTTGCATGTAGGATGCCAACTCTCACCTGGATCCCATAAAGTTCCTTAGCAATTTGGAAACATATATTTTTGCATTTAATAAATAAAATCAACAACATAGGGGTAAATAAATTAATATTTAATCATGGTATTCACTAAGGTTGAGATACCTTAACCCAACATTCTCCCACTTGTCGAATACCTTACAAGAGTCTCTGTATCACTACTCAACCTACAAGGCCCATAGAACCAACACACCATTTGAACTTATTTGTGTTCATTGGCTTCATCAGTGCATCTGCAACATTCACAAAAGTGTCAAGATTTTCCAAATTCACCTTTCCATCTTCCACCATATCACAAAAAAAATGAAACTGCACATCAATGTGCTTTGTTCTAACATGGAAAATAGGATTCTTTGCTAAACATATAGCATGCTAGCTGTCACAATAGATAGTAATCTTCTCGACATCAAAACCAATATCTGAACATAGTCTCTTAAGCCAAATGGACTCTTTACAAGTATGAGTAGCTTCCATGTACTCTATTTCTGTGGTGGACAAAGTGACTACAACCTACCTCTTACTCATCCAATGTATAGCACCACCAAACATCATGAAAACATATCCACTGGTGGATCTTTTACTAACAATATCACCTACCCAACCAAAATCCACATATACACAAATTCTCACTAAATATTGAGGTCTAGTAGGATAACCATGAAAACACATGGAATATTTAGAAGCACCCCACAATTACCTGAACACTCTTTTCATTTCATCCTAGTGCACCCATCTAGGATTAGCCATAAAATGACTAAGGACTCCCACTACTTGGGTAATGCTTGGCCTCGTATAGACCATAGCATACATCAAGCTTCTAATAGCACTTTCATAAGGAACTCTAGTCATGTCCTCCATCTCAGTAGGATATTTTGGACAATCCTCCATGAAAAGCTTTATCTCTTGTACAACTAGAACAACCATTTGTCTATAAATAGTCATGTTGAATCTCTCCAACATAGAGTTCACATACTTTTTTTGGCTTAACCAAAGCTTTTTTTTATCTCTCTTTTGATCTCAATCCCCAGAATGTACCTTGCTACACCTAGATCTTTCATCTCAAACTGTGTTGACAAATGAGACTTCAAATCTAGAATCATGTTTTTTTTCCATTCCCAAAGAACAATATATAATCCACATATAGGAAAATCATGAGAATCATTATCAATCTTATAATAGAAACAATGGTAAAATTTGGATCTCAAAAATCCCAAGGGCAACACATAAGTGTCAAAATTTTGGTACCACATTCTAGGAGATTGTTTTAGGCCATACAAATTTTCTCAACTTGCACACCATATTCTCTTTACCTTTACAACAAAATTCTCTAGCTATGAAATATAAATTTCCTCCTCCAAGTCACCATGAAGGAAATTTGTTTTCACATCCATTTTCTTGACTTCCAAATCATGAGTTGTTACAAGTGATTACAAGAATGGAATGGATGTCAGCTTAGCTATAGGAGAGAAAATATTCCCATAATCTACTCCCTCCTCTTGGGAATATCCTTTCGTGACCAACCTTGCCTAATGCTTCTCAACACTACCATCAGTACCTATTTTCTTCTTGAACACCCATTTACATCCAATGTATTTTCATTCTTCAAGAAAAGGTACTAGATCCCATGTAGTATTATTCTTTAATGCAACCATCTCTTCATTCCTGGCTTCCATCCAATAATTTGTATCATGCATATGCATAGCCTCTCTAACAGTCCTAGGTTCATCAATGCTAGCAATCAAAGTAAATATACAATTGGAATCCAACATGGAATACCCAAGCAGGTATCATGTTGCTACCTTTCATGTGTAGACCTCCTCAACTACTAAGGTTGAGGTTCTTGCTCTTATTCAGAGCTTTTAGAGTTACTAGAGCTCTCCTCATCATTAGGTCCACCGAGAGTACATAGTTCATCTCTCTTAGGAGTAGGTGGAATTTCAACTACCTCCTTCTGCTTCTCTTCCTTCTTTGGTTGTAAATCAATTGTGTCCAAGGTTTCAACCCATGGAAGATCACACTTATACTATAGAGCACCTTCTTTGTAATTGGATCCCAAAGCTTGTACCCTCTCACATTGACACCATAGCCAATGAAGATACACTTCACTTCCTTGTTATCCAACTTATATCTCTTCACACTATGCATATGAGAATATGCCTCATGAACCAAGAATCCGATATTAATCATTGAGGGATTCTTTTTAGAACATACCTCAATGGGTGTATTTTCAAAAAGTGTCGAAGTAGGATATTTTTTAATCAAATAACATGTAGTGATTACATCTTCATCCAAGAACTTTTGTGCAAGGCCAATACCACTCAACATACTCCTAGCCCTCTCCATCAATATTTTTTTCATCCTCTCTGTAACTCCATTTTACTAAGGGGTTTATGAAGTTGTCTTGTGTCTTTCAATCACATGGTCCTTATAGAACCTATCGAATTCTATGGAACAAAACTCACCACCATTATCCATCTACAAGTACTTAATTTTCCTACCACTCTAGTTTTCAACCAAGGATTTGAATTCCTTAAACTAACTAAAAACTTCAAATTTACTTATGAGGAAGTACATAAATATCCTTCTAGAATATTCATCTATGAATGATATAAAATACATAGATCTAGACAACGAAGGAACATTAACAAGACCAAACACATCAAAATGTAAATAATCCAAAACCCCAGAAGATTTATGAGAACTAGAATAAAATGAAACACAGTGTTGTTTTCCGTATATACAATGTTCACAAAAATTGAACTCAAGTTTACAATCATCGAGGCCTTCAACAAGGCTCTTATTTTTTATGGCTCTAAGACCCTTCTCACCAATATGGCCAAGCCTTTGGTGCCACAACATTTTTTCTCAGTAGGAAGTTTCATTTCCAAAGCATTGGCACCCTTAGGTACCTAGAAAGCATGACCATAAGATGTAGACACCAAAGTCTTCTTTTCTCCTCAATCTAATGGTGAGGATGAAGAATCCAAAGCCCTCTTCTTAGAATTCATGGAAGTACTATTGTACTAAGTTTTGCATGCATCCAACTTATACAAGGTGCCAATCTAAACACCCTTAGCAAGCACCATAGAACCTCTAGTCATCTTGCATCCACCACTCAAGAAAAGAACCTACACTCCCACATCACTCAACTTACTCACTGAAATTAGGTTTTTTTCCAAACTAGGAATATGTAGGACACCATCAATCCCCTTCACTCTACTATCAGGGAATCAGATCTTGACTCTTCCATAGCCAACAATCTTCATGTGAGAGTCATCACCTAGGTACACCTTCCCATCATCATACTCTGTATACTTTGAGAACCAACCTCTATGAAAGGTCATGTGGAAAGAGGTACCTAATTCTATCAACCACACATCTTATGATGTATGCATTGTCGAGGCTACAATAAATGCATCCGCATTATCTTGAGAGGATTCAGAATTATAGGATTTTTTATTTTTTCTTATTTTTCTCCTCTTTGCAATCTTTCTAGAAATGATTGTATTTACCACAGTTCCAACATTTATCCATGTAATTTTTACCATGAGACTTATATCTCCTTAGAGACTTGGACTTAAACGTATTTTCCTTTTTCTTTCATTTATCCTTCAATCTACCACGAACAAACATGGCCTCCTTGGCCATCTCAGAATGTTTTCTCTACATCTCTTTAGACAATAGAGAAGCAACCACATATTCCATCTTGAAAGTGGTTGTTTTACTTCTAGTAGCCATCACCAAGTGGTCCCATAAGTCTAGCAAAGAACATAATATAATCATGCAATAGTCCTCATCATTAATCTTCACAATAACAAAACCTAGTTGAGCAACAAGCATATTGGATGCATTCAAGTGATCAACAATGGATCCCTTTCTCCATCCTTAGAGAATACAATTTTTTTCTTAGGAATAACTTTTTTATCAAGGATTTCACTTGATAAATATCACCAAGATTATTCCAAATCTCAACTACAATCTTCTTCTCATGGACATTCAGGATCATAGAATCAACCAAATAGAGTCTTATCAAACCCTTGACTTTTTGATCCATTAGGTTTCAATCCTCTTGTGAAGTTGTTGGTTTTGTACTAGATATTGTAGCCCATAGATCTCTATCTATGAGCATATCATCCAATTTGAGTTTCCACAACTCAAAATTGGTGCCATTAAAGTTTGTCCATCTCTATTATTCTAGATTTTCTTTACATTGACTTAAACTTGCAACAAGACTAGCAAAGCTTTCTCTGCAAAAATCTCACTAAAACTAGATCTACACAAAAAAACCTTCAAACCCAACAAGGATAACAAATATATCTAAGATATGATACCTACTGAAGAAAAAAAAAGTGTAGAAACAACCTACCTAATGTAAATAAAATAGGAGAGGGTTGCAAAACTTTGCTTCAAAACCTTTGACACTTGCAGTTTTATTTAAGATTGCTCATTCATTTAGTTATTTTCAGATTTAAAGCATTAAACCATAAGACAAATAATTTTTGTGGGAAAACCCTTTTGGGAAAAAATACACTCACTAAAGCATAGATAAATTTATTCTAGTAAAAATCTATTACAATACAAATTTCAGAGTCTATGCTCAAGCAGGTGTTAGTTCACTGTGATACAAGATTCTAGAGTGAAATTGGTAGTGTAACGGTTTCTCAGATATTACAATCCTCATCTCACAAATGCACTAAGGAAATAATATATATATTTCACTCATACAAGGGCATCCAACATTACCATGTTTCAATCTTATAGTCTTTGCGTGCATGCAAACTAAAATCAATAACATGCATGAGTCCCAAGTAACCCAAAAAGCAACTAGTTTAACATGCTACAACATGCAAACACATGTAAGGAGTGCAACTCTAAAAAATAAAGTAACCTCCCATGTTAGGCATCCCATAGATAAAATCAAGTCAATTTCCAAATTAGAACTCATCCTTGACTCCTAGTCACTCCCAATGACAACCCAGTCTCCATTTAGCAATATTCCCTTCAAGCTTCAATCAACAAGTCAAACCAATGCCACATGACATCATGGCACTCCTTGATTTTTTCACAATGGTCAATGCTAGAATGAGTGCCCAAGTGACAAGTGTCACTCTATGTTGCTTTCACTTTTCCAAGAAAGGAATATGCTCACAAGTGGCCCTCACCAAATTCTAACTAGAAAAATAGAATGCCACATGTCAGCATGGTGCATGTTTTAGAGGTTTTAATGTTTGTCTTTTCCCAAATGAGTGCCCATGTGAAAAATTTCACATTCTCGCCTTTTGCACCTTGCATGTAGGATGCCAACTCTTTTTTGGGTCCCATAAAGTGCTTATCAATTTGGAAACATATATTTATGTATTTAATAAATAAAATCATAAACATAGAGGTAAATAAATTAATATTTAATAATGGGACTCACTAAGGTTGAGACACCTTAACCCAATAACATGTAAATTTGAACCGTAAATTTCTACATTTCAAATCCTATGGACTACCCCATACTAGTTGTGAATTGATCTAGAACATGCTAATGTTGATTTATGTACTTACATGCATTTGTTCAATCATTTGAGAATCATGTTAGAGATCATCTAGGAGTTATGTAAGGACTTGTCATTGAGCATTTATAAGATTATTCTACCAAAGTATATGAGAACACATCATCCTCGGTTGATTGCACACTTGAATTTTGTCTTTAATCCTTCAATTAGATTTGTAAAGACAGTATATCAGTGGTTTGCTTGAGGAGAACTTAACCCATACAATTAATAAATTCCCCAACTTGGTGCTATTAAATATTGTAGACTCGTAAATTGTCACCCTTGACAATTTCACACTTGATTTTTCTCTGTCCTATGTGCATGGACCTAATTATACATGTAATTTACTAAATTAAGCATTCCACTGTCCATTTTAACACTTATCAAGAAATAAAATTTGTATCTTACCTAAATAGACATTTGATATTTTTCTCCTAGCACTTTGGATCCAGAAAATTGAGGGATATGGATGAGGACATCCTTGCACCCTAATCCCCCTAATGTGGCCCCAAAAATTCAAAGTGTTGGCAGTAGTTATTTAATTTTTGAAATTCAAATTTTGATTTTTGACCAATGAGATTTAATTTTTAGGAAATTATATCAATTACATATAAAGACCTAGTCATTTCATCATTTGAGAAGGAAGTGAAAAGAAGTGAGCAATAATTGGAAGCAAGATCATTATCAAGCAATTATTATCAAGTTAGGAGCATTCAAGAGCAAGATTACTGCAACATTTCATCATCAAAAATTCATGTCAAGTTTTATGTGAGTTTGTTCATGTTTATGCATACATTTTTTTGTGAGGACTAAAACCTATAGGTCTTCAAAGCAATCCAAGCAAAATTGCAATCAAACCTTGAGGAGATGTGCATGAATTTAGTCCTTCAAGGAAATTAGATTTGAGTAGTGAGTTGTAGCAAGTTGGTGATTCATCATTCATTTATCATTTATCCTCTATCCTTCAAAAGGATAAGCTCTCTATCATCAATTTTGTCATTGTGGAGGTGGAAACACCAACATGGGGTTTAACTGAGGTAAGCCCCTATATGACACAACCCTTCCTCTCTTTTTGAACATGTTGGTTGTAGATATAAAGGAGATTGAAGGAATATTGGAGACCATTTTATCATTGTTGCATTCAAACCCTACAACTTGACAAGATACAAAAACTATAATATCTCGGTAACAGATGAAGATCCGACAACACGATCCGAAAGGAAGAAGCTATAGACTGGGGACCTGAGGATTGCAAAATAATATTTCAGTTTTAGATACCTAGACTAGGGCATCCTTGCACCCTATTCCACCAAAAAATAGATCAAATTTGGACCACATGTGCACAATACTTTTCTCTTTTCAAGTCTAGTCTTAGAATCTGGTTTTATATTTTTGTTGTTATAGACATATTACATTTTCATATTAAGTTTCATAGTTTAATTAAGTAAAAAAAAACTAGTTGATTCGAATCAATTTCTAAGTCATTAAAGGATTAGACTCAAGGCTGATTGGCTCACCTTCAAGGTTAGAAGTCAATGTAATTTCCTTGTCGATTTGCATCCTAATGTTATGTGAAAAGGATTGATGTTAGTGATCTATGCATTAGACCTAGGATCCCTTTTTCAATAAAACATTTTGGTGAAGCTAACATATCTTACACTTGCATTTTTTCTAATTTTTCATTGCATAAATGTGAAAATTAAATTTAAAACTTATATTGTTTGAAAATCTTGGTGATAATTTGCATTTATGTTCAAAAAACTATCTATTTTAATTAGTTTTTCATCATAAAAAATTGAAAACAAATTGGGAAAAATTGCAAAATAATTTAGATATGTTTTTTTGTGTTTAGGGCTTAGATCTAAATTATTTTCATTGAGAAAATTAATTGCAAAATTATTTTACCATTTTTGCATATATATTTTGGTGAAAAATATTGAAAACATGACAAAATTGCATAATATTTTCATTCCAAACGATCAAAAAACATTTCTTTTCTATATTTAAAAAAAAAATCAGTCAATTAGAACATTTAATGTTCTAAAAATTATCATTTTAACATATTCAATTTCTCTAAAAAAATTCCAAAATTGCGTGCATGTATGTGATTCATATAGCAACATCAGGTTTTGGTGCATTTCCAAAAATATGTCGACTTTCAAACTTGAACCTTTGGGACATTGAACCCTCAGACACTCTTAATAATTTACAGATTTTAAATTTTGCAAAATACCTATCTAGACTAGGGCGCCCTTGCACCCTAGTCCATCCATTTTAGCTTGAAATTTAGGGTGAACATCCCTAACAAAATCTTATAGAATCTAATAATGTTTATATTCATGGCTTTGATAATGTCAGTAAGCAACCATTAGGGATGATCACACTACCCATTAAGGTAGGATCGATGGTTTTTCCTACTCTTGTCTATATCATGTCAAGACCTTTTTTATACAATATTCTCCTAGGTGGACCATAGATTCATGCCATGAAGGGAGTCCCATCTACTCTTCACCATGAGATGAAGTATGAAAATAATAACAAGATATACATGGTTAAATTAGATGAAAAAAGTTGCAATCACAAGTCAAAGCTGATCATAACACTTACAACTCTCTTAATACTTTGATTCCAACTTCAAAGGTAGAACCTATACATATTGAACATAATCATGATTATATTCCATTTGTAAAAAAATATTAGATGATGATTGGGGGTCATTATATTTTACACTATTTTAAAGGAGAGTCTAAAAACTTGCCATCAAAGTTCAAAGAGTCAAATACAAATTATGATCATGATATTGCTTCATCTTCAAATGCATTTTTTGGTGATGATTGGGATTCATTAGATTTCATGCCATCCTTTATGGGAGTGTAGATAGGGGAAATTTAGGGAAATAATGCATGAATCAATGATAGAAACCACAAAACTACCTAATTCAAGTCATGAAGACCCTAATCTAACAATGAAGCACAAATGAAAATAGAAATCCAAATAATGAAGCAATAAACCTCAATTCCTATGCCATAATTGAATAACCTCAATTACTATTCTTCATTTTTCTTTGTTTGTTCTCAGATTTGTAGTATGCAAGATATTTGATAAGCTTGATATTGATGCAAGATAGCTAGATCTCAAGATAGAAAAACTTCAAAGATTGTGGTTAACCTTAAAATGAATTGAAAGCTTGCTTTTATAGAAATCCCAATTCAAATGAAGGGTGAGATTTAAAAGATGATGTATGACAATTAATGGATGAGATTAATTGAGAAGAAAAGAGATAAGGATGGGAAGGATGGACCAAAACTCAAGAAATTAGTTGAGATTTAGGGATTGGCTAAGAAAATAAATCAAATAATGATAACAATTATTTAATTTAGGAGAGGGAAAATTAATAATTAAATTAATAATTATTTAATTATAGAAGAAAGGTGGAGTGTGAAATATTAAATAATTGAAAATAATTATTTAATAAAAGAAGGAAAATGATAAATTAAATAATTAAAAATAATTATTTAATTATGGAGATAAGAAAATGATAAATAATTATGGAGGGAAAAGGGACATTGGTGATGCAATTTAAATAAATTGATATTTATTTAAATTAATCAAAAGAGGAATAAAGATAAAATGAACTAATAAATAATTGAAAATTATTTAATTAATAGAAGGATATGAACTTAGGAAATAATTAAATAATTAAAATTGTTTAATTATGTATGGATGAAGGTGAATTAGTGATAAAAGGTTGCTTGTAGGCTCGAGACATTTTTTAGTGTCTACATTTTGCCCCTCTTTGATATAATCGATTTGGAGCATCATGTCAAAGAATAATAATAAAATAGCTCAAGATGTGCCCCAATGTACCTCAATGGATGATAAATAGGATTGTGCCCCCTTAGAAAAATTGACAAATTTTTGAAAAAATTCTAGAAAATTTGGCAAATTTATCGATAAGCTAATTGGATAGGCGCAAATGCATTGGTGATGAAAAACTAGACTCAAAAGTTGATCTAGGGCTAGATATTTGCATTCAGAGGAAAAATTTGATGTAGGCAACTATGAAGGTGGGGCCCTATTAGGTCAAATTAGGGTATAAATATACCCTAGGGGGTGAAAATAGGTCATTTGTGCACTTTTGGTTTAGAGATCTAAGAGCTCTAGTTTGAGGTTTGTTGCAAAGCTATTGTCAAAATGTTGCTTGTAATAGTCATTGCACACAGAGGATACCGGGTATGAACATCCAAGTGGGAAGAGGGCTTGAGCGAGATGGTATGTATCTAATCCTTGCTTCATGATTTTGTCATTTTTAGGTAGATTTTAGGGCTCAAAAAGGGCAAATAGATGCGATGCAATTTCTACACCACAATTGTTATCGCATTTGCTACAACTGTGGCACTTTGCACTGCAACTACAAAGTGTGACACAATCATTTTATGGCAACACATAGCTATGATTCATGCATAACTTACTCGCAAGTGTTTTTAGTATTGCAAATATTTTGATGCGACACAAATGTAGGATGTGGTGCAGGGGCACCAAATCAACTCATGTAAATATGGTCACTTGATATATTTTAGGGTGTTTTGAGTCTTATGTTATGAAATAAGGTCATAATAGACCATTTGAAATGTAACTAGAGTCATTTGGGGTCAATTTTGCAAATATTGTAAAATCTTGCAAAAGTTGTCATGGGCAAAATGCAAAAATGCAAAAAAATGGAAGCCCAACGGTCAAGTAGCTCAAAAGGTAGTTTGGGTTGGTTGTGTTAGTTGATTTTGGGTGTGTAAGGTTTAAATCCAAGGTTTATTGGTCGAAGATAGGTTCTGGTGTTCATTTTTGGTTGAAAGCAAGAAGAAAACCTTCAAATTTTCTGTGTTTTTCTGGTAAATTATTGTTACATACCTTTGTATGGTTTCGTACTAAGGAATATTGATCTAAGGAGAATTGAATTTGGTAGAGTTATGAATTAACTACATTTTGGTTGTGATTTGGGTGGTCTTCATCCAGTTTGAAATATTTGGTGAGTATTTTTCTGAGAATGGTCTAAGATACCTTGTTTTAAGGGTTTGAGTGCATAAAATGGAAATTTAAGCCATTCCACCTGGTGAAACATGTGATAACCTAGTGGAATGGCATAATTAGGCATAGGTTGTGTGTTTGTGTGTTTTTTAGGGGCAAGGAAGATAGTTTTTTGAATTTGCAATGATGCCCTAGTTGATTCCATGCATGTTTTAAGCCAAGAATGAGGCTAAGAGTTGAAGTTTGATTAAAAGGTTTTGGTAAAGAGTGTAAGTTGGTTTAGGAAGCATGTGAAGACCCTATTTGGTGAGTTTGAATTTTTGATTTGTAGAGTGGAGGCTGAGAGTATTGAGTTTCAATAAATCATCCTTGAATAAGCATAAATAGGCCTAAATAAGGGTTTGGGGTTTTGGTGAATTAGAAGGTGGTTTAGTTCAAAAAAATTGTTGATTCAGACCATTTGTGGTTTATGAAGAACATTGGAATAGAGATTTGTGGTTGAGAGGGTGTTGTGTTGGTACTTACTTTGTAAAACAAGGCCAATTGTGGCCATTTCCAGAGTAGCATTCCATTTTAGGGATTGATGATCCAAAACAAGTGTATGCACAAATTTGATATGTCAAAGTAGAGGGAAATGAGTATTTGAAATGTTAATCCTCCTATGATTTTGAAGTTTTTCTTGTAGGATATGGTCAAAATACATTGTTTGATATACTACAAGGAAAATAGGAAGGAATTGTGAAACGTTGCTAAGTTAGGGTTTGAAGGGATGAAAGATTGTTCCAAATTGTTTGAATTATGATTATAAGACAAACTCCTCCCTACTCTGCATTAGGATGGAATGATGCAGTTGTAAAACTACACAAATGTATGGCAAAGAAATGCAAGTGTGATAATGCAACACAATTGTCATATATGACACATATGAATGACAGTACGACATAATTGCTTGATAGGTGATACTTGCACAAATATATACATGAGAGAGACAATCAACCTTGTTTTTCCTTTGAGATCATCTAGTTGTGGAGGATCGAGATACGTTGACCACCTTAGGATTATACCATGTGACTTTCATGTTGATTATGTGGGCTAACCAAAGTCTGCTTACAACATTGGTAGAGAGATGGGACTCGGAGATAAGTTCCTTCCACCTACCAACTGGTGAGGTGAAAATGACATTGGAGGATGTCTAGAGGATTTCGTGACTTCTTATTCATGGGGATTAGGTAGTCTATGACACAAGTCGAGGATTGGTAGCCATGCGATGAGTATTTGAGACTAATTCCCTGGTGGAGCTAGGAGTAAAGGATAATGAGATTAGGTGGGACACCCTAACAAATAGATATTGCAAGCTCATTGTTGTGGTATGCGTAGTGATTGTAGGAGTGGTCATCCTAGACAGACACAACCACAAATTTCTAGTGGGGTGGGGGGAGATCCTTGAGGGAATGATGGAGAGAGTGATGGTTTATGCCTTGGGACTCTACCATTTGGCCTAGTTGTACTTTTAGTTCAATGATGTAGCATATCAACATGGATAGAGAATTAGCTACAATACTACACTACTTATGGTATGGGCGTGGGAGCACATTATAGTGTCAGACCTCCTATCAATAGATACTTGTCTCTAGGGTTACCATATGTTTATATCTATGGAGGATTCGTGACTCAGATTCAACTATGGGATGTTAGATATTGGAGGCATGTTATTGACTTGCTAGATGGGTTTACGTGGAGACCCTACATAGATTGTGCAAGTTGGGATGATGATGTGGAGTACCTACCATAGTGTTAGCATACACAATATCTGATTAGATCGACAATCTTGACATAGCATATCATAGAGAGACACTTGCTAGAGAGGGTGCTTAGACAATTCAGAGAGCAATAGGGGATGCTAGTGGAAACAACAAAGTTTGTGAGGTCGATGAGAGAGGTTCCATAGTGGGGGCCTATGGTCATCTTCCAAGTTGTGATGCAAGATATTGTAGCTATGTAGCCTATTCAATGGGGGTACAACAATCGATATGGCCAATGCAAGCACTATCCTAGAGTATGACACTTGGTGGGCTACACATAGGCCTATACCTTTCACAAACCCAGACCAACTAGCACCAATGGTGTGGATGAGTCGAGGACCACAAGGGAGGCTACGAGGCAAAGGTTGATGGAGGTGTGATGAGGATGGAGATGGAGATGATGGTGGAGATGGTGGCAGTGGATGAGGGGATAAAGGTAGAGGTGATATGGGTAGAGGTGACAAAGGTAGAGGAGGAGATGACAGGGGTTGGTGAGGCCGAGTAGGTTTTCCACCATGAGCACCATAGAGGGTGCCCTAGTGGATGCCACCTATTCAAGAGAAGGGAGAGGGAGAGAATTGCATAGCTCAGATTGAGGTGGAGTCTGAGGAGGCAGAGGAAAAGGAGGAGGCAGCTAGGGATGTCGCTATTGGGGAGGAGGGAATATATGATATCCCCATTAGAGAGGTTATTATGGATGTTATTGAGGAGGAGGCTAAGGATGTAGGGCAAGGTACCCAGGTGCATATACAGGTATTGTAGGAATAGGTCTAGATGCTTCAGGCTTAGGTAGTGTAGATACCATCCTTACAAGGATAGGTATAGATAATCATGCCCGAGAGGGATATGGTTGTGATCAGGGCACAAAGGGCTGACCAACGGTCCATTGAATTCATAGCTACTATGAGTGGGTTTGAAATGGATCTAGTTTAGAAATTATATTAGGCATGGATGGCAACTGATTATTATAGGAGACTCTATGAGGATGCAATGCCTACATCACAAAGGGCTTCGAGCGCACTCTCAAAGAACACATAGTAGTAGGGGTGTCTCACAATGTCAGAGATAATCTCCTTATGATAGACCATTAGGATCACAGTAGAGAGAGGAAAGATAGCCACCATCAGGACCATCAAGTGATGAGGGTAGCATAGGCTAGGCATGTTTTTCATATGTTTTAGACACTTATATTTTTTATTGAGCTTGCGAGCTCCATTTTTGACATACAACATGATATTGTATTGTGATACATCATTTTTTGATATATATGTGAGATACATGATTTTAGCAATGATTATATGATTTGTATGATTCTATGTGCATGCTTCTCTATGTGATGGATATATGATGTTTCCTATATGATATGGATGTATGATTTATTATTATACATGCACATGATTCTATTTTATGGTTATGTATGGAGATTGATAGTCATGAGTCTCCTCCTTCACTTGATTTATCATGTTTCTTAGTTGAGTTTGACCATGATTATGTTGTGACTTATTCAAGCTTGGAGATTCCTCATCAGTTTTTAGAGGCATACATGTTGAGCGTTCATTCTTCCTCCTTTTAGTTGGACATGGAGTGGCTTCTTCTTTAGCTTATGGATTTGTTTCTTCCTAAGGTAAGAAGTGTTGCTTGTAGACATTGGATCATCTTTTGTTTTCAGGCATTTTTCATTGGCGTTGGAGCTTCTTCATTGTGGGGGAGATATCTTGTCTCTCTTTTACCCTCTTGTGGTGGGTTTATTGATTGTATATACATGATGGATGTAGTCCTTGGGGGGTATCATTGAGTCCTCCATAAATCATTTTTTTTTGTTTTGTCTTTCTCTATTTTGGAGAGGAGTTTTGTCCCACTGGGTTTTCTCCTTTTCTCCGGTTGTGAGAGATTGATTGTTTGCATTTGCATTTGTAAATGGGTACCTAACATGGCCTAGTAGTCAGGACCCATAGTCATCTTCATAGTTTGCATAGTTTGCATAATAATCTTCTCCCTAAGTTGCACTTAAGGGGGGGTGTTTGTGTGAATAAATTTCTTGTACCTAGCTAATTCACTCACTAGGTAATTAGGGGACATATTCATATGTTAAGTTTACTTAGGATATAAGATTCTTTCTAGAATTCTTAGTTGGCTTTTCTAGAAATTATCTTATCTAGCTAGTAATGCTTGATTCCTAGTTTGTTAGTTTGTTAGTTGTCTCATGTAATAGGATTAAGACACTTGTCATGATCTTGTCTAATCCTACATCTCTACCTTTCCTTTATAAGTAAGGTATCTCATGTAATTGAAGAATATTCAACCATTATTCAATCTTGCATTGTTGAAGCATTTTTTCTTGCTATTCTCTCTCTCTTGTGGAAGTTTTTTTGGTCCAGCAACTGTTCCTGGGGGTGTTGGGGAGTCACCATTTACTCCCACACATGTTATGATTGACTTGATATATATATGTGATCTATATGTTTATCACATTCTTTTATGTCATATTTATATGGATGATGATTCTACATGATACAATGCTATGCATGATTTATTTTCTAATGCAATACAGATGACCTAATATGTGTATGATAATGATACCTATGATATGCTAACATGATTGTGTATGTAGGGTTCAATAATGCTAATGCATTTATTTTTGTGTGTCACAACACACCATCAAGATGAATGTCAGGATGAAAAAATGGGATGTTAGTGTGGAAAGAAGAGTGATGAGCAGAATGGAAGAAAAATGAAATGGATGAATAGGGGCTTCTATCTTAAATTCTTGGTAATGAATGATCAATCTTTTATTTTATTGCATAATTATCATCATAGAACTTATTATGGCAATGGATGACGAACACTAAGATATGACATAGACCAAGGTGTAACTTGTTATCCCTTGGAAAGAAAACACACAACAAACAAGGAGTGCCATGACTCAGACTAGTAACCATAGAACCTTATCAGAATATGTGAGGAAGTAACCACAAAACATGTTGGTCTTGATGAAAGAAAGTGTTAGATTATCTTTGCCTTGCATAAGATGTTTTGATTATGCCAAATGGAACCTCAATCACACACAAGAAACATAGTTTCCATAGTCATATTGCCAAGACAAACCAAAAATAGAAATCAAAGAGAAAGAGATCATGGTCCATCATCACTCCTCTAAATAATTTTAGGATATCCTCGAGGTGCATAGTAACATGACCATAAATAAGTCAATAAAAATATAAGAAAAACTAGATCAATATATTCAACAACCATTTAGATATTTTGCCAAATTATATGATCAGGTTCTGGATAATGAGAGAGTCGGGTTTCAGGAAAGTAAGAATTTCATATAAGACTGGGTATCTCGACGATACAACATCTTGTTTAAGACTAAGGATTGATGGATAAAGTATGGTTTTAGAAATGACACATGTCGTATAAGACCAGGGATCCCAATGATTCAACATTCTATCTAAGATTGTTTAATAGTTGATGAGGATTGTTGATGTTTGATTGATAGCTACCTGTGATTAGGTAACCAATTAGTTTGTATTGGAGACTATTTGGATAGTTTGTCTATTGTTTCAAAATTTGTTAAACTTGGTTCTCTTGTTTTATGATTTATTGTTTGTGTCTACTCAAAGTGTCAACCTGAAAAAGAGATAATTTATTATGAGATGATGATTGTGATGGGTGAAGACCTTGTTATGAAAAAACCCTAAGGGACTAACCTAATGCCTCAAGGGTTCATCGATGATGGCCTTGCCTATGTAAAGCGTAGAGACAACATAGTTCGATCGATGTTGACCATGGATAGATTGTTATTAAAACATGGATACAGATGGACTGACAACTTGTGATGAGAAAACCTAGGTGACTAACCTAAGCCTTGGGGCCCATCGATGATGGACTTGCCTACATGAAGTCATAGAGGAAATGTAGTTTGACTACTATATTGACTCTAACATAGACTCGATGACTAACACTATTTTTGGAGTTTTGATATTTTTTGATTTCTTTTTTGGATTTTCTAATATTTTGATTTTTTTAGAATTTGTAATGTTTTTATTTTTTTGGATTTTCTAATGTTTTGATTTTTTGGATTTTATAATGTTTTGAATTTTTTGGATTTTCTAATGTTCTAATTTTTTAAAGATTTTATAATGTTTTGAAATGTTGATACCATGTCTAGGATCCACTATAAACCTAAGTTAAGGATTTTCCCCTAGTTAGGTATAGGACCAAATTATTATGGATGAGATTGGATGGGTGAAATTTATTATGGATGGGTATGGGAAGCGTAAGTGCTAAACATCAACATTATCAGGCCATGAGAAGGATGACTAAGCTTTATCATGGATGTGGATTTTTATTATGGAATGGGATTGTGCAAAGGATTATGGTGGGGATGAAAAATTAAATATAATGATACTAGATGATAGAGCAAAGACTGACTACACATGGCGCTTGTTTACTAGGTTTTCACCACGGTACTTATCCAAAGTGCCATAGAAGTGGTTTTCACTATTGGATGATTGTTTTGCTTTTTTGATTTATTTTTATGTATTTTTCTTGATTTTTGATGGGATTCTCTAAAATCTAGGTATAATATTTGTGAAGGTGCATGCTATTGATAGGATTTGGTAGTGGTTCACCTCTAGGAGTAGCAAGTTGATAAGCATCAAACCCATATGTTGTAGTTATGATGTAAGGACCCAACCAATTAGGCTCAAAATTTCTAGGCTTCTCTTGATCCATTTCATTATTTAGATTCTCTCTCAAGGCCAAGTCACCAATGTTAAAATGCCTAACTCGGACTATTTTGTTGTAGGTACAATTGAGACAATTCTAATATGCTTGTAGGTGGACCAATGTATTTTGTCTCTTCTCATCTAATAACTCTAGCTCATGCAAATGGGATAAGCGATATTCCTCATCATCAATGAATTGTTGCATAGATACTCTTAGGGATGGTAACTCAACCTCAATGGGAAGAATGAATTCAAATCCGAAGATGAGGGTATATGGAGTGGCTCCTATAGGGGTGTGAATGTTAGTGTGATAGGCCCATAAGGCTAGATTACGTTGGATATGTCAGTCATGGCTAGCATCATTGATAATATTCTTTAGGATTTTTAGGATAGTTTTATTAGATGCCTCAACTTGATTGTTATCTTAAGGGTATTATGGAGTGGTGAAGTGGTGATGGATATGAAATCTCTCACACAGTTCACGAACATCCTAATTTTTGAAAGGATGACCATTATCTATAATGATAGATTAGGGAACACCATATTGGCATATGATATAATTAAAGATGAACTTGGATAATTTATTACCGGTGATGTAGGTCATTGGAATGGCTTCGATCCATTTTGTGAAGTACTTAGTTCCAGTAAGAATGAATTTATGACCATTGGTGGAGGTAGGGTGGATTTTGACCATGAGGTTGAGTCCTCACTAAGAGAATGGACATGATGATGTAATTGGATGAAGCTCCTAGGTAGGTGCATGCACAAGATCTCCATGTATTTGAATTGTAGACATTTCTTAACAAAGTGGTAGGAATCACATTCCATAGTATTCACATAATATTTTTGGCTAAGGTAGGACCAGTAGAGTGAGCTCTGCATATACCATCATGTACCTTGTGTAAATTTGTTTGTGCTTTGTTTGAATTGATACATCTAAGGAGGGTGCTATCAAGGTTGCAATGATAAAGGGTATCACTGATGATGACATATTTAGAAGCTTGTTAGATAAAAGTCTTACATTGTTTAGAGGACAAGTCAGGAGGGATAATTTGGCCATGCAGGTAATTATAAAATTCTTTGTACCATGGAGAATCAGGACCAACAATTTCACACATGAGGTCAAATTTTGGGGCATCAAATGCAGGGATCAATAGTTATTCCACCAAGAACTCATATTGTGCCACATTGTTGGGTATATCCAAGAGAGATCCAATGGTAGCCATTGCATTAGCTACTTTGTTTTGAATTCTTGGAATTTTCTCAAAGATAATGACATTGAAATACTTCTTGAAACTATTAACCATTATCTCGTAGGGTGTGATATTTTCATCCATTATGTCATAGTCATCATTAACCTAACATATAACTAGTAAGGAATCACCATACACTTGGAGATTCTTGATTTTCCATTTGATATCCATTCGGAGTCTTGTTAGTAATGCTTCATATTCAACCATGTTATTGAAGTAGGGAAATGCTATTCTGTATGACTTAGATATTGATTCCCCTCATGGTTTGATGAAGAGGATACCTGCTCCTAAACCATGATTTGTGTAAGATCTATCAAAATATAGCTTCCATGTGGTAGATGTCTCTATTGTAAAGATAGGTTCATCTAGGAAATTAGACACTAAAGGATGATCCACTTTTGTTGGAGCATCTCCAAGTTGATCAGCTATCACTTGTCCTTTCACTGCCTTATGATCAACATATTCTTTATAATATTCACTCATAATCATTACCCATTTTTCTAGTCGACCTATTAGAGTTGCTTTTCTAAATAGGTACTTCAAGGGATCTATCTTTGCTACCAATTTTATATGATCAACATCTAGTGTCAAATATTTTGAGTGGAAAATACCATCGCAAGGCATGCTCATTCAATGGAACTATAATTAAACTCATACCCCACATGTTTATGAATGATTTAGTAGATGGCTTGTTCTTTTCCTTCTTCGTCATTCTACGCTAACAATACTCCCAATGCTAAAGAGGTTGTTGATATGTATAGTATTAAATATCTTCCATCAACAAGTGGTGTGAGAACTAGAGGAGTTAGTAGATAATCTTTGATCTTTTGGAAATCTTCCTAACAATGACCAGTCCATATGAACGAGACTCCCTTATGAAGAAAGTGTTGGAATGGTTGACATTTATTAGGTAGTTGGGCTATGAACCTTTGAATAAACTATAGTTTTCCTTATAGAGTACATAATTTACTTCTGTTTGTTTGTGGAGGAATATCCATGTTTTCTTTCACTTTTGCAGGTTGACCTTGATACCTCTATGAGAGACAATGTATCCTAATAAATTGTCAGATTGTACTCCAAAGACACACTTTTTTGGATTTAATATGACCTTGTACTCCTCCAACCTTTTGAAAATATTGTCTAACATTGCCAAATTATTATCTCTTGATAATAATTTGGCTAACAAGTCATCAACGTAATCTTCCATGAGTGTATGCATGTACTTGTGAAACATTGTAGTCATAGCTCTTTGGTATGTTGCTCTAGT
Organism: Sequoia sempervirens; assembly: GCA_007258455.2. Lineage (NCBI taxonomy): Eukaryota > Viridiplantae > Streptophyta > Pinopsida > Cupressales > Cupressaceae > Sequoia > Sequoia sempervirens. Next base: position 36,781,474 of record VDFB02072274.1, read on the forward strand.
GTTCTTAAGACCAAAAGGCATGACATTCCAACAATATGTACCCCAAGGATAATTGAAAGTTGTTTTATGTTTATCTTCAGGAGCAATTCTGATTTGATTATATCCTAAGAAATCGTCCTTGAGTGAAAGCATTAATTCATATCCCATTATGAGGTCTACTATAATATCGATGTTGGGCAATGGGAAATCATCTTTAGGAAAATATTTGTTTAGATCTTTGAAATCTATGCATACTCTAATTCCACTAGTTGGTTTTGTTGTGAGAATAAGATTTGAAATACAATCCACATAATCTATAGGTTGAATGATACCAACATCAAGTAACTTCTTCAATTTTGCTTTCACTAAAAGTGTGATATGAGGGTACATTTTTCTTAACTTTTTCTTGACATGTTTTGCATTAGGTGTTGAGAAATGTGACTCAAATTTATTGTCTTGGTCGACTTCCTAGAGCAGTTGTGTTTTCCTCCTTCATCAGCTTGTGTGAAGTCATTGGTTTTCAAGTTTTTCTAACTCAAGTCATGGGGTTCTAAAGTTTCATAACCTCTCGACTTAGTGACTGTGAAGCAAAGGTTAATCCCTTTGTTGTCAACATGTCGTAGATTTTATGAACTTCACAACCTCTGACTTGAGGTTCGAAAGTTTGGGTTTTGAGCGACAAAGCGATCCCTTTATTGTCGGCATGTCATGGGTTTTGAGAACTTCACAACCTTCGACATGAGGTTCGAAAGTTCGAGTTTTGGGTGACAGGGTGATCCCTGTGTTGCCGACGAGTCGCAAGTTCTGGGAACTTCACAACCTCTGACATGAGGTTTTGAAGTTTGGTTTTTCAGTGATATAGTGACTTGGAAGCTGGAGGATGTGGAACTTGATAGGATGGTGGATCATGATCGAAGACAAACAGGTGGCGATGATGTGGAGGATAGATGGCATGTGGGCCCATGTGCTCGGTGAACTTCGGTGAGATGGTAATGAATGTCTCTTTGACTGGGTGGCATGGTGTTAGGTGGATAACCCTCTGTTTGACAATGGAGATTTGTTCAACTACATATCTGAAGGCCAAAAAAGTTGGATGATGGTGTGTGGCTCGAGGTGTAACCCTAAGGGGGTGCAAGAGTTGAACAATCAAAGAGAGAGAAAGACAATCTTGGGAAGAGGTTACTAGGTGCAAATAGGTCAAGAGGTTGGATGCAAGCCGAGAGGCTGGGTAATTGAGAGAGAGAAACAAAGAAAATTGATACTAAGAGATGAATCTTGCAGAAGGTGAATATTGAGCGGCTATCTGATAGAGAGGCTGAGAAGCCCATGGTCGAGTCGTGAGGTTGTGTAGCCAAAAGAGTTGTCTCTCGTTGTGTGAGATCGAAGTGGGGTTATGCTGCCAGATTTTCTCCAAAATGGAACACGATGTAAACTCTGTAAAGGTCGTGATCTTGATATTGTAGAATTTGTAACTATACTTTTTTGTTGAATAATACAATGGCGATATGGGCTTTTGGAGTGTGGGGTTTTTTACCCGAAAGGGTTTTCCCCATGTATATCTATGTGTTCATGTCTTATGTTTCATCTTTCATGATTTTTGGTCTTGTTTCCTAAATATGCTAATGGTGTTGTTGAAACTGGTTGATTTGCATGAGTTTCTCTTAGAAGGATCAATGTGGGAAATGAACTATGTATGTTTCCACTTTATGGCATAGTAGTTGTGTGATCAATTTTTAAGTGTGATAAATATAGATTAAAAGTAAATCAAACACACCGATAGAACATTATATCAAAAATAGAAAATAGAAATAACAGAGATGCAAACTCAGTATTTTGTTGTCGATGTCGTCTTATCGTCCTCTATCTCCAGTATTTTTTTGATTCCCACATGCTCTCAGATTGTGTACTAGGCTTCAACAAACAGTCTCCCTTGAGAACGAGATTGATTATGAATGCATGCAATGCTATGCTAAGACATGATTATTCTAATACTAAACATGATTAATAAAATGAAAGATTATGAATTTGATAAAAGCTAAAGATGATAAAAAACAATGCTAGAATGCTAATAATATCTAATTGGAACCAATGCTTGGATTTGCAGTGATATTTATAGAGTTTTCAAAAGATTCCGATTGGCTGATGTGATCAACGACTATGAAAATTCTTGGCATATCGAATGGTTGAAAATGGATGAGACTGGAGAGAAAAATAGAAGAAAACAAAAAACAAGTGTTGTTTCCTTTTTCGAAGAAGAGATTAAGATAAGATGATAAAGATGAATTGTAAAAATCATCTTTTTGTGAGATTATGGAAAGATTCAAGAAGATAAATAATGAATTTATCTAACTCATTATTCATTTATTGGTGACATGGAGATTTTCTTAAGATTTGAAAGATAATGGAAGATTTCATCATTAGATTTCATTATGATTTTGAAAAGATTTGAAAGATATTTAATTAAATAAAGATATTTAATTAAACTTGTAAATGAAATTAATTAAATAAAATATTTAATTAATTAGAAGAAAGATTTGAATAGGAGAAAGGAAATTAAATTTAATTAAATCAAGGATTTAATTAAACTTAAATGTGATGATTAATTTAAATAAACAATGGTATTTATTTAATTAATTAAGTGGACTTAAGAAAATGGTAATTAAATAAAATTAATTTATTTAATTAAAGTGGAAAAAATAAAGCGAATGAACAATATAAATTTTAAATTAATTAAATTTAATCATATGTAGAAGACTTTAGAGAAATTAATTAAATAATAAATATTTAATTAAATGCCAAGATTAGACATGACCAATTTTATGCATAGACAGTAGTATGTGTCTTCTACCGAAGGCACTATTGATCTTGGATGTTTCTTTTTGAGATATCTGACCAAATTTCCTGACAAGTGGTATCAGAGCCTTCTTTTGGGTTTTGTTTCTCCCTGGAGATGCTAGTTCTAGGTATTCCTTCTATGAAGATTTGTTAGTCTGTCAGGCTTGAGGAAATATGGAGCAATCGGCCAATGTTTTGATCCTTTGGTGAGTAAAAGTTCTTTCTTTTCTATTTAAGTTTTTGAGACAACACGCAACATGGAAGATGGTGAATATGGAGAAACTAGAACTGTTCATACTAGAATGTTGTGATCTGACCTTCATAGTTGCCAATGGTATAACCCTAATGCATGGGGTGGAATATTTTTGCTTCATGGCTATGGTGCAACAAAGCTTTCATATTGGGTGTTTGTGTGAGAGGCTCCTTGATGATATGGAAAAGCTCGGGTTGTGGTTCAGTAATGGAGTAATGTGCTTATGTTGGGTGTTATTCCTAGTATTGGAAGGCACAGTCTTATGGTACCCTGATTGCATGAAGGCTATGGAGTTGATCATTGGGTGATGTGGAAGCTTCTAAAATATCCTATTTCTCTCAAATGGATGTGCATGTTGGTGGTTTTGGAGTTGGCTTGAAATGGTCTTGGAGTTCCTGAACTGCTATTTCCTTTTAAGGATGGTTTGTACTTGCATGGCTCTATGGTTTTACAATTTTTACATGGCCAAGCAAAACTTGTGGTTGTGTGGAGCTATTGTTAAGCTATTTTCTAGACCCTATCTTTTGGGGTGTGACTAGATGAGATAGTTGTAGTTCGGAAAGGTTTGAGGAGGTGTTATGTATTCTCTGTATGGGAGTGTCAATATGTGATTTGTTACTTAGCATTCTTGTGGTGTTGTTTGCTGGGTTCCTAGACTATGATGCTCGGGTTGTGGACATGATTGATGAATCAGATTTGGGCATGATCTGGTGTTTGAGTCAAGCTATCTACATTGTTATTCTCTTTCAGATCTTAGTTTTGTAGTTTATAGTGTGATGATGGGTTTGCATGTTTTTGTTGAATGGATCTATGGGTTGTGCAATGTTGTGGGCTATCTTTACCTACATGTTTGTTGTGAGACAACTCTGAAGTGGATTGTCCATATCCATGAGATTTGTTTCTGTGATGGTGCAAACTTGTTAGCTAGCCTTGTTTGTGGTCACTTGTGCATTGGTGTAGTTGTTTTGAGATGTGAGGATAGATAGTGTTGAGTACCTGAATAGTCAGCTATGGGGACCTGTAGCATGTTGATCACGATGTCATGGATAGCTTGGATACATTACCTTGTGTAAGCTTTTGATAGTGATGGTTTTGTCTGCTTGGTTTGGAGATCTTGGTGTCACTTGGTATTGTTGTTAGAAAGACATGTTGTGTGGACCTGAAGGATTTTTTGTATAGCAGATGTTTGGTCATGATGCTTGGAGAGCTTGGTTGTCACGTTTCAGTGGGAGCTTTAGCAATGACTATGGATTCATCACTATGTGGTGAATGATCTTCTTTAGTGTTGTAAATGTTACTAGGAGGAGCTCTTAGATCCTGTTGTTGCAAAAGGGTTCTTTCGCATTTGCATGGACTCTATTTGAAGATGTGCAACATCTCGAATCCATGGAGGATTTTGTGGAGTCTTTGGTTGAGGTGTTGGTGGTGCTTGACTGGTGATGTTGGTTTAGAGTTTGTTTTTTTTCATGTCATGGTATACTCTTGATTTCGCATTAGAGTTTTGGCATGATACATTGATCTTGAGACCATGGTATGTTCACCTAGAGCTTGGGATCTCCTAAGGGGGATGTGTAGATCATGATGTCATGATAATTTCTTATTTCAAATGATTGGATCTTTGACAATGGTTTGGTGATTCTCTATGTTTTGGGTGCATTGGTCATATGCTTGAGAACTTTATGATAGTGCATTGATGCATTTGGAGTTTAGCATGAGATGATCAATTGTAGGTGCTCATGGATACATGGAGAATAAGGTGACATGGTTGGAATTTAGAGGTGTATGTAGAAGGATTTTCTACAGGTATATGATGTGCAAAATTTTCTCTATGTGGTCTTGGTTATGGAGACTTGTGGTGAGGGTTATACAGGTTGTGCATATCATTGTGGATGGTTCCTTGAAACTACATGTTTACACTCTGTATGTGATGTTGTTGGTAGACTCGTTATGCCTTGATTTGGCATTACCCATGTAGTGGGAGTTCCTAGGTGTGTTTGGTATTCTTTAACTAGTTGGCACTTGGAGCTTGTATTTGCTATTGATGGGTTGGCTATGTAAGTGGCATGAGTTTGTTGATGTGGATACCTTGGAGGTATGTGTGATTGGATGGATTAGTACTTATTGTGTGTGCTATTTTTAGTCGTGTGGGTTGATCAGTTGAACGAGAGCAATCTATTTTTTGGTTTCTATTCTAGCTAATGTTCTATCTTGTTTTTGGAGAATGAATTCATAGTTGTGTTCATGATTAAGGGATTTGAATTTGAGGATGTGTTGATTCTGTATAGCTTGTGATCACAATGGAGCAGTGTCAGTGTTGAATCCCTTGTTGTCTATAGGATCTAATTCTTTTGTTCTTGAGATTGGTGTATATACGCCTTGGCCCGTTCCTTTTTCCTATGGTGGATGGATGGAACTGTTTCCTAAGTTGGTGGAAATATTGGATGTCATTGTAGGTGTCTTGGTTGGAGCACAAAAGCATTGTTTAAGATTCTTGAGTTTTCTTTGGAAGGAGCTAGTAAGTTCTTCGTCAAGTGGGAGAATGTTGAGAAATGTGACTCAAATTTACTAGCTTGATCAACTTCTTGGAGCAGTTGTGTTTTCATCCTTCATCAACATATGTTAAATCACTATTTTTCAAGTTTTTCTAAATGAATTCATGGGGTTCTAAAGTTTCATAACATCTTGACATAGCGACTGTGAAGTGAAGGATAATCCCTTTGTTGTCGGTGTGTCATGGTTTTTCTAAACTTTGCAACCTCCATCTTGAGGTTCAAAAGTTCAGGTTTTGAGTGACAAGGTGACCCCTTTGTTGTCGACATGTCGTGGGTTTTGAGAACTTCACAACCTTTGATATGAGGTTTGGAAGTTTGATTTTTGGGCGACAGGGCGATCCATGTGTTGTCGATGAGTCACAAGTTTTGGGAACTTCACAACCTCTGACATGAGGTTTTGAAGTTCATTTTTTCAGTGATATAGCGACTTGGAAGTCAACGGATGTGGGACCTAATAGGATGGTGGATCGTGATCAAAGGCTAATAGGTGGCAATGACATGGAGGGAAGATGGCATGTGGGCCCATGTGCTTGGTGAACTTCGATGAGATGGTAATGAATGTCTCTTTGACTGGGCGGCATGGTGTTAGGTGGATAACCCTAAGTTCAACAATGAAGACTTGTTCAACTACTTATCCAATGGCCAGAAATGTTGGATGATGGCATGTGGCTCGAGGTGTAACCCTAAAGGGGTGCGGTAGTTGAATAGTCAAAGAGAGAGAGAAAGATAATCGTAGGTTGAGGTTACCAGGTGCGGATAGGCCGAGAGGCTAGATGCAGGTTGAGAGGCTTGGTAACCAAGAGAGAGAGGAAGAAAATTTTGATGTTGAGAGATGAATCTTGAAAAAGGTGAATGTTGAGTAGTTGTGTGATAGAGAGGCCGAGAGGCCCACGGTCGAGTTGTGAGGCTATGTAGTTGAAAGAGATGTTTTTCACTGTGTGAGATCGAAGTGGGGTTATGCTGTCAAATTTTCTCTAGAATGGAACAAGATGTAAGCTTTGTAAAAGCTATGATCCTGATATTGTATTTGTAACTATACTTTTTTGTTGAATAATACAATGGTGATTTGAGCTTTTGGAGTGTGGGGTTTTTTACTCGAAAGGGTTTTACCCATGTATATCTGTGTGTTCATGTCTTTTGTTTCATCTTTCATGATTGTTGGTTATGTTTGTTGAATCTGCTAATGGTGTTGTTGAAACTGGTTGATTTGCATGAGTTTCTCTCAAAGGGATCAATGTGGGAAATGAACTATGTCTATTTCTGCTTTATGGCATAGTAGTACATGTCTTCTACTCAAGGCACTACTTATCTCATATTTTTCTTTTTGAGATGCCTAACCATATTTCCCCAACATTAGGAAATAATGACAAATGATGTAAAACCAACTCAGGATCCATCCCAAGAATATCAACATATAACCAAGCAAAATTGATTTATCTTTGTGAAAATAAATTGGTGAACTTAGACTTTTCTGTGATTGTCAAGGATGCTACAAAGTGCACAATTCTAGGATTCTCATCAATACCAAGATTGATTTCCTCTAATTTTCCATGATCAATGGTGATGTATCTTGTTGTATGGGAAGCATATCCAAATCTCCATCCTTAGGTTCCTTAGAGAGGTTTTCACCCTTGGATACATCCTTTGTTTTTACTTTTTCATGGTCTAAAGGAACCTTTGGCTTTCACCCAGAGACCTATTCTTTTTATTTTTCTCATTTTTGTGACTAGAGGGTGGAGTAAACTTCCTGAAGTAAGCTACATTATCAAGTTCTATGATGAATCCAACTTTATAACCCCCATTTGGTATTTCTTCTTGAAGTCCCATAAACTTGGCTATTGCTTCATCATTCTCAAATATGTCCAAGCTTGGAGGTCCTTGTTGATCCCAATATATTAGTTGTGGATTGAAAAGGGATAGGTCATCATTGGTATCATTTTAGCTCAGGGATAAGGTCTATGGTAAAGTAGAGGTATCATCAATATCCCAAAAGGTTTCAATCTAGGAATGATGATTGGTATATTTGGTCTGAGAAGAGGATATGTCAAGATATTGAAAGGTTTCACTTAGATCATAGTCACTAGAGGATTTATCAAAACCCCATTCCCATTCATTGGAGACTATTTTGACATGGTAATCCTCAAATTTCTTGAAATAATTAGAAGCATTAACGTTTTTATCTGAAGGTAACTTAGTACAAGGAGGACTGACTTTTATTGGTGTGTACCCTAACCTTGTATTCTTTGGTAACTTAGGATGTAGTAAAGGTTTTTTCATTCCAAATTTGTTCAAACCAAGACCACTACATCCATCATAGCCTTGTTGTTTCATGATATTGAAACCCTTTAAATATTTCTTAACTGGTATTTGTGTGGACTTGGTTTCTTCTTCATCTTTGTAGATCCATGTAGAAATATCTTCACCTGTAGTCTCTTTACTTAATTCACCCCACTTAGTGAATGTAGTGGGAGGATTATGAATGAAAACCTTAAGCTCCTTCTGAATAGGACAAGGTTTCCCATAAAATTTTGGTGATGCGGGAAACTTCCCAACACAAAATAGGCTCTCAATTGTATATTCCCCACATCTCGTGTCATGGATTTGGACCTTAGGTTTGGAGGGTGGAGTGAATGATTTAGCTAATGATGAGGGATCAATATAATGTGATGAGGTGGAGGAAGATTCTTTTTGATTGATAGGAACTTGATGTTCAGTGGTCCCCTTTAGATTATTGTAATATTAGAAGGGTTCTGGATTCCCTAATATAGTGATCTCAGTGCCATTGTAGGGAAACTTAAGGCATTGATGGTATGTGGAAGGAATGACTTTCATGGCAGAATCCATGGGAAACCAAGGAGAAGGTTATATGGTAGATTGAATCCAAGACTTGGAATATTGTATTTTGAATGGAAATCCCAACCCTTATGAGTAGTGTGATTACACCTTTGGATGAATGCTCAGCATCATCATAGGACTTGATGATAATTTTCTTAGATGTATCTAGATATGCTTCAAAGAATCCCAATGTTGTGACCAATTTTAGAGTGCATATTTTCAGAATTGATCCACTATCTATCAAGACTCATCTTATTTTATGTTTATTAATGTATACCTCAAGGTGCAATGGAACATTATGGTTTGGTCTTTGAGAAGGAAGATCTTGTTAAAAAAATGTGATGTGATGGATAGTAGCTAAGTATCCTACCATGGCCTAAAATTGGTTAACATATAGGTTTGTGGGTATTGAAGTTTCTTGTAAGGATTTTTCCAAAATGGCTTTGAGCTCAGAAGATATGTGAAGCAACTTAAGGATGGATATCTGTGTGAGGGTCTTTCTTAGATGGTCTAGGAGGCTATACTGAATCTTTAGTTGTGGATTAGAAGTAGCCCCTTGCAAGACTAATTTAGATCTCAGGGTGGCAATGACACATTCTAGATTTTTCTTGATGGTGGTAGAGACATTGTTATCAAAGTTTCAAATGTTATTAATGTTATACTCATATGAGATGCTAATTTAATTGGAATTGTTGTTGGTATTATTTCTTGAATTGGAGGATTTTCCTTTCCCATGGTCTTGTAGGGGATTCTTGAAAATAGTATGGCCAACATTTGTTTTTCCCTATGAGTTATCCACTAATATGTCACCTTGTTCAATGAGGTCTTGGATAAGTTCCTTAAGTGTCCAACATGATGATGTTTTATGTCCCTTGGTGTAATGGTACTCATAAAATTCATTGTCATTCCACCAAGAAGAATTAAAGATTGTTGGTTCATAGTGTCTAACTTATGGTAGTTGAATGACGCTTGATTGTAAACATTTTTTTAGGACCGATTCAATATGTTCCCCTAAGGGTGTGTATGTTCATTTCGGTTTGTTTACTCATAGAGTACCTCTTCATTGTTGATTGTTTTGGATTGCATTTGTAGTCTGGTATTGACTTGGTGTTGGGTCATTTGGTGTAGAAGGAACTTTAAGATGAATGGTGGGGTGAACCTTTTTAACCACTTTAGCATCAACTACCCCATCATTTGTGACTTTTTTGTTCCTAGACCAAAATTTTCCTTTGTCATTGCAATTTTTTTGATTTTCTTTATAGATTTTGACCAACCTTACACATAAAGAGCCTTCTCAATGGATACTCATTTTTCAATGACATCCTCAAATGTGTTGAAACAATGGATTTGAAGTTAGTGCATTAATTTCGTGTTGAGGTTTTCCACAAATATAGGGACCAACTATTTATCTGGTATGTGACAGGGAAATTTGCGAGTCATACTTCACCATCTTTGAAAGAATGAAGTAAGTGACTTTCCTTTTTTTTTGGTTATGCATAGTTTCACAAGGGTTATTTCACTTTCAATGTTATAGGAAAAGTGTACAATGAATTTATCATCTAGTTCATTCCATGTTCTTATCCTCGGAGGTAAGTGTGTGGCCCACTCAAGAGCCTATCTTGAAAGGCTATGTAGGAATAATCTCATAAAGTATGTAGGCTCAAAATTGATATCCATGCATGTGGTATTGAACTCTCTCACATGTTCTACTAGATCTCATTTTCCCTTGTTTTTCTAAAATTTTGGAACATTGAAGTGTGGAGAGAAAGGTGGCATGTATATGCTTCGATCAAAAGGATAAGGACATAGTTCTTCCATAAAGTATTTTTTCTTTGTCCCACTCACTTGCATTTTTTCCATTTGTTGTTTCATTTCTTGCATTTATTGCGTCAAAGTGTCCATGGGTGATGGTGGTATGTTTGGTTGACTTTGCAAGAGAGGGTTGTTGTTGGTGTCAAATGTGTTTAGATGGTTGTAGGATTATAATGGGTTTTGGTTTTGGAAGTTGGAGGTAAATGTTGGATTTGGGTTGATTTTTTGTTGAGAAGGATTTTGGTTGCCTTGTTGGTAGTGGGACGTAAACATGGTGTTGGTATTGTGTTGTGGTGGGGTTTGGTTTATTTTGTTGGAATTGTGGTGTGAAGTTGGGGTTTGCTTTGCCATGTTGTTGTGATGGAGGTTGGTTGGTGTTTAGAGTTGACCCAAAAGACATGTTTTTTCTTGGTGTGGTGTTGGTTGTTTGGGTTTTCCCTCTTGGTTTGGAAATGTGATTCATTCTTATCTTATTTGGGGATTTGGATTTGGTTTGTGTTTGTGGCAGTTGATGGTGTGATGTTTTGAGTCTATGTTATGGAAAATGGATTTGTAAAAGCCATACCCATGGCACTAGAGGATGAACCAAATGGATTGAAAAATGTGGGAATTGGTCCTTGAGATGTTACATGCATTCTTTTGGTCCCAAACATTGGAGTAGGGGGAATTTTTATAGTTTTTACATTATGTGTAGTTCCCCCTAGAGTCAAGCTAGTGTGCATTTTTTGTGAGGAGGATTGACCTTGTGAAAATGTGTTTTGACCTTGACCTTGAGTTTGTGTATGTGTTTTTTCCTCTACAATTGTAGAAGTGTCAAAATCAAAAGGAAGCTTGGAACCCTTCTTGGAAAGTGTAAGAAAGTACCTATTAGGATCTGCATTAACAAGCTCCTCTATGATACATACTATCCTAGGATCTTGGGAAGCTTGTTTGATCTCTTCGAGGGTTAGACCTTGGTTAACCTCATTCAATGTAAGATTGGAAAATAGATTTGGAATTTCACCTTGTGATGTTTGAGTTTGGTTTGAAGATGACCCAAATTTCATGGTGCTAGTTGGATTAAAATCAGGATCATATGAGGAGTTTGTCTTTTCGCTTCCTTTGTGACCTAGTGAAGACCATTTAAGACTTGTGACTTGTGGATTTTGAGACTTTTGGAATGAATGCAACTAAGGATGAAGATGCAAGATGACAATGACACTATACTATGTTTTTGGATTTTTTGGTTATAAGAATGCAAGATGGTGAAACATCAAAAAATATAGGGTTACCTAAAAATGATGTGTGAGGTGTGTGATATAGATAGACCTATTTTCCTTTATTTCATTAGGAAATGAGATCCACACAAAGAATTTACTTACAACCATTAGGTGATTCAATTCAATGAGGGAATCTACTGATTTCCTTATGATTGGGGATGGGGTATTAGCTTGAATAGCACTTTTGGGAGAAAAAATAAAAATAGTGAATCAACTCAATTATGCTCATTCAAACTTGAAACATAAATTTAAAGCATAATATAGATAGAAAAAAAAAGTTTTGACATATCTAGAAATGGCAGAGTGATGTGTTCCTGTCACCAAAATTTAGATTCAAGAGGCTAACTGTGACTCATTCGCTTATAGGAAAATGGGTCTTTGTGCAGAGGTTGGTCTTTGCAATCATGCATGTTTTTAGAGCTAACATTGTGATGTAGGTTTCAAAGATCAAATAAAGTATTCAAATAAAGATCCACATCCATTGAAGCCATTTCATGTAAGATCAAGATCAAGATCAACATTCCAAAGGTTTATTCAAGGGTTTTGTGAGTTGCAACATAGTATCATTCATTCATCATTCCTAACTAGTAGTAATAGGGTTATCTACTAAAGTGGGCTTACCTCACCCTTTTGAGTGATGTTAAATCTGAGAAAAAGGAGTGGGTGAAGCTATAGTATGCCAAAGTCATGTACCACCTTAAAACCTCTCACCTTGAAAGGATGAAATCCAAACAAGGAACCTTGCCACCTCAACCAAGAACTAGACGTGGTAAGTAACTTCAGGGTATGGTTTACATCCCTTGCACCAACAATAGTAGATGACCAAAATAGGTCTTAGGTTTCTAAAAATAATGGTTCTTACTCACATTGAACTCTGAGGAACACCATGACCAAACAACAATGGAAGATCGAATTCTCTAACCCCCGTGTAAAATCACCCATGCTTGGAAGGCCCACCCTACTAGGGCTCAAATGAATAATGCTCACTTTTTGGTATTTACACTTTTATATAGCATACTTGAGGTATATACATTGGGAGTCATTCTCAGGGGTGTAACTCCACTGGCAAGCCCACCCTGCTCAAAAAGAAAAATGTAAGACTTGTGCAATTCTCTTTCTCATCACCCAAGAATCACTTGTAGCATAAGGGGAGAGGATACTTAAGAATATGTTGTGCTACTATTTCTAATCACTTGGGAATCACATGTAGCACAAGGGGAGAGGATACTTTAGCTAAACACACCTTCAGTAATAACACATGTGTGCAAGTGCAAAAAACACAAAAGAAACTTGTTCTTCTTAAGCACCAATTCTAAATGGTCCTAATTTAGAAATCACAAACACACAATAGAGCCAGACAAGAAATTGGATTAGTAGTATAGATCAAAAGGTCTTCTCCCAATGATTTCCACAAGCTAGAAATCAAAAATTGGAAAATGAAAATCTAGAAACCTCTGCCCTAATGGATGCAAAAAGAAAAAAATGAAAATCTAGAATTTATACTCTCTTTTTTCTATGACAGTTAGATGCGGTGCGTAGAGGCTCACATGTGGTTTTGTAATGTGTTGTAGGACTTGACAAATGTGGTGCATAGAATGGTGACTATGGTGCACAGAATGGCGATTGTGGCTCACGAATCAACGATTGCGATGTATTAGGGTATGATTGTGACTAAAAACCTGTAGCTTCCAAAAACACAAAGATTTGACAAGAAACAAAAAATCTAATAATTGAAATGATGTAAGGAAACTATTAGAATGTTAAAATAATAACCAACAATCAATAAAATGATCTGAAATAGTAATTATTTAAGGATTTTGAATTTTGCAAGATAACAGTTAGATGTGTCGTTTTGGACAACAAATGTGTAGAAAACCTCGCATACATTGTGTCGTACAATGATTATGGCATTTTAAGGCTCAATTGTGGCACTACATAGAATGATTACGTTGCACTCCTAAAGTAAAAATTTCTCAATTTTTTTGAAAAATCTGGTTAGTTAACCTCGATTTCACCAGATGTAGATAGGGGAAATTCGAGGAAATAATGCATGAATCAATAATAGCAACCACAAACTACCCAATTCAAGCCATGGAGACCCTAATCTAACAGTGAAGCACAAATGACAATAGAAATACAAATAATGAAGCAATAAACCTCAATTCATATGCCATAATTAAATCACCTCCATTTCTCTTCTCTATTTTTCTTTGTTTGTTCTCAAATTTATAGTATGCAAGATATTTGATAAGCTTGATATTGATGTAAGATAGCTAGATCTCAAGATAGCAAAACTTCAAAATTTTCAAGGTTAACCTTAAAATGAATTGAAAGCTTGCTTTTACGAAAATCCCAATTCAAATGAAGGGTGAAGATTAAAAGATGATGTATGACAATCAATGGATGAGATTAATTGAGAATAAAAGAGATAAGGATGGGAAGGATGGACCAAAACTCAAGAAATTAGTTGAGATTTAGGGCTTGGCTAAGAACATAAATTAAATAATGATAGAAATTATTTATATTGCTTCTGGTTTTGATTGAGTAGATTTTTTTTAGCATCAACGTTTCGGATCACACTCTGTGATCCATCATTAGGATGAAAGAGAGCAAGAGGAGAAAAATCAGAGTGTGATCAGAAACGTTGATGCTAAAAGAATTCTACACAATCAAAACCAGAAGCAATAAAAATTTATAATATGGATTGTGGAAACTTGATATCTTTAAGCAATTATTTAATTTAGTAGAGAGAAAATGAATAATTAAATAATTAAAATAATTATTTAATTATAGAGATAAGAAAATGATAAATAATTAAATAAATAAGATCTATTTAATTATGAAGGGAAAAAGGCTAATGAATAATTAAATAATTGATAAGTAGGAGGTATTTTTCCACAGCGTGTCAAATTATGATATTGCTATCAGGATTCAACCGTGTAGTTTCGAGTCAAACTCATTGACCCATGTTTCATGAGTAGTGGTTCACTGGACCATTCGATATCATGAGAGATGGGTTCCAGTGAACCACTACTCATGAAACATGGGTCAATGAGTTTGACTCAAACTACACTGAATCCTGATAGCAATATCATAATTTGACACACTGTGGAAAAATACCTCCTACTTATCAATTGATGAGCTAAAGGGGCTCTATAATGAATGGTTCATAAGGCACAACACTTGTTGAAGGTTTTGCAAATGGGGTAACAACTGCGGGCTTAACCTTGGAGAAAGCTCCTGGTTAAGCGCTTGAGCTGGAGCAGACGGGATGGGTGACCTCCGACGGACTAGTGCTTCACCTCTGTGAGCATCACCTAGATGCAATGAGTGCTAAGTGGACCATTCAATATCATGAGAGATGGGTTCCTTGTGAGCCACTACTCATGAAACATGGGTCAATGAGTTTGACTCGAAACTACACGGTTGAATCCTGATAGCAATATCATAATTTGACACGCTGTGGAAAAATACCTCCTACTTATCAATTGATGAGCTAAAGGGGCTCTATAATGAATGGTTCATAAGGCACAACACTTGCTGAAGGTTTTGCAAATGGGGTAACAACTCAAATGGGCTTAACCTGGAGAAAACTCCCTGGTTAAGCGCGCTTGAGCTGGAGCAGTACTGGGATGGGTGACCTCCCGGGATGGACCAGTGCTTCACCTCTGTGAGCATCACCATGATGCAATGAGTGCTAAGTGGACCATTCAATATCATGAGAGATGGGTTCCAGTGAACCACTACTCATGAAACACGGGTCAATGAGTTTGACTCGAAACTACACGGTTGAATCCTAATAGCATAATTTCACACGCTGTGGAAAAATACCTCCTACTTATCAATTGATGAGCTAAAGGGGCTCTATAATGAATGGTTCATAAGGCACAACACTTGCTGAAGGTTTTGCAAATGGGGTAACAACTCAAGCGGGCTTAACCTTGGAGAAAACTCCCTGGTTAAGCGCACTTGAGTTGGAGCAGTACCAGGATGGGTGACCTCCCGGGACGGACCAGTGCTTCACCTCTGTGAGCATCACCGTGATGCAATGAGTGCTAAGTGGACCATACGATATCATGAGAGATGGGTTCCAGTGAACCACTACTCATGAAACATGGGTCAATGAGTTTGACTTGAAACTACACGGTTGAATCCTGATAGCAATATCATAATTAAATAATTATTTAAGTATAGAAGAATATGGAAATGAATAATTAAATAAATAAATTTAGTTATAGAGGGAAAAGGAACATTAGTGATGTAATTTAAATAAATTGAAATTTATTTAAATTAATCAAAATAGGAATAAATATAAAATGAATTAATTAAATAATTCAAAATTATTTAATTAATAGAAGAATATGAACTTAGTAAATAATTAAATAATTAAAATTGTTTAATTATGCACAGACTAAGGTAAATTGGTGATAAAATGTTGCTTGTAGGATCATGACATTTTTTAGTGTCTAGAGGGAGAGTACAAAATCTCACAATCTAAACCTAAAGATTCTTGTGTTTTATCTTGTTCTACATCAACAAGTTCAAAGACATCACCCCATGACAGTGATGGAGGCTCTTTAACTTTTGTCCCTCATGAGTGGAAGATGCCTAACTTTTAAAAACTTAAAAAAGGATTTGTGTGCTTGGGAAAAAGCTAATTCTTCTCATGAGCATGTAGATACAATTTCTTCTCAAGTGAAGTCTATATCGTACTTTTCCAAACAGGGTCTAGGTTTCCAACCTTTGTCCCCATCTTCATCTAATGCTTTATCATCTACTGTATTTATGGCATCTTGTGGTAAGTGAACACGATTTTCTTCACAAGGGAAGGGAATGTCTCCTACTATTGAGCAATTTCAAGGCTTATCAAAGCCCGCTTGATTACTCTTCCTTTGAAAACATGAAAGACATTTTATAAAAAAAACTCATTTTGTGCATATCATCAAGTGCATGGTCATTCTACCAATGAATGTCAAGCCTTGAGTA
Organism: Sequoia sempervirens; assembly: GCA_007258455.2. Lineage (NCBI taxonomy): Eukaryota > Viridiplantae > Streptophyta > Pinopsida > Cupressales > Cupressaceae > Sequoia > Sequoia sempervirens. The sequence goes on from VDFB02072274.1 coordinate 36,797,985, forward strand.
ATAAAATACAAAAAAAAAATGATTGTGGTGCTCTTCTATATGTTGATGCACCTAATCACTCTAAACAATAATGATCTTTATTCTACATTATTGCTCAACATTATGTGGAATTTGTAGCTTTATTTGTTTGCTCATTTCCATTCATGGTGGTACAATCTTAAGTGCAACAATATTTTCCATGGAAGCAACACGATAGTCTCTCATATGGTTTTCCTTGTCTCTACACTTGAGGGGGGGGCAAGGATAACTAGTTTTGGAGGTGTGTATTCCTTTCAAGGATCCCATCTTCCCTTTTTCTTCCTTAATTTACAAAATAGCAAGTATGTTGACATTTTAAGGGGGGGCATATATTACCCCTATCCATTTTGTCTTGTGAGATTTGACTTATTGACATACCCTCTTGGTGGTGGTGTTGTTTATAACACCACTTGAGGCATGGTTTTCAATTCATCCCTCGTGATATTAAACTTTTTGCACCCCCTAAGGTGATTTTTATTTGTCCCCTTGGATGTTAAATTTTATGCACCCATTGAGGTGATTTTGTATGCTCCATGAAGTATATTTTGCATAGTCCTAGCATAATCGAGTTTGTTGGTCTATGATTTTAAAGTATTTTCAACATGGACACCTAGCATAACACAAATTTTTTGCTAGTGGATCCATGTGTTTTATGAGTGTCTTAGCATAATACAACTTGCTAGCCTTGTGGAACTCATCATATTACATGGAAAACTAGCATAAGGTGGCTTGCTAGCCAGTAGATCTATGTACCTGAAACATAGAAAAATAGGTGAAGGGGGAATGGATGTATGCACCTATCTTCCTAATTTCATTAGGAAAATAGATCTCCCAAAGATAGGATTGAATTTCAACCCTTGGGTGAGCCAACCCTATTGGAAGATCTACTATTTTCCTTACTACAAAAAATGACAAATATGACTGAAATGCACTTTAGGGAGATGATCTAAAAATGCCTAATGAGCTCAATTGTGCAATGTAAAACTTTAAATTTATATTTAAATCATAATACTAATATAAACAAAAAAATTGTAAGCATATTTGGGGGTTGCAGGGTGGTATCTACTAACCCAGAAAAACTTGTCTCGAGAACTATAGGACACTTTAGCCAAAACTGAACACTTGGGCCACTAGTTGAATGAGTCTTTGTACAGGGATTTTCCTCAACTTTGTGGGTCCTCTAGAAATGGATTTGAGATTTTTTTTGCCCCGGGTTTCACTACCAGAAGGTCAGAAATAAATTTGGGATCTGAGTTTCCATGGCTTGACAACAATGTTGACAACTTTGAAAACTTTGCAAAATTGCACTTTTAATCCAATTTTAAATCCTTCTTCACTTAGAAATTTGCACATACAAAGAGAGGGAATTTTTTTTTTTTTTTTGGTGGATAAGTGTTTACCTTGGTCAAACCCTAGTTTGTTAATTAAACCTTGATAATGAAATAATGATAAAATTAAGGAATTAATGAATGAACAAAGCTCGTTACACCTCACCAAAACCCTTTAATGGCTTCCCTTAGAGGACTAAAGTCTAATATATCTCTCTAAGGATTGGATCATACATGAATTGGCTTGATTGCTTGATAGATCTTGATGCTTGAATGCTTGCTTGAAACTTGAAACCTACATCATAATGTTAGCTCCAAAAACATGCAAGAACACACTAAAATATTTTGCATCATGATAGGATCTTGAATATTGTTTTAGATGCTTGATAAATCTGCTCTTCAATTCTCTTGACAATAATATTTTCTCTTGTGAAATTTTCCTTAATGCTAGATGTTTTGAATTGATAAAAAGACTATGTATTTATAAGTGTTTCCTTAATTATCTGACAATTAAACACCACAAGCTGACCTTTACAAGTTGAATTTAGATCATTAAAATTCCACCAATAATATATTAAAAAATGGGTCCCAAGACTTAATGGGGACCCATTCGCCCTTGGGTGAATGGGTCCTAGGCCCTAAACCTAGGACACACATTTTCCAAGATATTAAGATCAATGTAGGCATTAATCAAATGTGGGTTCCCCTTTCGGAAAATGAAATTAATTAGGCTTGTGAATGCATAATTGGGCCAATTAAAGGCTTAATTAAGTCCAATTAATTAAGGAGATGCAAACATAGTGAAAATGTAAAGGTGTACATTTTCCTACACTACATTTAGCCCCCACTTTAGTGAGAGTATGAACTTGCGCTTAGACTCACACTAAAGAAGACAAATATATGTCAAGAGGTGTCCAAGTGCACAAATTTTGAAGGGATAGGATGAAAAAGATCTAGGAGGTTGCATAAGCCCCCAAGATCAAGATCCCATGGAAAATCAATATAATCATAAAGGGACACACACATATGTATGATATGAAGCAGCAAGACAAGATACACAAACATACAATGTCAAAATAAATGCAAAGAAGAAAGAAAGATGGACTAAAAAGTTGTATTATGCTACGTCCATCAAATACACTCATAAGGATGTAAAATAACTTATGAAACACATGGTTCCATAGGAAAGCAAGTTGTGTTATGCTCAATGTCCATGAAGAACATGTTCACAAGGGCTAGTGTTGTCTGATATATACTAGGTGAGCCCCCAAGACAAATATGAGAAACACACACTAGGTCTACAAGGTGTGATCCCACAAAACAAGTGGTGATGGGAAAGTCATGCTAGGTCTACAAGCTCCCATATGTCAACCATACCAAAATTTATACTCCCTAATAGCTTTGATAAGACGCCACACTAAATGGTCAAAGGTTTCCACAAGGCTAGTAAGCTACGTTATGCTAGACACTCATGTCATAAAGGCACCACAAAGCAAGCTGTATTATTCTTAATGGACATGAATTGGTTTTTGGTTAGGATAATCAAAGGGGTTTCGCTTGATACACGAAAGGTATCACCTTGGGGAACATCACTCTCGATATCACCATTAAGAGAGGACTAGTCAAGAGATAAAAGATTCGCACCTTAGGGAATGCAATCCATAACATTACCACTAAGAGGAATACCTTATGCCAAGAAAGGTCACACTCTTGTGGAATATCAAGCATAAAATCACCACAAGGAAGACACGTCATAGAGATCAAGAAAACCACACTTTGAATAAAAATTTCACACTTCCTAGGAGATGTACGATATCATCACTAAGAAGAGAACATGCAAATAGTGAATGGGGGACTATATGCGCCCCACTTAAAATGTCAACATACTTTCTATGTCAGTATTTTAAGTAGAAAGAGAGGAAGAGGGGATCCTTGAAAAGAATGCACACCTCCAAAAACTAGCTATCCTTTCCCCCCAATCATAGAGACAAATTCAACAACCAAGCACTATCATGTTGCTGCCAAGAGAAATATGGTTGAACTTAAGATTGCACCACCATGAATGACAATGAGAAAGACACATAAAGCTATTAATGCCACATAGTAATGAACAACATGATAAGATGAAAATTAGTATCAATTAGAGGAAATAGGTGCATCAACACAAGGAAGAGCACCACAATCCTTAAGATGTTGAAGTTTATTACTCAAAGCTTTAAATTCATTAGTAGAATGACCATGAACTTGATGATATGAAAAAAAAATGAACTTTTGTTATAAAATGTCCTTCATGTTCTTAGAGGGAGAGATATCAAGTGATCTTAGAGAAGCCTCAACAAGGTACTCTCTTGATCAATGGTAGAAGATGTTCCTTTCTCTTGTGACATAGATACTTCTTGCTTAGTACAAGGTGTCATACATACACAAGACTCTTTAGATTATAATATTTTGTACTCTCCCTTAAAGGAGGGTGTTAAATCTAGTGAACCCCAATGATCACTAAGACGTGTTTGAAGATGAAGCATTATCTATTCAATGAGTGTTTTATGTGATGGCATTGATATTAAGCGAAGGTTTCTTTGATGCATTCATTTCTTTCGAAAGACAATAACCAAGACCTTGTGTTGGTTCTTGTGTTTAAGGCTCTATAGGGACATGGATACCTTGTGCTCTAGCACCACATACTTTTCCATTATAGACAAGTTGTTTCAAAAGCTCATAAACTCTTCCATAATTTTTTTTCATTTCTTTTGGATTTGGTGGTTTCTCATGATCACACTCATCATATGTGGATGTATAATTGTGGTTCTCCTCTTCTTTGCTAAAGGTTGTGGACTCATGCTTTTGATGACTCAGCTTGTGTTGATATTATGTCAACTTATTTCTCTTTTCCTGATTTGTGTGTAATCTTGTATTATACCATGAATGTAGGTGTAAAATCTAATGAACCCTAATCATCATCTAATAGTTTCATGATTGATTTCTCCTTTTCTTCTTCTTGCATAGGTTCAAATTTGGTAGTTTGTGTCAATTTTGTAAGAGGATTTTTCATTCTAGTTTTAGTTTGCAAACAATTTTCTAATTGTAGGTAATCTTTGATTGTGTTAACCTTGTTGTTGTAAATTTACTTCACTAGATGATGTAATGTTGAAGGCATCACATTCATTTCATGAATCCAAGGTCTACCTAGGAGAAGATTACATAAGAGTTCTTGAGGCATAACATGAATAGGAGTTTGCAATGTTACCTTTCCTACTTTCATGGGTAATGTTATCACAGCAAGAGGTTGTTTTCCCACATTATCAAAACCACAAATAGAGAAGGAATCAAGTTGAATTTGACTCTTGTTTACTCCAATATTATCCTAGAGGTTTATTCTACACACATTAAGGGTTGAACCATTTTCAATAAGATTTCTTTTTATTCCACATCTATTAATAAAAACGGTTATCATCAAGGCCTCTTTTTTTTTGTATCTTCAATGGAGGTAACTCATCTTAATGAAAGGTAATGTCTAAATTGACCAAGTTCATACCTTGAATTAGGGTTGATACATCATTGGGTTGCACACTAGGGGGGATAACAACTTGTTGCAAATCCTTTTGAAGCATGTTATGATAATTAGGTGATTCTTGAATAAGGTCCCATAAATAAATCTTAGCAAGAGTGTTTCTAAGTTGTTCCACAAGATAATAATCCTTTCCTTTGTGCAAAGGAAAACAAGCAACACTAGGAAAAATAGGTTGAGGTAATGGTAATGAAGTAGGTATGGTTTGTGGTTACCTATTGTTGCTTGTGTTATATGTGTGAGCAACAATATTATAACTTGGTTGTTGCAAAACATTGTTACTACAATGTTTCCTTACAAAGTTCAAGATAGTCCCTAGAGGTCTTAGAGGTATTATAATTAAAATTGGCTCAAGAGGTGACTTGGGAGGTCCAATAATTAAAGGACTCTGGGGAGGTCCAAGAGGAGGCTTTGGATATCTAATGGCCAATTGTACATTCATAACCTCAAAGATGCAAATCCTTGTTGATGATTTTCTAATGAGGTGGAATCAAAGGTTGTCTTAGCCTCTTCATCTATACCATATTGTGAAAGAAATGTATCTATTATATCATCTTCATTTGGAACAGTATCTTCCCAAATGGGAGAAGAATTGGGAGAGGGACAAACAAGATTCTCATGTTTCTTAATGGTTGTATCTCCTTTCGCCAAGATACCTTTCGCCAAGATTCCTTCATCACAAGTAGGAGAGGTATTAGGAGAAGAAAAAATTATCATTATCATGATTATCCTTGATTTCACTCTCTTGCACTAAAGTATTCTCACAAGTGGGAGACATGTTGGGAGATGAATGGAGACTAGGTAAGGTGATGTTAAGGAATGTGCCAATGATCTCATCTTCTTGCACCATAATATCCTCTCATATGGGTGGGGTAGGGGAAGAGGGAAAAACAAGATTCTCATGATGCTCAATGATTGTAACTTCTAACACCAATATACCTTTGTCACAAGGAGGAGAGGTATTGGGAGAAGAACAACTAGGATAGTCATGATTTTCTATGATTGCATCCTCTTGCACCAAAGCTTTAGTGGATGATCTAGGTGAGATGAAGTCCTTAAGAGCTTCATTTAACATGTCAAAGACATCACAACTAAAGGGCTTGGTAAGTATAAAAGGTGCTTATGGAAGGAGATCTAACATGACTAGATTACTATGCTTTCTCCAAGGTTTATCATTTAGTGTGTAGTTTCTTGTTTAATGTTTTGGGATAGTTTATGGTTTTCAATGTTTGCAAAATGAAGACTAATCTATCTAAACAATGCAATGATGTAAAAAGTAAAGAAAATGACCACAGATCTGAAATAATCTAATATTTAAATAGAAAATGACTTTTTCAATTTTCCTCAAAATTGCACCCAAGAGAACAACTTTCTTTAACATTTAGATCAGATAATTTTAGAATTTAAAAATGTAGTTGTAACAACAAAAGTAGAATGCAAAAATAGATAGAAAAAGGCACCCAAAAACTTTCTAGGACACTTGTACAAGGACAGATTAGCCCCAAGGCGAATGAGTCCTTGTACAAAGGTTTCAAAAATTGAAATATGAGTTTGAAGTTCACTATTTTAGGTTACTGAAACATGGAAAAATAGGTTTTTTTACCACCATGGATTAATGAACAATAGGGTATGATGGATCTATTTCTCTAATTTCATTCAAGGAAATGAGATCCAAACAATGAAGTGACTAAAAACTAAAAAGGTGAGTCAAATCAAGGTATGAATCAACAAATTTCCTCTCTATTCAAGGATAGGGGTAAGATTCAAATAGTAATTTGGGGAGAAAGATCAAAACCATCAAACAAACTCCAAAATGCAAGCTATAAAATTCAAATGAGGGGCAGTACTCAAATCTAACAAAAACAACAATTAAAATGCAAATCTGGAAATGGGAGAACAATGTGTACCAGTCACCAAAAGTCACTTTTTAGAGCTCACTGAGGACTCATTTTCCCTATGGTGAATGGGTCCTAGCTAGGGTTCTTTGAAATTTGTTTTTGGGTTGTCTTCTACTATGTCTAAACTCCTAGATTCTCAATTTTCACTGTCAGACAGCCATAAATAAATTTTGTAGAAGAGTTTCAGTGAAATGACAAATTTTCTTGCAACTTTGATGACTTTGTAACTTTCTTCAATTTTTCTCTTCAAAGGATCTTCCACCTAAAATCTGCAATCACACATCAAAGAGAGAAAAATGTTGTTTGTTAGGTGAATGGGGGTTTGCCTTGGTCAAACCCCATTTTGGTAATTAAACCTTTTAATGAAATAGAAAAGCATGAAGGAATGATGAATGAACAACTCTATGTAACAATTCACCAAACCTTTGTTTGAACCTTGGATTGTAGATCTACAACTAGCATGAATTGGCTTTAATGGACGTAGATCTTGATCATGAAACTTGTCTTGAAATAATGTCTTTGATATGCTTGAATAGATCTTGAACTCTACATCACCATATTAGCTCAAACAACATGCATGATGCAAGAAATATTTGACATGACAATGGAATCTTGATTGCTGCAATCATCTTCTCCAAATCTACCATCAAATTCCTTGACAATGCTCTTAAAATGCTCTTGATCTCATAAACTTGCTAGAAGGAATTCTTGCATGAAAAATCTAGGTGAAAACATGTTGAAATGACCTCTTATTTATACATATCTTAACATTAATTCTTGAAATTCAAATATCATAAGCCAACATTTGAATACACATTTAAATCATTGAAAACAACCAAAAACATAATTTGAATTTAGGTCCTAGGTGTAAGTGAGGACCCATTGTCCCTATGGTGAATGGGTCCTAGGTCACTAACCTAGGACACACATTGCTCAATGTTAAACACTATGTTATGGCATTTATGAATGTCAGGTTTTATCCCCCATAAATTGTAATTAATTAGGATTGGATTTGAATTGAAGGGGCCAATTAAGGAAAATTAACCTCAATTAATTAATGAAGCCCCAGATTAGTGTGAAAGTGTAAAGGAACACCTTACAACATAAAAAAATATGCAACAATTAATTCCATTTCATTTAAATGGCCCTAAACTTAACGTGAATATGTAAAACACATATTAAAACACTAAATTAAGGCATCGTTAAGCTCATTTTATTATTAATTATTCATTCCCAAATTAAGTGTGAAAAAGGATACTTTTTCCTACACTACAATTACAAATTGTGATTTTTGTGATAAATTTTTCCAAATTTTGGTGTCTAAATGAAAATGAAATCAAGGAAAACAAGTGAACAAAGATGAAATTTTTTTTAGTGTAATTTTGACTAAATTATTTGATGTAAATTCTTGAAAATACACTAATATGCAACTACTATGCAAAATTAATGTAATATGTATGCAATTTTTTTGGATTTTTGAAGTTTTAATCAATGCAAAATGTAATTTTAAAACCCTAAATAAAATGCAAACTAATGTAATTTTAACAACCCTAAATGAAATTCAAACTAATGCAATGTAATGCAAACTAATGAAAATCCTAGATCTAGGGTTTGAATGACCTCCAATTTTTAGAAAGTTTGTAGTGCAAGAATGTCAGGTTCACCAAAATGAAACATAGAAAAATAGGTGAAGGGGGAATGGATGTATGCACCTATCTGGCGCAAGAGCACCAGTTTGTTTTCAAGACTCCATGAGGCCTACTTGTACATAATTTATTTAGGTTGAATTAGGAGGTTGAGGTTATGAAATGAGTCAATAAGGTCTTGAAAAAACCATTAGAATGTATTTTGAGATCCCTCTTGTAAAGCAATGGTGATATGTTGTCAATCATGCTTGAAAGCGCAAAATATGTAATAATGGGTTTTTAAGGGGTTTAGTGAGTCAAGCCATGGAATATGGTAAATAAGGTCATATTTTATCATTAAATAGTGTATTAAGACATTTTTGTGGTGTTTAGAATGTTTTAGGGGTAAATAATGCAAAATGTGTAAAATTGTCAAAATTGACAAATTTGTCGATAATGTAATTATAAGATTTGGGGAACTCAAGAGTCAAATTGAATATGGAAGGTAGGAAGATGGTTTTGGAGGGTAGTTAGGAGTGAGAAATATATAAATAATCCTCACATAGGTCGAGGAAGGAGTGGAGTTTTGCATTGTAAAGAAAAACATGAATAAAAACTTTATATTTTTTTTATTTATGACTGGTAAAATGCATTTGCAGGCTGTTGTATGGTCTTGTACAGATATATTTTCATGGGGAAGTCATGTGGCATGATAGATCTCAGATTCTACTTTAATTTCCTTTTTTTTCATTCAAATCCATGGTGTTTTAAGAAAGTTATGTTGATTTTAGTGAAAATCGTTCAAAACCCTTGCTAGGGAAAACAAATTCAAAAAAAAATTGCATCTCTTAATTTAACCATTGGAATCACTTGAAATATGATATGGATGAATTTTTTTATATCTTATTTTAAAGTTCAAAGTCTCATACTGAATGAAGAAGGATAGCTATGAAGTTTTGGATGCCCTAGATCTGAATTTTATGAAAAATCTATGAAAAACCAGTGTATAATGAAGTGTATTTGAGATTTGATCGAGATTTTAAGCTCTTCTTATGTTATTTTTGTTTGGGGAAGGTGTTTGGAACTAGATGACCCCATTTTAGGATGGTAATTGATATATTTACAAGTTGTGGAGTTCTTTTAGTGACTGTCATGTCTAGACAGAGTTAACACAGTTAACCTTTGAAATAGAAATTGGAGGTTTTTAATTGGTGTTTGCTAAAATTTCTTGAATGGAGTTTGGAGAATGGACTAACGTGTTGGTGCAGACCTATTTACATGTGTTGGAAATGATAGAAATATGTAAATGGGCTTGGAAGATTGATATTGCTTTGTGGGTGTGGCCTAAAGGGCCTAATTGTTGTTTTGGACAGTCACCTTTGTAAATGCACTTGTTTAATAGTTTGGGTTGAGAAAAGAGTTTGATTCCATCAATTTGTTGCTCTCTAAAGGTTTTGTGTAGAATCAATAAGTGGTTCGGGTGCCTTGTTTTAGTTTGAGTGCTTGTAAACATGAGTTTTATGAATGACAAAGAGTCTTAATTGGATGGGCATTAAGAATTGGTTGAGCTTTGACAAATGAGATTGAGTTAGTGTTTTTATTCCTCTAGCTTTGCATCACTATCTTCCCAATTTCATTAGGAAAAGAGATCTCCCAATGATAGAATTGACTTTCAACCCTTAGGTGAACCAACCCTATTGGAAGATATGTTATTTTCCTTATGATAGAAAATGATAAATATGAATGAAATGCACTTTGGGGAGATGAACTAAAAATTCCTAATGAGCTTAATTATGCAATGTAAATATTTAAATACAGATTTATAGCATAATACTAACAAAAATGACAATTTGCAGGCAGATTTGGGGGTTGCAGGGTGGTATCTACTAACCCAAAAAACTTGTCTCGAGAATTGTGAAGGAAACTTTAGCCAAAACTAGACACTTGGGCCACTAGGTGAATGAGTCTTCGTACATGGTTTTTCCTCAATTTTAGGGGTCCTATGGAAATGGATCTGAGATGTTGTTTTCCCTAGGTTTCACTATCAGAAAGTTGGAAATAAATTCAGGATTTGAGTATCTGTGGCTTAACAACAATGTTGACAACTTTGACAACTTTGCAAAATTGCACTTTTTATCCAATTTTTAATCTTTCTTCACTTGCAAATTTGCACATACAAAGAGAGGGAAAAATTGTTTGCTTTTGGTGGATAAGGGTTGTCCTTGGTTAAATCCTAGTTTGGTAATTAAACCTTAATAATGAAATAATGATAAAATGAAGAAATTGATGAATGAACAAAGCTTGTTACACCTCACCAAAACCATTTAATGGTTTCCCTTAGAGAATTGAGGTCTAACAAATATCTATAAGGATTGTACCTTGCATGAAATTGGCTTGATTGCTTGATAGATCTTGATTCTTGAATGCTTGCTTGAAACTTGAAACGTACATCACAATTTTAGCTCTAAAAACATGCATGAATACACAGAAATCTTTGACATCATGATAGGATCTTGAATGGTGCTATAGATGCTTGATAAATCTTATCTTCAATGCTCTTGAAAATAATATTTTCTCTTGTGAAATTTTCCTTAATGCTAGTGTAATCTCACAAAATTGCACCACTTGCAGTTTCACATACATTCTTGTGCCCGCTTTAGTGTCTACTCCCTTAGCACCTTTGTAGGCTCATTTTCACCCCTACATCAACTTTTTTCCCTCCTAGGATGCTTAGGACCCCTTTTCAGCCGCTATCTTCATGTGTCAGCTTGGCATTAAACCTTTTTCTTTTCTCGTTCTTTTTATTTTGTAGCATGATGTGTTTGGACACTAGCTAGCATGCCGCGCTAGCATCCTATGACATTTTGACATTCAAATGAGCATTTTTGAGCATTTTTGCCACTTTTCATCTCCTCTTGTCAGTGGTAATGGCCCAGGAAGCCTTGTAATGGCTAGGGAAGCTTCTTTTCCCTCCTCTTCTATCTTTATATGCTATCTTTTCAATCTATTTTGGGTCTTTTGGATCTTTCTAGCTTTGGCTCTTGCATTTTCCTCTTCTCTTGGTCTTGCTCTCTTGATTTCACAACTCACTACAATCACACTCTTGCATTCTCATAGTTCTCTCTACAACTCTCCTGGCTCTCACAACTAGCTCTTGCTTTGGCTTCCTTAAATCTTGCAACTAATATCTCCCTTATCTTGTGCTTGCGAGCATCCTAGGATTTCACACATCCCCTATCAATTGCATCTCTATCTCGTGATACAGGTTCTTCTCCTTGAGCGGGGATTGCTTTTATCACACCTATTTGCTTACTATGTTCACTTTCTCTATCTATTTGGTTGTCCATGGAGGTGGGAACACCAAAATGATGGTTTGACTGAGGCAAAACCCTACAACCCCAACATTTTTCTCTCAATCTTACATATGCAGGTATTGAAGATATTCATGTGTTGGAGGCTTCATTACTTGGGTTGTTGTGAGAAGCTTTTATCTTTTATCTTCTTTAGTCTTATCATCTACTTTACTTTATTCTAGTTTTGTTATACTTTATTATTGATCCTACATTCTTAAGAGTTTTTAGCAATCTGATTGATAATAGTCATTTAGTTGTTTTCTTTGATAAACTCAATTTTTGGTCTATACAAGATTCCAGCGTGCTTTTGGGACTCCAACATGCCACATTGTCATCCTTGTTCTGCACTACTATCCTTTCACCAAGAGACCATTAGTTTGTCCAAAAAACCTCTATGGCCTGCTCTTTTTGATTTTGAAACTCTTGCTATGTTCCTTGAGGTAGTTTGGGGAAATTTTCCCCTTGGGATTCTCTTGAGAATAAAGAGACTCATGAGTAGTGAATCCCCCTTCTCTATAGCTAGATGTTTTGAATTGAGAAAAATATTGTATTTATAGGTGTTTCCTTAATTAACTGACAATTAAACACCACAAGCCAACCTTTGAAACTTGAATTTAGATCATTAAAATGCTACCAGAAACATATTAAAAAATGGGTCTCGATACTTAAGGGGGACCCATTCACCCTTGGGTGAATGGGTCCTAGGCCCTAAACCTAGGGCACACATTTTCCAAGATGTTAAGATCAATGTAGGCACTAATTAAATGTAAGTTCCCCTTTCAAAAAATGAAATGAGTAGTCTTTTGAATGCATAATTGGGCCAATTAAAGGATTAATTAAGTCTAATTAATTAAGGGGATGCAAACATAGTGTGAAAATGTAAAGGTGTCCATTTTTCTACACTACAATACCACATGAGTGATTTAACATCCTTGTGAAAGCACCATTATGTTAAGATAGCACATTCGATGGATGATGTTTGGTATTTGAGATAAATTTAAGAAAGAGGTCTCTTTACCTTACTAACTCGAATCCTTTTAGTACTAATCGTGTGTTTTTGTTTTGTAATTATTGTATGTTATATTTTTGTATCATGTTTGCATCATGTATGCATTGTGTTGGCATTGTGTTTTTTTTTTGTTTAATTTTCATGTTATGTTTGCATTAAATTATGTTATGTGTCTTGATTTTGTATGCTTCATGTTTGTCATGTTGCATTTCACTTCACAAGTGTGTTCCTTTTCCCTTATGTTTTCTTTCCATAGGATCTTGAATCCTGGGGCTTGCACACTCCCCCTAGATTCATTATCATCCTCTCTTCAACATTTGGATAATCAAACCCCTCTTCACATATTCTTACTTTAGTGTGATTCTGAGCATAATTTCACTCTCACTAAAGTGGGGGCTAAATGTAGCATCATAAATTATCACCCTTGACAATTTCACACTAGATTTGGCTCCCTCCTATGTGCATGGACCTAATTGTATACCTAATTTACTAAAGTATGCATTCCATGGCCATTTTAACACTTATCAAGAAATAAAATATGTAATACCCAAATAGACATTTTACATTTTTCTCCTAGCACTATGCATCCCAAAAATTGAGAGATCTGGACTAGCGCATCCTTGTGCCCTAGTCCCCCTAATGTGGCCCAAAAATTCAAAGTGTTGGTGGTATTAATTTAATATTTGAAATTCAAATTATGATTGTCGACCATTGAGATTTAATTTTTTAGAAATTATATCAATTACATATAAATACCTAGTCATCTCATCATTTGAGAAGGAAGTGAAAAGAAGTGAGCAAGAATTGGAAGCAAGATCATTATCAAGCAATTATTATCAATTCAAGAGCATTCAAGAGCAATATTATTGTAGTATTTCATTATCAAAACATCATTTCAAATTTTTATGTGATTTTGGTCATTTTTATGCAAAGATTTTATTTGTGAGGATTAAAACTTGTAGGTCTTCAAAGCAATCCAAGCTGAATTACAATCAAGTCTTGAGGATATGTGTATGACTTCAATCCTTCAAGGAAATTGGATCTAAGTATGAGTTGTCACAAGTTTTTGATTCATCGTTCATTTATTTTTTAGCCTCTATCCCTTAAAAGGATAAGTTTGCTATCATCAATTTTTCCATTGTGGAGGTGGAACACCAACACAAGGTTTGACTAGGGAAAGCCCCTTTATGGAACAACCCTTCCTCTCTCTTTTAATGTGTAGATTTTAGATCTAAAGTATATTGGAGGAAGATTGAAGACCATTTGTTCATTGTTGCATTCAAACCCTACAAATTGAGAAGATACAAAAACTATAATATCTTGGCAAAAGACAGATCCAACAACAGGATCTGGAAGGAAGAAGCTACAAACTAGGGACCTAAGGATTACAACATCATATTTTAGTTTCAAATACATGGACTAGGGTGTCCTTGCTCCCTAGTCCACCAAAAATCAGCTGAAATTTGGACCACAAGTGCACAGTACTCTACTATTTTCAAATCTAGTCTCAGCATTTGGTTTTACAATTTTTCTATTATAGAAAGCATTTTTAAATTAGGTCTCATAGTTTAATTAAGTCAACAAAACCAAGTTATTTCCAATAAATTTCTAAGTCATTAAAGTCAGATCCAAGGCTACTTGGCTCACCTTCAAGGTTGGAAGTCAAACTATTTTCCTTGTCGATTTGCATCCTAATGTTCTTTGAAAAAGGATTGATGTTAGTGATCTATGCATTAGACCTAGGATCCCTTTTTCAATAAAATAAATATTATCTTCCCTCATGACATTGAAACATAAAAAATTAAGGCAACTAAATTTCAATAGTAAACCATATACTAGATCATATTTATGAGTTACTATTTATCTTTATGTGCATGTTTAGATTTGCATTCACAAATATTAGGTCTATGCTCATGGATATTAGGTCTACACTTATAGAAGTGGATCTAGACATTACATTGTTAGATTTATAAGATAGTAAAAAATCATAAATTTTAATACCTTAACAGCTAGATTAATAAAATCTACATAAAAACATATTTAGGGGTTTGATTGAGGAGAACCTAAACCCTTTTAATTAATAGATTCCCTAAAGGTGTTACTAAATATTTTCTTCCCTCATGCACATTCAAACTATAGTGTAGTGAATTGTTACCCTTGACAATTTCACACTATGTTTTGTCCCCCCTAAATTATTGAGCCTAATTAATCCCTTAATTTCCTAAATTATGCATTCTATAGCCCATTTGTACTACTTTTTGAGAAGTTTCCAGCATTAAACAAATGCATCCAGTTATTATTTTATCCCAAACACTTCATGTCTATGAAAATAGGGCTAGGACCCATTCACCCTAGGGCGTATCCAAGTCCCCCTATTTTGTTGGGGACAAATTTTGGATAGTTGTTGTTGGCATTTTAAAATTAAAAATTCAACTTGCAAATATCAACTATCAAGATTTAATTTGTGGGAAATTAGAAAAATGTGTATAAATACCTAGCTATTATCATTTGAAATCTAACAAGAAAGAGGTGAACATTAAGAACATTCAAGAAAAATTCAAGAGTAGCATTTCAGAGCTTTATTGTAGTAATTCAAGATCCTAACATCATGTCAAATCTTATGTGAGTTTAGGTGTGTTCATGTTATCATTGTTTTGTGAAGATTAACACTTTTGTAGGTCTCCAAAGAATTCAAGAAAATCAAGCAAGAAAGATCTAAGACCTTGAGGTGATGTGTATGACTTCAGTCCTTCAAGGAAGCCATTGAAGGGTTGTGAGTTGCAACACTTTTAGATTTCATCATTCCTTCCTATCATTTAAATCCTATCTATCATTGGCATTTCCATTGTGGAAGTGGAAATACTTACACGAGGTTTGAATAAGGCAGGCCCCTAAATGGCCCAAAATTTTCCCTCTCTTTGAATGTGTAGGTTTTAGGTTTGAAGAGGATTGAAAGGATCTTGAAGACAAATTGTTCATTTTTACATTTGATTCCCTACATCTTGTCAACTCATGGAAACTCATCTACAATATTATATGATAGTGTTCTGACAACTTTACAATAAAAAATTAGAAGCTCAAATTTATTATTAGAGGGTCCCAAAAGCATAGAAAAAAAGGCCTACAAAGCCTAGCGTGACTCTATCCTCATATAGTGATCAAAACCAACTTTTCAAGATAGGTGCATAGTCCTATGTACTTCCTAGATCTACTTGCAAGTTATTGTTTCAATATGTTAATTATTGAATTATTGTATTTTACATATTAGGTCACATAGTCTAATTAGGTTAATCATAGAAAATCAATTCCAAATCATTCTAATCCCTAATAGGATGGATATTCAAGTTTGATTGGCCCACCTTCATGGTTTAAATTCAATCTACTCACCTTGTTAATATCCATCTTAATGAAACATAGGAAAATACCACACACCCTTCCTAACCATTTGAATCTTAGGTTTACATAGTAGACCTAGGGTTCCCCATTTTTCTTTGTTTCATTTAGGTGAACCTAACTTGTTAACATTACATACCTTCTAAAATTTCACCCTTATATCTAGGTTTTACATATCTTGTATTACATTTTTCATTTAGGGTTTCATTTTGCATCATAAAGGACATAAAAAATTCAAAAAAATTGCATATCATTTTGCATCATAGGTTGCATTAGGATTCATTGCAGTCACTTAGATCAGATATACATTAAAGATTTCATTCAGAATTATCATTTTCATTGTTACATGTTTGCATTTGCATCACATTTTCTTAATTTGAGCAAATTCTAAAGTAATATTGACTTTCAGACCTTCTTGCGCACAAAAATAGAACACTCAGATAGTCTACTACACGCTTAGTTTTTAGTTTTCAGAAGCCCTATCAAGGACTTAGATGCCCTTGGGTGCCTTTGTCCTTGTACACTTGCATCAAAAAAAAAAATCACAACTTTTTTCCTTTGATTTCTCAGCATTTTTGTGGTTGCAAATCTCTGAATTGGAATTCATAATTGCATCTATTTAGGAATCCTTGATATAGTTCATAAAAGTGGAAAAAATTGCATTGTGTACTTTCAAATTTACATCAAAAATTATCATTTCTAGGTTTTTGCATAGTACAAGCAATCATTTGTTACATTTCAAATCTAAAAATTGTATTAAAACATTTAAAACATGTTACATAGTTGCATTTTGAATCAAATTGGCATAAATTGAGTAAATTTTGTAAAACTATTTGCAAGAAGATTTAGAATCTTTATGTAGTATCATACACACTCAGACTTTGAAATTCTAAGAGACTTGCCTAGGACTCAAACACCCTTGGACGCCTCTATCCTCGTGCTCTTTTTGCCTCAAAATTTCTATGACAAAATATTCTCATGATCCTCTATTTAGACTTGTTGTTTGTCTTTCAAAAACCTATTGCATAACAATTTGAACCTTAGTAAAAAGCATCATCATTATGGCTCAATGTTTTACTCAAAGGTTTTCTTCTTTGAAATCCTTGGTTTATGTTTCAAGTTGTGTATTTGGTGATTACCCTAATTCCAATGAGAACATTCATGATCCTTCACCTCCTAACACATGCCCTCATGATGTGGATATCTTGGGACAAGATAAGGAGAGCATGAATGAATTCATAAATAATTCTTTCTATAATCTTGAGAATAATGTAGCCTTGTATCCTTCCATGAGATTTCCCAATCACCCATACCAACAACCAACACCTCCTACCATACCACCATTTGAAATGTTCACCTTCTTACATCCAAAAAATGAATCACAAAGCATACCTCAACCAATGAACATGGAAGCACCTGTCAGTGATAATCACATGGAAGACACAACAAGCAATCCCCCATCAAATGAGCACAAAATTACAAACACGCCCATTAACTTGGAACAAAGATATGGAAAATGATTTAGGATCTTGAGAGAACAAGGATGTTACATAAAGAATGAGCATGGAATCCATCCCCTATTGGAACAAACACTGTTGGAAGACACTAAAGGAATAGGTTACCAATGTCCTTTTCCTTTGCATCAAACATTTGTCCCACCAAAAAATAAATACAAAGTCTGTGGTCTTGTTAAGAAATTACATTTCCTACATCCTATATCCAAGACAGAATGTGCATTAGCTACACTTGTAGACTGGGGTTTAATTACACTACCACCTATGTCTGAATGAAATAAACAAAAGAATACAAATATATTCTATTGTGCATATCATAGACTATGTGGACACCATACAGACAAATGTTTTTCTTTAAAGAAGAAATTGAGAGAACTTGGTCTTCAGGAGGATCAAGTTGAACGTATGATAGATTAACATTCATATAATTTTCTTTTTTCCATGTGGTAGTTGTAGTATTATAACATGCTCACTACCATAAATGGGGGTATAAAGTAGGATTTATGCAATCATATTTCATTTCACAAGGAGTAGCATATCACCACCCATCTTTAGATCACCTTTTGTCCCTACACTTGGGGGCAAGGGGTTAGGTAGCTTTGTGTTAGGTGTAATCCTTCTAGCAAGGGATCCCTTTGTTTCCCCTTAAAATGTTAGGGTAGCAAGTACACTAACATTTTAAGGGGGGAATATAGTCCCTCACTCATTGTTTGCACATGAAATGGTCCCTTCTTAGCGATGATAGTATACATCTCCTAGGAAGTGTAACCTTGGAAATGAAAGTGTAGCTTTCTTAATCTATTTTGTGTCCCTTTTGTGGGGATATTGGTCTGTATATCCTCTAGGAGTGTGACCTTTCTTGGTATATTGTGTTCCCCTTGGTGGTAATGCTATGGTTAGTATGCCCTAAGGTGCAATTTCCTATTCCACAACTTGTCCTCTCTTGGTGGTGATGTCATGTGTGATGTTCCCTAAGGTGTGACCTTTCATGTATTGAGCAAAGCCCCTTTGTTTTTTTTTTTAAATCAACTTTTGTGGTGGTGTTGTTATAACACCCCTTGAGGTTTTGGCCTTGTCATTATTTATGCACCTCCTAAGGCAAGCTTTTTCACCTCCTTAGGCGAGTTTTTGTGCCTCCTTAGGTGAGTTTGGAATTTTTTCTTCACTTTGTTCATAGGTGTTGAACTTAGTGATGTGTTGGCATGGCATCTTGATTATTTTTGTAGCACCTTATTAGAGTTATTAGGAGGTATAACTCTTGATATGGTTGACATGGGTGCACACCTAGTGAAAACTGGTCCTCACTAGTCCTAGTGTGTTTCTCATCTTGCTACCTTGTCTTGGGGGATGACCTAGTGAATATTGGAATTCACTAGCCTGTGTGCCTTATAGTTTGTGATTCAACTAGAAAATATCAAACTTTGCTATGGTGTGAGTCATGAACACCTTTGGTTCATGGATTCAACATAACATAAATTTTTGGTTCATGGACACCCTTTTTAACATGGCCACCTATCATAAGACACTTTTCTTTCCAGTAGAGCTATGTGTTTCATGAGCGTTTAGCATAGCATAGCTTGGTAGCATTGTGAAACTCATCATATTGCATGGACACCTAGCGTAACACAACTTTCTAACTAGTTTATTGATGCTGCTCATGAGTGATGTGGCATAACACAACTTTCTAATCCTCATGGGAGCATTCTCTTAACTAAAATTTATTCAATGGATGGCATTTGGAACTCGAGACAATTTAAGATTGAGGTTTCTTTGCCTTATCGACTCAAATATTTTAGTACTAACCTTGTGTTTTGTTGTCTTTTGTGGGTTTTATTTGTGTTTCCATTGTGTTTATATCATGTTTGTGTTCATTTTTTCATCATTTATATGTTATGTTGGGTCATTTGTTTTTGTTGTGTATGCTTTATTTTTTCTAACATGTATGTTTATGTATGTTGTCTTGTTGCATATCATATATGTGTGTTCCTTTGTACTTATGTTGGTTTGCCATGGGATCTTGAATCTTGATGGCTTGTGAGCTCCCCCTTGATCCTTAGTCATCTTGTATTTTTGACATTTGGACAATCAAACATCTCTTGACATAGATTGTCTACTTTAGTGTGAGTCTGAGCGTAAGTTCATACTCTCACTAAAGTGGGGGAAAAATGTAGTGTCATAAATTGTCACCCTTGACAATTTCACACTATATTTTGTCCCCCCTAAATTATTGAGCCTAATTGACCCCTTAATTTCCTAAATTATGCATTCTATAGCCCATTTGTACCACTTTTTGAGAAATTACAAGCATTGAACAAATGCATCCAACTATTATTTTTCCCCTGACACTTAATGTCTTGGAAAATAGGGCTAAGACCCATTCACCCTAGGGCGTATGGGTCCCCCTATTTTTTGGGGGACCAATTTTGGATATGTCAATGTCAGCATTTTAACATTCAAAATTCAACTTACAAATGTTGGCTAGCAGGGTTTAATTTGTGGGAAATTAGAGAAATGCCTATAAATACCTAGTTACTACATCATTTGAAATCTAACAAGCAAGAGGTGAATATTAAGAGCATTCAAGAACAATTCAAGAGCAACATTTCAGAGATTTATTACAACAATTCAAGATCCTAACATCATGTCAAATCTTATGTGAGTTTATGTGTGTTCATATTATCATTGTTTTGTGAAGGTTAACACTTTTGTAGGTCTCAAAAGCATTCAAGAAAATCAAGGAAGAAAGATCCAAGACCTTGAGGTGATGTGTATGACTTTATTCCTTCAAGGAAGCCATTGAAGGGTTGTGAGTTGCAACACTTTGAGATTTCATCATTCCTTCCTATCATTTATCCTTATTCTATCATTAGCATTGCCATTATGGAAGTGAAAACACTTACACAAGGTTTGACTAAGGCAAGCCCCTAAATGGCCCAACATTTTCCCCCTTTTTGAATGTGTAGGTTTTAGGTTTGAAGAGGATTGAAGAGAGCTTGAAGACAAATTATTCATTGTTTCATTTGATGCCCTACATCTTGTCAACTCATGGAAAATCATCTACAAAATTATCTGGCAGTGTTCTGACAACTCCACAACCAGAAATCAAAAGCTCAAATCTGTTATTAGATGATCCCAAAAGCAAAGTAGAAAATGCCTACAAAGACCCATACACCCTAGGTGACTTTTTCCTCATATAGTTATTAGAACCAACTTTTCAAGATAGGTACATAGTCCTCTGCACTTCCTAGATTTCCTTACAAGTTACTATTTCAGTCTATTAATTATCGGATTATACATTTTACATATTAGGTCACATATTCTAATTAGGTTAATCATAGCAAATCAATTCCAAATCATTATAATCCTTAATAGGATGGAGATTTAGGTCTGATTGCTCACCTTCATGGTTGAAAGTCAATCTACTCATGTAATGAGATAACTTGCACAAAAAGAATATGATATGAAATATGCTTCAAATACTTGATAATAATATGCCACTTTGAGAGGGAAACCTCCTAATCCACTTTGAGGGGGATACCTCCAATAGTCTTCAATAAGAACACAATACTCAACATCATGATCAAATACAACTCACAACCTCCTATATATACCTATTTATGCCTAGGATATCACCTTGGCTGACCTAGATATCCCTATATAAGTCTTAGGCTAACCTAAACAACTATATAACAATATACTAATGATAATATGACTTAATTAAGAGTTAAAATAGCCACAAGTTGACTATTCATAACCATATACACTATGGAAGTAAAGGCATAACATGCCCCCCACCTTTACAAAAGTGCTTTCCTCAATGCTAAACAATTGTGGTAGTTTCTTCATATAATATTCATCATCCCATGTGGTAGCTTTAACTAGAAAATATTTCCTTATCATGAGGTAACTTGGAACTGTTGATATCCTTAGCTTCTTCATGTGTGTCTAGAAAATTAACTTCAACTCCAAGATGTGTCTTCCCTTTGCATCAAGCTCTTGATGGTGATGAATGTGTTCTTCCTTTACTCGAACCTTTTTATGTGCCATAGAGGAAGAGGTGAGGAATAGTACATGGTACCCTTGCATTGGTTGAATAGCTTGATTAATAACTTCTTCTTCATTATCTTTTTCTTTTGTTTCTTCTTCTTCTTCTTCTTTTGGTTCTTCTTCCACTTCTTCTTCTTCTTCATATGCTTCTTCTCCTTCTTCTTCTCCTTCTTCTTCTTGGATGCAAGGAACACTGAGAGGGGGGGTGAATCAGTGTTCAATGATTTTTATTTACAAAATAGAACTAACAACCATCAACAACAATAATAGAACTTTATATTAACAGCACATAACAAATGAAAACATGCAGTCACATCAATAATCACCATAACACCAGATATTTTTACATGGAAACCTTGTTAGGGGAAAAACCATGGTGGAGATTAATCCACAAAGTTTACTCTGTTAAAAGTAAAATAAAAGAGGGGAATGCACTTGCATTCAAGCACATTGCCTAGAGCTCATTGCTCAAGAAAGAGGCTCATTTCCATATAACTATAATATAGATTACAACAAAATTGAGCTAAGAATATAGCATCTACAAATGCATGGATTTAGTTCCACTGAAGCACACAATCTGACTTTGGACCTTCTGCTCAAATTTGTTTTGCTCTGCTTTGTTCTCTTGCTGAAAACCCTTCAGTAGTACAACCAATATTCGGTCAATCAATTGTTCTTTTTTGCACACACCTTCATCTCTCTTCACTCCAATCATACCACATACACAAAGTGAACTACCGATCTTCCTTATATATCTGTTAACCCAAAAATTCAATACATGTCGGCCTTTCAACAAAATATAATATTCATTGCTTATATTGGCCATGCCGACCTTAAATCTTTAATTAGAAACAAAGCGTACCATCATGAGTTGGCTAGAATTATAGAGAGGACCCATACCAAGGTCCTAAACATAGGAGATAGCAAAATAATTATTCCACATACATCTGGAATCCACCATATCAAGCCTATCGGTTATAATGAAAAATAGATCATAAAACATGCTATTGAACCTCATAACTTGAACTATGATCAATGAAAAACTACAAAAATTCTTCAGTAGAATAATGTACAAGCTAAGAAAACTTCCTTTGGGATCCACACTCCAAAATAGTGATCCAAAGAAGTAATCAGATCAACATACCAATCGGATGTCTTGTTCTTTACTTTCTCTGTCGGTAGAATACAAAGACTTAGATTCTCTGCTGGTATAAGCACACCTGATACTGTGGATTAAACTGTAGACTCAATTTTCCATCAATGACAACACAAGTAGCCAAATTTGACCTCATCAAAGCCATATTCCAACACTTCTTCTTCTTCTTCTTCTTGGTTTCTTCAGACCACCTTTCTTGGTTCATTCATAAAAGTGTTTAACATGCTTCGCATGTCTGATATATCTTATCTTAGGCCACACATCTCCAAATTGATTAAGGAAATGTCTTCCTTGACCTTATTTATTTCCTCATTAGGATTAATATCCTCTATTGTTACCCCATCCTTATCAGGAGTCTTCCTCGGTGTGACAACATTCTTTTCGCCCCTTATTGCAGGCCCCGTCATGATGGGAACCAATAATTTTGAAATAAATCAACCAAATTAAATTTAAATTCTCTGAAATTTTTACTGTAACTTACTAGGGACAAAATACCTCTCACCTAGAAAATTCTTCAAGAAATAAGTAGATTTGCAGCCTTGAGAGTGATATTTGTGAAAAACATAATTTTTCAATAACTCGGTTATTTATGATCTAATTTCTTTAAATTTTGTCTTGTTGGCTCCTTTAGTATTTATCCAAAAACCCACTAAAAATAAGGCTCCAATTTGGTAGGATGTGAGAGATATACAGATTCCAAATAAATTGTGTAGAAACCCTAATTCTGCAATAATTCGCTCAATTCTACTCCAATTCCTATAAAATATAGAATGTATATTCTTTAACATGTTCTTCAAAAACTGTTTAAAAATTAGAAAAAAAACTCACTAAAATTTTAAAGATATGCTCTTCCCAAAATTTCCTCCAATATTGAGAAAAAACCTTGCCTCTACGGTGCCAAGATCATGCTCTGATACCACTTGTTATGAGATAACTTGCACAAGAAGAATATAATATGAAATATGCTTCAAATACTTGATAATAATATTCCACTTTGAGGGGGATACCTCCAATAGTCTTCTATAAGAACACAATACTCAACATCATGATCAAATAAGACTCACAACCTCTTATATATACCTATTTATGCCTAGGATATCACCCAAGCCGACCTACATAGCCCTATATAAGTCTTAGGCTGACCTAAACAACTATATAACAATATACTAATGATAATATGACTTAATTAAGAGTTAAGATAGCCACAAGATGACTATTGATAACCATATATGCTATGGAAGTAAGGGCATAACAACTCACCTTCTTAATCTCCATCTTAATGAAACATAGGAAAATACCACACACCCTTCCTAACTATTTGAATCCTAGGTTTACATAGTAGACCTAGGGTTACCCATTTTTCTTTGTTTCACAAACATAAAAAATTATGACAACTAATTCCAATAATCCACCTTATACTAGATCAAATTTGTGAGTTATTATTTATGTATGTGTGGATGTTTAGATTCACATTCATAGATATTAGGTTTGCACTCGTGGAGATTAGGTCTACACATATAGAAGTGAATTTAGATATGTTATGTTGGAAAAGTGAAACCCTAGGGCTTACTTAGGATTAGTCACCTTTCTAAGCATGACATCGAGGGAATTGATGATGAGCAAGGACATGAGATTAACTTGCAACCTAAGAGGTGATCCAACCTATCCTTAATCTTTGGTTCCCCTTTTTATTTGTTTTGTTGTGTGGAGTGTGTTTGGAAATGGAATTTTGGAGGAATGAAATGATGTAACTAGCTAATTATGAAAATGCATTGTTCTGATATGAAAACAGAAAATATAGAAAGTGATAACCCAAATTAATAACCAAAAATGAGTTGAGCAGACATGTGTCCACCTGTGATTTGAATTTGAGCTTGATTTGAAAAGACAAGGGCACCCTAGACTGGGGATCTTAAACTAAAATCTTCTTTCACAGTCCTTAGGTCCTCGGGCAAAGGCTTCTTCCTTTCGAATCTTATTGTTGGATCTCTGTCAGTCACTGAGATAATTGAGTTTCCATATCTTGTCAAGTTGTAGGGCTTGAATGCATCAATGGGAAAATATTCTTCAATCTTCCTCTAATATTCTTCAAATATATAACCTTCACATTTAAAGAGAGATGAAGGGTAGTACCATATAGGGGCTTGCCTTGGTCAAACCCCATGTTGGCATTTCTACCTCCACAATGGAAAAATTGACGATAGAGAGAGCTTATTCTTTTGAGGGATAGAGGCTAAATGATAATGGAGTAATGAATAAACAATTGAATATAACTCACCACTCAAATATGATCTCCTTGAAGGATTGAAGTCATACGCATCACCTTAAGGCTTGATTGCTATCTAGCTTGAGTCGATGTGAAGACCTACAAGCATTAGTAATCACAAACAAAATGCATGCATAAACATGAACAAACTCACATAAAACTTGACATGATGTTTTGAAGTTGAAATGCTACAATAATTTTGTAAATTCTACTCTTGACTGCTCTTGACTTGATAATAATTGTTCTCCAAAATTGTTTAATCTTCCATGTTCCTTAAAATTGTGAAAATACTATGTATTTATATGCAATAATTCTAATTTCCCACAAATTAAATCTCGATAGCTGGCATTTAGGATTTGAAATTCAAATAATAAATTACCAACCCCAACATATATAAACTTGGGGCCATTTTAAGGGGACAAGGGCACCAAGGGAACCCTTGTCTAGACCCACTTCTTCAGGATTTGAATTATCGGGGGAAAAATATTAAATGCCTACTTTGGTTTTGCACATTTGATTTCTCGATAAATGAATAAATGGGCCATGGAATGTATAATTTAGGAAATTAGGTGCATGATTAGGTCCAAGTATAGAGGAGACAACAAAATTTAGTGTGAAATTGTCAAGGTAGACAATTTACGATGCTACAAGACATTACATTGTTAGATTTATAAGAAAATAATACATCATAAATTTCAATACCTCTGCAACTAGATTCATAGAATCTACATAAAAACATCTTTATTGAAATAAAAACTAAATATAGCTAAATATTTGTAGCTCAATTGATTGAGCACAATTGGTTAGGATGATGGAATGTGATAAAAATCCATCTACCAAGGTTCAAATGCCTAGAGGCACATTCGAGTTAGGTTCAACCCTTAGATAACTTTGATGGATGAGATTCCCTAACACATGGATGCTTAATCAAAGGATGACTTTTGGCTTAGATGTATGTTGCCTCATATTGTTATAATTTTCTCTATAAAAACAAACATTTCAACATCTATGTAATTTGGTCATTTTCATAAAAGAAAACTAAATATCTACATATAAATTATTTATTTAAATCTTTATATGAATATTAATTATAGCATTTCTTTCAATTACTCACCTCCCCCTTCTCCTAACTCTATGGATTTGGATGACGAGATTTCTTGAACAATGGTCCATAGAAAGAAAAAAGGTCTTCCAAAACATGTATCTTAGTGTCATACCTCGATTAAGAATATGAACCTTGCTAACCTTAATTACAAAATTGTTTAATTTTTTATAAATTATTATTAACAACCTTGTTGTAATTGTACTTTTGACCAGTACCATAGAGGCTCTTGTTAAGCCCTTCTATCAATTATCAATCCCAAATCAGTAGATTATACTTTCTTTATAATTGCACTTTAATTGTTGTCAGTCTAAAAAGTTGTGTTGGCAGTCTAAAAAGTAGTGAAAAGCACTTTATTTTCATTAGTGTATATATCACTATTATATTTTTAAAAATATTTTATTGGTTCCTTGGGAATACATTTTTTATTGGTCCATGATTCAAATATAAGAATACATTGTGATAGGCTCCACTTATAAGGGAATGGAATCCTATTGGTGGACTCAATTACACCTAGTTTCAATGTTACACGTGTCATTTTGCAGTTTTGACAGTTAGTTAAGCAAATAAATAACTAGTTTTAATGTTAGACGTCGTATTTTTACACTTTTGACAGTTACATAAGAAAATAAATAATTAGTTTTAATGTTACACCTGTCTTTTTACACTTTTGACAGTTAGGTAAGCAAATAAATAACTAGTTTTAATGTTCCACGTGTCATTTTTAAGGCTATTGTCAGTTAGATAAGCAAATAAATAACTAGTTTCAGTGTTACACGTGTCCTTCTACCTTTTGACAGTTCGATAAGCAAATAAATATATTACATATTCTGACGTCAGCAAAGGTAGAAGCGTGAAGAGGACAAGAAGGTATCTAATAGAGTGTGTTCGTAGGAGACGGCTATAAAGTGTGGATTAATATTAATATTATTATTTTAATATTCCCGAGAAAAGGATAATCTTGTTAAATTTCTAGAATGCACTTAATAATAATAATGGCCGCCACAGATATACTATGAGTTTTGTTTCTTTTAAGAATAATGATGAAGACCATGTAATTTAGTTAAAAAATAAAATGTAATTTTAATTGTAATTTTTTAATAATATTTGCTTTGAACTTTATTGGTGGAAAAAGGCAACCATGAGTATTTCTTGTACGTTTTGTCTTTACAGAAATAAATTAGTGCGTTGAATGAAGGAGGTGACGGGTCAAACATCAGTTTTGACTATGAAAGATAATATAATTTATTTTTATTTTTATTTTTAGTATTAAATTTATATATATTAAATTTCACTTTTTATCTTTATATTCTTTCTAAACAATAATAGATTTTTTTAAAAATTTGTATAGAGTCAATTTTGTCATATTATATATATAAAAGTGATGTTCATTTTAAATTGATGATGGCCATAACAATTTTAATATATGTGATATTGCTATCAAGATTCAACCATGTAGACTTACGAGTCAAACTCATTGACCCATGATTCATGAGATCTGATAGCAACATCACAATTTGACACGCTGTAGAAAATATCTCCTACTTGTCAATTTTAATATTTTGTAAAGTAATGTATACACTATATGATTTTTATATTCGTGTTTTAAAATATGATTTTAATATTAACTTTAGGTGGCTTCAGGCAAATTCATGTCAACAATTCACCGCTAGCAATTCACCTCCGAGAATTCCTCACCAACAATTCATCGTCATGACAATTCATCTCTAGGAAAATTCGCCACTAGCAATTCATCGCCTGAAAAATTCACCATCAACAATTCCTAATTGTATATGTGATGAATTATCCACCATGATAGTGGTGAATTTTCCAGGCGATGAATTACTGTGGTGAATTTTCCACAACGATGAATTGTTGGAGGTGAATTGTATAGATTCAATTTTGTCATAGTTTATATATACATATACATTATAAATAATGTTCACTTTGAAATATACGAAATAAATATGTAATTTTATAATATATATTGCTAATTAGTTAATTGTCTTCTCTTTTATTTATATATGTAAAATTTCATTTATTATGTCAATTTCAATAAGATAATGTTAATTATTATTAAAAAAATTAATTAAATAAAGACTCATGTTAAAGAGTTTCATTCAAGGAAGTTGTATATGCTCAAATGAAATCATTTTAAAAAATCTCTCTCAACAAAAGCATGAAGAAAGTCATATTATTATATTGAATTGTGGTTGCAAGTTATTGATGGGAATGATTGATGTTGCATTGTATTCAACTATTAAGAAAGTTTGACAATGATATAAATCTACTTATAACATATGATAAAGTGCACAATCATAAGAAAATTGTACTTGTTTAAAATATTTAGTAAAGTAGCAGTCCAACAAAAGGAGGGGTACCATTCTATCACTAATCAAAATAATGAAATTGTTGTTGACTTATTAATTTCTAAGGAAAGGGTGATGTTATCCTCTAATCTATGAATAGAGTTTGAAAAGTTCATATGTTCTAAGATATTTGTGGGGATGCATTTTCAAATAAAATTTCAAAGTAATTGTCAAACTCTCTAGGGTCATGTCAAAATGCCATTGGATATGTCACATGCATAAATATTACTAAAATAGATATATTAAATATGTCTATCTAAAAGATGTTGAGAGAAATCACTTTTATATCTTTTAACGTCTTACACACACAACTGTATTAAATGTATAATTATAAAGACATTCTTAATATACAGATTCACATACTTGACTAGTTACAACTAAATTATACACACTAGTATATTAAATGTATAATTATAAAGGTGTTCTTAATATGGAGATTCACATACTAGACTAGTTACAACTAAATAAAAATAAAGACAAAATCATCTTATTTTTTAGGTATTTAAAAAATATGTTATTAAAATTATAAAATGTAATTTGCACAATTGACAAAATTATAAGAAAATGTATCATCTTTGAAAAATGAAGTTTCACTTCAACATGTAGAAGTACTAGGCATTTAATATTAACTAAGATTGAAATAAGATGGTTCAATATATAAAGAAGGTTTTTTAAAATTTTCAATAAAAAGAAATGGTTTAATTCAATAAGAATTAGGAAGGAGAAAAAATAGCAAACATAATTTAATAAACATATTATTCATCAATAATAGGGATGTCAAATATTAAAAAAATAATTGAAGGAGAGTTAAGTTTAAAGCTTATTGAGTTTTAGGAAGTATTTTTTTATGACTTGGTGTATAATTAGTTTTGGTTTCCATAAGCATGTTAAGAAATGAGGATGGTCTAGATCATTCTTGCTTTAATCTACCTCATTGTTTAGCCACAAGAACCAACTTGGTTCCTACTTGGTGTTGTGGGATCAAGAATAGTTTGTTGGCAAATGTGATGTTAGTATGTTGTCATTGATGTCAACTTATGCTACTACCACATGCACTTGTATGTTGTCTTTAATGAAGAGTTGCGTTGAAGGGCTATAATGCTATCATTGGTACAAAGTTGTACCTTATCTTTTGAAGTTTATGGTTGGATCTCAAAGTGATTCGAGTGATGTTTTTGATGAAAGACTTCACATGTGGCATGAAGAGAAATTGTAGGAGTTAATGGTTACTCCTCAACACCCCCAAGAACAGTTGTTAGACCAAAATATCTTCCACGAGAGAGAAAATGGAAAGAATACTTGCTTCAACAATGCAAAATTGAATGTTGGTTGAATATGCAAATATACATGAGATGCATTGCTTATAAAGGCAAGGTGATAGATAGGATTAGGAAAGATCATGACATGTGTCTTAATCCTATAATGCATGTGACAACTAACAACCTAACTACCTAGGAATCAAGCATTACAAGCTAGATAAGATAAGTTATAGAAAAGACAACTAAGACTTCTAGAAGGAATATTATATCCTAAGTAAACTTAACATGTGAATATGTCCCCTAATTCCCTAGTAAGTAAATTAACTAGGTACAAGATATTTATTCACACCAACACCCCCATTAAGTGCAACTTAGGGAGAAGATTATTATGCACACTATGCAAAAAGACTATGAAGATGAAGATGGGTCTTGGCCACTAGGCCATGTTAGGTACTCATTTACAATGGAAATAAAAATGCAATCAATACAATCTCTCACAAATGAAGAAAAAGAGAAAACCCAGTGGGAAAAAAATCCTCTCCAAAAGAGAGAAAATAAAGAAAAAAGATGGTGTATAGAGAACTCAATGATACCCCCAAAGGACTACATCCATCATGTATATATAATCAATGACCCCCCCATAAGAGGGAAAGAGAGAGACAATGTGTAATCTCCTACAAATATGGTTAATGTTTGAAGATAAAACATAATCTGATGCCTACAAACAATATATCAAGTCCCTTAGGATGAAACAAATCCACAGGTTGATGAAGAAGCCATTCCATGTAAAACTGAAAGGGAGAAGAATGAAGTCTCAACATGTGTGTCTTTGAACATTGGTTAGGAGTCTCCAAGCTTGAATAAGTCACAACATAATCATGGTCAAAATAAACCAAGAAACATGACAAATAAAGAGAATGAGGAGACTCATGAAATTCAATATCCAAAGACAGAAAATGGGACAATAGTTGTGTTCAAACTATCATCAAAGAGAGAAACCCCCTCAAGTGTGTCCTCCAAATTTGTAGTATGAGACTCCACAAATAAGTTAGAAATCCCTATCAAATACTCATCCCATAAAGCAAGATTTGAAAAACTGTGATCATCCTACTAAATAGAAACACTAATGGTTGAAAAAGTAGGAGATGGAGTAGGAAGCTCAACATTGGTCTCTAGAATACCAAGGTTTAAATGACCAAACTTCTCATAAACATGGTTCACTCTCAATGAAGGAGTGTAAGATGAAGCCAAAGGAACATTATCTTCTTCTGAAGAAAAATGTGAAAAGGAATACAAACAAGATGAATGATCAACCATATCAATAGCAACAATACCCCTAGTCTCTGGTTACGAGACATAATAACCCCGCAAAAATAACCCTGGACAAAATAACTCGGTCACAATAACCCAGGGTCATAATAACCCAAGCCAAAACAACCCATGGTCAAAATAATCCATGGACAAAATATCCCCATAAGAATATAGAGAAAGGAAAACAAAATTTATAAATTACATGTATGTTGCTAAAGAAACTTTATTATTCAAAATTTCAATTAAAGTGTCAAATTATGAGCAATGCCTCTTATATAATCTAAAATGTTATGGTTTTCATAACCATCAACCAATCTTTTTATTCTTTCTTTGAGTTCACGGTATTTTTTCCTGCTTGGTTGCCCAGTGTATCCAACCATATATTTCTCTATTTTATTCTCTTGGAGACTTTGTTTTGTTTTCACTGCTTTGATGAATTTCCAGACTGAGTTGTGTGATGCTTGAAACAATTCACTAAATCCTCTGTGCCATCCCTCAATAGTATTATTGGTTAGTGGAAGATCATCTTGAGTAGCCAAATAGCAATTCCACATTGTGATTGGAAACTTGGGTGATCGTCTATTGCCTCTTCTGGTTAGTCTGCCAATCCATGTGTCTTCAAAATATTCAATTATGGGTTGTAGGGTCTCCTCATGTTCTATATAATAAGGAGATTGTAGAAGTGTTTCAAATGCATCAATTATGTCTATCTGAGGCACGGAAGCTAATGCAACAAGTTTCTTGATCTTATATGCAAATACTTCATCGACACTGTAACATGTTTGTAGACCTTCTTCTTGAACTTTCCTCCACAAGCATTGAGAGAAATGGAAAAAACATCCCCAAATAGTGGCATTTGGAAAATTTTCAAAAATAGCTCCCATGAAACCTAATTCAAAATCAATAAGTATAGTTTTTGGGTTTAGATTAGGTTGAAGTTGTTTTAATTTTGCAAGTACTTGTGTATAAGTGGTTCTTGTTTTGTTGCTCATAAGAATATAAATGAGTGGAAATATTGCATCATTTTTCAAGCCAACAATCATGTACAACTATTGAAAAATACTTGGCACTGTTTTAAATGTACCGTCACTAAACCAATTTTTAGATTCTTTCAGTAATTGCAAATTTTGTGTGGTGGTGAATATTAAAAAATGATTCTCATCATTACTGTCATGAAAAAGAAACTTTTCGCCTCTATTGGTAATTGTATATTTCCCTGGTAAGATAAGATCTGCCGATGTGTGAGGATTTGGTGGTTGTGCTTCAAATCTTAATCTTTTTCTTTGAATCATTTTGGATAATGCATGGGTTGATGGTATTGCTCCTGCTATGGGTAATGAAATATTAGAGCATGAAGTAGCGATGATATTTCTTGTAGAATCTTGAGTTGAGCATGCCATGTCTTTCATTTCTTTCAATTTGTGTTTGACGGTGATCATCTCAGGTTTTGGAGCATGATTATGTTATGTACTACTAATCACATCACTGGATTCTATTTGTGTCGTAGTATAGCACTGACTTGAACATTTATTTGTAAAATATTCCACACAATGCCAGATCATTTTATTGATGCCTTGTCGATGAAACAAAAATGTGTAACCATCTACAATAAGTAAATTCTTGTTTTTTTGACTTGTTAAAAACTAAAGAGGCATTGTATATATTAAAAATTATGAAGAATGTGTTGGTTCCCTAAAAAGTATATTGATTTTTTGTAACTCTTTTAGAAAACCCTAGGAAAATTTAAAATAGTGTTCAAAAAAATATATTACAAAATATCTTCTTTTATGAATTTGGATTTCTCCCTCTTCTTATCACTCTACACACTCTTACTTCTTCTCCCCTTCTTCCTTTCTTTACTTCTCTTAATTCTACCACTTTATATATCTTCTTAATGCCTTTTCATTTATATCTTTTCATAATAACTCTTAATCAACTTATTCCCACGAAATTGCCTTTATTTTTATAATTATTTACCATTTTATAGGTTATTTAAGCATATTAAAGGTGTTTTAAGGCTATTTTAGGGGTATATAATGGATATATGGTCTAAAAATGACCTAAATAGCCTCTATGGTGCCTCACAATCATATTTATAATTTATTTTATGTCATTTCTAGTTTACTAGCTTGATCTAAAATGACCATGGGTTATTTTGTCCATGGGTTATTTTGACCACGGGTTATTTTGTCCATGGGTTATTATGACCCTGGGTTATTTTGTCCTTGGGTTATTTTGACCGAGTTATTCTGTCTAGGGTTATTTTGGCCGGGTTATTATGTCCTGATACCCTAGTCTCCAATTCCCTTATGTATGCTCTATTAGGAGTGAACTCAACTATTTTATCTTGACCACCATGGTATAATTTGATAAATAGAAAGGAGATTAGTGGAAAAAGAAGGAATATAAAGTACATCATTAAAAGAGTCCTCTCCCATGTCAATAGAACCCTTCCCACTTACCTTCATATAAGTATTGTTACCCATCAAAATATGAGGTGAATTACAAGGCTCAAAAGAAAAGAAAATTCCCATATATGATGCCATATGATGAGATTCCCCTAAATCAAGAAGTCGTCTATTAGATTCAAGAATTGTAGAGGCGAAGAATGCTTGTCATTTCATTGTGCTCAAACCAGATATATCTCTTGTATTCTTTGACTATGAAGATGAAGGTTCTACCAATTGAGATGCTAAAGAAGAAGTAGAAGACACTGATGAGGGCAGTCGTATGCTATTCTTTTGAAGAAGGTGTGTGAGTTCATCAATCTTCTTATTATAACATCTATACTCATCATGTCCCAACCTTTTGCAATATGTGTATTTGAACTTCTTCTTTCTAGATGATTCCTCTTTAGAAGAGGGAGTGGAATCAAGAGTGCTATGTAAAGGAGAATCATTACCTTGCTCATTAGACTTGGGGCCCTTCTTTTGCTTCTTACCTTCGCCACTTGAAGCCTTTGAATCCTTTGCAAAAAGAGAATTAGATGTGGAAGACTTCAATGTGCTCATGTGTACCAACTTTTCTTGTTACCTTGAGAGTTGAGCCACAAATTCATCAAGAGAAGGCATTTTGTATGCATTGCCAAGGGCATCCATTATAGCATAAAATTTAGAAACAAACATTGAATAATCAGGACCAATCTTAGCAAGAATAGAAAGAATCAACTGTTCATCCTCTTTAGTGACCCCACAATTAGATAATTGCAATCTAAGAGAATTTAACTTAGAGAATAAGTCTTGGATATATTGCCAAAATCTGAAGGATTTAGACCCATTAGTTCATTCTCCAACTTAAATTTCCTCATTTTATCTAGCTTACCAATAAAGTAGTCCAAATTTGATTAGGATGTGTGCAAGATGCAACATGATATCTAAGATCTAGAGAAATGGACAAAATAAGAGGACCAAGACCTTCATTCCTTATATCAAGCCATTTTCTTTTTTTTGCAGCTCCTATGGGTTCTAGATCTTGGCCAAATGTGATACTTTGCAACTTCAATTTTAACAATTTAACATCCCCATTTGTGATTTCCATTCATGATAGTTATATGGTGTTAAAAGTACAACTTTTGGAAAATCCATGATGAAATCAAATATTACAATAGAGGAACAACAAATTTCCCTTCACAATACAAGTAATTAACCTCTTTGTCCCAAATAAAATGACACTTTTTGTTACAAATTTACAACAATGAGTCCAAAAGTACCAAATTAGCTTCAAACTAAAATTTTGAAATTCTAGAAAAAAATCTACAAAAAGTGCATGAATAGAATTGTAGTGCTCCTGAATACCTTCCCAATACGACAAAAATTAGGAAAAATAGAACCTAAAGCAAAAACTTATGAGCTCAGAGGCTAAAAAGAAATATTTGGCTTCAACCCTAAAATATTGGCACAAAACTACAAAACACCTGCACTAGTGAAAAACTGGGATTGTTAGCTTTCCAACAATATTTTGTTTCAAAATTTTTGCCTCCGTATGTGAAAGTTATGGAAAAATGAAAAAAATGCCCTATTTAGCACTTGGAAGGCAAACACAGGCTAAGTAGGCACAAAAATTGAGTGCTTGGGGTTGATATATTTTGACACTTGGTCACTAATAAGACCAACAACTTGCAAGGTTTAAAAAACAAAACCCACCATCACCATTGGTGGTAGGCGGGTTAAGCGGGAGCAACGAATGGAGCTACACCGTCCAAGGCGTGAAGCACCCTGTGATATAATATGGCCCGACTAAAACTTAACTGCTTGAAACAAATGTTGACAAAAACTTTTATTTCAAAGTTTTAAAACAAATATTTTTAATATTTAAATCAAAATCGTACCCTATTGGTGATTTGAGGTGACATTGATTGATGCTAATTGATCCACAAGCAGATTGAGGGTACGCGGAGAATATTCTTTGTGGAATATGCCACTAAATATGTCAACCCAATAAATTAAATCTGCAGAATTTTTAATAAAACCTCATCAATTTTTTTTTAATATTTGCCCCAAACTTTAGAAGGTTGTTAATATATATATTGCAAATAAAATCATATGATCTGCACGCTTGGAAGGTTGTACGACCTACCTGGGAAAAAATTGCCCCAAAAACAACTTTACCGAAAATGGATGAATTTATAGTCAAAATTCTTTTGATCGGCCTCCTAAACACAATGGTGATGCTGATTTGGGCCCAAAGTGCTCTGAAAAATCATTGACCTCCTAGATCATCTACTCTTCACACTTTTTCAAACCCTCATAGATCTAGAAAAACATAACCAAATTTGACAAAAAAAGAGGAAAATTTGACTTTCTTTCAGGCCTTGAATTCAACTAAGGTCCTTGAAACCCTAAAATGTGCCCAACAAAATATTCAAGCCAACATAAAACCCTTAGATCTGAGAAGGAATCTGCAACACTAGAGCTTTCATAGCATGTAGGAGTTAATGGTGACTCCTCAAAACCCCCAAGAATAGTTTCTAGACCAAAATATCTTCCACAAGAGAGAAAATGGAAAGAATACTTGCTTCAACAATGCAATATTGAATATTGGTTGAATATGCAAATGTACATGAGATGCTTTTCTTATAAAGACAAGATGGTAGATAGGATTAGACAAGATCATGACAAGTGTCTTAATCCTAAACATGTGACAACTAACAACCTAACTACCTAGGAATCAAGCATTACAAGCTAGCTATGATAAGTTCTAGAAAAGCCAACTAAGACTTCTAGAAGGAATCTTATATCCTAAGTAGACTTAACATGTGAATGTCCCCTAATTCTATAGTGAGTGAATTAAATAGGTACAAGAAATTTATTCACACCAATAAAAATGCATAAGTATCCAAACTCTTGAAGGCCCAAAGACTAGCACTATAGGAGCTATGTCAAATGCTCCACAATTCTCCATAGATGAAGATATGGTCTTGCAGTTCAAAGTATAGCTCAATACAACTATGAGGTATGCATATTCCAAGTTTCAAAGCATAAGTGGTACCACAATTATCTCTGATATTAACAGAGTAAGAACAAGTTAGGTTCCTGAGAGTGTTGACTAAGGTTGAACAAAAAGTCTTTGCACTTCATCATATTATCTCTTTTTGACTTGCGGTTTTGGATTTATGTTCTTGCTCAGTTCAAGTTCCACATGATTTAGTGTACCACCGTTGATTCTCTTGATGAAAATATGTTGCTTGTATTCTAGTGAATTGGATGATTTGTTTGGTGATGAACTAATGACTTACGTCAGCAAGTAGTTGCCTAATTTTTCCAAAAGAGGTTTTGAGAAGCATGGTTGGGTCTTAGTGTGTTTTCTGGAAGATCCGCAAATTAATAGTTAATCTCTCCTGTACCATAATCTATCTGAAGTTGATATCTTGAGTACTAATTGTTTGCACCAACATGAAATTCTCTAAATTGATAAAAGGGGTGTACAAGAATTCTTGGCAAGGAATAGTATGTTCATGTCATCATCTGCATGGTTGGTAAGAGATCTAGAATTGAAATTCTAAATTACATGGGAAATTTAAACCCCGAGGAATTGATTGATTGGATCAATGATATGGAAGAATATTTTGAATATGAAGAAATTGGAAATCCAAAAAGAGTGAGATTTGCAAAAACAAAGTCGAAAGGACATGCTACTATATGGCGGAAAGAAGTTCAATTTGATAGAAATAGAAGAGGAAAGGAGAAAATCACAAAGTGGGATAGGATGGTGACAAAGTTGAAGAATCAATTTATACTTGTTGATTGTGAGCTTGAATTGTTGAAAATATTGTAGAAACTAAGGAAAAAGGAGAGATCTATGAAGAAGTATACTAAAGAATTCTACAAAATGATCATTAGGGCTGGACATAGTGGAGCAAGCAAAGAGAAGGTCATGTGATACATCAATGGACCGAGAACAAACATCCAAGATGAATTGAGTCTAGTGAAGATGACAAAAGTTGAAGAAGCATTCCAATTTGTGTTGAAGGTAGAAGAAAAGATGAAAAAGAAGTTTGAATAGAGGCATAGAAGTGAAAGAGGAAAATTCCAAAGGATCAGATCACAATCTAGAGAAAGAAGACTGTATGCAGAGCAAAACAAGGATGGAAAGCCCTACACAGTAAGAAAAGGATTGCAATTCATATTGTAGAGGAAGAGAAGATACAAATTTTTACCACAGCGATAGAGGAGGTCATAATTCTTACCACAATGAAGGATATAGGAGAAATGAAGGAAGATCTAAGAAGAGACCATTTAGAGGAACTTGTTTCAAGTGTTGAGGTGGACACTGGGCATTTGAATGTTATCAAGGAAATATCTGTAAGAAAATCGAGCATACCAAAAGAGAATATTATGTAGAGGA
Organism: Sequoia sempervirens; assembly: GCA_007258455.2. Lineage (NCBI taxonomy): Eukaryota > Viridiplantae > Streptophyta > Pinopsida > Cupressales > Cupressaceae > Sequoia > Sequoia sempervirens. The sequence continues at coordinate 36,836,044 of VDFB02072274.1, forward strand.
AGAAACTATTGGATCCCTTAATTCAGTTGGGAAGCCAGAGACAGGAAAATCATTGGTAATTAGAAGATATTTTATGCATGAAGAAGTGACTAAAGAACCACTGTAAAGGGAGAATTTGTTTAGGACAAGATGTAAGTCTCGAGGAAAGGTATGTAAAGTTATCATTGATAGTGGTAGCATTGATAATCTATTTTCAGAAGAGATGGTAACCAAGTTGAATTTGAAGAGATTGAAATATTCAAACCCCTATAGGATAGCATGGATTCAAGATGAGCATAAGATATGGGTGAATGAGTAGTGTTTGGTGAAATTTCATATATAGGATCATATCATGATGAAGTGTTGTGTGGTATTATGCCCATGGATGCATGCCATTTACTATTAGGAAGACCATGGAAATATGATATGAAATAAATTCATGATGGAAGAAGAAATACCTATACTATTAATTCAAATGGAAAGAGTATTAAGTTGATACCCTTGAAGGAAGTGGACAAGAAGGAGGAATGTGGTACTGCCAAATTATGTTTGGTTGATGGAAGAAAGTTTTTGGATGGATTTATGCATGAGAACTTGTGTTTTACATTGATTCCAAAGAAGAGTGGAAAATTGGAGGCAGACAATTCTACCACAAAGAATGAAGAGGTGGAAAAATTATTGATAGAGTATGGAGACATCACATTAGAGAATGTACTAGATGGATTGTTTCCAATCTAGAGCATTAGTCATCATATAGATCTAATACCAAGAGCAAGTTTTCCAAATAAAGTAGCACATAGGATGAAACTTTCAAATAATGCATAATTGAACTAGTAGATACAAGAGCTATTGAAGACAAGTTTGATAAGAGAAAGTTTAAGCCCATGTGCGGTACCTATTGTACTTACACCAAAGAAAGATGGATAATGGAGGATGTGTACAAACTCAAGATCTATCAATAGGATCATAGTCAAATATAGATTCCCATTGCCAAGGATGGATGGCATTATGGACTGTTTGACTAGAGCAAAGTATTTCACAAAGATTGACCTAAAAAGTGGATATCATCAAATTAGGATTAGAGAAGGAGATGAAATGAAGGAGCATATGAGTGGTTAGTGATGTCTTTTGGATTGACCAATGCTTTCATGAGATTTATGAATGAAGTATTGAAGAAATTCTTGGGTAAGTTTTTTATTATCTATTTGGATGATATTCCTATTTTTAGTAAGACTAGAGAACATTGTGGCACATCAGACAAGAATTGTAGATATTGAGAGAGGAGAAGTTGTTGATTAATGTCAAGAAGTGTAGCTTTATGACGATAGAGTTGGTATATCTGGGATTTTTCATTTCTTCCAAAGGATTGAAGATGGGCCTTGAGAAGGTTAGAGCAATTGTTGAATGGCCTACATTGGTGAACATTGGGGAGTTAAGATCATTTCATGAATTGGCTAGTTTCTACCAAAATTTTATCAGAAGATTTAGTAGCATTTGCACACCTATGATAAAGAAATTGAGAGGAGATAGGAAGGAATTTAAGTGGACATCTAGAGCACACAAAAGTTTTGAATTGGATAAGCAAAAAGTGATAGAAAAACCAGTGTTAACATTGCCTAATTTTGATAAAGTATTTCAAGTTGATTATGATACAAGTGGGAATGTAATAGGAGCAGTGTTGAGTCAAGAAGGGATACCAATAAATTATTTTAGTGAGAAGTTGAATGATGCCAAAAGGAGATATTCAGTTTATGATCAAGAATTATATGCCATAATTCAAGCCTTGAAGAAGTGGAGACATTATTTGTTGCTTAAGGAGTTTATGTTGTACACTGATCATCAAGCTTTGCAGTATTTGATTAGTCAAGGGAAGTTGAACCAGAGACATATGAGATGGGTTGAGTTCTTGTAGAGTTATACATTTGTGTTGAAGCATAAGAGTGGCAAGTCAAACAAAGTTGCAAATGCATTGAGTAGGAGGAGGAATTTGCTGACAAAAATGAGGATAGAAGTATTGGGTTTTGAGGAACTGAAGCACATGTATAAGGATGATCCAAATTTTGATGAAGCATGGAGCACATGTAAAGAACCATTAGTAACAGACTGAAAATAATGGTTGGATTATTTCATTAAAAAATCTATATGTTGTTCAAAGGAAATTAGTTGTGAATTCTAAGGAGTTCAATGAGGGAGAATCTGATCAAGGAGAAACATAGTGGAGGACTAGCAAGACATTTTGGAGTCGATAAAATAGTAGCTTTGGTGGGTGAACACTATTTTTGGATGCAGATATATAAGGATGTTAGGAAGTATGTTCAAAGTTGTATACTTTTTTAAGTAGTAAAAGGGAGTAGTTAAAATACTAGATTGTATAAACCTTTGATAGTACTAGAGATACCTTGGGAATCTGATATAAGTATAGATTTCATATTGGGATTACCAAGACCACAAAGAGGATATGATTCTATAATGGTAGTAGTGGAAATTTTTTCTAAGATGGCACACTTCATTCCTTGCAATAAGACTAATGATGTTGTGCATGTTGAGCTGACCTATTTTTCAAGGAGATTGTGAGATTGCATTGATTACCTAAGAGTATAGTTTCAGATAGGGACACTAAGTTCATTGGATACTTTTGGAGGAATTTGTGGAAGAAGATGAAGATAGATTTGAAGTTTACTTCGACATATCACCCACAAATAGATGGACAAACATAAGTGGTAAACATGAGTCTGGGTAACTTATTAAGATGTTTGGTTGGAGATAAGGAAATAAATTGGGATACAGTTCTATTGCAAGTAGAGTTTGCATACAATAATTCAATAAACCTAAGCATAGGGAAGACACCATTTGAGATTGTGATAGGAATACATCCCAAAGGAGTTGTAGAGCTTAGAGACATTAGTATGGAGAATAAGAGGAGTGCAAAGCAGAAGAGTTTGCAGGATTCATGCAAACATTTCATAATTAGGTTTGAAAACACTTAGAGGACATGAATAACAAGTATACGGAGAAGTAAGATGAGAAGAGAGGCATAAGGAATTTGCTATTGGGGATGAAGTTATGGTGTATCTTAGAAAGGAAGGGATTCCAATGGGAACATGCAATAAGTTGAAGATGAGGAAGTTTGATTCTGAAAATGCATATGAAGTGGAGTTATCAAAGACACTTGGTATATCACCTATTTTCAATATTGCAGACATCTATGAGTATAATTAAGGATAGTCAAGTGGTAGAAGCACCAAATTTGATTTGAAGGAGCAATTGCCACATCAACCACCAAAGGTAGATTGATCAGATCTTGGATAAGAATTGGAAGGAACAATAGGAACAAGCAATATAAGGAATATTTGGTAAAGAGGAAAGACAAACTAGTGGAGGATTCATCATGGATTTCTCAAGCTAAGGTGGACCACTTTGGTTTTCCTCTATATCCTGGAAAGTGAGGGACTCACTTTTCTTCCAACCTTGGGTGTCTGATGCAGAAACATCCCTAGTTGTAAATAAATCTTGTATCAACCAAAAAAAATTATTTCTTACATTTTAATATATAGAAGTTTTAGCACTTCATTCTACATTTCACTGTGTTACCATTGTTTCACTCCCCATCTCATTAAGTTTTATGCTAACCCATATAGTCCTTTATTTAAAAGTAGGCGGTCTTTTATGTCATTTTTCTAACTCGAGCAAAGTTTTTCATAGTTAGTCAAACTTCTCACTTTGTCGCCCAAGACCCCTTTGTTTCTTTCAAGTGTTATATAGGGCGATGTTTTATGTACTTGATTGAACTTCATCCTTAATATAATAGTTTTGAGCCTGGGCGGCCTTTTTCGGTCGTGCTCAAACTTGGGCACATATTTCTAAAGTTTTACGAACCTCTTTTATAACCACCCATAGACATTTGTTTTCAAATTTTCAAAAGACTATTATATGGGGAATGTTGACAACGACAGCTACCACGCGTCATAATTCTAAATTGGGAAATTAATGCCCATCTTCCCTCATGTTTTTCTGTGTAGTTGTGGTTAATAAAATAGTGGAATGAGAAAACATTCTTGTTGCGAAAATATTTGGGGAGGGTCTAGGAGGAAGTACGCAGTTCAAATTGCAGAGATCACCACCAAAGGTATAGTTTATCCATTACTGCCTATTTTATGATTTGTTTTGTATTCAAGAAGTATATTGTCAAAAGTCACAATTGAACATGGTGAGGGTTAAATACGCGGATTATGAATATGTGTCCGGTTTAACTTATGAGGGGCCTGAGATTGGTGACACTACCTAGATGAACTAAGAAACAAATTTAGCCAACCCAATCCTCCACCTATCATTGAGAGGGTAAGGGGTAGTGGATTGATTGAGGCTGTTGCATTCTCGATAGTCATGCAGACTCCTAAATTAGTGTTGGAGTGCATCAAGCATTACAATTCACAGACACGGGAGGTTAGGACAAAGGAAAATAGGCTAGTTCTAAAAATTCACAAGTCTACTTTCGTGTCATGTTTGAGGACTTTGAAGAGGGAAGAATATTCACCAATGGACATGACCATTTCTCAGATTGAATTCATTGCCAAAAAGGGGATTTACAGGAACGTGATAGTGAAGAATTGGTTATTTAAGCCCAAGAAGGGTAAATCCTAGTTTCCTCACAACCTGCACAAAAATCACCTGATAAATGAAGTAACTGACATTGTTGTGTTGTTGCATAGGGTTAGGGGCAATGAGAATGTCCACAACTTTGAGGAGTGGATGTACTTCTTTATCCAAATTATCCTAAGTGGAGAACAATTTCTGGACCGGGTTGAGATCATTAGTAATCATATACATGAAATGATGTCACTTTTTGTTTTGAACAGGTTCTTTTTCATGTCATCTTACTTAATATATGCCCTTGTGAGTACTCGACCCTGGCTCAAATTAAGGCCGAGTGACCTACCGTCAGAGAAAATACCAATCTATGACTACTTTGATAAGCTTCAACTTCATAAAAGTTTCTTTCATTTCAGGAGAATTGTTGATACTTTCACCATGAGGTTGGTTAGGAATTGCAGGGGTGTCCAACAATAAGATTGTCTCCAGAGGCCATACAATTTGTGAGTTTCTATGGTTGTCATTTTATCCAATTTCAAAGGTTTTGTTATATAAGAGTGGGTGGATATGTAGGCTTTCCCATTAAACTGCCCAGGTACCCTGAAGATAAATGGGTAGTCATTGAGGTCAGTAGGCAATTAGCTAATGTGAATATAATATGTCAAGATAGAAAGAGACTTACCATCAGTTTTCCATTTGGATTTGGTGCATACAACTGCCAATCTATGTCTGATGCCTTGAACATTGAGGCAAAGTTGTCCAAGTATAATATTCCCTCATATGATGAGCATTTTCCTTTTGACCTGAAGGACTATGTAAAGGAAAATCTGCAATTAGGTCCTTTCAATCACCAACCCAACCTTGAAGACTATTGGGTTGATTGTTTTGATGAATATGAGGTAAGAAGAAGTTGGATGAGGTTGACGATAGAACAAATTGTTATTTATGATTTGAAGTAGGATTTGAGAGATGTTATTGAAGATGGGTCTGATATGATTAACCCAATATATATGGAACTCATAGAAAGTAGGCCCATACCCGCCATGGACTGGAACTTCAAGGAAAAATAAACTATTGAGGCGAGAATTGCGGATGTTCTGACTAGAACTAGGGAATGGGTAACCAAGAAAAAAACTGAATAGTCTCACCCTTGTACTAGATCAAAGGATTCACGGGCTGCTGAAGGTACTTCCCAAGCTTCTGCCAGCAAACAATCAACTAGTAATGTCCCTTCATCTTCAACAACAGGTGCTCAGGGAAGTGGTGATGATGATCCACCAGATAGAAATGTGTACTCACAAACTTGTGGGGATGATATTTTTAATTTACCTATCTTGGAAAAAGGGAATGAAGGAGAAGAGGAGGAAGAAGGGTTAGAAAGTTTAAATTTTGATTCTCCTCCCTCTTAGGATGACTCACCTGTTAGAGAGATAAACCCTTCTTAGGAGCCAAGGGCAACTACGTCTGCAGAAGATACTCCTCTAGTTACCCGAACTCTGTTTGCATCCCCAGGCTTCAAAGCAACTAAGGTTACAACAACCCTAACATGGCTAGAGGATTCATTATCCCAAAAAAGGAAGGCCATACAATCAAACCTACCTAAGCAAGATATGGTAAGTTAGTTGTTACAAAGAACTCCAACTCCTAAGCCTAAGAAGCTAAAAACCATCGCCAGGCTCATAGATGATACTAAATAAGGAACACTTCAGCTAAAGATTGCACACCCATCTGTGCAGATAGATGCTTCACTAGTAGCAATAGGTGATTTTGAGGTGAATAGGGTTGACCTTGGACCTCCTACCAGAGATGGATATGTTCAATTTTTCTAGGTTTTAGTAGCCAAAATGGTGGAAAGATCAAATAAAGATAAAGAAAGCAAGGATGAGTTGAAAGCTCAGGTTTGGAACTTGACTACTTGTTTGAAATCCATTTTTGAGGTTGTTCCTCAACCCATTTCTCAAGCAGAGGCTTCTATTGAATCTCTCACTGTGGTTGGAAAAGAAGCTCTAACAAAAATAAAAAATAGTCAGAGTCTAAGTCGAGCCATAGATGACTAGAATGAGTCCCTTATCAAGAAGGGAAGCCTTTTTTTTTTGAGTCTTTAAAACATTTTCAAGAAGCAAATACTCTGAGAGATAATTTGGGAGATGATATTATTGCCATTGAGAAAGAAGATAAATTATGGATTAATTATTAGATTGAATTGAAAGTCTTGATGGGCTCAGATATGGAAAAGTTGGCCGTAGATCAAATCGTATCCAATGCTTCAGATTCTCACTTTCTGTCATAGGATAAAGGAGTAGAATGGAAATTGCAGGTTGCCAAGCAGAGTTTATAGAAACTTAAAGAGGTCATAAATGAATGTGATGTCATTTCAGATGAAGCATTGAACACTTTGATAGCTCTTGGTCTGCTGCAAGATAAAAATGGGATCAAAGATAATGTGGACATTAGAAGTTTAATTGTCGATTTTCATAAAACGGTTAAAGAAGCTCTTGATATACCCACTCCTAATGCTGAATATTTACAGAAGCTAAGTGAATTACACTTGGTATCATCTCAAGCCATTGATCACTTGAAGGTTTGTGAACAACATGTGGAAACGACCAAAGATACCCATTTGACATAGAAGGTGAGGATGACAAATGTAGCTATCCCTCAACACAAAGACCTGATGCATATCTTGAAGACCTTCCAAGCGTGGTGAAAGAGACCTTTGGTGACCTAGGAGACTGGAAATGAAGTGACACTGTCATAGTGACTTGTCTCTTCTTGATTTCTTTTATGTGTCTTTTGATTAATGGGCTATGAACATGAAGAGGCGAAACTCATTTTCTGATTTAAGAATGTATTTGTTTTCTAAATTCTCTCTAGACATTATTCTACAAAATTTTGTTCAGTACTATTGATGAATGAAATTACCATTTTTTCTGTGTACAATCTGGTTGAGCTTATTTGTTTCTTAAATCTGTGTTTAAGAATATATCTTGCATATCTTGTCTTGGTATGAGAAGTGTGGATTTTACATTTGGTTTCATTTCTCATATGGTATTGAGTAGATGTTTTACTTTTGCTAATTAATTAGTCTTTGTGCTAATATTTTCAGTTACTGCCCAAGCACCTGGTACTTGGAATTTTCTGATATCAAGTTTACCTTTCCTGCTTTCTGGTTAAAAGCATACATGATGTTTTACTTTCTTTGTTCTTTAAATTCGTTGTAAATTTTGTGAGAGAGCTATACCTCGGGAAAAATTTAGAGGATATCGATCTTGTTTGAAGATAGATATTCAGAGTTGTTGGTTAATTTCTTGCACTTCATGGTATACCGATTTATCAATTCTTGAGAGTGTAAATTTGTTAGCCAACATATTTTTGTGACGCCAATGGGGATTCTGATTGTTAAGTTGGTCACCTTATGTGGGCATACATCATAAGTTAATTAATCAACCCTGGATTTTCACAAATTTACTAGAGGTGAGAGAAGTAGAGGGAACTCAAACCCCTTTTTTGAAACTTTGGAGAGAAATAATTTTTCTTATATTATTCCCTCTAGGAGAAGGGCTAAGAGCCGACTGGCCTCACCTACTAGAACACCTATAAACCACTCTATTACTCAAATACTTGTTCTACATGGGACTTCCTTACCAGTTATAGTTAACTTTCCTCTCACCATGGCTAATCTGCAACCTTTCCCTTGGAGTGCTACTATTGGTCCTCTACAATTAGGAAATAACTTGCATGATTTTCCTAAAGGGTCTCGAAAGAATTTTCCTAAGTTTAGTGGGGATGGTAAAATTTCACTAGAGGAACATATTGATGCCTTTTTTGTTGCATGCAGTGTTCTCGCAATGCAAGAAGAAGATGTTGCAGTTAGGTTGTTTGTGGAATCTTTAACAGATCTATAGTGGCACAATGGTTTTACCAACTACCACAAGGATGCATCACCAATTGGGCTACTATGCGCAACAAGTTTGAGGCTAGATTCAAAGGTGTAGATGACGATTTAATGCCGCTAGCTCAAGTTACTCATTTGAAAAAGGAGGTGAATGAACCCATGAGAGATTTTGTAGCCAAGTTTAATAGAATAATAAATTGGATCGCGGTTGATAAAAGACCCTTTGTAGAAACAAAAAAATGTTTCTTCATCAATGCACAACATCTAGATATTGGCCTCCTTTTGAAAAGGTAGCCACAAAGTAATCTTGAAGCTACACAAGCATTGGTTGTGGAACTGGAGGATGATTTTATCTTTGTTGGAAAATGGAAAAAAGGAGTTGCATAACAGTAAGGCACTTCCTACCACTTATTTTGATCCTATGATTCAAAGATTAGCTAATGATATAATTTCCCTCAAGAGGAAGATGTTGAAAAGTAATCAACTTTATCAAGATATACCTAGGAAAGCAAATCTTAAACCAGGGAATAAAACTTTGCCCTTGCCTCCGACTCAACAAAGGTTGGTGATTGAAGCCCTTCCTCCCGACAACAAAAAGAATATGCATGTCTTCCATCTCACAACTGATCATGATGGTGCAGATTGTCCTAAGATGAATAGCTTTATACAATTGACCACTACTAAGGAAGTCATAGAAGAAGTTACAGAGGAAGGCACATCATCTAATCAATATGGTAACTTTGTGAATGGATATTTAGAATATGAACCCGATGATGATTGAGGAGGATATGTGTACATCAATTTGGATGATGCTACTTGTGCTGATATCACTAGAAGTCAACATTCCAACCAAAAAGGTATTCCTAATTCTCCAAAAAAATTACTCACAAAGGCTAGTGCAACCTCAAAAAATGAAAATGCTTCATCTAGTATAGTCAATAGTTCTTCAAGAAGTCCCACTGTGTCATCCTTTGAAAGTCAATCTAGAGATTTTGATATCATAGAATTTTGTAAATCTACCAAGGTTCAAGTATCCCAAGCCGAATATTTAAAAATGAATCCTAAAGAACTAGATAGGCTGATTGAATATGTTAGGCTAGTGCATTCTAAATTACATGTAGGCTTAGATGAAACAATAGTTAAGCCTCAAGATCTAGCTACTAATGTTGTATCCTATAGTAAAGCATCTTCTTCATTGCCTTCTGGTGTGAAACCATACCCTTTCTATGTCTCTTTATTTGTGAATGGATTTAGGGTTAATAATTGCATCATTGATTCAAGTGCCTTTGATAATGTTATGCCTGCACAAATTGCTAAAGCTTTGGGATTAGAGATGACCAAAAAATTTGGAAAATGCTACTAGCTGGATTCCAAACAGGTTCCCTTGCTCAGATAGATTAAGGATGCTCAAGTAGCACTTGCTGCTTACCTTAATAAGTGACTCAAACTCACCATACTAGTTCTAGACTTACCTGCTAGCTATGGTATGCTCCTAAGAAGAAGTTTTTGCAAAGATTTGGGTGGAGAAATACAACTAGATTGGTCATATGCAACCATACTAGTTGGTAAAGAGAAGGCATGTCTTAAACTTGAATCAAAAGAAAAGATAACAGTGCTTAAGTCTAAAGACCCTAAAGTGCAAATATTATACGAAGAGAACGAATTTAGGAACTATATACTTTTCTCTGGTGAAGAAAATGGAAATGCTTTATGTGCCTCACATTCGAAATATGAGCTCTAGACAATGGAATTTGATGGAAGTTGTTCTCACGCTAGTTCAGGAGTAGGTGTTGTTCTCATTTCCCCTTCTAGTGAGAAATTCCCTTTTGCATAGAAGTTGGAATTTGATAACACTAATAATATCGCCGAACATGAAGCTCTTTTGTTGGGTTTAATTGGGCTAAGGGTATGGGAATTAAGATGCTCAAAGTTTTGGGAGATGTTGAATTCATTGTTAAGCAAGTGCGAAGTGTCTTCACCGTTAAGAATGAAAGGCTAAAGCATTACAAGAATTGAGTCTGGGATGCTATCAATAACTTTGATGCTTTTTCAATTGAAGCCATTCCTAGGGAACTTAACATGAAAGTTGACTCGTTAGCAATCTCAGCTTCTCTGCTCCTTCCACATCTAAAATTCAAAGATAAATCTTATAGAATTGAGTTAATATATCAACCAAGCATCCCTGATAATGTCAACCATTGGTAGGTTTTTGAAAATGATAAGCAAATCTAGACTTTCCTAGAAAATGCTGAAGTTTTTTCTCAAATATTCTTTGAAGGAAATGACCATCAGTGTAAGAATTTTTGTCCGAATGATGTAACTGATCCCCAAGATAAAGTTATTCAATTAAAAGGGAATAAAATACCCAAAGGTTTGGTTTCTCTTGAAGATTTATTTGATCGTCATGACCATTCCATCAAGAAAAAGATGAGTAATTTTGTTGCACACTTTGATGGATTTGAAGCAGTGAACATTAGAGATTCTAGTTCTCCCAAAATAGTATATATTGGTAAGTGTTGTTCCCCAAAACAAAGAGAAAAATTGATAGCCTTGCTAACCAAGTATAAAGAGGTCTTGCCTGGTGTTACGATGATCTAAAGAATTTTATGAATGGAAAATTTCAGCATTATATACCACTCAAGGAAGGGAAAATTGCCTTCAGGAAAAAACAAAGGAATTATATCCCATGGTAACTGATGCCATCTTCAAGGAGATTGAAAAAATGCTAAAGGAAAGGATCATATACCCTATACATCATTCAACCTGGGTGGTAAATATTTTTCCAATGCGCAAGAAAAATGGGGAGATTCGAATATGTGTTGATTTTAGGAATCTCAATCAAGCATCACTGAAGGATAATTATCCTTTACCTAACATGATCATATTTTGCAAATAGTTGCTGACTCAGAGATGATGTCCATGTTGGATGGATTTTAAGGATATAATCAGATCAATATCTCAAGAGAAGATCATCATAAAAAAATTGCATTTACTACACCTTGGGGAACTTTTGGTTATAATCGAATGCCATTTGGACTTATTAATGCAGGAGCCACATTTCAATGTGCCATGGATTTATCTTTTGGTGACCTCTGGAACAAAATTATAGTCATCTATCTTGATGGATTGACAGTGTTCTCTAAGAAAAGGGCTAATCATTTCCAGGATTTGGAGCGGGTCTTACAAAGGTGTGTAGAACATGGCATTTCTTTGAATCCTAAAAAGTCTATTTTTGTTGTTACAGAAGGAAAACTCTTAGGCCACATTGTGTCTAAAGAGGGCATCAGAATAGATACAGACTGAGTAAAGGCTATCTTGCAATTGAATCTTCCTTCAAGCCGAACTGGTGTAAAGTCTTTCTTTGGCCAGGTAAATTTCCTTAGAAAATTTGTTCTAGACTTTTTTGAGATTACTAAGCATATTGTAGACATGATGAAAGAAAAAATAGGCTTTAAATGGAATGAGGTTGGGAAGCAAGCTTTTGAAAACATTAAGGAAGCAATTGCCCAAGCTCCTATCTTGGTCAGTCCAAACTTTAAAAAGGATTTAATTATTTATTGCTATCCTTCAGAGCACACCACATTTGTTGTACTATTACAGGAGAACGAAGACAAAGTCCAAGCACCTATTGCTTTCATGAGAAAACCATTAAAGAAGCATGAGCTTAATTACTCCCCCAGGATAGGCTTGTGAGCCCTAATTGTTTTGGATACAAGACATATGAGGAATGCAAGACTACAAGTTGTTGAATTAATAAAGATCTATGTTTACTGAGTATTTTCTTGTGTTGTTTCCACTATGTTGATTCTAAGCTGCACAATTGGACAGATCTTTTTGGACCCTCCATCCATGATTGCACCAATTATTTAAGGGAGTGAGACTTATACTTCATGACCTCTATCATCTTTTCATCTAACTTGCTTCTTGACTCAATCTATTGAGATTTGGGTGATGAACTAGAGGTACATAAATTGTTATATTAAGATTCAAATTTTAAACAAGAATATGTCTTCCACTAATAACTTCAATCACTAAAATTATTTGTTCTAATGAAAATTTGCTTGATTACAACTTTATTTTCCATCCTATAATTGATTTTGTTTACCCTTTTCCCTATCCTATTATTCGAAAATAAAACCATGAGATATACCTATTTAAAACTTTGACAAACTACCATAGACTAGTTTCAAAGTAAATAAAAAATAAAAAAAATAAGAAGGTTCATCTCTTATATTGAAGATGTCTATTTCCTTTCATCCAAACCAAATTATTAATCCTATTCAAAAGAAAACTTGTATAGCTCTTAACAAGACATAAAAAAAAGCATCATAAGACTTTTGATTAAAGAACACAAGTAGTTGGGGCAAAAGGTCTAGTTTGATTGGCTAAAGCATCATGTTGCAGGCAATAGGTCATGAGGTCTAGTCTCCCCTTTTTCCCTGTGGAGTTAGGCCTTGATAGAAAGATTTTACATCTTTAAGAAGGATTCTAACTATGAGATATTTTCTTGGGAGACCCATCATAATGGATAGCTTCTCATAAATATTCGTAATTATCAATATGAGGCAATCAATGCCATCTCTCACAAATTCCATCATGGGTTATTGAGAGTCTTAAGTACTTAAGAGAGAATGTATTCCAACTCAATTTATTGTCTTTTTATGGAGCTGACAATGCTTGAGACTGTCTTGTATGAATTATCAATACACAATAGAGGAAGATATGAATAATTGAGAGAAGTGAGAGAAATAATTTGGAGGGTGCCTGGATCCTTAACCTGTGTGGTACATTTCTAGTCATAATATTCATCCTTGATTCTGTCATAATTTTTACATGCAAAAAAGGGTACTCATTGCCAAAGGTTAACACTAATTCCTTAATGCTTAATATCCCTAACAGATGTTTCATTCATGTCTTGAAGCATGCAACAATGATAATTTGTCCAATATACTCATTTATTTATTTACCACCATGGTAGACAACAATTCTTTATTAACGACAGTTGGACTAACACCACTTAGTAAAAACAAGCCAATAACATAAAGAAAAAGAGAAGTGTTGTTGTCTCTAAACATGACTTGAGATTAAAGAAGGTTGGCAATTCCAAAGTTGATAAGTGTGACTAAATATACTATTCGTACACCAACTTTTGTTTTCAATACAACATATATACATTTATTTAAAATCTAGGGAAATAATGATAAACATTACTTTGAGTTCGATTCCTCAAACAAATTTAAAATTTAAGTTTCACCTCTTGAATATTTATAGTGTTTCTTAATAACAAGGTAAATGATGTGTTCTCTTTTTATATGGCATCCCTCTAGAAAACATCTCTAACATAAACTTAAGCTTTCTTTGAAGAATTGTTTACTATATTCTACTTCACTAGTAGCCCCCTATGATGTTTTCATAACCCTAATGAGTGCTAGAGATTGATTCTTCTAAGTTGCTCAAGGAATTCACTACAGAAGCCATGAGATTTGTTTGGATTTTTCCAAAGATAGGGGTATTGGAGCCACTAGAAAATGGTGTCTGCTTTTCAAGATCATGTAAAATAGTGCTCAAGTTTTCTCAAATTTAAAACTTGTATATTTGTCAAGGTTGCACATACTGGTTTCTCCATAACATATATGGACAATTTTAATTTGATGGATGTGTATCTAAAATCATTGCAATGTTCAATTCTATGTATTTCAGTGCATAGATTCATGGGGAGCAATATAGAGTTTGATATGTTTGGTGCTCTAGATGTTGTCAGTATAACAATGACAAGAGGAGATACTTGGAACAAATGAGCACTATCTCATACAGAATAATTGACAAGATTTTTATGAGGAGACACAACTTTCTATTACATAGCGATACATCTTATTGTGCATACTCTTTCACTCACATATAGAACCAAAATCTATCATATTGCTCATTCTATTCTATATTCTTTCTATTGATAGATATATAAATTCTTATATTTCTTATTTTTCTTTTTTTTATAATTATATTTTATATAAATATCAACTTTCAAATCCTTATAGTATAAATCTTTTATAAACATTGTATAATCAAACAAGATGTTTTTTAATGAAAGTAAATTAATAATCTTAAACATAAGTATTTTTAACTATAAATTTGTTAACTATTCATATTATTCATTGGGTATTTGACATGATATTCTCTTGAATATGCAACTTAGAATGGCATAGTGGAAATTTGGTGGATGAATTGACTACAATCTGTGATCTATGGTTTGTCAACTAGGTAGCAAGGAATAAAGTTGATCCAAAAAAAATCTTTTATAAAAATCAATTGACAAAGTTCTTTAGATTATATTCTCCTAATCATAGTCTTCTTATCAAAGAGCGCTTGGAAGATGGGAATCTTTCAATTCCTTGCAAAGGTGGGTGTTTGTTATTTTTATTGAACAACTTATCTAAGGCTTATGAAATTTGAAACAATATGTGATTGGTTTACAAACATGATTCTTGACACAAGAGGTCTCAACCTTTAGAAATATGTCCTTTCAATGAGGATCTCATATTCTATATGAATTTGCACAAGTCTTTGGATACCAAGCAATGCCGATGGTCCATAGTCCATAGTGGCCTGCAAGAGTGACATCAATGAATATAAGAAATATATAATAGAATGTGAATAGCATATAGATATGAATGATTTGAATAAATATGTATAACAAAGGGATAAGATTTTAGGAGAGTGAGATGTGGTTTTTAAATTTTGAATTAAGTATGTTTAAATGACTTCTATTTTAAATATTGGTAATTTAGAATTAAAGAAGATTATGATTTTATAGGTCAATTTCTTATTTGAATAAAATTATTTAATAAATTATGTATATGGTGTCTTAAGTTGAGTTTAAATACATAAATAGAGAGTTCTAAAGTGATACTAATCTTGAGAAAGATCTTAAACATGGATATGCACATAGATATATGATCCAATATTTTCAAAATTTTCAAATGTGAAGAAACTTTATAAGTTAGGGTGAAGGTATAATGCTAGATATACATGTGGAGTTTATTAAAGGCTAGTTAATATGAAAATTAAAATTACATGAAAAAGATTTAGAGATAGGTAGGTCTGATCATTAGGCTCTAATACAAATTGTAATCTAACCATTTCCCAAATATATAAAGTTAAATACGCCTCTAATTTACTCAATAAACAAATATATATTATTTATTAAAACAATAAAAATTAAACTATGCCATACAAATAAATATATCAATTAAACATTCAGAACAATGACTGAAAATAGGTGTTTGTTAACACATATCTGTAAATCATGAAGAGGCTATTATTTGGTACTCAAATGAATAGTTACAAGTCCAAGCTCTCCACGAAAAGGAAGCACCCCCGAAGGAAGCCGATTCTTACACATAATTCAACCTACCTCACGGCATAAATAACACAGCCATGGCTAGACACTCTTGAGTGTATGTTGTACCTTGAGTTGGACACACACTGTGTGCCCCTTCTCCAAATGCCTCAATGCCAACCAATGACGCTAACCTTCACTCATTTGTGCCCTCTCAATTTCTGTTTTCATTTTTCTCTTCTCTCCTTGAATGTTCTCCATCCCCTTTCCAAGTCTCACATAAAAGCTTTATATAAGCCTTAAGGGGTGGTTTCCAAACCATCACACCCTTTCACAACGATTGTCTTTTAATAATTATTTAAATAACTAATTATTCTTCCCCTTTTTAAACAATGTTTATACATATTCTTTATTAATCTCTCTTATAGCCAAAGGATGATAATATCCTTTATTTTTCTATCTCCCTTTTAATTTTAAAGGGTTATTTCATATTTTTTTCTTCTTTTGGGAAAAAGGTCATATAACACTTTTTCACTTTTATGTTTTCTCATTAAGTTGTATTTAAATGTGAAAAGTAGGTATACTAACATGAATGAGGTTTAGTACTTTGACCATTTCCATTTTGAAACCTATTTACACTTAAGTACTTCAATTACTTACGACACCTACTTATATTAATCTTCTATATCTCAAATCATATGATTATAACAAATATCATAAACCTATATTTTCCTATATACCACTCATATCTATATAAACAAAGTTCTTTATGTACTTTATTATCTTATATAAATTGTACCATTACTATCATATAAAAGAAAAAGTGCTATGATGTTCTAGAGTATTCATGCTCCTATAGATCCTTTGGGTAACATCAACATATATTAACTATTGACCCCCCACCATACTATCGTTACTCATTTGACGTGGAAGGTATACTAACATGAATGAGGTTTAGTACTTTGACCATTTCCATTTTGAAACCTATTTACATTTAAGTACTTCAATTACTTACGACACCTACTTATATTAATCTTCTATATCTCAAATCATATGATTATAACAAATATCATAAACCTATATTTTCCTATATCCCACTCATATCTATATAAACAAAGTTCTTTATGTACTTTATTATCTTATATAAATTGTACCATTACTATCATATTAAAGAAAAAGTGCTATGATGTTCTAGAGTATTCATGCTCCTATAGATCCTTTGGGTAACATCAACATATATTAATTATTGACCCCCCACCATACTATCCTTACTCATTTGACGTGGAAGGCATACTAACATGAATGAGGTTTAGTACTTTGACCATTTCCATTTTGAAACCTATTTACATTTAAGTACTTCAATTACTTACGACACCTACTTATATTAATCTTCTATATCTCAAATCATATGATTATAACAAATATTATAAACCTATATTTTCCTATATCCCACTCATATCTATATAAACAAAGTTCTTTATGTACTTTATTATCTTATGTACATTATACCATTACTATCATATCAAAGAAAAAGTGCTATGATGTTCTAGAGTATTCATGCTCCTATAGATCCTTTGGGTAACATCAACATATATTAACTATTGACCCCCACCATACTATCCTTACTCATTTGGCGTGGAAGGCATTTGATCTATGGTTGAAAATGACATGGGTGAGTTTAAAGTGAGGGAAGATAAAACATAATTTGTGGTTGCAGTGAATGAATAAAGCCCACCTTTTTTACTCATCTAATCCATTCGTTTTGCCTGCTGGTTTCTTTTCTGCACTCCAATTTTGGTAGTTCAATGCATATTGGCATTTCTTACAGTATTCTCAAAGCAGAGTACTTGCTGAGCACATTTCAAAAAACTAAATGAATTTTTGAGTGGTTGGATTGTTCCTTTCAAAAACGGTGAACAATCATTTCCAAGCAACAAAAGGAAAACATAATGATTTGACAACAACCAATGCCATGTCAACATTAAGCGCAATACATAAAGATTTTGTATTGTGGGCTCACCTCAAATACTTCACATTATTCA
The DNA here is from genome assembly GCA_007258455.2 of Sequoia sempervirens. Classification (NCBI taxonomy): domain Eukaryota; kingdom Viridiplantae; phylum Streptophyta; class Pinopsida; order Cupressales; family Cupressaceae; genus Sequoia; species Sequoia sempervirens. The sequence continues at coordinate 36,853,886 of VDFB02072274.1, forward strand.
AACATGGGCCCATCACATTGTAAAATGTTAAATTGGCTTCTTGCTTGAAAAATTTATTCATCAAGAGAATAAAAAACTATCATATGAATTATTACTCTTCTTTGCAGAACTAGTTCCAATGCACTCCTCTCAATATATTCTGTCATGTATCAATTCATACCAAAAACTATCCATTTGGATTAGAAAGGAGTGAGATAGAAGCAAACGTATGCAATCAAGTTTGTAATTGAAGAGAAGCTTTCCACAAACTATCATTAAATTTTCCATATTAGTTATTTTTTTTTTTTAAGGAGTTGGAGCTATTTTATAACAGTTTGATATTTTTGGGATCTATAGCAATTTTATTTTTTGAAAATAAGGAAGCCAGTTTTGCTGTTTCTGGATTCGATTGTGTTCTAATTTTTTCGTCAACGTTTTGAATCACACTCAGTGATCCATCATCAAAATAGAGAGTTGAAGAGTGATCCTGATGATGGATTACTGAGTGTGATCCAAAATGTTGATGAAAAAATAGGAACACAATTGAATCCAAAAGCGGCAAAACTAATTTCATATGGATTGTGGAAATCTAATTGCATTGAATAAGGAAGCCCCTCTCATCTAATCAAATATATCTTCAATATGAGGTAATGGATATCTATTCTTTATTATGTATTTATTTAACATTATATAATCTCTACACAATCTTAATGTGTCATCTTTCTTTCTAACGAATAAAGAAGGTGCTCCCCAAGAGGGCATGCTAGGTTTAATGAGACTCTTTTTAGATATTTTATTTACTTACACATTCAATGCCTATAGTTTACAAATAAATGTGATATTTATGCCAGTATAGTCATTTCATCTTGATGATAATATTAGAAGATTCTAAGGGTAGAACCAGGAAAATTTACACTTGTAATGATTGTACCTAAAGTTATCTTTAGTTTTTCAATCCCTTTGGTAATTGCATCTTTATACCTATTCCTAATTCAAGTTACCCACTTACCTCAATTTCATGCCTGGAATGTATATTGCCTATTGTAAATCAACTATTAGAACAAAAATCTTATGAATATGACCTTGATACTTCTTTGGCTTTCAAAACTACATATAAAAAGAGTCCTTGTCAAAGTTCCAAGAACTAGTGAAAGGACCTTTAAATTACATTGGCGATATGGCTTTTAGAGTACACTGAAATTATATTAACCCCTTTGCTAGTGTTCTCTCTATCGAAACAATCCTCTAATAAGGCTAGTTGATGTTTTAAAAAAAATATTAGTATTCTATCCCTCTTGATCATTATAAGATGATTTAAGTAAAAAATTATTAGTAATTGTTTTGCCTCCTAATTTGGTTACATTCGTTTGTAGAATAATTCTAGCTTTGAATTCTTGACACACTTACTTTAATTCTAAGCTAAATAATATATTTTGGTCCACTCATCCCACATGTTATCAACATAATAGAGGAGGTTCATGAATTTATTTTCATGTTTTTCCACCAATTTGTGACCCTACTACAACTATTGAAACTTTGCTATTTTATTTTCCTTATGTGTGGTAAATAAGAACTTAGAAGCAAAACTTCTTCAAATGGTTGCCAAGTTAATTCTTTGATTTTATATCCCACAAAAAAACTTAAGAATTTTCACCACAAAGTTGCTCCTTATTGACATGGGAAAAATTTAATTTGGGCTTTCGCATTGCTTTCCAACTATTGTAAACTAAAGTAATTTTTTATATTTACCAACTAGGCCTAAAAAATGTCTCTTGATTCATAACTTGTAAATATAAGGGGAGCCTATTTCTTTAGATCCTTGAGGAAAGTAGCTACTTCAAGCCTGCTTATTTTTTCCTAGGCACATTTTTGTTTAAGAATAATCGGCCAAGTAATAATTCATCTTCCTAATTATTCTATTCAAGAATATTCTCTTAATTTTGTTCTTGTTTATTTTTATTCCCCTCATTATAACCTTCATTCTAATTTTAGTTCAAATAGGCTTGAATAACTCCAAGTACCCCTAGCACTTTTTGTAAGTTATTATTGTTGTGTTGCAAGGGGAGGTGAGGGGGGATTTTCTCTTCCTTCACCCTACCCCACCTTGTTCTAGCCATACTCTACTTTTTACAATTAAAAACAAGGTTCTAATTAGTGACAACTTCCTTGATTTCTCTAATAGGTCCTAGAGTTATTCCTAAAGATAGATTTGATACCAAAAGCAATAATGATAAAAAATAAACTTAAATTTTATTATGTACTAAATTTTTTACAAGGATGTACATGAGCACATAAAATACATGATTTATTGTCTAACATTGTGATCCAAAAATTCATAGAATCATTTACATAGGTAAGATGTTAATATTTGATTTAGATTATAACATTTTATTTTAATGATCTCTAGATAGAGTTATCAATAATATAGTTTCTTAGAATTCAAGGATAATATTATTAGAACTAATACAAACTAAAGATATCCCCATTGATTGTCTCAATGAAACTTAGTGTCATATTTAAGGGATTAATTCAACTAAACATATTGAATGGATAAATATGTGAAAACTGAATGAGTGTATCAAAACGAACAATCTCACCCATTGAAAATCATAAAAATTTGGATTATTTATTTGTGTAAAAATCATTTTCAATAATTTTCCCTATAGCACTTACAAGAGAAGAAATAAGGGAATCTATATTTTTTAGAGGAAGGAATGGAGGATGAGGTAAAGTTGTGGACTAGATGGGGATTTTTATAAAGTAAGGTGGGGGGAGTGATGAATACATTATAGTAGAGAGGGTAGAGGGGGAAGATTGGGAGGAGAGGAGGATACAAATATAGGCAATGATGATATAAGATTGGATGATATCATTGAGGAGATGGATCAAGAGTATGTGAAGATACTAAAAAAAGTGAGGTAGCTAGAGAGGAGGAAGAGGAGAGAGAATAGAGAAGTATTAGCTAGCAATCCCTCATTTTAGTAGCAATAATATGTGTAAGAAATAATTTACAATTTAAATTAGAAAACAAATGCAAAATAAAAGCTTCCTATTCTAAACTACCACAAACATAAAATAGAATACAAAATGAAGTTCAAATAAAATAAGAAAATAAAGTTACCATAAACTCCATTATGAAGTATCTATTTCCTCCAATGATTGAAATGTGATTTATCTTTTACTCAAAACTTATCTATTTTGACATGTGGGTAGAATAAGATTGGATTATGGATTGCATAGGATAGTGTTTCAATTTATATATTTTTGGCAGGAAAGATGAATAGTAGAGATGTGATAGACAATCAATAGTGGAGGATGAATGAGAGCATTTTCCTAGGACTGAGGAGAAAATGAAGGGTCATTATTTTGTTTGTTTTAAAATAAAAGGCTAATATACATTTATTAAAAATAGTAATTTGTTGCAACCATACAAATTTATGAGAGAAATGTAATTATTGGATCTTTAATTCTTGGAAATGGTGGAGGGAAAATAGGAAAATTACATAATAAACGTATTTAATTAATTTATCCATGTGAGGTGGAAATGGGATACTTCAAATAAAATTATTTAATTATGAGTGAGAGGGAAATGATAAGATTATTTAATTAGATGTGGGGTGTGGGCTAGATTAACTAAATATCAAATGGAAATTGTAAAATACCTTTGAATCACTTCTAGCTAGGGTTTCACTTGTACCAAATATCAATTGCTTCGATTACTCCACTTTGCTCCTTCACTTCTCAGCTCTTCTCAAATTCTTATTTGCAAATGACTTAGATTGTGTATGTAGTCACTTATAAACCTTTTACCATAACCTAATTCACATTAAATACATAATTTGAAAAGCTGGTAAAAACCCTAACTATGTGTACAGTCAACTTCAAATGCTCCACAAACTTTCATATCTTGATATTTTCTACGATACTTTCTCCAACAGGTCAAGCATATTGACTCACACCTCATATCCACATGCTAAAGTATCAACACCATTTCTCTGGCAAGGGATAAATAATCTTTTGTTAATTCTCCCCCTAAGCCAAAGATTCCTTCTTAGTTTTTAGAGGAAACATTTGCACCAGATATTGGTGTAGACTTGGGATTAGTCTCACCATCTTCCTTCTTTCTCCAAATCTTTTCCATCTCTTTCTTCATCTCTATTGGATCAACCTTTTTCATCGAATCATTCTTCTTTACCAGATTGTTCTTCTTCACATTCTTGCTTCTATAAAATTTAGAAATGTGTCCTAGTGTACTACAATTGTAACATATGTCATTTTTTTGAATAGGCTTACTTCCATTCTAGTGCAGGAGCACCTAGGAAACACTAATCAGTTAGGAAGTCTAGAATGAAGTTTTGTTTTGCAATGTTATCATGAAGGTCATGTTGAACATTTAGATAGAGTTAGAGGTTTGAAAGTAGGTTGTTCTCAGTAGTGGTTAGTAGGCTAAGGAGTGGAGAGGGAGAATGAGTTTAAAAGAAAACTCATTTTTACTTAGTTTTCTAAAATTTGGCAAAAGTTGAAAAACACAGTGCGTTTTACAACTTTGCCATTTTAATAACTTACATGTCCGACCAAGGGAGCTTAACTGCTTTTGAAACCTATTTAAGATGCGCCTCGACCTGAGAGCAGGGTTAGAAGTATTGACATTGTGGTGAAGTTTTGTGAAATTGAAGGAAAACAATGTTTTGAGAGTTATTTTCTGATTTTTGCTTCAAAATAGAGCTTTAATGGATTAAATTTGTTACTGTTTTGAATGTAGGATGTAGTGTTGTTAGGATACAAACTTTGTGTGTCATTAATTAGCTTCCTTGTTCATTTTTCAAGCACTATTTGTAAATAAGTTTGATTCCACTTTGTTGCTAATCTGAACCAGGCAGTTTGGAGAAAATGGAGATTTAGCTCACTTTCCCGCCGTACAAATTGTACGGCCCTTTGGGAATAGTGACTAGACTCCATGTGTGTACATATGGTAGGTTTTAGGGTTTGTGTGTGTACAAGAGCTGTTAGCAAAGTCTTTCCCTAGGCGAGCCAGGAGGAGTCCGGCTAGGGAAGACAAGGAGTGCAGAGCACATAACTTGCAGGGGTGATAAGGTTTTGATAGATTTCCTTTTGTAGAAGGCACATGTGAGTCTTTCCAAGACTTGGTGGTCAGGAGGAAGCTCCATCAACCCATTTGGTGTGAGAAATACCTGACAGTTTGGACGTAGCCAGTAAAAGGCCTAAAAACCCTAGTTTTTGCCCATCTTCAAGTGGAGGTGTTGTACAGACAGTGAAGGACTAAGACCTCAAAAATATTTGAGAGGTGGAAAAATGGACCAGGAACCCCAAGGAAAGATTGGGGTGTTCTTTAGAAAGAATTGAGATTAAGCCTATTTCCTCGGAGAAAGAGGCCTAATTGGGGCTCTAGGGCTAGTAGCCTTTTCCAACCCTAAATGAGGGTTGAAGAAAGCGATGAGAAGGTGGAGTATGGTGAACCTTCAAGAACCCTAGGAGGATGGTATGAAGCTATTTAAAACACCTCTACACCCCTGCAAAGATCTAATTGAGTGTTGAGGTTAGGTTAGCCTTTAGGGTAGATTAAGGGCTAAGGAAGAGTTGGAGACAATGCACCAAGATTGACTTGGTTGATTGAACGGTGATGGTAGTGGGGTTGGCCAGGAGAACCAAGGGTACTTAAACATGTGAAGGGGCCTATAGGTCAAGGTGGTGAAGCAAAACACCAAGGAGGTCTTGCAAGCAAGACCTAGAGCAAGAATTTGTGATTGATTCCTCCAACCCCCTCCCTATCAGATTGGTATTAGAGCAAGTTAAAGATTTGGGAAGAATCTTGTATGTCAGACCTTGAATCTAGTGGTTCTACCATTATGGTGACAAATGCAGAATTGGCCAAGATGGTCGAAGAACATGAGGAAGACAATAGGCTATTAAAGGAAAGAATAGCCCAACTTGAGGAAGCAATAAGTAATGTGCAGTTCGAAGGAAGGGTACCCAAGAAAGAAGAGGTTGTAGAGGAAGATAAGACCCCTGAACTTGACCCTATTTTGAAAGAAGAGCCTTTCTTGAAGGCATTGAAGGCTTTGAGTGGAAAAGCACTTGAAGGCATACCACTATTTAGTGGGAAAATGGAGGCCGATCTAGTCATGGACTGGATAGAGGGAATGGAAAACCATTTTGAATGTGATGGAATCACTGAAGCACAAAAGGTAAAGGTGGCCAAATCAAGATTGAGAGGATCTGCCTTGAAATGGTGGAAATTCATTCAAACAGAGAGGGAAAAGGAAGGCAAGAAGCCTATTTCAACTTGGAAGGGTATGGTTGCAAAAGTGAGAGAAGCATACATGCCATATAATTATGAGATTCAGTTACATAAGAAGAGACAAAGCTTGAGGCAAAGAGACCAAGATGTGAACACTTATATTGAGAAGTTCCAAAAAATTTGTATGAGGTCAAATGTGACAGAGGATGAAAGTCTCAAGGTGGCTAGATATCTTAACGGCTTGAAGTGGAACATTCAAGAGGAGATGACTCTTCTAAGTCCTAAGACAATACACCAATGTTACCAATTAGCTATTAAGATTGAGGAGAGGAGTAAGAGGAAACAAGAACAGACTTCTAAGAGCAAAGGTAAAGGCAAAGATCAAAGAGGACATAGAGGTGGATACCAAGGTAGAGGGACTGAACAAAGAAACCAAGGAGAGTCTAAACTCACAGAGCATGGAGGTGAAACAAATTCTAGAGGAGGATATAATAGAGGTAGAGGACCTCAAGGAGGTTCAAATAGAGGAAGAGGAGCAGGCAGAAGTAGTTCATACTTTGCCAATATGAAATGTTATAACTATGGTCAAGTGGGTCATCCAGCCTATAGGTGCTCGGAGAAAGCATCTTCATCAAATACTGAGAAGAGAGTGGCATATGCACAAGAGGACAACATGAGTGTCAAATCACCAGAGGTTAGTCACATTGAATCAAAAGTGGGGGAGAATCTGATGTTTAGTAGAGTTTTGATCAGACAACCAGTCAAGGAAGAGCCAAAACAGAGAAGAGCCTTATTTAGAGTAAGGTGCAAAATACTTGGAAAGGTGTGTAAGGTTATAGTATACTCAGGGTCTACTGACAACATAATCTTAGAGGAGGCAGTGATGAAATTGAAGTTGGAAAAGGTACCCCACACTAATCCCTACAAGGTGACATGGTTGAACAAAGGACAAAGTGTTCTTGTCAATGAACAAACAACAGTGGAGTTCTCCATTGGAGGGTACAAAACAAGTTGATTTGTGATGTACTACCCATGGATGCATGCCATCTTCTATTGGGCAGACCATGGCATTATGACAGAGGTGCCATCTATGATGGAAGAGCCAATACTATCTCATTCAAAAAGGATGGAAAGACATTTAAGTTGTAGTCACTGTCAGATGAAGAAGAAGGACAGTCAAAGACCCCTAGTGTCTTATTAAGCAGTGGCAAAGAGTTCATTAAAGACCTACATCAAGGAGGTGAAGGCTATGTGGTTATGATGCAGACTAAGGAGGAAGATCAGAATGAGAAAATAGTCATACCAGAAGTAGTCCAGAAGTTACTTGTGAAGTATAAGGACATAGTTAGTGATGGTACACTTGCAACTTTACCTCCGAAGAGAGCTATTAGTCATCATATTGACTTCATACCAAGGGCTTCATTTCCAAACAAAGCAGCTTACAAGCTTACACCATATCAGAACCTAGAGGTAGCTAGACAAGTGCAGGAGTTATTGGATCAAGGATTGATTAGGAAGAGCATCAACCCATGTGCAGTACCAGTGGTCTTAGCAACCAAGAAAGGAGGCAAGTGGAGATTATGCACTGATTCTAGAGCAATAAATAGAATCACAATCAGGTATAGGTTTCCTATTCCTAGGATTGAGGACTTGATGGATTGTCTTGGAGGACCTCAGTATTTTACCAAGTTGGATCTCAAGAGCGGATACCATCAGATCAGAATCAAGGACGAAGATGAGTGGAAGACAACTTTTAAGACAAATGATGGGTTGTATGAGTGGAGAGTTATGCCATTTGTCCTCTCTAATGCCCCTAGCACATTCATGAGGCTCATGAATGAAGTACTCAAAGATTTTACAGGGATATTTGTGGTGGTATATCTTGATGATATACTCATCTTCAGCAAGACAGCAGAGGAACACCTAATTCATGTGGAGTTGGTTCTTAGAAGATTGTAAGAGGAGAAGTTAACCATCAATCTAGAGAAATGTGAGTTCTTCAAACAAGAGCTTGTGTATTTGGGGTTTGTAGTATCCCAAGGATCATTGAAGATGGATCCAAGCAAGGTGGAAGCTATCCTAAACTGGCCTACACCAACCACAGGGACAAAGGTAAGAAGTTTTCATGGATTAGCCCAATTTTATAGAAAATTCATAAGGAACTTTAGTGGCATATGTGCACCAGTCCTAGACACAATAAAAGGTGGTTTGAAAACCAAGTTTAAGTGGACTCAAGAAGCTGAGAAAGGTTTTGAGAAACTAAAACAAGAAGTGGCAACTCAACCTATTCTTTTATTACCTAGTTTTGACAAGTTGTTTATTGTGGAATGTGATGCTAGTGGAGTTGCAGTAGGAGGAGTGCTAAGCCAAGAAGGTAGCTCTATAGCTTTCTTTAGTGAAAATCTCAATGAAGCTAAGAAGAAGTATTCTACCTATGACCTAGAACTTTATGCTTTGGTTCAGTCACTTAGGAAGTGGAGGCATTATCTCCTACCCAAAGAGTTTGTGGTGTTTACTGACAATCAAGCACTTAGCTACATCAACACTCAAGAGAAGTTGAGTAATAGACATTTGAAATGGATGGAATACATTCAAGCTTTCACTTTCACCATCAAGCACAAGAAGGGATAATTGAACAAGGTGGCAGATGCACTAAGCAAGAGATTGCTGACAGTGCAAGAGATACAGCTAAAGAGCATTGGAATAGAGAGTTTCAAGGATCTCTATGGTGTAGATGAAAAATTCTCAGAGGCATATAAGGTATGTTTTGACTTTGAGAATCATTTTCATAGTCAATACTCAGAGTATACATTACAAAGTGGATTGTTATTCAAGGGAAATCAGTTGTGTGTGCCAAAAGGTTCTATGAGAGAGAATCTTATCCAGGAGAAGCACAATGGTAGTCTTAGTGGTCATTTTGGTATCAACAAGACAATGGAACTAGTGCAAAGGTTCTACTATTGGCCCAAGTTGCCAAGGGATGTCAGGAGATATGTGGAGTTGTGTGTAGTTTGTATGAAAGCCAAAGGGGGAGCTAGTAATGCAGGTTTGTATCAACCTCTACCTATTCCCAACAAACCATGGGAGTGTGTTAGCATGGATTTTGTTGTAGGACTCCCTAAGACCAAGACGGGGTTTGATAGTGTCTATGTGGTGGTAGATAGATTCAGCAAGATGAGTCACTTTATCCCTTGCAAGACCACACATGATGCTAGTTACATTGCTCATCTTTTCTTCAAGGAAATTGTAAGGATCCATGGATTGCCTTTGAGCATTGTATCGGACAGGGATGTGAAGTTTATGAGTCATTTTTGGAAGACTCTATGGAGCAGATTAGGTACCAACCTATCTTTTGGATTAGCTTACCATCCTCAAACCGATGGGAAAATAGAGGTGGTTAATAGGGTCTTGGGTAACCTTCTCAGATGCCTAACCAAATAGTATGGATAGACTTGGGACATGGTTATCTCACAGGCTGAGTATGAATACAATGACAATGTGAACAGGACTACATGGAAGAGTCCTTTTGAAATAGTGTATGGGATGCACCCAAGAGGTGTGTGTGAACTCAAAGATCTTGGAGCTATGGAGCATAGGAGTGGACATGCAGAGGACTTCACTCAGACCATGAAAGAGATTCAGGAGCAGGTAAAGAAGACAGTCACTGAGGCTACACAACAGTTGAAGGATAAGGTAGATTTGTCAAGAAAAGATTTGCAATTTGCAGTAGGAGACTATGTCATGGTTCACCTCAACAAATCCAAGTTGCAGAAGGGTACATCAGCCAAATTGCAGATGAAAAGAGTGGGACCATGCAAGGTATTAGCCAAATATGGGAAGAATGCCTACAAGGTGGAATTACCTGCAGATCTAGGCATCTCTCCAGTGTTCAATGTAGTTGATCTGATAAGATATAATGGGACAGTCAATGACATGGATTAGAACAGCAGGGATATCTTCAAGGATGTCAACAACATAGCCTTACCAACTCAAGACAAGCTTCAGGTAGAAAGAATCTTGGAGTGAAGAGTGAAGAAATCTACAAGGCATAAGGTGTACATGGAGCATCTTATCAAGTGGAAGGACAAGCCAGAATCTGAGGCTACTTGGTAGATGAAGCTCAGTTTAAGAAGTAGGGCATTGATGTGTCATTGATCCCTCCTCACATTCCTTAGTGTTTGTGCAGAGAGGGGGAGAATGGTGCAGGAGCACCTAGGAAACACTAATCAGTTAGGAAGTCTAGAATGAAGTTTTGTTTTGCAATGTTATCATGAAGGTCATGTTGACCATTTAGATAGAGTTAGAGGTTTGAAAGTAGGTTTTTCTCAGCAGTGGTCAGTAGGTTAAGGAGTGGAGAGGGAGAATGAGTTTAAAAGAAAACTCATTTTTACCTAGTTTTCTAAAATTTGGCAAAAGTTGAAAAACACAGTGCATTTTACAACTTTGACATTTTAATAACTTACATGTCCGAACAAGGGAGCTTAAATACTTTTGAAACCTATTTAAGATGTGCCTCGACCTGAGAGCAGGGTTAGAAGCATTGACATTGTGGTGGAGTTTTGTGAAATTGAAGGAAAACAGTGTTTTGAGAGTTATTTTTTGATTTTTGCTTCAAAATAGAGCTTTAATGGATTAAATATGTTACTGTTTTGAACGTAGGATGTAGTGTTGTTAGGATACAAACTTTGTGTGTCATTAATTAGCTTCCTTGTTCATTTTTCAAGCACTATTTGTAAATAAGTTTGATTCCACTCTGTTGCTGGTCTGAACCAGACAGTTTGGAGAAAATGGAGATTTAGCTCACTTTCCCACTGTACAAATTGTACGGCCCTTTGGGAATAGTGACTAGACTCCATGTGTGTACATATGGTAGGTTTTAGGGTTTGTGTGTGTACAGGAGCTGTTAGCAAAGTCTTACCCTAGGCGAGCCAGGAGGAGTCCGGCTAGGGAAGACAAGGAGTGCAGAGCACATAACTTGCAGGGGTGATAAGGTTTTGATAGATTTCCTTTTGTAGAAGGCACATGTGAGTCTTTCCAAGACTTGGTGGTTAGGAGGAAGCTCCATCAACCCATTTGGTGTGAGAAATACCTGACAGTTTGGAAGCAGCTAGAAAAAGGCCTAAAAACCCTAGTTTTTGCCCATCTTCAAGTGGAGGCGTTGTACGGACAGTGAAGGACTAAGACCTCAAAAATATTTGAGAGGTGGAAAAATGGACCAGGAACCCCAAGGAAAGATTGGGGTGTTCTTTAGAAAGAATTGAGATTAAGCCTATTTCCTTGGAGAAAGAGGCCTAATTGGGGCTCTAGGGCTAGTAGCCTTTTCCAACCCTAAATGAGGGTTGAAGAAAGCGATGAGAAGGTGGAGTATGGTGAACCTTCAAGAACCCTAGGAGGATGGTATGAAGCTATTTGAGACACCTCTACACCCCTGCAAAGATCTAATTGAGTGTTGAGGTTAGGTTAGCCTTTAGGGTAGATTAAGGGCTAAGGAAGAGTTGGAGACAATGCACCAAGATTGACTTGGTTGATTGAACGGTGATGGTAGTGGGGTTGGCCAGGAGAACTAGGGGTACTTAAACATGTGAAGGGGCCTATAGGTCAAGGTGGTGAAGCAAAACACCAAGGAGGTCTTTCAAGCAAGACCTAGAGCAGGAATCTGTGATTGATTCCTCCAACCCCCTCCCTATCACATTCATCCTAGATCTACATTGGTTGACTTTATGGCCAAATTCGTTGCATGCATAATAGTAGCCATTAAAAGATTGAAACCTCATACCATTGTTATAGTCATTTATCATTTGACTTCGGCATTCACTAGCCTTATGACCAAATCTTTTGCACGTAAAGCATTGACCGAAAAAGGATTAAACATTTTGATTCATTGTGTATCTACATTCCATAGCCTTATGTCCAAATTTATTGCAAGAATAACAAAAACCATTAAAAGATGTGTACCTTTTTGCATTTGGTTGTCTGATAGGTGGTCTTTTGAAGTCTCTCCTTTGATTTCAGACCTGTTTGCTATTTCTCTTGTTGTCCTTAGTCTTCTTCTCAATCCGATTTGGAGTTTGTTCTGCCTTTGATATTTCACCTTTCTCAAACCCTAATCCTTCTTTGTCTTTAGATACTTTCTAGTTTGCAATAATTTCATCAAGCTTTGTAGAACTCATCTTGAATTTTTCTTCATGACTCTTTGCTTTCTCAAGATCTAATTTCAAGGTCACAACTTCTTCTTCAAGTTTTGAACATTCTTCAAATTTGTTTTTCATCTTTGCATTTAGACATTCTTCAACTCTTTTTCCTTCTTCAACTTACACCTTCAAACTAGTAATTATTTCATTGGATTGCTTCAATTGGTCATTGACCTCCATGTCTTTCTCTAAACTTCTTGATTTTTTCTCTCAATTTTTTGATGCATTCATTTGTTTCTTTGACATTTTCCTTCAGATCTTTGTTTTCACTTTTAGTCCTTTCCATATCTTCAAGAGCTACTCTGAGTTCTCCATTCATGTCAACCATGCACTCTTCTTCTGTGAATCCAACAATAGGTATCTCTTCCGAAGAAGTAAGAAATCTTCTAACAACCATGTGTTCAACCTCCAAGATCTTCCCCAAGCAGTTATGCTCCTTCCAAGGATCCAAGCTCTGATACCAATTGTTGAACACCTAGAATACTAAGAGGGGGTGAATTAGTGTTCTCTTAAACCATTTAAACATTTAAACATTCGTTCCACATAGCATATTTAATTTGCAATGAGAAAGGAAAGCATGAAATCAACCATCAACATTACATAACACATGAACACATTTTTGCGTGGAAAACCCATAAAGGGAAAAACCACGGTGAGGATTAGCTCACAATATATTATAACCGGTTATATGATTTTACAAATTTTCTCACTACAGGTGGACTTACTATCCTAGCGGACTCACCACCCATAGAGAAGAAAAGATAGAAGAGAGTGGTGGCTCACAACCAAGATTTGAACTGCTACAAATGCATCTACAACATGTTGGTATACAATTCCATTGAAGCTCAATATACCAACTTTACACACTTCATACTGATCTGCACTAACACTTTGTTCTACTCTGCATTTACATCACTTTCACACAATTCACATCCACTACACTTGAATATTTGCTGACATATTATATTCAACACTAAAATAAACTCATACTTATACCGATTTCATCCCAACATCAATTAGGTCAGCCTAATTATATGTATCATACAAAATATATCATGTCGACTCAACATACGCATATACATACTTTGCGCCATGAATCAAAACTTCTTAACACATCCAAATAGGTCGACATGAACCTATAATAGCTCCCACATAACAAATCAATACATCTCAAAACTATGCAATACCCAAAACTTATTAGGTCAACACCGGTAATGACCTAATAACAAAATTCATCAACTGTACTACCACAAATGGACATGCAGACCTCAAAACTTCATGTCACTTGGAATCCATACTCTACTAACATGTGCCACTACTCCCACAAATCCACAAATCTAGATACCAATCCGTAGAGAATTGAAGATTCACCAAAACATACATATTGTACTGGTAACATTGTAATTGCCAGATTAGAACTTATGTCATTCATAACTTCAACACTAGAGATTGAAACACTATGAAACTATGGATTTAGACTCTTCTAACATCCAAAAAAATTACACCAAAACCATAAAGTGAGATTCTACACAACAGACCAATACAGACCAAAATACCGGATGTCATGTATACTAAAAACATTGTTTTGACACTTAGTCAATTTTCCCTTTTATCTGCCTTTATTGGATCAAACCTTCTTGCAAATATCCATTGGATAACCATCTTCAAACATGTTCAAGCTATATAAAATGGTCTACACAGTGATCTTCATACCAGATCACAATGTTGACATCAATGACAACACTGTACTACATACACAACTTATGCTTATACCTTATGCTCATATCTCATGCTCATGTTGCCAACAAACATATCAATGACAAACTCCTTATTCTTCCAACAATTGGATTACTTTTATCAACCTAATGAAACTATATGACCTAATCTATAAATGTAAGTTTTTAGCAACAAAGAAGCTATAATAGCAAATTCCCACATTAGATTTGAGAAAGGAAACATAGAAACTATAATAGAAAATTTCCACATTAGATCTAAAAAAGGCAAAGTTAGGTGCACCTATCATATGAATTTGGAGCTGATTTGGTAGGACCAAGTCACCCTAGGTGACTATCCCAACTGGCTTCATTTGGATCTAAAAATGTAGTCCTGTAACTCTCTTTCGGCCTTATGTTTCCTACTCTGCAAATTCCCATCTTCAGATTTGAACTTGCAATAAATTTAGAAAAGAAATGGTGGGGGTGGCTATATAGGAGTTTGCCTTAGTCAAACCCTTATTTTTGTATTTCTACCTCCATAAATAGCTAATGAACTGATTGATAAAAGTGTGTGCGCTCTTAACCTTAAGTGTATCTAAGGTTACAATGAGCTAAAATGAATAAAACCATACTCAAGTGTGTTAGAGAAGGATTCATAAATGACAATGATAAGATCTACCTAAGAGAAAGTCAAATACCCTTAGGAAATCTGAAACACAATGATACCTCACCTTAGACAGAAAGTAGAATGAATCTTGAAGATGAGAACACCTTGGAAACATGTCATTAGGTTGTAGAAAATGGTCAAGAGCACTTTCCTAACCTATATTCTATAATGTCCTTCTATTGGCATCAAACTCCAATCATTGAATGAAAAATTGATCAAATCTGAAAATATGCTTGAAGACCTGCAAATTCAAATGTATTTTGGTAGAATACAATGATCTCTTGCTTCTTCTTTTTCTCAGTTTTTCCAATTAATTTTTAAATCGTGAAATGAATAGGTATTTATAGGTATTTAATCTAATTTCCCACAAAATAGATCTTGATAGCCTATATTTGACATTTGAAATTCAAATAACAAATTGTTATCCTCGACATATTAAAAATTGGAGGCAAAATAGGGGGATCAGGTCGCCTGGGGCAACCTAGTCTTGACCCCATTTTGTGGGATGTAAGGTGTCGGGAGCAAAATATTAAATGCTTGCTTCGGATTTGTAAATGGGTTTTCTTGATAATTGTTCAAATGGGCTATAGAATGCATAAATTAGAAAATTAGGGCCTAATTAGGGAATGTTTAAATGCATTGATGAAAGGATCACTCAAGTAGATCCCAAATAAAACGTGAAATTGTGCTTTCACCTAAAAGGCAGTACAATTTCCGATACTACAATTTTTAGTAATGAGATTGGTTCATTTGATTTTGGATTAATGAGAAAGTACAAATTTTCACTTTGACCATTTTCTACATCACAAGTAAGAAAGGTAGTGTTGGAGTTTTAATATTTCCATGCTAGACTTAATTACCAGAAACCATGCCTTGCACAATGAAACATGTGTCACTTCAGCTCCCTCTTACATTGGGAAGGCCTTAATGATAACACAAACATTCTCACAATTGTTTGCATTCAACTGGGTTTCCCTTTGTCCCTCTCAATGAGAAGGGTGAATTTCATTGATCCCTTGTGGAAGACTTTAATTGCTACTTCTTCTTGATGGGCCTCTAGTGTTAGTGGCGGTCAATCCTTCTTAGCTCAATCATTTTCTTAGATAGCACCTTTTATTTACTTTCACCTTTGTTGATCACACTATTCAAGATTGAGGGAACGCTTTAAATTCTTCTTTGCAAGAAGCTTTCTATAGAATTTTTTCATGTACTTAAGATAATAATCCTCTATTTCCTTAATCAATAACATAATATAATATGAAAGAAAGAGCCATGGGAGTTTCACACATCTATTAAAATTATTCTATAACTATATAGTGTTCCAATTTTAAAGAATAGAAATGGAATGATTACTTGGATAATAGAAATAAGGCCTTCCTGGAAGCAAAGACAATAATCACAACCACCGAGGTTTTATCATATATACCTGCATAAGACCTTACACTTTATTACACTACTGTGGACATAAAATCCTGGCATCAGCATAATTCTGACAGTTGCAGCAGCCTGCTTTGTTTGTCTGTCAGCAACGATGTCCTCCATGTAAACAGAGTCAAACTTTGTAGATCTTTCAACTCTGAAAATACCAAGGGGGGGCTGAAAAGAAAATGCTGCTAGATGAACAAGCCACATATATTTTGCTGCAGTAAAAAATGCTTGTAGCAAATGCTCAGGCCATGCACTGGCCCAGTTGAGCATAGACACAATCAAGCCCATCTTCTGGTCACAGAACCTGCTAAAATCTTCACTGAAGAACCTGGTTCCCTTGATAAGAACTTCATCCCAACTCAAATTTCTCAATGCATTAAAAGATCTAAAATTCATGGCACAACTCTCATAGGTGTCTAGAACCATCTGGGCACCATTTTTCTGGAAGTTGCAACTCTCAAAATCCTCATAGAAGGTCTGATTCAATAGAGCTTCTAAGTGGTACATAACAACTTTAGTTATTCTTGGACCCACAGTTACATCAAATGGCTGCAGTAGGGAGGTGAGCTTCTCTAGGCCTTTACCATCATTGTCATGTATTGATATGACTAGATTTCTGCATAACTGTCTTACAGTAACTCTTGCTTCAGATACAACTTCAAGAAAACATTTTACTTTTGTTTCATATGAGACATGCATAGAATTCAAGGCCTTTATACCCGTTTCATGTACAGGCCTTTCATGACATGTAACACCACCATCCTGCGCAGTCTGATTAAAAGCATGTTTGGGTTCTTGACAATGAAGCTCTAATTCCCTTAGTTTCTTCTCCAACTCCACCATAGATGACCTTAACTGAGCAACCTCACTTATTGCAACTTCCCTCCCTATGTTGGCCTGCACTAATTTCTGCTTCAAACCTTCAATGCTCATGATGGGAGGACTAGAGGAATGAGCTTCTGGTTTGTCCGTGTCTGTAGAAATCAACTTTCTAGGGGGTGTCTTTTTGGATCTAGAAAAGAACCAAGATTTGAGCAGACCATTGCCATTGTTAGTTGGGTGTTTATTGGGCAATCCAATCATGTCTTGCAATTCTGGCAAAGGGATCACAGCTGGACTTTCTTTGCTCTTAAATGCAGGCCTACATCTGTTGCAGGAGATCCCTATGTTAGAGACCATTAGATGATGAACTGGGTTTCCCCTCCCAGGATGAAGAGGAGTATGCTGATGCTGATATGGATTCTGACTACAGGAAGGAGAATGATCCATTGATGATCTCATTGAGGAGACACTGTTAACCCTTCTAGTAAACAATCCAGGTCGACTTCTTGTTGGTATCATGGGACTTTCTTTCTCCATCTCCTGTTCCAATTTCTCCAACATCACAGTCGACATTTTTTTTGGTTGAATATTTTCACCCTGAGGCTGAGAGCTTATCTCTTCACATGTCTGCAATGGCTAAATATCACACCCACAAGTGTCAAACCATAGAAGTAGCTAGTCCACATCTATCATATTCAATAGTTTTTCATACCAATTAAATGAAAACTGTAGGCACAGAAATATAGGTATGAATAGAATAGATAGCTGAGTAAATTACTGATATCATTGACTCCTAAAAACTGATAGCATTTACTGATATCATTGAGTGAAAACTTTAGAACACCCACATCTATAATCATCTAGATTCTATACAATTAGATGCATACCTGTTTGGACTAAGACATTTTATTACATCTCATAAGAGAGCTACTGAAGAAGATTGTGTTGTATATTTTGCTTTTGTAGTGTTCAGACAATAGAACTTGTAGGATCTGCTCACCCACTGGGTCTTCTCCATTTTTCTTGGAAAGCCCATTAGATGAACAGAAATTTGAGTTTTTCACAGTTCATATATTTTGAATTTGAAAAAATATTCATGACTTTCCATTAGATGAACAGAAAATTGAGTTTTTCACAGTTCATCTATTTTGAATTTGAAAAAATATGCATGGTGAATTCAGAAGCAATCTTAATCTTAATGAAATTTATCATAACACCTTTTAACAGACACCAACATTCAACTATGAGAGATTTTGTTTGGCTTAAAATCTTGTCAAACTACAGTTGTTTTGCTACAACTTCTTCCAATGTCTAACAAGTTTTTTTCATTCATGAAAGCCTATGGATTATATAATTGAAGAAAATAACACTTACAGAGGAACTTGGAGGCTTGATTTTTGCAGGACTTTTGCATGGAACAGGTGCACTATTGATCGATCTAAGGTCCTTGCAGTTAGCCATTACATTTCGATGACAAATGCTCTGTGACAAGGAGATGTAAAAGCACTAAATAAAGAGAGTCCTATCATAAACTTGGTATATCTAACCTTGAGGCCAATTAGCTCCCATATAGTAATGGTATTATCCATTAAGTACTGTTTTAAATACCCAACTGATGGTCTAAGCCAGAATTTATTATGGGTCACAGTTCTGTGCTGTCTTGTAGTTGAATGCAGCATGTGCAGATCAGAAGAAAGTGGGACTCACATGAAGGTCAGGAAGCATTTATGTGTCCCGTGATAGTCATACCAAGGCAGGTGCCAGACTGACCTTAAATCTTCTAACCCTTACAAACCAAGTTAGATAAGGCCCCACTCATGATATTTTATCTAGAGCTTAAGGACACAAGCACCTTCGTACTAATTTGGTGTTATTTTGTTAAAATATGTAGGATAGTGAATAAAAACTAAGGATTTTATGTGTCCAAACAAAAAATGTGGGATAGTGAATAGTGAATAAAAAATAAGGATTTTATGTTCTCTTTGGACACATACTTGTAAAGAATAAAAGTACCACCTACATTTGTATTTTAGTAGAATGATTGAAATTATAATAATATGTAAATTTGATTTAGGATGAGGAGCTAGGATTTGAAAATGATTAAGAGTTAAATTAATATTAAAATTTATAAAATTAAATTGTGATATTTAGTTAGATGTGGAGGATGGGAAAAAAGTGAAATTGAAGATGCTAAGAATTCATTCATTATAGATCTAGATTTTTTGGACTGATTAAACAAATGTTTAAAAAAATATATATTGACTATATTTCACTTTGGTTCACCTACATGCATGTAGACCTAATCTATGTGAATAGTTGAATCTATAAAGAAAATATTAACATAAAACAAAGTGCAATGAGTAGATACAGTAAAGTTATTATTACATATGATCATAAAATCATCATAGCATAACATAGTTTCTAACAATATGGAGATATGCAAAGCATGCTCAAGAGATCATATATGGAATAAGAAAAATAGCATAAAGAAAGCTTACAATAGCATGAATTGATAACAAACTAGAGTAGATACATATATAGGAAATAGGAAAAATTGACCAATAAGAAAAGTGACTCTAGCTACTAAAAAATAGGTGAGACTTATACTCATGAAAAATAGCATCTATCCTTATGGTGGCCCACTCACTATGACTAAGAAAAAAAATCCAAATGTGTAAGAAAACACATAATATCCAACTAATAAAAATAAGAAGCCTACACTAACACCTCCCCTTAAGCATACCTTGGATAAAATGATGGATTCCAACAAATGAATCTTGATCAAGTGCCCATGTACAAATAGATTCCTCCCAAAGAGAAGAAGCTCCCTAAGAAGACATATAGAAGCCCACTAGAGAGAGAGAGAGAGAGAGAGAGAGAGAGAGAGAGAGAGAGAGAGAGAGAGAGAGAGAGAGAGAGAGAGAGGGAGAGAGGAGCCTATTGCACCCCCAACAAAGCTCGTAAATGAAGAAACTTTTTTGTAAAAGCTTGATAAAGTGCCTATATTGATAGTGGATTGAGCTCCATGAAATTTATATGGCACTTTAGTAGACATAAAATATGATAAACGGCCATCTAAACTAGATATCAAACTTAGTGAAAATATGTTGAAGTCAAATAGCCTTAGTGGCAACATTAAAAATACATAATACTTAGCCTCAATGGTTAATAGAGAAATATCAAACTATTTACTTGACTAAAAATAAGATGTAAAACAAGTGAGAAGTTGTAACTTGAAGTGGATTTGAGATCTTAAGAATCACTTTCCTAATCAAAGCATGTATACCCCACCAAATCAATATCAATACCCACAACATAGTGAATCCAATAACTATGAGTATTCTAAATATAAAGAAAAAACTTGGCCTCCTTCTAATGTAGATCATGAGGCTCCTACATTAATCAATATATCATGCCCATAGCATATGAAATATTGGGCCTTGTGTGAGTCAAATAAATCAGTCTCCCAACAAGTTGTCAATATAAAATGCTATCAACCAAAGATGAAGAGTATTGATCCTTAAGTTTAACTCTAAAAAGAAAGGGATTCAAAGAAAGCTTATAGTCAACCATGTGAAATCACAAAAGAAAATTAAGAGCATACTTCGATTGTGCAATGGTAATAACAGAAGTAGACTAAGATATCTCAATTCTAAGAAAATAATACAAATCCAAGTCAATTATCAAAAACCTATCTTGAAGGGTAGTTTCTATTATTGTAATGGTAGAAGAACTCTTCGTGATCAATGGGTTATCAACATATGAAAATAAAATGAGGAGAAAATAACCTTCTTATATAATTTATATGTTTGGATTAGAAAATAATCTAGAAAAGTGAGCTAATAGAAGGAATCCATCTTGGCATACCATGCTCGAGGGGATTATTTGAGGCCATAGATAGATTTCCCAAATCTAGATACTAAGGAAGATTCATGTATAAATCCCTATGGCCACTCTATGTATATCTCATCCTCAAGGTCTCTACAAAGAAATGAACTTTTCATATACATCCATTGAACCTCCCAATAATGTGTTGTAGTGATAACAAGTCAAAGTCAGATAGAGTTTATCTTTATAACTATTGTAAAGGTAATCAATGCTAGGTACATAGAAAAACCTCCTGTCTACCAATTGCACCTTGAACTTATCCACTAATCCATCTATTGCAATTCTTTTTGATATATCCACTTATATTGAATAAGTTCCCTTCCCTTAGTAAGGGGGACAAGGTCCTAGGTGTGGTTCCTATATAAGGAGCTATACTCCTGCATGGTTCCACTCCACTTATGAATGTTAGACGCCTATTGAAAAAACTATGCATGAAATATAAAGCAATAAAAATATGTAAAATCCCTTGGAATTGTGAATGTGTTAGATTATTATCATTGATGTCAAAGTGAATGACGGAGATTGTTGGATCATGTTGCTAAAGAAAATTAAAGGTGAGTGGATAAGATTATTGGCAAGAATATTGTCATTGATGTCAAAGAAAAATGAGGATTAAAGATAAATGTCACTAATGAAATGAATCATATATCAATGATGAAGTAAATTGAAATCAATAAAGGATCAAATCAAACATCAATAAGGGAATGAATAGAAGATATATTATGAAGTGCTTCTTACATGATAAAAAAAATAATTAAATAAATCAAGATTAATTTTAACCAAAATTCACAAGGGTACAGTGAAGGTTTGTGTCTCATGATGAGACAAGATATATAAGAGAAGTCATTCCATGAGATGATGTGTGCAAGAAAGTTTTATCATTCAAGTGAGTAGTGTGAGATGTGAGAAGATTAAATAAGACAAGGAGTTGAAAAGAGAAGTGTGTAAAGATTGGAATAAATGTGATATCATACAAGAAGACTTGTGAAGAAGGGAAGTGTGTGAGACACAAAGATATATCATTCAAGAATAAAAAGATTTAAGAATAAAAATATATGCAGATTTGTGTATGAAGTTTTAAGAAAGAGAATATATACAAATTTGTAAATCAATATTTTGAGGAGGAGAATATAAAAGGAGATCATTAAAGGCTATTTGTAAAGAATACGTATTCTCAAGAAGACAAGATTTTATTGAAGAGGTTTGTGCCTCATATTAGAGATGTTGGTGCCCATATTGATGAGGTTGGTGCCTCATATTGACGAGGTTGATGACTCGTATCAAAGAGATTGGTCTCTTGTTGAGTTGGTGCTCAGTTGTGGGGATTGGTGTCTCTAATGGGTTGGTGTCTAAAAATTATACAAGTGGGAATTGGTGTCTCCATTTGGTTGGTGCTCACAAATTGTATAAGAGGGGATTGGTGTCTCTTTTAGGATGTGCCTACAAACATTGTAAGAGACTTTAGCATCAAGCAATACTTTTCCTTGGTTTTCTCCAATAAGGGTTTCCATATAAATGGTGTGTTCTTCTTGTGTTGCATAATTGTTAGATCTTATGTGAATTATATTGTGCAACATATATTATTGTGGTTGCTAGTTTGAAAAAGTAAAAAAAATGTATTATACTAATTCACCCCCCTCTTAGTATAATTGTGTGCTCATCAATTGGAATCAAAACAGGTTCCTTCAGAGATAGTTTTACTACTTGAGTGTAGATCTAAAAGAGAACACATGGGAAGAAGAAATGGAAATAAGGGAAAATATAATACCAAGCAAAGAATTGATCAAAAAGCACCAAATAAACCAAATGCATGTAATGAATAAGAAGCAAACAAAAATGATAGGGTGACAAATGGAACACAAATGGAAACAAAAAAAAAAGACAATATCTTCGAAAAGAAAAACACCTTATGAATGAAAGAAAATAATAGATGAACTTAGAAAAAAAGCATATAAAAAATGTTGGCAAAGAGGAGGATAAGATACATGTAGATAAAGAAGAAAACAATGAAGGTTGTAGTGCAACAGATCTAAAGGAGGAACTCATTTATGCCATATGATAAATTGAAAGACTTAGAAAGAAAAAAAAAAAGGAAAAAATTATTGTTTCAAGAAGAATGTGAGTTTAAAAAGATGATATCACAAAATTTTGAAGAGGAGAAATAGACCATCACTAATCTAAAGATCTAACTAGAAGAAGAAAGAAGGATAAAATATGTCGCAATAAATCAACTAAAGAAAAGAGAAGAAGATTGTGAGAAACTTGAATCAAAGATTGTCTCCCTAAGGAAATAATTGGAGAAAATTGTCGCCAAACTAAATAAAGGTATTAAATTTGAAAAAAACCTTAAAATTTTGGATATTTTAAATGGGTAGAGGTTGCCATTGATAAAAATGGGACTTGGTTATGAGGAAACTAAGGTGGTAACAAAGTAGATGATAAGGATAGCAAAGTCAAGACACAAATAAAATCAAACAAAGAAAAAATGAAAAGTTATGCTAATGCACTTAAAAGTCCCATCAAAGGAGATTGCAACAAGAAAAATCAAGTTCCATTTAAAACAAGTCCTCCTAAAGGTAACAAGGACAAATTTAGAAAGTCCTTCACAACAAGACAACAACATATGATGAGGTCCCAAAGTTTCTTTTATGGTTATTTTTTAATGCAATCATTATGGTCATAAGGAAATATATTGTAGAACACATATAAGATATAATTATGTTTGGAACAAAAGTTCTTATGGGTGGAGAAACATGAACTATAACTCATTTTCTCTGTTAGTATATTATAATGTCATATGCTACAAATGCAATAATTATGGACATATAGCACAATATTATAGAAGAGGTTTTGTGAAACCACTCAGACAACACAAAATGAAGGATACCATGAAAAATCAAAAGGGAAAGCCTACTAAAGTATGGAGAAGAAAAAAGAGCGAGAAAATGAAGAATTTGTACTTGTGAAAAATACACTTCATGCACAAGTGGTATCACTAAGTTCATAAGGAGAAGTATGAGTTTATGGGGGAGATAATCATTGCATTATCATTTAGATCTATAGAGAACACAACTCAAAGGATGAAGTCACACAATATTAGAGAAAGATAATGATATTTTAGTAGTAGTGGAAGAATTTTTTATTATGCCATAAAAACAAGAAAAGAGAATGATATGGTAGTAGCAGACTACATTTTATAAAGCTACCATATAATGAAGTGAAGGAGAATTAATGTCAAGATGATAAAGAGCCTAGAAGATTAGAGATAATGAGAGAACGAAGAAATTGTGATAAATATGTTTGTAAGACTAAACTTGATGAGAGAGATTCCAAAAATCTTGACAATAGGATGACAATGATCCAAAGAAGTCTTTGCTTGAAGAGTATGCTTGTATATTTTCATTTGAAAATTTTTCTAGAACATGTCTTGGCAAAAGAAAAAAGTGATAGTGGAAAGTTGGAAGGTTGTGTTGATTCTTATGTTCAACTTCACATTAAAGGATCGCTAATTGATGTAATAATTCCATAGAAGACGTGGATGGAAGTCCCTTTACCATTAATGTAAAAGAGAGAGAGTAATGATAAGGGAGAGTTATTGGAAAAAGAAAATGATTCCATTAATGTCAAAAGGATAACCTTCTTCATTTAGCAGCCATGGATAGAGAAGGAAGAGTTGAAGATATGTAGAGAATAATGAGATAGCTAAACTAACTCTTGATTTGTTAAATTTAAGAAGATGATCCAAATTAGTTTTGGATAATTATGGAGAAAATATGTCACCCAAGCAATATAGAAATAAGGATAGAATAGTAGAGAAACAGGGAGCATAAAAGAATCTTCAAAGAGGAAGAAGTATATTCTTATTGCAATAGATGTGAGTAAGTAATCACAAATAATATGAACATATATTTTCCATGAGCTATGTGTGGAGAAAAGTATGTTGCATCCCTTTTCCATTATAGACACCTAAAATTGTCTTGACTGGAAAACAACACTATTTAACTAACTCTCACCCTTCTGATTAAATAATACATTATTATTTAAATATTATCATTTCTCATATTCGTCTATTAATTAAGTGATTTAACATTATTTAATTAATCCATCTTCAAATTAGTATTTCACACCAAACACATCAAAAACCCTAATTTCCTCTATTAATTGAATAATAGTACATTATTTAATTAATTCACTTTTTCATCATTTTTGACTAATTAAATAGATTTCATTTATTTAATAAAGTCCTAATCTAACTTTATTTCTCCTGATTAATTAAATAACACCAATTATTTAATTATGTCACTAATTCACTTTATTCCCCTAAGCCAATTAAATTATTAAAACATAATAGTTTAACTATATTACTTTCCCTCCAAATTTGAATAATCGAATTTAATTATTCAAAACATCATCAAAAATCAAATTAAACAAATGCAACTTTGTTTGCAAAATTCAAACTTGATTTACACGTTCAACTACAAAAAGAATTAATTAATTAAATCAATTAATTAGTCATCCTCAACCACTTTCATGATTGAGAAAATTATGAACCACCGATTGCTCACTCTGATTGGCTAACTGATCAATCTATTTCCTTATAGATCAATCTATTTCCTGATAGATCAATTATTTCCTGATAGATCAATCTATTTCTTGATAGATCAATCTATTTCTTGACAAATCAATCTATTTCTTGATGGATCAATCTATTTCTTGACAGATCAATCTATTTCTTGACTGATCAATCTATTTCTTCCATCACACTAATTATGTAATCAATTTGCACAGATTATTCCCATCTAAATCCTCTCAACATCTTTTGACCATTGATCAAGATATTCTGCTACGTGATCTCGAGCATTCATTTCAAATCACAAATTCTATATAACAAACCTCTTTCTTCACAAAAAGGGATTGGAGAATCAAGAAAGTTTATGCAACGAAGTGATGTCAAGATCTTAATTGACATTGAAAAAGCTTCAACACATCTTCAATCAACAACACACGCATGTTTTCCAAAACTCTCGCATGCAACAATGGAGGCTTTGCATAGATACAAATAACCCAAAATCTTCATGAACGCACTTCAATGCAAGATGGTAAAAATATTTCATTTTGAGTTCATTGCTATTGCTTTATGTCAATTTCATTCTTGAATTCTTGATTTTATAGTTACATTTTGTGAGTAATGGGCATAGATCTTTATCATTGTTTTGGATTAGATTAGTTTTTATTCATTGTTTTGATCTCATTTATACTTGTAGATTTCCCCCTCACACATTTTGGCACGCCAGGTGGGACCTCGGTCCTTAACACTAACAATTTTGTGAGCTACATTTGAAGTTGCAAGTCCTAGAAGCACTCTGGACAAATCTTCACGCACAGGTTCCAAAATTTTTTTGCATTTGCTTTCATGGTTTTGGCACCTTTGACCTATTTTCTAGCACACTTGACCTGGTTTCTAGTGTTTTTGACATTTTCTGGCACCTTTTCTCTTTGACAGAGGGTACTTTTGACATTTTTTGGCATGTTTTCTCTCTGACAAAGGCTGCTATTGCTTGTTTTTCCTGTGCTTTTTCCTTGTTAACCTATGTCTGAGATCTGCAAGTTAAATTTTGATTTCTAATGCTAACGAGTGCCTGATTTGAATGTGTAACAGGTACTAATGTTTGTGTATGTAGGATTTGTAGAGGTATAACAAGAATCTATCCAAAAAAACCATTAACACCTTTCACTATAGGGAAGGCGAACAATCAAATAATTTCAAATTTGGAAGCTTTCTAAGTTAGAAAAATACTTTCAATTTGGTGCTTAAAATGAACCCTACAAACAAAACACTTTCAATTTATTGCTCTAAAATTAATCTTTTTCAAGCTTTCTAAGTTAGAAAAATACTTTCAATTTGGTGTTTAAAATGAACCCTACAAACAAAACTCTTTCAATTTAGTGCTCTAAAATGAATATTTTTCAAGCTTTCTAAGTTAGAAAAATACTTTCAATTTGGTGCTTAAAACGAACCCTACAAACAAACACTTTCAATTTAGTGCTCTAAAAGGAACCTTTTTCAAAGCTTTCCTAGATAGAGAACACCCAATTTGGTGCTTAAAAGGAATCCCACAAACAAAACACTTTCAATTGGTGCTTTAAAATGAATATTTTGAAGATTTCAATTGGTTTTGTTTTGAATGTTTGATTTTGGTTAACCAAAAGCTCTTTCACTTTTGTTGATAAACACACATTTCATTTTTGTTGACCATTAAGACAAGGTTTAGAATGAACATTTCAGTTTTGGGCTTAAAATGAACAAATCAATTTTTTTTTTTTTGCACCTTTGCTATCTCATTGATTGATATCTAGAACACTTCTATTAGGTTCTTTAAAAATAACCATTGCTATCTTACCTTGTTTCACTTTATTTTGGGGATATCACCGCTTAAGGCGCTTAAAAAGAATCAAATTGCAATGAAATGTATGATGTGTTTGTTGTGTCTAGAAAACTAAAGTGTTTTATCCTCTCCCCTCGTGTCTTTGTGGCAATCTTGGGTGATGAAAAGATAGTTTTGAGTTTCACACTTTGGTCATTTTTATCTTTTATCCTTGGAAAGAGGGCTTGCTTTGAGACACATCCCATGCTAGAGAACTCATTGCAAGGTCTCAAAGAACATTTACTAGTGGGCTATATCAAAGGTTGTAAAATTGTAAGAAAGTAACTTCAATCCTAAGGCGTCAATGTATTGCACTTAATCCTATGCCTTAAGTGGAAGGGAACAATTAAAGAGTCTTAAGTGAACAACAGGTGGTAGTTGGATCATGTTGCTGAAGAAAACTAAAGGTGCGTGGATAAGATTATTGGCACGCATATTGTCATTTATGTCAAAGAAAAAGGAGGATTAAAGATAAATATCAATAATGAAATGAATCATTTATCAATGATGAAGTAAATTGAATTCAATAAAGGATTGAATCAAGTATCAATAAGGGAATGAATAGAAGATATATTATGAAGTGTTTCTTACATGATAAAAATAATAATTAAATAAATCAAGATTAGTTCTAACCAAAAGTCACAAGGGTAAGATGAAGGGTTGTGTCTCATGATGAGACAAGATATATAAGAGAAGTCACTCCATGAGATGATGTGTGCAAGAAATTTTTATCATTCAAGTGAGTGGTGTGAGAAGTGAGAAGATTAAATAAGAAGACAGGTAGAAAATAAAGTGTGTAAAGAAAAAGATATATCATATATACACTAGCAAATTAGAGTGTGAAGAAAATGATAGATCATTCAAAGGAAACAATTAGGTAGAAATAATTTTTTTTCAAAAGCAACAATTAGTCTTAACAAAAAGACATATCCCTCTAAAGAGTTGTCTCTTTTCAAAGAGATACAACTCTTCATTGTGATGTAAAGATATAAATAGAGTTTATGGAAGTAAGAGAGAGGTGTGTGTGGAATAGAAAGGAATATCTTTTAGTCAAGAGAGAAGTGTGTGGAGGATAAAAATATATATTATTATGGATATGTGTGAAAGGGTAGAAATTATTATTTAAGATGAGTCATGACTATTTGAGGGGTCATTATCTTTGAAAGGATGTATCTCTTCATGGAAATATGAAGATATAAAAGGGAATAAGAAATGTGTGAGGAGATTGGAATAAATGTAATATCATACAAGAAGACTTGTGAAGAAGGGAAGTGTGTGAGACACAAAGATATATCATTATAGAATAAAAAGAATTAAGAATAAGAATATATGTAGATTTTTGTATGAAGTTTTCAGTAAGAGAATATATGCAAATTTGTGTATGAATATTTTGAGGAGGAGAATATAAAAGGAGATCATTAAAGGCTATTTGTAAAGAATGTATATTCTAAAGAAGACAAGATTATATTGAAGAGGTGTGTGCCTCATATTGGAGATGTTGGTGCCCTATATTGACGAGGTTGGTGCCTCATATTGATGAGGTTGATGCCTCATATCAAAGAGAGAATTGATCAACAAGTACCAACAAAACCAAATGCATGTAATGACAAAGAAGCAAGAAAAAATGATGGGGTGACAAATGGAACACAAATGGAAACAAAAACAAAAGATAGTATCTTTGAAAAGAAAAATACCTTATGAATGAAAGAAAATAAGAGATAAACTTAGAAAAAAAGCATATTAAAAATGTTGGAAAAGAGGAGGATAAGATATAGATAGATAAAGAAGAAAACGTTAAAGGTTGCAGTGCAACATATCTAAAGGAGGAACTCATTTATACCATAGGATAAATTGAAATACTTAGAAAGAAAAAAAAATTAGAAATTATTGTTTCAAGAAGAATGTGAGCCTAAAAAGATGATATCACAAAATTTTGAAGAGGAGAAATAGACCATAACTAATATAAAGATCTAACTAGAAGAAGAAAGAAGGATAAAAGATGTCACAATAACTCAGCTAAAGAAAAGAGAAGAAGATTGTGAGAAACTTGAATAAGAGATTGTCTCCCTAAGGAAAGAACTGGAGAAAATTGTTGCCAAACTAAATAAAGGTCTTAAATTTGAAAAAAAAATGAAATTTTGGATATTTTAAATGGGTATAGGTCACCATTGATAAAAATGGGACTTGGTATGAGGAAACTAAGGTGGTAAACAAAGTAGATGATAAGGATAGAAAAATTGAGACACAAATAAAATGAAATGAAGAAAAATTGAAAAGTTATGTTGATGCACTTAAAAGTCCCATCAAAGGAGATTGCAACAAAAAGGAAAATCAAGTTCCATTTAAAACAAGTCCTCCTAAAGGTAACAAGGATGAATTTAGAAATTCCTTCACAAAAAGACAACATATGATGAGGTCCCAAAGTTTCTTTTATGGTTATTTTTTTTATGCAATCATTATGGTCATAAGGAAATATAATGTAGAACACATATAAGATATAATTATGGTTGGAACAAAAGTTCTTATGGGTGGAGAAACAATAACTATAACTCATTTTCTCTATTAGTATATTATAATTTCATATGCTACAAATGCAATTATTATGGATATATAGCACGATATTATAGAAGTGGTTTTGTGAAACCACTTAGACAACACAAGATGGAGGATACCATGGCCAATCAAAAGGGAAAGCCTACTAATGTATGGAGAAGAAAACAAGAGAGATAAAATGAAGAATTTTTACTTGTGCAAATTGTACTTCATGCACAAGTGGTATCACTAATTTCTTAAGGAGAAGTACGAATTTAGGGGGAAATAATCATTACATTATCTTTCAACTCTATAGAGAACACAAATCAAAGGATGAAGTCTCACACACTATTAGAGAAAGATAAGATATGGTTGGAGAGAAGAAAGAGAATGATATTTCAGCAGTAGTGGATTGATTTTTTATTATGCCATAAAAACAAGAAAAGAGAATGATATGGTAGTAGCAGACTACATTTTATAAAGTTACCATATAATGAAGTGAAGGAGAATTAATGTAAAGATTATAAAGAGCCTAGAAGACTTGAGATAATGATAGAAAGAAGAAATTATGATAAAGATGTTTGTAAGACTAAACTTGATGAGAACGATCCAAATAAGTATTTTCTTGAAGAGTATGCTTGTATATTTACATTTGACAATTTTGCTATAACATGTGTTGGCAAAAGAAAAAAGTGATAGTGGAAAGTTGGATGGTTGCGTTGATTATTATGCTCAACTTCACATTAAAGGAGTCCCTATTGATGTAATAATTCCGTAGAAGACATGGACGGAAGTCCCTTTACCATTAATGTAAAAGAGAGAGAGAGTAATAATAAGCGAGAGTTATTGGAAAAAGAAAATGATTCCATTGATGTCAAAAGGATAACCTTCTTCATTTAGCAGTCATGGATACATAAGGAAGATTTGAAGATATGTAGAGAATAATGAGATAACTAAACTAAATCTTGATTTGTTAAATTTAAGAAGATCTAAATTAGTTTTGGATAGTTATAGATAAAATATGTCACCCAAGAAATATAGAAATAAGGATAGAATAGTAGAGAAAGGGGGAGCATAAGAGAATATTCAACAAGGGAGAAGTATATTCTTATTGCAATAGATGTGAGTAAGGAACCACAAATAATATTAATCGATATTTTCCATGAGATATGTGTGGAGAAAATTATGTTGCATCCATTTTCCATTAATGCCAAAGGGGGAGAGTTAGAGAAAGGGGGAAATTATGTTGCCATCGATGACAAAGGGGGAGATTATTAGAATACTATCATTGATGTCAAAGTGAATGAAGAAGATTGTTGGATCATGTTGTTGGAGAAAATTAAAGGTGTATGATAAGATTTTTGGAAATCATATTATCATTAATTTCAAAGAAAAAATGAGGATTAAAGATGAATATCAATAATGAAATGAATCATATATCAATGATGAAGTAAATTGAATTCAATAAAGGATTGAATCAAATATCAATAAGGGAATGAATAGAAGATATATTATGAAGTGCTTCTTATGTGATAAACAAATTAATTAATTAAAAAAGATTATTTTTAACCAAAAGTCACAAGCGTACGATGGAGGGTTGTGTCTCATGATGAGAAAATATATATAAGAGAAGTCATTCCATGAGATGATGTGTGCAGGAAAGTTTTATCATTCAAGTGAGTAGTGTGAGATGTGAGAAGATTAAATAAGAAAAAGGAACTTAGAAAAGAGATGTGTGTAAAGAAAAAGATATATCATATATACACTAGTAGATTAGAGTGTGAAGAAAATAATAGATCATTCAAAGGAAGCCATTAGGGAGAAATAAAAAGTTTTCAAAGCCAACAATTATTCTTAATAAAAATACATATCTATTGGTGTAATTAAATATTTAATTACACTTTACTAAGTTTACTTAGGTCCTAATTAGGTTTTACCTTTAGGGTTTTCATATTGTTTTATAAAAGCGAGTCATCTCATGTAATTCTTAATTCTCAATAATATTATTTACACATCTTTTGCAAATTGCTCTTGCATCTTTGTTTTTTCTCCTTGTAGAAGGCTAATCCAGGTTTTGCAAGTGATCTTGG
The DNA here is from genome assembly GCA_007258455.2 of Sequoia sempervirens. NCBI lineage: Eukaryota > Viridiplantae > Streptophyta > Pinopsida > Cupressales > Cupressaceae > Sequoia > Sequoia sempervirens. The sequence continues at coordinate 36,885,882 of VDFB02072274.1, forward strand.
TTTTATGGAGTTTATTGGAAGCTCTAACATGGCATAAGAGCTCTAATTTGCAAACCCCTTCTTAGATCTAGGAGAAATTCAATCAAAGAGTTTTTTTTTGGGATCCTGAAGGGGTCAACCTTGAGCATTTTTTTGTGCATTTTGGATAAAAAATAGCCAATATCTTTTTCTTTGTGTATTTATGAGAAAAATAATTTATGGGTTTTGTTTAAAATCACAAAATACCATCTCGGTATCTGCTAAATTTTGTAGATAGTGAATAGAACCTGCATAAATGGCTATCAAAATTGTAGCTATTTTCCTTGCAGATGAAGTTTTTTATTTTTACCAAATCGCATGTTTTGCTTTTTGGATTCAAAAATGCTTTCTGGGTTTTGTTGGCAACACCAAAATATTATCTAGGTATCCATTATTTTTTGCATGCAACAAGTAAATTTTTCAAAAATTAAATCAAAAGGGCTGTGTCTACATTTTCGGCTAGCAAAATCTACCCTTTCTTTCAAAAATTCATAACTTCAGCATATGGTGCCTGTTTTTTGAAACGTTATATCGTCAAAAAACTAATTTCGTCCTTTATGTAGATCTGAGGTCAATTTTTTTATGGAGGTATATGTGAACATTAATCATTGCATGCAATATTTCCTTTTTGCATGCTTTATGTTTCCATTTTCTCTTTGATTTCTGCATGTTTTGCATGTTCTCTTTTACAATATTGAGGTATTGTAATAAATGAACTTCAATAAAGTTCCATCAAGGGGAATTCTTGCATAATAATTTGATTAGAGTGTAGTCGCATGGCATGTACTTTGATCCCATCTTCATATCAATGACAACTCGCATGAGTCATAGCTGGATTCTGTAGTTTCTTTTGGCCACATCTTGCCTATGAATTGACACATTTTGGTTTGCATCAGTTCATGTCTCATATTGAGAGCCTATGGTTAATGATCCCAAATCACATCATATTCTCATTTGGTCACATCTTAGTTTGAGGGCCATTCATTTTATGATTAATGTTCTAGAATCTTCATGGTACTTGCTCCTATGGATTAGTTTTAGTCACAGTTCACATCGACATCGAGATACACATAACTTCTAGATTCTTTCATCATATCTTTCCCTCTTATGAGGGGGAATTTTTTATGTATCTATGTGATGGATGGTTTACTTGCAGGGTCTTATGAAGTCCTCCATATTTCATCACTTGGTTGCATTATCTATTTATTTTTCCTGATGATTTATTCATCTGTTATTGTTTCATAGATTCCAGGGTTGTGCTAGTTTGCAAGTTTTCCAATATTCCTTGGCATCAGGTCTATTGTTGCTTTATCATGATTCCAACCTGATTTGTTTAGTGATTCTCATATGGTTTCTATTAAACAAAATTATATTTCCTTACTTGTCGAATTTTGGATTCTAGTGTTACTCCACTAGTGTGCTTTTAGTGCTTCTTTGCAGTAGGTTATCTTTTGGGGAGGAGTTTTGTCCCACTGGGTTTTCTCCTTTTCCCCTTTTTTGCATACGCACATGGGTACCTAACATGGCCTTGTAGCAGGGACCTTTCATTCTTTCATGCATCCATGCTTGTATTATTTGCATGTTTTTTATTCTCCCTAAGTTACACTTAAGGGGGTGTTTGTGTAATTAAATATTTAATTACACTTTATTAAGTTTAGTTAGGTCTTAATTAGGTTTTACCTTTATGGTTTTGTATGTTTCTTTTTAAAAGCGAGTCATCTAATGTAATTCTTAATTCTCAATAATATTATTTGCACATCTTTTGCAAATTGCTCTTGCATCTTTGTTTTTTCTCCTTGTAGAAGACTAATATATGTTGTGCAGGTGATCTTGGTTTTATTGAGTTTATTGGAAAATATAACAATATCCCTCTAAAGAGTTATCTATTTTCAAAGAGATACAACTCTTCTAGGTTTTGCAGCAAGTTATCTTTTGGGGAGGAGTTTTGTTCCTCTAGGTTTTCTCCTTTTCCCCTTTTTTGCATATGTACATGGGTACCTAACATGGCCTTGTAGCAGGGACCTATTCATGCTTTCATGCATCCATCCTTGTATTATTTGCATGTTTTTTATTCTCCTTAAGTTGCACTTAAGGGGGTGTTTGTGTAATTAAATATTTAATTACACTTTATTAAGTTTACTTAGGTCTTAATTAGGTTTTACCTTTATGGTTTTGCATGTTGCTATATAAAAGTGAGTCATCTAATGTAATTCTTAATTCTCAATAATATTATTTGTACATCTTTTGTAAATTGCTCTTGCATTTTTTTTTCTCCTTGTAGAAGGCTAATCTAGGCTTTTTAGGTGATCTTGGTTTTATGGAGTTTATTGGAAACTCTAACAATATCCCTCTAAAGAGTTATCTCTTTTCAAAGAGATACAACTTTTCATTGAGATGTAAAAATATAAATAGAGTTTATGGAAAGTAAGAAAGAGATGTGAGTGGAATAGAAAGAAAGATATTTTAGTCAAGAGAGAAGTGTATGGAGGATAAAAATATATATTATTGTTGATATGTCTAAAAAGGTAGCAATTATTATTTAGGATGAGTCATGAATTATTGAAGGGTCATTATGTTTGAAAGGATGTATCTCTTCGTGGAAATATGAAGATATAAAAGGGAATAAGAAATATGTGAGAAGGGTGTAATAAATGTAATATCATACAAGCATATTTGTGAAGAAAAGAAGTGTGTGAGACACAAAGATATATAATTCAAGAACAAGAAGATTTAAGAAGAAGAATATATGCAGATTTGTGTATGAAGATTTAAGAAAGGGAATATATACAAATTTGTGTTTTAAAATCCCAACCAGGTCTAAAAGGTAATCTAAATAATAGCCAATTCTAATGATCAATTACCCTAAGGGATTGGACAATTAATGGGAAAAAGTTGGATAACACTTTTCCTTTGTACTTCAAGCTCTAAAAAACCTAGGAGGGTGATACTTTATAGTATTAATTAAGATTCCTTTGCCATTTATCTCAAATATTGTGACAAGCAGATATGTTCTCTGAAATATACCAAATAATTGTAAATAAACTTCTAAAGATAGGCTAGATCCTTAGGCTTTTAAACATTCAATTGTAGGAGAACATGGAAATAACATTAATCAAATAACTTAAACACAAATGGAAATTCATTTGTATTTTAAAATTATGAGCTAACTAGGGAGTTGTATCACAACACAAATTCCAAATGTTGGTGCCTTAACCTAGGGTACAATGTCAAGATGAATGCAATTGGAATTCACATAACAATATTTTCCCCAAACATCATGAAAAAATTGTAATAATTCCTTACACAATTACTCTTCATAATTCCTAACGAATTCTACTTACAACTCCTTGCATACATTAACATCAATTCATATTGGCAAGGGATCCATAATTAACCTGGACAATATAAGGTGGACCTAAATTTAAATTACATGAAAAATGTAATGGGTAGGTCCTAAAATAAAAAATATTGCCTCCAAATGAACATGATTTCATGCGCTTCCATAGGAACCTTAACTTGGACCTATTTTAGCTCCCCACACTATTCTCAGATGTCACAAGAAACTAGCTATTGCAACATAGTTTTAATACACCACCGGGTTAACATACAAGCACAATGAACCTTTTGTCACTTCAAATTTTTTACATGTTGATTCAAATAACTTCTGAAAACTTTGGAACGTGATAGAAACATGTATACATGCACCCCTTACAAACTGTAAAACAAAACAGAAATCCATAAGAGAATGTGAAGCGTGACTGTAATACCAGAGAAATATCTCTACCTTCAGTGAAGCATGACTGTATTACCAGAGTAATCGACCTCAAACATTCTAGAATAGACTTCTAGATTAATTTTTCCAACAAAAATATATGTAAGCATGATATTGCAAACATACTATGAGCAATCAAATTTGTTCTTAAAATGCACTAATAATGATAATTCAAGTACTATTTGAGTCATAGTTCATTAAGCACCTTAGACATTACTCCCTTGACACCAATGAATTCCTTTGACATCAATGACAACCTATGTTCAACACTACTCCCACAATTACCTTAGCCTCTCCTCCTCTTGTGCCTTTTTCTCCTCATCTTCATCTCTATTGCTCTTGGTTACCTCACCCTCAGACCCCTAAGCATCAACGCCATGTGTAGGGGCATCTACTAGGAAAATCAGGGTAGGACCTACTATTAGCCACCAATTGGAAAAGCCAACTGACACATTAACATCATTGGTTGCTAGGGCCTCTAGAAGGTCCTTTTCCTTGCCATTGTCACTAGTGAGTGTGGCATTGATGATGGTGGGATGAGGATGGTCCCTTGCTCTAGTCATGTTGCAATGTGACCATATGTACATAGATGTAGCTAGTATTATGTCCTGCACTTGGTCGAATTATCATGCAACTTGATGCCAATAATATGGTACAATAATGTGATTTGACCATCTAGCTAGGAGTCAATCATATTGCATCCTCTATAGCTACCTCTTGTTTGACAATCAAGTCCTTATATGTCTATAAGGATACTAGTGGATGTTTCCTCTCCTCAAACTATCAAAACTTGGTCACTAAAAAAGTAAATCTCTGAGGTACCAATCACACAATAATGGGTATGCATGTGCATGAGGGTCACCCTACCCTAGGTCTTGGGGATACCCAAATAGTTGTGTACAGGTGATGTGCTCAAATGCCAATGCCTAAAAAATCCTACAAGTGGTGATGCTATGGTACTTGTAATGTACATAATTCCCAAGGTCATGGTATAGATGAGCAAGCATGCTCCAACCCCAGGCATAGATGATCCTCCTCTCCTCAATCAATCTAATATAATGGACAAGGCCCTCATGAAGGTGAGAGCCTCACCCATCAATGGTGACACATAGTGCCGCCATCATGATCATCACTTGATGTATTAGAGGCACTACCACACGAACTTGCTCCAACCACCTCATATAAATCTGGCTAGTGGTGCCCTCAAGAATGATGTGGATGACACAATAGTGTTGTGCCACCTGTGTGTCTTGGGTTGAGTGCCCCTCCTCATAATCAAAACCACTCTCCTCAGATGTGAAGTTATAAGATGTGGTAGAAATCCTCGAGTGTGACAGTCATCTCCCCTATCGGGAGATGATATGACAAGGTTTCTGCATCCCACTTCTCCATTAGCTCCATCAACATCATTGCATGAAAACATATCTTTAGCATGGTGTATACCCACCAGAACTTGACCTACTATAGCAAATCGTAGTCATCAATGACAATATCCTAGTTAAATGACTCCTTAGTAGTTCTAAAATTACACCTTCATCATGCTCATGGATCTTAGGTAACTCCTAGAAAACCATAAAAAAACTATGTTAGGAAAATCTATCTCTACTCTACATCATATAATTTTTTCTTTTTTTCTCTGAGACAACAACACACAACACAAACATCTATGCAACACATTGGTGTCTAAGGACTCATCAACTGACGATGACATGCATGTTAGACACCAACATGGTTGAAATATACCAATGTGCTAGCAAGATGCTAGCACATCCATTAGATGTCATCACATCAGTTGGATGCATGCACTGCTCATAATTTTTCTAATGCTAAAAACACACCAAAATGAAAAGTTTAAGGGAAAATTTTCCTTGTACCTCTCTAGTGGCTTTCCCCTCTCCATGATGGACCATATATTATCAATCCTAAGTAGCCAAAATTCTCATCTATAAGGAATTTTACTAAAAACTCTCTAAAAAAGTCAACAAAATCCTTGCAGTGAATAGTGAAAATGACCTTCCATGGACCCACACTAGGCATATATACACCAATTTTTTCCCATTTTTTGTGGTGAAATTTCCCTTTCCAACCTTCCTATTTTCACCCACCTAGTTGGGGGAAAAAACATGATGAGGCATATACTCACTTCATCAAATTTTTCTTTCAACCCATAATTTTTTTTCTTAAGCATTCTTCTTGTCATGGTAGTTTCTTCTGATTTTGAAACTAACTCGTTTTTGAGCTTTTTATAACCAAATTTCATGTTAGATGTTGTAGTTTCTCACTGATCTTGAACATTGGGGGCATTGTCACTATCTTCTTGCTCGATCTCTATGACCTCTACAGTATCATTTTTACAAAATTGTCAAAAAATTAAAATTAGCATTTATATCTTTTGAGCTACTTTAGTGTAGTTGATTTTTCCAAAAAAATAGCACACTAAAGTGGGGAAAAATATAGTTTCATAAAATTGTACCCTATGGCAATTTCACACTTATGCATTTAGGTCCACCACATTTATCAAAAAAACCTATAAGTTGGAATTTCACGATTTTGACTTCATAGGTGACAACGATGAAGCACTAGCGGCATGAATATCTAACTTGCAAAGTTTTGAGTAGGACACTTGCATGACACATAGATGTCCCCATGAAACACTAGAATCCCCAAAATTTCTGAGGTTTAAATGCAAATATTTCACATCCCTTGCCTATGATACACATTGTAGCAGCAAGGATGCATGTGTAACAGTTCCTCCCACCCATGCAACCTCACAAAACTCCATTTTCACCCTCATTTTTAAACATTCTTGCAATATTCTTGCTCTCTTCTTTCCCTCTCTCAATCACATTCTTAGGGTGAAGCTCTGATGGATTTTTCTCTCAAGCAACAATCAAGGCTTCTCTTGCACGTGTATCCATCACATTTATCAATCCAAGAGGGGAGCCACAGGTTGTTGGTAATGCGCTCTTGTTATCTTATCTCACTATTTTATCTCATCTATTTTATTCATGATAGTGGTTCTCCTCCTTGTAGGGTTTATTTCTATCACACATCCTTTACTTTCATGATAGGGGTTCTCCTCCTTTGTAGGGTTTTATTTTCACACGTCTTTACATTATGAATTTTATCTATCTCGATCCTATTCAGTTGTATATGGAGGTGGAAACACCAAAATTAGGTTTGATTGAGGCAAGCCCCAAAACCAACCCAAACATTTTTCTCATTCTATTTGTGTGCAGATGAATAGGTTTGGCAAGCTAGACATTTCAAATTTTGGTTCTTTACTGTATGTTTTATCAAAGACGACAATGCATGGCATAGACGTCGCCATGGTGCCTTGTCATTTGTGGCCGCCAGCTAGTCCTCTTCAGGGTAAAATCTATAGTTTCTATAGTTTCCTTTTTTGTAGACCATAGATTTTAATTCATTCATTCATTCCTGTAATTAAGTTATTTTGTTATTCTTGTCATTTGTAACTTAGTGTTAATTTCATTAAATTTATATAAACATTTTATTCTTTATCTTGTCACTTGAGATTTGATCTTTGAGGTAATTGAGGGCTATTTTCTCTTTGATACCCCATTGTCTTGAGGGTAGCGAATCCCCTCCTTTATAGATCTTATTTCTTTTGTCGACATCTATTGTAAATAGGGCTTTTAGGTACCTGTACAACCTTAATTGTAGGGTAACTTTCTTGAAAAATATAACACATGCTCTATGCAATAAGTTTATCTAGTCCACATTGAAATGTCATTTATAAATTTTTTAAATCAATCTCAAAAATTCTATTACTTTCATTTTTTGTTCTTTGTAGTATCTTCATTTTCTTGATTGAAACATTAACTCCTCTTATGAAGTGTTATTTTCTACATGATTTTGAGTATCAACATCTGTTGCATCTTGATCTCTATTCTTTAGCATTTGTACCACATTATCTATTGTAATTGAATCCATCCCTTGAAAATTAATCTCAATATTCCCATGGGATTGATGATGTCTTTGAACTAACATCTACCCCACATTTAATATGTCTTTACCTATCATTTTTGTTTCAACAATTTCTTACTTCCTCTTTTTGTGTATCAATCTTTTTTTCACATCATTGTCTCACATAATTTTGAGAATATTCTCTTTGATGTTCTCTTTGTTTCTCTTTATTTTTTGAATTTCATACTTCCTCTCTTTGTACATCAATCATTTTTTCACATCATTATCTTATATAATTTTGAGCATATTCTCTTTGATGTTATCTTCGTTGCTCTTCATTTTCAAAATTTAACAACGAAGCATCCTACAAATTATAACAAAATATATCAATAAAATTCTAATATACTTTTACATTATCACAAAAAATACAATATAAGAAATGAATGCTATTTTTAATTTTAAATACACACTTAACAAATATTTTTCATATCTACATTAACAATATTTTTAATTGGGAAACCAAAATTTTTTTGGGTGGAACTCCCATTGGGAAACCAGACCAATCATCATGCTGAGGTTGAAGCTGCTTACATTAGCATCAAAAATACATTGGAGAGGCGTGTTTCTAAAGTGTGGGTTGAGGGTGAGTCCCTTAAAATTTTCAAGTGTTTCAATTCCATATAGAATCCGAGCTGGATGATTGAGCCACTCATTAATTATTTTATCATGATGTTGAGGTCATTCAAAGAGACCCTTGTTTCTTAGGAAATTCCCTAGCAAATTTCTCTACAGACGAGGTTGTCAGTCTTATTAATGTTAAGTTGTGGGAAGAGTACTCTTCCCTTCTTGAGAGGGATAAAATTTTATTACGAGATGACAACTAGACTTGAGTTTTTTATAGGGGTGATTAGGTAATTATCTCTCCCCTACATGCCACATGCTTTATGGGTTTTGTTTGGCCCAATCCTAAGATCATTTGCATTTTCAAAAGTTTTTTTGGTCTCTAGTTTTCACTATTGTTTGACATTACTGAAATGGGTGGGGATAGGAGTAGGCTCAAACCGTTCTCCCAAGTTAAATGGAAGAACAAACCCAAAGTCCGACGGATTCTAAAACACAGGGTTTTCACACCTTATTTGGAGAGGCTTCATGGTTTTGACCATGAATCCTCTATTAAATTCATTCGATGTTGGCATAATTGGTGCTTGAAGGTGGAAAAGATTGAGTTTAACATTACTGAAGAATTCATTTCCTTTATTATTGGATTATCAACGAAGGGGCGCAAATCTGACAACTTGAAAGGAAAAGTAATGAAGATGCAATGGATCAATTATTTAAGGGAAATGAGAAAGACAACTTGGTGAAACTCCCCTCTTGGGGCTATGACTATCTTTCACTTAAGCACATTTGGGCTGTTGTTGCAAGAGTTTTAATAAGGTATGTAACCCTTTAAAGTCAATTTTATGCTATCTTAGGGCATCATTTCACTTTGCTCGATCACTTCAGACATAATTTTCTTGTTTCATTTTCATTTTTCCTTCTCTCCTCTCTGGAGGTTTCTGTCTATGCTCACCTCAAGAATCATATGAATTTTGTGCTCCATGAAGGGCTCATATTTGTCATCATGGAGCATGTGAGAGCTAACACTCTAGCCAAATTTTTCAAGGGAAAAGAGAAAACCATTAGTGATGACTCCTATTCTATTGGCTCACATTCTGGTGGTAATGGGGATGACTTGTAGAAGGTGGATGAATATAACACTATTGTGGTCTCGTCATCCCCTATTGACTCTCCCACTATAAAAAGGAAGAAGGGGACACTGAAGAAGAAGGGTCCCACTAAGAAGCTGGTCATTCATGGGAAAGATTTTGGTGGGTCATTTTTTGGAGAGGATGATACTACACAGAAAAAGGTTGGGCCTCATCAATGAGCAACCAAAAGGAAGGTTGAGTTGCATGGTCTAGAGTTTGAAGATTCTGGGAAGGATGAGGAAGAGAATTTGGTTCAATTGGAAGACTATATGGATTTGGGGCTTCGCTAGAGGGATTCTAAGAGACTGGTTAAGATGCACAGGTCAGAGTCAAAAGGGTGTGGGAAGGGTGAGCAAGAGGAATTGGAATAGGTGAAGGACATTGCAAACAATGTCATAGTTGTGGAAGATTATCCTACTTGGTAGAATCCTCCTCATGACGCCAAAGATGAAGGAGACAAGGTTATTGAAGATGCTTTGGTTGAGAAAGGTGTGAGGGAGGATGCATGTAAGAATCTGACCTTGGATAAGAGAAAAATAATAAATGTTTATCCTCTTTCTAAGGATTTCTCCTATCTTGATGATGATAACACCTCTATGTTGGAGTTGTTGGAAATGGCTAGAATTGGTACCACATGTACCTTTGAACTTACCGAATGGGTGATGGAGTTTAATAAGGTGGGCATTAAAATCAAAAGCTTAAAGGAGAATTTGGCTAATTAGCCAAAAGGGTCATCTTTGAATTTGCTCATAGAGAGGATGGTGGATCTGGAATGCTCTTTTTCTAATTTCAAAGCAGAGTGTTAAAGCCGCCTTTGTGAGTTGGAGGGAAAGATCAAGGAAACTAATGAAGATATCAAAAAGCTCTTGTAGATTAACCATATGTCTGTCAAAAGCAATGCAAATTCTCTCAAGGTACTCCTAGACAAAATCATCCAACTATGAGAGGATCAAATACATTTTGCAGAGATGTATGAGAAGGATAAGACTTCCAAGGGGAAGGGTAAGAAGAGTGCCAAAGAGGAGGACAAAGGCCCATGTACAAGGATGAGGGGTAGTCTAAGGAAATCTTTTGAAGAAGAAAAATAGGAATTGATGGAAATGGTAAACTTGCACTACAATCAGGAGATTGAGGTGGCCAATACTCTAGAAATTTTGAAGTAATTCTCTTGTGTTTGGTCTGTTTTAGCTCTTATGTTTCAGTATGTTTCTACTATTTGTTGGCTATTTTTTGGCTATTTTTTATTGCTAGTGGTTTTATTATTCTTTTCTTTTCTCAGCAACATTTTGATGTAACTTGATGTAAAGGGTTTCAAATCCCTTCAAGCAATGATTTTTTTAGTGGCTAATATTTGCCAATTGGCTAATAGTTTGAGCTAAAACGTGACTTGAATCACCACATTTTTTACAAAATTTTATTATAGTCTTATTTAAATCACCAAAAATATTATTTTATTAAAAAAATTTAACTCAAAAATTCACCAGAATATTCAATACATAATTAGATCAAATTCACCAAATTTAATAAATTATATTAGAAATCTATATTAATTCACCAATAGTATATCATAATTATTAGTTGCTTTAGGACCATATTTCTAATCTTTAGTTTCCACCATTGATTTATAATATAATCTAATGGACCTTGTTGTATTCCATGAGGTAAAATGTATCGATGATCTATAATGCTCATGAGGACCACAATTTTGGGTCTCATGAACATTATAGATTATGGGTAAAATTTACCTTACAGAGTACAATGAGGGTTGTTAGATCAATGATCTAAAAGAAATCTCGAGTTCTATGAGAATTATAGATCATGGGTACATTTTACCTTGCAGAATACAATGAGGGCCATTATACTATATTTTAAAATAATGGTGGCAAGTAAATATTAAGTCTACCCCTTAAATCCATTGATAATTTCTACCCTTCGGCCCCTAATTTTCTATGAGAATTATTTTTAGATTGGATGGATTCACCATCATAATTAATGTATTTTACTATTATTTTTCAATATTCGCCAAAAATTTCTATAAAATTTTAGTGATGTAAAAAAAATCACTAGCAAAATTAATATTTATTTCAAAAAAGGGAAAGATTCACCAATATAAATTAATATTTTTTCTTAAAAATTTGAAAGATTCACCAAGATTTTATATCTTTTTTGAGTGGGTTTTCTTAAAGTTATCACTGCCTTCAAAACTTGTTTTTCCCATATAATCAAAACAATATTTTTAATGATTTTATTTTTAAATTATTCTTATCAAATAACAAAATATTCTAAAAGTTTTATAATATTAGACTATTATAACTTAACATTCATAATATCTATACGAATATTCAATTTCAAATCTCCATTCCATTGGGCCTCTCATTTCGAAGTGACTTCTTCATGTCATGTGGAGTTAATTTTGAGTCCACTCGACATTGCTAAAAAAATTCATAGATTAAAGGATTTGTACTTAGGGATTTCTATACTTGGCCCCATAGCCATTTGGCATTGGTACTTGTGCATATGTAATTTGAAGGGAAAACCTATCAATGTCATCATTTTTCGCAACCTAAGCCTTTGGCATCTTAAGATTTTCAATTATGGGCCCGTGGAGATATTCTCCTTGGAAATAACATCTGGTGTGTGTATTATGTGGATTGCCATAATTACTCAACATCATCCTGGTTGGCATAAAATAGTGTTTTACGAGTGATCTTTCACATTGATAGGCATTTTAATATCTTTCTCTCACAAGGTTACTAGTATGCTAGAGTGAAGTGTGGCAAAATGGGTGGTGACAGGGTGAGGAATAAGCTGAATAATTGTGAGGAATTCTGAAAGGATCCCCTGGTATGGCATATTTACGTCAAAGGTGGTTTGACGCCATTGATGAAGTGCTTAGTGGGACATGATGCGAGGATGTCGGCTCAGTTTGCGAGCTCCTAGAAAGATAGGAGGGTTACGATGGGGGTATCTCTTTTGAGGTCAATGAGGAATTCATAGCTCAAGCACCTAGGCTTTTATGTAGCAGTAAGAAGTACCCAAAACACACCAAGACCTAGGATAACGAAAGCCTCAACGCTTTCTTCAAAGACCATGAAAATTTGGTCAAGTCTTAGTTGGGTTTTGAAAGGGAAGAGCTCCCTCATCCTTGGGACCAAGTTTTTCTAGCTATTATGAAATATGTGACCTTAGAAGGTAGGCATAGGGTGTTTTACTATTACCATCTGCCTCTTCTCAATCATCTTTGTCATAAAATTTTGTTAAGTTTTCCTTTCTTCTTGCTAACTGATTTGGAGAGTTTTGTTAAGAAGTGTTTGGACACTGCTACCCAAAACCCTGATGAAACACCCCCTGCCGCTCCACCAGGGCCTCATCCTGAAGCTTTATCACTTCCATTTAGCTCTTCATCCAACCAAACATATATCTAATATTAGTATTGAGGAGATTGAATCCCCTGACCAACCCACTACAAATCCCTCCCCGACCGAGTCTAACGGCTCTAAAAGGAAAATCCCTCTGATGAACACCGAAACTCTGAATACCCCTAAGCTTAGACCTCCTGCCAAGAAAAAGAAGGGTGGAGTGGGGATCGCTTAGTTGAAAGTAGTGGCCAATATTTGTGAGCTAAAAATTGCTCCCCACAAGACAAAAAGAAAACCTGCAACAAGGAAAAAAGTTAAGGAAGAGGGTAAATTCCAGGTGGAGCTATCGACCATGGATAGCGAAGGGAAGAACAATGTGGGTAAAGATTCTAAGGGGGATATCATTGTGGCTACTACTGCAGATATGGAGATTGAGAATAATAGCATCGGGAGATCCCATAGATTGGCAAAAAACAATAAGAAAGTGCCTATGAATGATATTTTGAGTGACGGGGAGTAGACTGATAGCAAAGGAAAGAGCAAGGAAGAAGAGGTGGAGGAGGAGGAGGAATTTGCGGAAGGACCTAGTCATTTTTTTGACCTCAACATGATGCTTAAGGAAGATTTGATGACCCATTCCTCGAACCCTAGGGCTATGGAGGAGGATAATGCTAAGACTATGGATAAGGAGGATGATTATAGCAAGACGCTAGAGCGTGTGGATAAACTCAAAAGGAAATTTGTGGGTTGACTCGGTTCACCATTAAAATGATCCATCGCTCTACTAGTACCCTTTATACCGTGCTCATGAAAGAAGCAGATAAGAAGACTATGGAGGAGGGCCCCAACTAGGTTGGGGAGGATATTATAAACCTCCTCATACAAAAATGGGAGGGTTTATCAAATTAGTCTACTATCTCTATGTTTTGTTTTATTGTTGGGTCTTTGTGTGTCGGTTGCCAGTCTATTGTCTTTGTGTCTAGTATTTTGGTAGTTTCTGTTTTAATGCTCTAGACGTGATCTTTTTTTACCCTTTAGACTCATGGTGTAAAAGATTCTGAACCCTATAAATACAGCTTAATATATCAAAAACATTTATAATATTTTGATTATTTTATAAATATTATGCTTGTATTATATATAATTTTATTAAATCATTAAAAAATTATTCAAATAATTTTATTTTATTCAAATATATTTAACATTAAGTTTAAAAAAATAATGAATTAACTCTTATGACTCTAGCATGATTTATTTCCAACTCATGAAGAAAAATGTGATTGAAAATCTAACTCATCATTTTATACTTTTAAAAGATGAAGATTGAAAATATTCAAGGTGGAAAATTAAAATATGAAAAAAATCTAAATTTTATTTTTTATATTCTTAGGGATAGAAAATATTCAAGTGGAAAAATAAAAAGGTGAAAGAAAATTTAAATTTTGATTTTTTCATTGTTGGTGGATAGAAAATGTTCAAGTTAAAAAATAAAAAGGTAAAAAACAACAATTTAAAAATTCATATAAATTCACACCAGTCAACCAATAAACAAATAAACATTTAAAAATTGAATTCTAATATTTTTCTTTGATTTATATCTAAATCTTTCCTATTAATGTTGTGTTTGTGGCTTTATTTTTTAATGATTTATGACTATTATTTTTATATGTGGACTATTTAATTATTTTATTTAACTATTTTTTTGTTAACTGACATTACATTCCACTTTGTGGAGTATTATAGATTATTCCTTTCAATATAATGAATATTTATTTTTGGTAATTTTTTATTTTTTTATATAGACTCACAATAATAATTATAAAAAAATTAACAAGTATTTACAAGATATTAAGTGATAATTGTGGAAATTAAAACATAATATATTAAATTATTATTTTTAGTTAAAGATTGCATCGATGGCATTGGGCATGTGCAGAGGTTTGTGTGTGGGTAGGGTAGGTTGTAGCCTATGAAACGGTGGATGCATGCCTGTGTCCTCTTTGTGCATGTGTTTGGTGAATGTGGGTCGGTGTGTTGGTGCCTATTTCTTCTTGGGATAGGTTCTTGCATGTAGGGGGGGTCTTTTCCTTTGAAGCTGTGGATTTGGAGCTTCATTCTCTTTATCAACTACTTCTTTTTACCTATTCTTGGCATTGTGTTTGGGAGCTATGGTGGAAGGGTAGGCACTTCTTGCAATCTGTGTTGTGTGGCCTTGGTAGTGCCTTCTTATTGTGGATGTTGTAGGGGTTTTGATCTATTGTACCAGTCTTTGTGTCTGGCTTGAGGGATTTCTTTTGTGCGGATGGCGATGCATGAGCTCTTGTCTTTACAAATTCTGAGTGTTTCTTCATCACAATGTGATTCGTCCTCTTCAACTTTGGAAAACAATGAGTAGGGTTTTTCTCGAACTAGTGGTCTTCGCCTAAAGAAAGTTAATGGGTGTTTGGAGAGATTAGAAGATCGTCTGAGGCTGGTAATACAATCGGAATCTTTGGTTGATGATGTGAATTATTAATGTACTCATGTCTTAATCTACAAATTTATGGGAATGCGGGTATCATGTCTATTCTTGGACTCATGGATTCACAAGACCTGGAATCCAAAGGGGGATTTTGACATATTGTTAGCTGCAAATAACTTTTTTATGGTGGATTTTTCATGCATTGTGGATAGGAATAGGGCATTTGAGGGAAATCCTTATTTCTATAATTAGGTGGGCCTCTTTATCAAACCTTGGCATATGGGTTTCAATTATGTAGAGGAGCTTCCATCTAGAGTGCCAGTTTGGGTCCATCTTCCTTGTTTGCCATTGGAATGTTGCCGAAGTGATATTTTGTAGATGATAACGCATTTGATTGACAAGCCTATCGAGCCTTCATAGCATACCTTGACCAAACAGGTTCTTTCCAATGCTTGTGTATACGTGGAGATTGACTTGAATAATCCTCTATCAGACTTAGTTGATATAAGCATTGGGACAACTTCTTGGACTCAGCAGTTGGATTGTGAAACATTGCCATTTCAGTGTCGTTTATGCCATGAATATGGTCACCTTCAAAGAAAGTTCCCCAAAGCTACAGTTTCTTCTAGTTCTAGTGATGATCCTCTCGACCCTTCTTCCATGGCTGATAAGGGCAAGGCACCCATGCAGGGAGTAGTGGCAGACAAAGATGAGTTTTTGCCAGTTAAGTTGCAAAATAAAAATCATGGTCAGAAGAGGACCTTTAGAGATAGGAAGGATGAGGATAAATTTAATAGATTTTGATGATTTGAATGAGTTAGTGCATGAGGAGGGGGTCCCCTTTGATATGCAAGTTGAGGTTACTCCTATAGTTGAGCATCTTTCAACATCTCAGCTTGAGGTTACTTCAGTTTTGATTCCTGTGGCAGTTTCTGAGACATTGTTGGTTTCTAAAGCCTTCTCCCTTGTTGTTGTGCCAGGGGATTTTGGTGTGCTGAAGGAGGTTCTGGGTATGGTTCATTCAGGAGGTCCAGGTTTGGATGAATCTGGTAAAAATAAATCTTCCTTTTCTTGTCCTATCTTGGGTGTGTAGCAAAAACCCCTAAAAAAGAATGTGCCAGAAAAGTCCCAGAAGGTAGGCATAAAGAAGGATTAGGAAAAGTTAAAATTGGTTGGGGAGATGTTTGTTGAAGTTGGTTTGGTGAGGATGATGGATTCTCATTTTCCCACTCTCTGCGATGATTGTGCTATCTTAGAATGTAAGGGGTATGAATAACATCCCTAGACAAAAGGCTATTCGTGATTTAGTTCAGGTTCATTCTTCGGATTTGGTCTTCCTCTAGGAAACCAAGTTGTTGGTTGATGGTATGATGCAGTGTGCTTCTAATATTTGGATTAGAGGGATATGGTAGTGTGTGGGTGCACAGGGTAGTTCTGGTGGTCTTGCATGCTTATGGGATCCTCAACAGGTTACCCCCATATGGTGGTCCTCTTGTAGACATTCTATCTCATTTGTGGTGTCTAATTTGGAATCAGGGGAGAGAATTCTCTTCTCTAATATTTACACTCCTTTAGACATCCCTAGTAAGGTGTTTTTGTGGTGTCATGTTAGTTATATTCGATCTTTGGATCCTTTTCTTCCCTGGATTATGGCAGGTGACTTTAATGCAATTTCCTCCCTTGATGAGAAACAAGGTGGTATTGCTCAATTGGACCCCTCCTCTGATCTTCTGAGGGATACTATGGTTTTCTTACGGTTGGTGGATGTCAAGCCCTTCAGTGGTATTTTTACTTGGAACAATAGGAGAATTGGGGAGGATGCCATTTTGGAAAGGTTGGATAGGTTTCTAGTGTCTAGCTTTTGGGTTGGTGATAAGTGGGTAACAAGCTCTAAAATTTTGGACTGGTATGGTTTGGACCATTGGACGATTAAATTCTCCACTCAACTAGCTTCTACTCATAAACAATTGTTTAGATTTCAGTTAATGTGGCTTAGGCACGAGAGGCTTCATGATTTCATTCCTAGATGGTGGGAGGAAGGGAGACCAACTTTTGGTATTGCTATGTACTCTTTTGTCAAGAGACTTCAATATATCAAATACGGGTTGAAATGTTGGAATAGAAGTCACCTTGGCAATGTTTTCCTAGCAAAAAGGGTTGCTCAGGTGCACTTGGATTATGTAACTTGACAGATCAGGGATCATGGGCTCTCTATTGAGTTGTGTAGGCTAGAAGCGGTTGTGGTAAAGGAGGTGGAGGAGTGGGAGCTTAGGGAGGAATTTTTTTGGAAACAAAAGTCCCAAATTGACTAGCTACAAGAAGGTGACAGGAATACCTCCTTTTTCACAACTCAGTGAAAGAAAAAACGCAGGTTAATGTCATGTCTTCCCTTCGTTCTTCTAGGGGAGTTGTTCTCTCCTCCTCTTCTAATATTTTGAGTGATTCTATTCATTTCTTTTCTTCTCTTTTCTCTGAAGACTCTCCTTTGGCTAGTGAGGAGGAAGCTTCTATATTGGTTTGTATCCCTTCTCTAGTAACCAAGGACATGAATGATGCTCTTATCAAACCCATTACCTTGAAGTAATTGGAAGAGGTTGTGTTTTAGATGAAGAAAGGAAAGTCTCTAGGCCTTGATGGGTTTCCAGCTAAGTTTTTCTAGGAGTTTTGGGAGGTAATCAGTCATGACCTGCTGGAGGTTGTTCAGGAGTCTCACAGGAATAAGCAAATGGTGTGTGCCATGAATGCCACTTTTTTGGCTCTTCTCCCTAAGCAGGAGGGTCCCAATTCTTTAGATCTCTTTAGACCAATTGCTTTATGCAATGTGGTGTACAAAATAATCACTAAGTTGATTGTTGAACATTTGAAGCCATGGCTGAACAGGCTGATCTTTGAGGAACAAGGTGGCTTTGTCATTGGGATAGATCCTGGATGGTGTTGTCATTGCAATTGAGACTATTCATTCTATGGCTTCTTCCAGGGAGAAGACCATGTTTATTAATTTGGACATGGCTAAAGCATATGATTGTGTAAAATGGTCTTTTTATCCAAGATTTTAAAAACTTTTGGATTTAGTAGTGATTGGATTGATTGGGTCATGAGTTGTGTTACTTCCTCTTCTTTCTCTATTCTTATTAATGGGGAAGTTTCTGATATGTTCAAGGCATCTAGGGGCCTTCAGCAAGGGGATCCCCTATCCCCCTATTTATTCATTTTTATGGCAGAGGGATTGGGAAGATTCATTAAATATTGAGTGGAGAGTGGTCTTATTCAGGGATGAAAGTGGGGTAACAATCTGCCTTCTCAATTCTGCCTGCAATTTGTTGATGACACTGCCTTGATGGGGTTGGCTAGAGTGGTTGAAGTGGTTAACTTGACGAAGACCTTGGATTTTTATTTGGCTGCTTCAGGGTAGAGAATCAATGAGACTTTAATACCCCAAAGCTTATTCAACAAAGAATTGCTAGGATTTTACGGTTTCAGATTGGTTCGCTTCCTTTCAATTATTTGGGTATTCCTTTGGTTGTTTGCTCGCTCCCACGGGGTTATTGGTAGGATGTGATAGATAAATTTCATAAGAAATTTTGTCATTGGACGCGCAGGCGGCTCTCCTCAACTGGTAGAGTTACCCTTCTAAAGTCTATGGTCTAGGCCCTTTTGATATACAAATGTTTCGTGTTGGCTGCCCCTGCTAGTTTCATCAAAGATTTTGAGAGTCTTTGTCATCAATTTCTCTAGTAGGGTAATCTTCTTTTGTGGAAATGGAGTTTGGTCAAGTGAGAGGTTATGTGTCAACCACAGAAGGAAGGGTGTTTGGGATTGCAGAGGGTAGATTGGAATGGTCAAGCCTTGGTGGCTAAGCTTTATTGGCAATGGTGTTCACAACAACATCAAAGTTGGGACAAAATTCTAACTTACAAATATCTTGGGGATGTGGAGAGAGCGGAGGTTCCTAGATTTAGTCTTATAGGGAAGGGTTCTATGATTTGGAGTACTCTCAAAAGAGGTGCCAAGTTGGTAAAACAAGGTCTTTTCTAGATTTGCAACCGAGGTTCAGATGCTCTTTTTTGGTATGATTCTTGGGATGGGTTCCCTCCCATTCTGTCTTCTCCTCCTCACTTATAGGACCTATGTAGGATCTTTCTGGAGGAAGGTTGGAGTAGAGTGATGGAATTTAAAGCTCCTTAGGCTTTTGGGTAGGCTGTGGGTTTCAGGTGGAAGGACCAGCATGAGTGGCCGCCAAGGGGTTCTGTGGAGGATTGACAGGAGTTGGCTTCTATCTTGGCTGGCAGGGGTTGCAATTCTCTTCTTGAGAGGGATGTTCTTGATTGGGGTCATGATCCAAGAGGCAAATTTTATGTTGCCTCTAGTTATCAGATGTTGGATAAGCAGGCTTTTGGCAGTGAGGGGGTTCCTTGGTGGAAACAAATTTGGAATAAATTTACTTGGCCTAAATGTAACTTTTTCTCTTGGTTGGTAATTTATAATAAATGCTTGACTTGGGAGAATCTTTCAAAACATGGGATTTAGGGCCCTTCAATGTGCTTCTTGTGTTCGATTAGTGAAGAGACCTCCTCTCATCTCTTCTTTCAATGCTCCTTTACTAGGAAAATCTAGCATTTGTGGTGGGAGGCTTGGAATCTTCAATGCAGACATGTCTCTTCCTTGGAAGAGTTTTGGCAGGGTCTTGGAGTTCATCCTATTAAGACCTCCTTTTTGCAAATTGTCTAGTCCATTGGTCCTAGCTTAATCATCTAGTACATTTGGTTGGAACACAACTGTAGGATTTTTTTGGATAAGAAGATTCAGTTGGGTCAGGTGTGGCTACAAATTCTAGGAGCTCTCTAGGAAACTTTGGCTACCAAATGTGATCTGTCAATTCCAGTGGACCCTAGTGAAGCAAGAGTGGTCCATTACCTAGGGATTTCAGATGGTGGTAGGGTCAAGCCCAAGCTTGGTCTGGGATGAAGTTCTAGAGGTAAGATTTCTAGGGAGGGACATTGGATGCCTCCTCCTGCTGGAGTCCTAAAATTAAATACCAATGGGTCTTCTAAAGGCAACCCTGGGCATGCTAGGGTTGATGGTGTGTGAAGGGATAGTTCTAGAGTGGTTGAGTTTTTCTTCTCTGAGTGTAATGGGAAGCACTCTAATAATCTTATGGAGGCGTTAGCTATCCTTTTGGATTTGAAACGGGCATGTTCTCTTAGATGGAGGAGAGTTATTTATGAATCTGACTCTCAGATTGTGATTGACTTGCTGAATAGGAGACATGTTGATGATGTTAGCTGGCAGTTAGTGATGGTGGTTAAGCAAATCACCTGTCTTGGCAAATTTCTAGATTCTACCACCTTTTTCCATATCCCATGGGAATGGAATAAGGTGGCTGATGGGTTGGCTAAATGGGCTTTATAAAATATGGGGAATTGGATTGTGGATAATTGGGACAGTCTTCCTAGAGATCTAGCTCAAGAGTTGGAGGATTTGGTTACAGATGATATGAGACATTGCATGGGTACTGCTTGAGTGCTTTCTTGATGTTTATTTCCCTTGTGGGGGGTGCTTGTACATTCCTGTCTTGTACTGCTTTCTTTGATTAATATAGTTTTTACCCTCTTTTTATTAAAAAAAAACATAATATATTAAATTATAATATTAAAAACTATAATAATCATAAAAGAATATATCTATAATAGAAAGAAAACTCAATATTAAAAAATAATATAATTTTTTTAATATAAAAAAATTAATTAATAATAATTATATTATATTTTTAATTAATTAAAATATTTTATTGGTATAATAATTAAGAATATATAGTGTGATGGATAAATCATGACATTTTTTAATGTAGCCACCAAGATTTAATTAAGATAATTTTTTAATAATAAGCAATAATATAAAGTTAAATTATAATTATAAAGCTAGAATTGTAATATTATATTATAAAATATTATTAAATTTTGATAATTCATAATATATTATAAATAGAATATTGAAAGGTGTATACTATTATTCAAATGAAATTTAATATTAAAAAGATTAATAATTTTTTAGTAGATTATGTTTCTAATAAGTTTTAAAAAATCTATTATATCAATTAGAAATAAATATATAAAACTTAAAAAACATTCAATTGATAAGAATGATATTATAAATATAATATAAATATCACTTATTTAAGTGTGTATGTAGTATGATTTCTTTATATCTACTTTTTCTATTAGATTTGGAATCATGGGTACTATAATAGATGAAAGTTTACAATCAATAAGAATAAGACTTAATAAAATATCATACCAGATCAAATTTCTAATATAATTTAAATATAAAAAATTACATCTTTACTTTTAAAAACATAAATATTTTATGAATAAAATAACCACTTAACATCCCCTAAAAAAGCACATTATGAACCCCTTTAACTTTTCATAAATTATTTTAATGGCTATGAATCACAATGTGTCTCGCACTACTATTTTTTTTTTCAAGATCAACTTTAAGATATGATATGCTAAATTAGAACCATTTTGAAACTTTAGAACGAATGAAATCCCATTTTTTTATTCTATAAAGGGAAAAGTTGTCTCTTGTTAGAAAAGATATCCAGCTTGCATGTAATCCAAATGCAAACTTTAAAATGGCCCACAACTTCAATGAGTGGTTGATTCAAATGGAAAATTTACCACTTCATAAACATCATGTGATGATAAAAGATTTTTTTCTTGGAAATGAATTGTAAAGTGGTGTCATAATTGATTTAGTTCCCATCACCACTGAGGAAAGCTAGGTGGTCTTATGTGGGATCCACCACCTAATAATAGTGTTTGGTAAGATGGGTGTGTCTCAGAGGGCCACTCAAATCAACTTAAAGAATTGTTTTAGGGTTAGGAAAGATCATTGTAATGTACAATATATAATCCAACCTTTTTCTAAGGTTATGAAATGCGAAAATAAAAATGGCATTAACCCTTCTTTACACATCTAATAAGTTCTTGTAGCCTTTAGGGAGAAGCCCAAGCATATTCTAAGTTATCACATTTTAATCATGCTTATAAATTTCAATAAATTAAGAGCTCCCTTTGGAAATACTAAGAATTTAAATTTGTACTTTGAAGTATGTTTCATATAAATCTATTTAATTTTGAAATTATTATTTAAAAAAAAAAATTGTTATATATAATAATTAGTATGTGTATTTAAAAGATGTATAAGGATCACATCAATAGAAAATTGTGTCTATTAAAATGTTAGAGAGTGTGTTTGTGCATGGATGTGCTGCAAATTCTAGTTGTATGTGGTTGGATTAAATAATTAATAATAAGTGCTAAATAATGGAATGAAATAACTTAACAAATCTAAATTTTTCTTTTAAAGAAATTTTAAGTATTATCTGATTATGAAATATTTGCATACAAATTTAAAACATAAAGCAATGCAAATGAAAAAAAAAGTTTTCATCAAATTGACAAAAAATAGTGTTATTCTCATCCAGTTGTCAAATCAATATTTATCTAGCTTTTATGTGATAAGTGAGATTTTGGAGGCTTTTACCATTAAATGACATCTGGTTTACCATTAAATGGCAACTGAAACTTGTTTTTTCGCACTCAATAAGCGGTTTATAGGCATGAGACTTGTTTCAGGCTCAAATCTCACACTATATGTAACCTTTAGATTAATTATATTAGTTTATTTAGAATATTTTTTATATTTATAATATAAAGTAAGTATATATATATATATATATATATAGAGTATTTTTTATATTTATAAAGAAGAAAAGTGTATATTTTGTATTTTTTATTTGTTCTATTTTTATTTTAAATTTTGTTTATGAGATATGTTAATCTAATATTTACTTTTGATTATTTATGCATATATTCTCAAATTATCTTCATTAAAAAATAACTTATGATATATAAGTGGACAAAATATATAAAATATTTTCTTTTTGGCTTACTTTAACCTCCATTCATTTATGTACATTACACTTTATATATTCAAATATCTTAGACATGATTGCAATGTAATCATTGGCTAAATCATGTACACCTAAATTCAAGTTCGTTTCCCATCTATTATGAGCCAAATTCATTAAAAAAATGTGACTTTTCTCATCAACTTAGTGTTTAAATTAAAGTCCAAGTTGGCACATGTAAAGAATGCCCTAGGTAATTATTGAAAAGAATAAAATAACAAGTTAATCATAGGCTTGCATCAACATTTGTAAGAATATATATTGCATCATTATGTCTTCAACAATGTGAAAAAACCCAGGAAGAGCAAGTATATATATATATATATCGATGGGGCTGCTAAAGGCAACCCAGGAAGAGCAAGTATTGGAGGAGTGATTAGAGATCACAAAGGTTGTTTAGTGATTGGCTATGCTGGGGGGATTGGTATTCACTCTTCTATGATAGTGGAAGCTCGTGCACTATTAAAAGGCTTACAGATAGTTGTTTCTCTAGGGATTGAGAACCTTCACATTGAAGGGGACTTGAAGCCATTATTGATGCTATAAATTGTGGCAGACTGCTGGGATGGAACACTAAGGATATTCTTCTTGACATAAGGTTCCTTGTGTCAAAGCTAAATTTAAAAGTGGCTAGTCATATCTACAAAGAAGGCAACCAGGTTGCGGATGCCCTGGCCAATTTAAGCACACACTGGAAAATATCCAAATGTTGGCATGATTTAAGTCTTTTTCTTCCAAACGTTCAGAGTATTATAGTTAAGGAACAAGCCCTTACTTGACCAATGATGACTACAATGCATTTGCTTAGCTAGATCGCTGGGGGACCCACTTGCTTATTATTCGGGTTGTGTGGTCTTCTTGAGTTGATGAGATGGATGATGAGCTGTATTGAAGGGATGGATTGCAAGTGGATCTTTTCAAATTATAACATGATGCCTGATTTAAATAAAGAAATTATGATTTTCTACAACAAGTATCGATTGATTAATTCTAACCTGGTCCGTACTTGGCATAATCTCCTTATGGGGACCTGCTTAAACTCTCAAATTTTCAAATTCATTTTTTTTTTATTTTGATGTGACCTGTAATTATGATACTATGCTCCTTATTGGCCTTTTTTTGTCTGCATTTTTGGTTTTGCACCTTTTAGCTTTCTCGCAGGTTCACTAAAGTTGGCCAACCTTTTAAAGCCATCAAATTAGAGATTTCTAACTATAGGCCCACGACTAGTCTACCTGAATTTCTATGCTTTTGCGATGTGGAAGGAAATCCTTCCCTGCCTGGCATGTCCTTCCTTATCTGTTGTTTGCACTATATGATTCCAATGTATGGCTCTGCTAAGATGCCTTTGGAAAAGCTTCCTACTCTCGCGTGCGACCTGTCCGTTGGGTTAATTATCAAATTTGGTCATTCATGGCTTAAATGTCTTATTGTGTGGGGTTTATTTCACTTGGCTATTGTCTCTAATCTTCTATGTTTTCAGAGTTCCTAGTTATACTGTGTGAAGTGCAGCATTATGGGAGGAGAAAGAGTGCGGACTGAGCTGGATAATTGCAACGAATTTCATAGGGATCTATTTGTCTAGCATATTTGCATTGAAGGTGGAATTGCTCCTCTCATGGAGAGGTTGGTGGGTCATGACTCTAATCTGTCCACTCAATTCGTTAATTCATGGAAGAATCGTCATGTTTCCATGGGTGGCATCTCCTTCATGGCGGAGGAGGAAGTAATTGCATAGGCGATGGGTCTGCAAAGCATGGGTATGAAGCACCCTAAGCATTCCAAGACCCAGGATAATGAGAACATGAAAAAAAAATTCATTGGCAAGGAGGTACCGGTGTGCAACCAATCTAGGTTTGAATGGGAGGCTCTTTTGAAGCCGTGGGACCAGATGTGTCTGGCTTTGATGAAGTATGTCACGTTGGAAGGAAGGTACAAAACTTACTTCTTCTACCATTTTCTTTTGTTAAATCACCTTAGGCATAAAGTTCTTCTGAGCTTTACTTTTCCTGTTGTTTGACCTCAAAAATTATGTTGAAAAATGTATTGCCTCGGCCGCTGCTAACCCCAATGAGCCTACTCCTCTTCTGCTCCATCAAGGTCTTATTCTTAGAATTTACCATTTTCATCTTGCTCTATTCCCACCTAAACCTATTTCGGTAATTCGTATTGAAGAAATTGAGAAATCCACTATGCCCAAATTATCTCTGACCGAGCCTAAAGGCCCTGTTAAAAAGAATCACCTGGTCCATGCTAAGAAACCCAACCCTCCTACTAAAAAAATCAAAGGTATTGAGGGTGTTTCCCAAGCTAGTGCAACAGTTTGCCTATGTGACCTTAAGTCTACTCCTACTAGGACTCCTGGTAAACCTAGTCTGAAGAAGAAGGGTAAGGAGGAGAAGGTGCCTCTGATTAAAGGAAAGCATGTTGTCAGCAAGGATTCCTTGGGAGATACGGTGTTGTAGAAACTATGGTTGTTGGCGGTGATGCAATTATAAGACATTAAGGTAGGATTGCTAAGAACAAAAAGAAAGTGCAAGTTAGAGACCTAGACACCGAGGAGGAGCTGTTAGATAGCAAGGATAGTTGTGTGGATGTGGTGTCAGAAGACGAGATTGGTGAGAATGCCAGAGAGACCCTGTCGGTTCCTGTCTTGGGTGGTGATCTACATGAGGTTTCGGCCTCCCACTCTTCGAAGCCGATGGGGATGGAGCAGAATGTTCCCAAGTACACTGCGAGCGGTGGGGAGGAGGTTGGTGCGCTAAAAGAGAGATTAGACATCCTGGACAAAAAATTACATGGGGTGACTCGCTTCATGATCAGGATGATCCACTGTCACTAGTACCATATCGGCTACTATAAAGAAAGAGTTGGAGATGAAAAAGACCGAGGACCACCCTGATCGGGTTGGGGATGATATGGTTCAACTGCTGTCGAAGAACTAGGAAAAAGCTAGCTAATTTGCTGTTGGTTGGCTATTGGTCCATGTGTGTTATTGATTTGTGTCCTGTTATGGTTATGTTTTTTGGTGTTTAGGTTTGTTTAATGTTTTGTTGTTCTAGAACTTTTTGGCCCTTGGGGCTCTCCGTGTAGGGTACAACACCCTGTAAATGCTGCTTATCATATCAAAAACAATGTGAAAAATAACTAAGTGGGCTTGACTAAGGAAAGAGGAAGTATCAAACTTCAATACTTGCATACTAAGCTCCTAAAAGTGTTTGTTGACACCAAACTATGTAGATTCAAATACCAAATAAATGTAAATAAGTTCCTTAGGTTTGTACACACAAAAGATAGGATTATAATAAAATAACACAATCATAGAAGACAATCAAAATTATATGTGTAATTTTATCTAGAATCATAGTACATTATAAACAATTTCATCACAATAATCCATGCATTTTCTCATTCTTTGATTCTAGTATATCAGAAAAAATTAGTTATAAAATATCAATCAACACATGTATTAACAAAATAACTAATCATCTGCATATCCCCCCCTTCTTATTTCTAGTTTTATTATTACATTATTTCATACTAAATGTTGTGTATTAATTTATCTCTGATCTATATTAATTCATATTTTATTTAATGGACCTACATTTATACTTATAGGGAAAGATAAAATTCAAGGAAATTTCAGACCAAATTGTTGGGATTAAGGTGTCTCAACCTTTGATTCTTAGCATTAATTAATTGATTATTAGGTGAATATTAATTTATCCTAATGTATTAAAATTCCTAAGTTTCCATTCATTTTGTGGGTCCTATTATTAAAATGACATCCTACATGGTAGGTGCTAAGATATAGCAAGATCCATATTTTTTAGGAAGATGGTTCCCATTCTAGGAGGTCCTATTTTTTATGAGAATGATGTCAAATGTTTCCATATTGGTGATTAATTTTTTTTGGCAACATCTTATGTTGACTTGAGAGTCTCAATCAATAGTTTCTATATAGAACTAAAGAGTAATAAAACAACTTTTAGCTTTATTTGCTTTAGGTGCCAAAGATATGGATAAGAAATGGATAGGATATGGATAAGATGTTTTTCTTTAATTTGGATGCCCAAGATGAGGATACGGATGTTTTTGGATTATTAGGTTGAGTTAAAGTTCGTGTTTTTTGAGCTTTATAGATATTGAATTTGCAGAAGATTGAGGATGATTTTTTAGGAATCTATTTTGGTTCTCTATAAATATGAGAGTTTGTTTGAGGAGTTCTACGGAGAATTTTTTATTGTAAGGTTATGCTGTCATATTTCCTCTAGAGAAGAGAAAGATGTAAATCTCCATGTTAAGGCTTGCAAGTCTTGCAAGTGTATTGTAACAATGTTTGTTGTAGATTAATACATTGATCCGATTATTTGGAGTATGGGGTTTCTTACTCAAAAGGGTTTTCTCCATGTATATTGGTGTTTCTTATCTTCTATCTTTTATTCTTATATTCTTATTCTTTCATGTTTTTAAAGTGTTAATTTATATACAATTATACTACTGAAATTTACTTAGATACACAAACTACATTACCTTTCCTCTAAGGGTTAATATGATGGTAAATCATCTGTGTCACTTTCCCCTGTAATGAAATAGTATTATGTGCTTGTATCAAGTAGTTGAAATCTAATTTAAAAAGAAGTATTAGATGCTAAAGGTGCATGCTATTTCTCAAAGGTCTTTCTGGGTTCATCTTTCTCTTTCAATTGGTATCAAAGCTCAATTCCATGTTTTGCATTTTCTTGCATGTGTATGTATGTGAGTTGCATGTAATCACATGATTTTTCATGTTGATTGCATGCACTTGCATATTATTGGATGTGTTGGATTCATTGTGTTTAAGGTTTTGGGTATTTATTATGTTATGATTTCTTAGCATGTAAAGCTTGAGGGAATCTATTTTGAAGGAATTGATTAATTATTAATCCTTTTTTGAGTGGAAGTTTTGCAGTTGATCTTGGTTTTAGGATACATCAAGCATTTTGACGGATTGAGAAGATGGAGTATTTTAGTGTTGATAATTTGGTTTCATTTAAAATGATAGTGATCTAGAGCTTCCATTTGACAATATATTATAACCCTCATGCATGGTGGTGTTCTTACATTATGTGGTTGTGTGCAACACAATATTCATGTTGGGTGTCTATTCTTGGCTCCTTGGTCATATTGAGAAACTTGGGTTGTCATGACTAGTTTTTTTGGTCTATAGAGCCTAATCATGCTCTAGTGTTAACTTTTTGGCCAATTTAGCAACCAAAATTTCCCTCCAAGTTAATTAATGTTGTATAAGGGGGCAGAGTCCCTCCTGCGGGGTCTAGGGGGACCACCCCCTAGTGGGGACCCAAGGGAGAATCTCATGGTGGGGGTCTATTGAGGGGTGCTAGGGGTAACACCCTCGAAGAAAAAATTCAATATATTTTTAATAAAGAAATTTTTAAAGTTGAATCCCATCGAAAAATAGTTTTATAACTATAAAAAATGAATAGTTTCTTTGTTATAGATTGAAGGTGGATAGTTGCATGTGAATATGAAGAGCACCCAACAAGAAATGTGCGATATGATGAAATTTAATAGGTTGTGCATTGAAAGTAAATGCAGGAGAGCACATGATAGTAGATTGGTGGTTTGGTGTAAAGAGCACATAACAACGAGTTTTGTTATGTGTAGGCAAACTATAGAACACAGTTGTGGATTATTGTTGTGGGTTATAAAAATATTGTAACTCTATTTTTTATAGAGAATTAATAAATATTGGACTATTGTTTGTGGATGTAGCCCACATTGGATGAGCAACATTAAAAATTTTGCACCTATGTAATTCATTTGTATCATTTAATTATGTTAATTTCATTGATTAATTATTTAATTAATTGTTCCATCTTGCCTAAAAATACCAATAGGTTTAATGTGCTTATGTTGGGTGCTTAGCTTTAGTCCCTAGCATTGGAAGGCGTTGTTTCATTATCCTCGAATGCATGTAGGCTATGGATTTGATTATTGAATGATCTAAAATCTTCTAGAAAAGCCTAGCTCCTTCATATGCTTGTACATGGTGGTGGTTGTGGAGTTGGCCTACAAATGGACCTGGATTTCTTGGACCTCATCTTCCTTTGGTTGGTTGTACTTTCATGTATTAGTTTAATGTTGGTTGGATATGATGGTTTTGTGGGTTTTTGTTCAAAAATCTAAGGTTATGCTTATCTGTGCTATTCCATTGTTGTGGTTTAATTATTCTAGTGTTTTCAAAATTTTGGGTCTTCTAGATGATAAGTGGATATGGATTTGCATGTGTGTCCATAATCACAATGGTTGTACAAGTTATTACAAGATTAATCAAAGCTTGTGGTTTTGTAGATTTGTAGATGAATTATTATTCAAATTATGTTTCCGTTGGTGTACTTCTGGATGTGATATAGTTGTAGTTCTGCATGTATGCTTCGTGCATGGTGTGAGGAGTTTTATAACTTTCTTGATGAGGAAATATTGGTACATATTTTACCATTGGTGATTTGTGGGTTGTGAAGTTTGTATATTTCATATTTTATAAGCTTCTAGACATCTTGTTTCCTCTAAAGGGTTTCCATTTTTCCCATCTTTTAAAAATTTGTGGGTTTTTCTAGATCTAGGAAATTCTATTATTTAAAATGAAATATGAGATGATATATTTCTCAAGATGTTTAAATGGATCTATAGTTACACAAAGAAGGTTTTGTAGGTTTTACATGTTAATAAAAATATATGGTTTGTAGATTTATGGAGAGATTTTTTTCAAACTCTTGGATTTTTCTAGATGAAAACAATTTCAGATTTGCAAGAATTCTTGATTATTTCCTTGACTATGGTACTTAGTTGTGGATCTTTGTTTGTCAAATCAAGTCTATTGGTGATTTGGTGTTTGAGTCTTGAAATATACATATTATCTTTTTTGATATCTCAGTTTTGCATGTTACTATTGTGATGATAATTTTGTATGTTTTATTGGTTATAGATCTACGAGTTATACAGTTTGTGCATTAGCTACCCATTGGCTATAGTGGGATGACTTGGAAGGGGAATTTATGTATCCATGAGATCGATTCAGTGTTATTGTAGACTTTATTATTTCTTCTTATTCAGTGTTATTGTATGCTACATTGAGATGAGAGGATGGATGATGTTAAGTATATGGATAGTTAGTTATGGGACTTATATCATGTTGTTTATCTTCTTAACTTTAAGATCTTGGTTCTACTTATTTTTTGTGTTGCTAATATTGCAAGTGAATTATTTGATTGTGTTAGAACCATGGAGAATCTTTATTTAGGAGATAGTTATCATGATGTCATGGATAAATCAATATCACATTTCAATGGGAGCTTTGGCAATGATGTGGATTCCTCACTTAGTGATGGATGATCATTTGTAGTAGTTGTTGGTGTAATGGAGGAGCTCTTGGATCTTATTGTTGCAGTGAGAATTCTTTGAAAATTTCAATATCATTATTAGGGGATGGTTATCTTCATGTTAATGGAGATGTCAACATCTTGGTTAGCCATTGAGATTTTTTTGATTCTTTGGTTAAGGTATTGTTTTTATGACATGTCAATTCTTGATAGTGGTTTAGTTTTTTCTTTTGGTATTGAATATATTGGTCATGTTCTTGAGAGATTCATGAGAGATTATTGTTTCATTTTGAGTTTAGTATGGGTTGATCAGTTGTAGATTCTCATTGATATTTGGAAAATTGGGTGAAGAACTTGTTGAGATGGTTACTCTTTGGAGGTTTCAACAAAAGGTTTTATGAGTCTTTACCTAGATATGAATGCGAGTTCATGATGGACCTATAGGGTAGATTGTTCTTGGAGTGACTCATGATGACTTGGTTATCCTATAGAAGCATTCTCATTCCTCACTCTTGTCCCACTTGATAAATAATAATCTAAAAGAGGTTTTTGTTCACATGGTTCAGTGTGGTGGACTTGGAAGAGTTATGGTGACATGTTATCAGAGACTATGTAGTGGTTTATGTTGCATGTGTGGATAATTGTGATTGTTCCTTTTTACTACATGGTTGAACTATTTTGCAAACCTTAGTATAAGTGTTGATTGGTAGAATTTGTATGCTATTATCTATTTTCATATTTGATATTACCCATGTAGTGGGAGTTCCTAGATGTGTATGTTCTCCATTGAAATTTTTTATACAAGGATATTCTGATTGCAGTTTATGGGGTGGATATAATATTAGTATGAGTTATAATAATGTTTTAGATACCTTTGAGGTATGGATGATTGGATTGATTAGTATTTGTTGTGGTTTCTATTTCCAATCATGTGGGTTTTAAGTTGGATGTTAGCAATTAGTTGTGGTTGTTGTTCTAACTATTTTGGAACATCCATGTTTGATCTTGTTCTTGGAGGAAGTTTAGACTTTAGAGTTGTGTTATGGTAACATGTTTGAAGTTGGTTACAATGGTGCTTCTATAAATCTCATGAACACAGTGTAGTTGTGACAATAACATGTAGCCTTTTTTAACACTTGGTTTGATGCTTGTGTTCTTTGGATTGGTGTATCTTCACCTTGGCTTGTTCTTTTTTCCATAGGTGAAATACTAGAGGATGACAGGACTTCTTGCTTGATATGGTGGACATCTTGGATGTTGTTGTAAGTATCTTGTTAGTGCACGAGATAATGCTAGATATTCATGTGGTTTTATGGACAACTGTGATAATGTTGTTTTTTTGTTTGGATCCTCACAATTGAAATCATGTTGTTTCTATTGGCTCTTCAATTTTTTTGATAAGTGGGAGAATTTTTGGATTAAGGTGTCTCAACCTTTGAGTCCAAGCATTCATTAATTGATTATTAGGTGCATATTAATTTATCATCATGTATTAAACTTCCTAAGTTGTCATTCACTTTGTGGGTCCTATTGTTGAGATGACATCCTACATGGCAGGTGTTGAGATATGGAAATATACCTATTTTTAAGGAAGCCAACACTCACTCTAGAAGGTCCTAATTTTTAAGAGGACGATTTCACATGTTTCCTTATTGGTGATAAAACTATTTTGGTAACTTCCTATTATAAGTGTGAAATTGTGGGGGTTATTAAATCAATAATAAAACACACAAACATCAATGAGACGTATTGCATTAAAGATTTGAATCATAAACTAATATAATTGCAACAAAACAAATCTCTAAAACCATTCCATTGTTCTTTATTCTCAAGGATCCTTTAAATCATTAGTGCTCTCATATTTGTATATGCACTATGACTAGTTTGGATGACAACCTAAGAAACAAAATGTTGTATAATGCAAGAAATCCAAGTTCCTATATGATAATGGTGATATTGACAATGGATAATGATGCTAGATTATATGATGCAAATGTTGTATACAGTCTAAGATGGTAACTAAAATGAAATTATAAACTAAGACATGATTCTAAATTAACATGATACTACAATGCTCAAATGATAAATGCTAGGTACTCTAAACTCAAACTCTAAATGCTCCAAATGCTCCAATGTTATTCCTGCATAATAAGTTTGCTCAAAGATGTGATGTAAAATGTTGTAGCAAGAGGTTGTATTTATAGGATTTCCAAAAAATCTTGTGATGTGGCAACAACCAATGGTTAAGATTTCAACATGAGAGATGAACGGTGGAGATGGAAGAATCATGGAGGATGTTCCCTTGATCAAGGGCAACATGCCAAATGTATGAGAGAATCAAATGTGTGAGATTTCCAAGTGTCCAAAGTTTGTTTTGGAATTGGTTGAGAATAATGTAATTTAAATATTAGTCATATTTAAATACATGTGACATTTGATGATGTGGCCAAAAAGTGCTATAGACATGTGACTAAATTTGAATTTGAAATTATTCAAACTTAGTGAGAAGATATTTAATTAAATAAAAACAAACTATAGACATTTGTTTATTTAATTAAATTTAGAAGAATGTGGTTTAAGATGAAGAATTTAGAAAAGTGTGAACTATATAAATAAATTGAAAATTTATTTATAAGTAGATGAAATAAAAGGGGTCATTAATTAAATAGCTAGTATTTAATTAATTAATTGTCTTGACCGATTTTAGGTGTATACATTTTTCCCTCTTTAAAGTAATGTGTTTACGCATTGCTTCAAAGAATAATTTTTTTCGATGCCCCAAACGTTGATTTTTAGGTGATGATGAATATATGCCCCCTCAAGAGATAATTCAGTGAATTTTGGAATTTTTAGGATTTTTTGAATTTTTTTGAAAATTTTGATGATTTTTTGATGATTTAATGATGATTTCAAAATTTTACGATCCAAAAGCGATTTGTCTCCCGATAAATGATGTATAAGTCCCCAGGTGATGATTTGATGAATTAAAACCCCTTTGCAAATAAAATAAATCAATGCCACAAAAATCCCACTTAATTAACCTTAAAAAGGTTAAAAAGGATGATTAAAAGTTCATTTGTGCATTTGTAATTTGGAAACTTGAGAGTGATTGATCAATCTAGCAATTTGGAGCAGAATGGTGATCCCCTACCACACACATCGATTCGAGTGCGTCAGACGTCACAACCGCCCAACGGCATACAAACCTCCGATATGTACCCAAAAAAAACTCCTTGTAATTTGTGCAATTCATTTTTCCCTCCTTTTTCATGTTTAAAATTTAGTTTAAAATTTGCTAGCACATAGAACACTTGATGTAGCACATAGATTAACTATTCTAGTGCATAGGAAACTTTAGTGCATAAGGTTAGTTGTCTAGTGCATTGAATGATTGTTCTAGTGCATTGGTAGATTTAACGCATAGATGAGATACTTTAGCACATTGAGTGAATGATATAGTGCATTGGTAGATGTAGCGCATAGGTGAAATAGTTTTGCGCATTGGATGAATGATGTAGTGCATAGGAAACTTTAGCGCATTGATAGAGGGGTCTAGTGCATCGATGAAATTTGTTGGCGCATTGGATAGTTCAACACATAGAAACTTTGTTTTGGCGCATTGATGAATTTTTCTAGCACATTGATATTTTTAGTGCATTGAAGCATTGTTCTAGCGCATTGGTGAAATTTAGACTAGATTGATGATTTTTTTATTAGAATCCTTGATTTCGATGATGTTTGACTCCATCAACCTTTGATTTGATGATGATTGATGATGTTGATAGATTAGATGTCCATTGATCTCATGATAGGTGAGATTCAATGATTGATATTGATAATTGACCTCATGATAGGTGATGATCAATGATAGTTTGATTGATTGATTGACCTCATGATAGGTGAGGATCAATGATAGTTTGATTGATTGATTGACCTCATGATAGGCGAGGTGTGTTGATAGATTGATTGATAAACCTCATGATAGGCAAGGTTGGATGATAGATTGATTGATAAACCTCATGATAGGTGAGGTTGAATGATAGATTGATGCTCATGAGATTTGATCAAAGTCTCACCAGAGCTAATTAGATTGATAGGCTAATTGATTTTGATTGATTGACAAGATTACTGATTTGTGATATTTTGTGATGATAGGAACCTTTGACAAGTCTGCAGATTCGAGAGCATTTCCCCAGGATGTGGGATTTGATGCCCCACCTAGTGCAAGGGGAGGTGGACGTTATTGCATGAAACAGATTGTCCTCTTTGATAGATATGCCCTAGATTAGGATTAACAGGGGTCTATTGACAGCTTTAATAGAGAGGTGGCATAGTGAGCATAACACCTTTCACCTACCCACCAGTGAGATGACAGTGACTCCAGAGGACATCTATCAGATTCTGCGGATACCCGTTGTTGGAGAGTTGGTCTTATATGATTCTACTAAGCAGGGTGGGACTAATGCACTACGCAAAGTATTTGAGGATGATCAGATATGTGGCTATGAGATTCCTTGGAGAGAGATGGTGGATGCTTATGCCACATTTCCATGTGTACTTGTTGGATTCATTGGAGGGTTCCTTTGTATTGATCGCATGTCAAAGGGACTTTCAATTGGATGGGGTAGGATTCTTGAGAGCATGATTTCTCAGGGTACTAGATATGCCTGGGGATGTTGCATGCTTGCCCATTTGTACCATGATTTACATTAGGTTGTCTATCTTCGCAGGGCCAGTTTGTCAACATGAGTCACATTGCTTTAGATCTGGGCATGGGAGCATGTAGCGGTCACACAGCCAGTTGGAGAGAGACAATGTCCTACCATGAGACCCTATGTTCATGCTTATGCAGGTCCAGTTGTTCAGCCTAGGCTAGGAAAACTAGAGTATTGGAGGAGAGTACTTGATGATTTAGAGTTAGTGACATGGGGGCCTTATCTTGAATTTGAGTAGTGGCCAAAGGATGACACTGAGATGCCATTTTTGTGCTAGTCTATGTACCTGATTGGTCAAACAAAATTCACCATTGAGAGATTCTTCTTGTTGAGGGTACTGAGGTAGTATGGTAGAGTGCAAAGAATGCCCCAGGGAGTGGCCCATTATGCTCAAAGACGAGTGGTTGCGATAGAGTGGGGACCTATTTTGTCATATGATGTAGCAGTTGCAGCATTCCAGGGTCTACAGGCCATCATTTGGGATGTTCATCTAGAGATCATTGAGGCTCCAATATCATAGGAGAATGCACAATATATTTTCTTACATCCCTTCCCACAAATCACCAGCCTAGATGAGTTAGTGCCATTGTTGGATGATGTAGAGAGAAATGTAGTACATGGGCATAAACAGAGGAGAGACGAAGGAGATGAGGAGGAGGAGGAGGCAAAGAGTAGTGATGAGGGGGATGGACATGGAGATGATAGTGATGGGGGTGATGGAGATGGGGACGATGGAGATAGAGGTGATGATGGTGGAGGAGATGAGGGTGGTGGCAGCCCCACTTTTGATGTTCAAGACTTTAGAGTGCCTCGTAAGAGGCAATCATTAGTTGCGGCATCCTAGCAGCATGTGGAGATCAGGCTACCCTCACAGTAGTAGCAGACTCAAATTTCTACATTACATGTGTAGGTACATACATTGTAGGGCTAGCTAGAGCAGGTACATGCTTTGCTAGCATAGGCTCATGGATAGATTACTATACTGACGGTAGAGAGGGATGCTATGAGACAACAATGTGTGCAGGCATAGGGACAACTTACACAGGTCTAGGCCCAGGCACATGCATAGGAACAAATGCAGGGGAAAATTGCTACACTCACTATCGAGAGGGATAGCCTAAGACTGCGGGTTGATCAGGTAGAGGGACTCACTGAGAGACTACAATAGGTTGTAGAGGTTATTGGTACAAAAGACTATTTTAGAGAGGTACATCGTACCACCCAAGAGGCCGAGTTCTATAGACTGAGATATCATGAGGTTGTTCTGCCAGAGCGGCGAGAGAGTTTTGCATAGTCTCGGTTAGGTAGGTCCCAATTGCGGACTATGAGCAGAGGTGTGACACAATCGCTTCTAAGAGATCCTTAAGACCCTGGTGTAGGTATGTCTGGTGTAGGAGGTACTAGTCCAATGATGCCAACACCATCTGGGGGGAGCATGACATAACTCCGATGTGATGATAGATTTTTTGTATTTTGGGACATGATGTATACCGCATGATTCAGTTGAGACACTATGATATACTGCCATTTTTTATATTGATGTATCTCTTTATACCTTTGGATATCCTAGTACACTTTGACATTATGATTTTGAGGTTATATGATATGTGGCGATGATTTATTGATCTATGTGTTTATATGATTTATGATGGATGCATTTTATTTATGCTTTATGATGCTTATGTGATGTTCTATATGTTGATGGTCTGATATGCTATGGATGCAAATGATGAAACATGTTTTATGATTCTATGATCCTTTATGAATGATGCTTATATGATACATGTGATGGATCTTATTATGCTAATGAAATGTGATGCATTTTATGTTTATGTACTTTTCTAATGCAAATAGATGATGTAATGAATGATGAATGATGGATGAAGTGATGGCGTATAGTTCTATGTGTTTATGATGTTTATATGATGATGATCAAGATGATTATGCAATGATGATATGATAATGCATGATTGATGATTCTATGTGCTTTATGGATGATGTTTTATGCTATGTGAGATGAATTTGATTATGCAAATGATGTGTGATGTTTATGTATGTTCATGTGATGATTATGTTGATCCAATTAGTTCTTTGTCAGTCTTGTATTTGAGTAATAACAAATTCATCTTCACTTCTGGTTTTAGATGTTCGTAAAATGGAATTATATTTTTACCAGTCATGTTCTTCAACAACTTTTTCTTCTTGGAAATATTACTTTGTTGGATATGTCTTTCAATCTTCTTAATGGACTATTTCCTTAATCCATTAATAATAGATTAAATGATTGTGATTATGCAAGTGAGATGCAATGCACTGCTTTTTGTGTTTTCTGATGTGGATATTATTGATGTAATGCATGGATGGATGAATGATGTGAGAATTCTTTCTAATGTATGCAAATGATGATACAACTAATGTGCAACTATATGAGAATGGTGTTTTTGGTAATTTCAAATGTACTCAATCCATTAATGCTAGATATATCATCATTGTGAAAATTTTTCATCCTTGGAAAACCCATAAATACAGATGCAACACTGATATGAATGCAATCTACCTTAACCATGCAGATCTAATATGCCAAGGTTGTCATCGTAACATCCAATTTGTCGTGCTTTTTATCATCATTGAGCCTTTAAAATGTTGAAAGTGAGTACAAACATCAATAATATAATTAGACCATGATGACCTGAGTACTACTTCCATGATTTTTGATAGTGCTAGTTAACGCAAGCATCTAGGTATAATTGAACCGAGATGACTTGAGTATTTCTTGTGTAAATAGACAAGAGTGAATCATTTTCCTACACAAATTTGGAATGTCATCAATGATACTTTGTAGAGCATGTCCCATGATAATTTTCATAGTAATAATGATCAACTCATAGACAACAGACAAAGAAAAATCATACTCCTTCCTGGCTCCTCTAGTTCAATACATCATCGAGGTGATCCAAAGATATGATGATAAAAATAAAAGTACAATAGTTGAACATTCATGCTAACATGATGAAGCCATGATTCAGAAGAACATCATCCATTTAAAGTTTGTTTTTGGTTTGATTGATTTGGCTGTTTGATTTGGATGGTTGATGTGTTACTGATGGTGATTGATGTTCAATGTTGAGTTGCACCATGATCATTGTGTTTGTTGTGTTATCTGACTATTGTTTGCTTGTTGGTTTAAGCTCAAAGTTTATTGCCTCCAGCGAGTTTAGGATTTTTCCCCCAGTCTAGGGTGAGACACGACTGCGACACCAGGATATGTACATGATG
The DNA here is from genome assembly GCA_007258455.2 of Sequoia sempervirens. Lineage (NCBI taxonomy): Eukaryota > Viridiplantae > Streptophyta > Pinopsida > Cupressales > Cupressaceae > Sequoia > Sequoia sempervirens. Next base: position 36,924,518 of record VDFB02072274.1, read on the forward strand.
CTTTTTGATGATAAGCAAATTGATGGTGAAAGCGAATGGCGAAAGAAAATGGTTGACATGCTCAAATATATGGAAAGGATAACCTATCACAAATAGCGCCTATTGCCAAGTTTTTACTACTTGTTTTTATTGCACTTGTTCAGATTTTTCAGATTTTTTTTATTTTTCACTTTTATTTTTGTATTTTTCTCTTTTTCTGAATTTTTTGATTTTTTGTTGTTACCATGGTGCCTGTTTTCTAGGTTTTCATCAAGGCAACCATTTTTTTAGGACTTTTTCTGATGTTTTTGTATTTTTTCAGGACTTTTTCTGATGCACTGGATGAGTCAGGTGTAGATTTTCTTGAGATGCAGGCTATTGAGGGGTTCATCAAACAAATCCCCTTCAGGTGTAGACAACTGATATGCTCCTGATCTGAAGACTGATACAACAACAAAGGGACCTAGCTAGTTTGGTTCAAATTTCCCCTTCTTTTCTCAATCATGTTGATTGCGGGGATTTTCTTTCAAGACTAAGTTACCCACCTGAAATGTTCTAGGCTTTACTCTATGATTGTAACTTCTGGATATCCTCTATTGATAGGACTTTAGGTGATTAAATGCATGCTAATGGCATTCATCCAACAGTTCCAACTCTTGTAACTTAGAGACCTGATAGTCTTCATCTGAAATGATCCCCTTCAGTGACACACAGAGTGATGGTAGCTCAACCTCAATAGGTAGAATGGCCTCTGATCCATAGAATAGATCATAGGGTGTGGCTCCTGTCGGGGTGTGGATGTTGGTTCGATAAGCCCAAAAATCAGGGTTCAATTGAATGTGCCAATCACGCCCAACATCATTGAAAATTTTCTTCAAGATTTTCAGGATGGTTTTGTTTGAGGCCTCTGCTTGGCCGTTTCCTTGAGGATAGTAAGGTGTAGAAAACTGATGTTGGATATGAAACCTCTCACAAAGTTCTTGAATATCCTAATTCTTGAAGGGTTTGTTCTTATCTGTGATGATGGATTGAGGAATGCCATATCGATAGATGATATAATTCAAGATGAAGGACACGATTTGTTTTCTTGTGATGGTGGTCAAAGGAACAACTTCAATCCACTTTGTAAAGTACTCCATGGCTGTGATGATGAACTTGTGTTTGTTGGATGAAGATGGATGAATCTTACCTATAAGATCAAGACCCCATTGAAAAAAAGGTCATGTTGATGTGAAAGGTTGCAACTCTTTTGCTAGTGCATGTATCAGGTTTCCATGAACTTAACATTTTTGGCACTTTTTGACATATTGAAATGACTTCTCCATATTCAACCAATAATACCCCAAACATAGGAGTTTCTTAGCTAAAGTTAGGCCACTTGAATTTGTGCCACAAATACCTTCATGAACCTCACACAAAGCGGTTTCAGCCTCGTTATGTTCAAGACACCGAAGGAGAGTACCATCAAGACCTCGTTGATAAAGTACATCGACTATCAGGGTATTTCAAGAAGCTTGTTGGATAAAATTTCATTTTTGGTTTCGAGATAAATTGGGTGGGAGGGTATTGTCTTTTAGATAGGTTTAGATTTTCCTATAGATAGAAGCGTCAGCCTCGATTAGATGGTAGATGACTTGGGATTTGAGGTTTTCATAGGCAAGGTTAAACAATTGTTCCACCATGAACTCATAACAGGATCATTTTTTAGGTATTTGCAAGAGAGAAGCAATGGTTGCCATAGCATCAATAGCTTTGTTGTCGCCTTTAGGAATCTGTACAAATTTGATCTCCACAAAGTAATTTTTGAATTCATCAACCATTCTTTTATATGGCATCAGTTTATCATCTTTTGTTTGGTAATCATCATTCACCTAGTTAATGGCTAGTTGGGAATCACCATAGACATGCAACTTTGTGATCTTCCACTCGACAACTACTTTGATTCCAATGATCAATGCTTCGTACTCTATTTTGTTGTTAGTGTATGGAAATATTAACCTATAGGACTTTGGAATGGTGTGTCCTTGAGGTGTGACAAACAATATTCCTGCACCTAATCCATGTTGTGTGTAAGATCCATCAAAGTATAACATCCATTGTTGTGTTGACACTATTAGGGCATCAACATCTAGAAATTCAATGCTCATTGGATGATCATCTTGTAATGGTGCTTTCGCTAGTTGATTTGCTATGGCTTGACCTTTGATTTCTTTTCTGTCCACATACTGGATATCAAACTCCCTCAATATCATTACCCACTTGGCTAGTCTTCCTGTTAGAGCATCTTTGCTGAGTAAGTACTTCAATGGATCAATTTTTTCTGAGTTTGATGGTGTGAGTCAACATGTAATGTCATAGCTGTTGGGTAGAAAATACTACCGCCAGACAAGCCTTTTCAATAAAGGTGTAGTTGATCTCATAACCATTCAAGATCCTGCTAGTGTAATAAATTGCCTTCTCTTTTCCCATGGAATCTTCCTATGCCAGCAGGGCGCCCAAAGATACTTTAGTTGTTGCAATGTAGAGTATTAATGGTTTTCCTTTAGTTGGAAGCACCAGTATGGGTGGTGACATCAGATACTGCTTTAGTTGATTAAAGGTTGCTTCACACTTTTCATCCCATTTGAAAGAGACATTCTTGTGTAGTAAGTGAATGAAAGGATGAGTTTTATCAACCAGTTGTGCAATGAACCTCCTAATAGATTGGAATATTACTTGTAAAGACTTGAGTTGGTTGATATTCTTGGGAGGAGATATCTCCATGAGAGCTTTGAATTTTGCAGGGTCCACCTCAATGCCTTTAGATGATACTATATATCCCAAAAGTTTGGCTGATGTCACACCAAATACACATTTCTTAGGGTTTAACCTCACATTGAATTTCTCTAGTCTGGTGAAGATCTTTTCTAAAATTTCTAGATGTCCCTCTCTAGTAAATGATTTTTGCAAAAAGTCATCTACATAGTCTTCCGTAAAGATGTGCATCATGTCATGGAAGATGGCGGTCATCGCACATTGATAAGTATTCCCAACATTTTTCAATTTGAAAGGCATTGTGTTCTAGGAAAATGTGCCCCAAGGACATGTGAAAGTAGTTTTCTCTTGGTATTTTGGTGCTATCTTTATCTGGTTGTAACTTGAAAATCCGTCCATAAGTGAGAGCATGGCATGACCCGCTGTCAAATCTATGATGATGTCAATGTTAGGCAAAGGAAATTCATCTTTCGGGAAAGCCCTGTTAAGATCGTTGAAGTCTGTACATATCCTGATGCTTTTGTCTAGTTTTGAAACTAGCACAATATTAGATATCCACTTAGCATAGTCAATAGGTCTGATAAATCCCACATCCAATAGCTTTTTCAATTTAGCTTTCACCAAGAGGGCAATATGGGGATGCATTTTTCTCAACTTTTGCTTCACTGGTTTCACTCTAGCTGGTAGCGATAAATGATGCATGATAAGTTTTGGATCTATACCTAGCATGTCAGCATAGGACCAAGTAAAGTTGACTTGTCATTCTTCAAAAAACTTAGTGAAGCTTGGTTTTTCTACCTCTATCATGGACGCTGCTAGATGTAGAGTCTTGATTGTTTCAATTGTGCCAACATTGATGGATTCTATAGGTTCAATCAGCACTGACGATCTCTCATGATAGTGCTCGGTAAGAGTGTCAAATCTCCCATCTTTTGGTGCATCAGAGAGGTTTTCATCGTCAGATGCACTCTTTATTTTTACTTTTTCTTGATCTAATGCTCCCATTAAATGGTTTTCACCATTAGATCAATTTTTGATATTCATTGTTTTACAGCTGAGAGATTTGGCACTCCCTTTTTCTGAAGCTTCGTTATGAGATTTTCTGGTGGAACATGTTTCAGGAGTGTCATAGCAAAGGAAATTCACAATGGTGTCATTGTTTGGAAAGACAGGTATGTCAAGCAGCTCATTTTGGTCCCAGTCAATCGATTTAGGGTGTATCAACAACAAGGAATCGTCAGATTGGCTAAGGTCAAAAGGGGTAAGTGTCATGATGGAAACATTGTTAATGTGTTCAATAGCAATATCGAGGTCTATGATGTTACTCTCTTCCAAAGTATCTATCTCGCTTGAAGCATGATTGTCTTCAATTGAGTCATCGATATGTTGTGATCTAATTTCAAGTGGTCTAGAACTTGAGCTTTGACCCTCCATACATGTTGGTGTATACTTTTGTATCACATCAATTTCCTTATCATGACAAGACTCTTCAGAGAGGGAATCCCATTCGTATTCATTGGAATCCATTTCAGAACTATCTCTCAATTGAAGGATTCTCTCAACAACTTGTTGCCTGGTTTCTTCTTTTGTTTCTTCTCTGTATCCTAGTCCCATCTTGTCCTTTGAATTTATGGTGATGGGTTGTATTGGTTCTATGATTCCTTATTTTCTTTTACCAATAGGACCTTTTCCCTCATATCCCATCTTTTCTAGGATTGTTTTCCCTTTGCCATATTGCTCTATTTGTACATTTGAAGTGGATGCTTGTGATGCTTCATCATCATTGTATAACTAGTTTAAAACCTCCTTGTCTTCTAATTCATCCACTAAGGTGCCTACTCTTACAAATTTTCCATCAAAGAGGGTGGTTTGTTGTGATGATTGTTGTCTTGATGTTGATGGCTGCCCATATGACTTAGGAGAAGATGCAAGTTGTGATAAACATAAGGATTTCTCAAATGAGTATTCCCCCATTCATTTGTCTTTCAATTGGATCTTTTCAACCTATTTTGATAAGGCATTGAGTTGTCTTTCATGATCTGATGGAGTAGAATTACCAATACCTTTTTATTTTTACTAATCCTTTACCTCGGGTTAATTTGACAAAGAATTTGATGTACTTTCGTTACTTGATGGGGTGGAATCACCGATACCCTTATCCTTTGACTGGTCCTTTTTCTCAACCCACTTTGAGAAGGAATTTAGTTGTCTTTCATGATTTGATGAACTAGGCGTTGTAGCTTCCCTGTTGTGTGGCACAAAAGTATCTTGGGTTGTTTTGAGTGTGTTGCAATAGTGGGGGTTGTTGGAATCAGCTGCAATAGTGATTTCTTTCCCATTGAAAGGAAACTTCAAACACTGATGATATGTTGATGGTATTGCTTGCATCTCATGAATCCAAGGACGTCCCAAGAGTATGTTGTATGTTAACTACTTGTCCAACACTTGGCAGATTATGTCTTTGACAACCGGTCCCACTTGAATGGGTAGCACAATCGACCCTTGGGAAGATCTCTCCTCATCATCATAGGATTTTATAGTGATTTTCCTTCAAGGATCAATAGCATTCTCTGAATATCCAAGTGCATAGACAAGTTTCAAAGTACAAATATTTAGGCCAATTCCTCCATCTATTAAAACATGTTTGATGCGGTGTTTGTGGATTAAGAACTCAATGTGGAGGGAAACATTATGTGGATGGGTGATTGATACATCATCATGCTCATAAAATGATAGGCAATGAGGTGCGGTCAAGTATCCCACCATAGCCTGAAATTGGAAAACTTCCAGATTATTTGGTACCGTGGTGGCTACTAGAGCTTGCTCTGGGATTTCTTTGTGAGCAGGTGAAATCTTGAGGAGTTCCAATATGGATATTTGTGTTGGTATTTTCTACAGTTGGCCAACTATGTTGTATTGAGTTGCAAGGGTAGTAGTTATTTTGGATGCAGAGGAGGAAACAAATCCTTTCAATGCCACTTTAGCTTTCTCTCTTGTGATTGTATTGATTGGTGAATTGTTTTGGTTCTCTTTGATTTTAATAACATTGATTTGATTGTCACTTGCAGCAATGTTTGTGATCAAATTTATCAGCACAATGTCATTAATTTGATCTGGTTTGGTGTTAATTTCATGGTGATGAATTTCATTTGTAACAATGTTTCTTTGGCCCTTGATTTTGATGTCCTTTTTTTGATGTTCAACTACCTCAACATAATGAATGGTAGAATCATAAACATAATTAAATTTTTTTCCTTTGGATTTTGATGAAGAGGACTCCCCTTTTTCGTAGTTTGGTAGAGGGTTCTTGAATGCTCCATGATCATTGTTTGTTTGGGGTCCTTCTAAAAATATGGTCTTGTTGTCAATCAAGTCTTGTATCAAATGTTTCAATTGCATGCACTCATTGGTTTTATGTCCTTTGTTTATGTGAAAGTCACAATAATGTGCATCATTCCACCATGGAGGTTTAACTTGTGGTTCCCAATTTCTTGCCTTTGGTAATGTTATAACCTTGGTTGCAAGAAGCTCCTTTAATGTTGATTCTAATGATTGTCCCAAAGGTGTGAATCTTCTTCGATTGGAGGATGTTCGATATTGTGGTCTTCTAGATTTAGCATTACCTTGATTGTTGTTTTGATTGACATTTTGGTTTTTTTGATTGTTGGTTGGATTATTGTTTTGATTAGTTTTGGTGGCAACTGTTGTTAAGTTGAATACTAGTTTTGCATTTTGTGTTTCAGCTGCACCATCATTGTTACTAGCATTTTTGTTTCATTGCCAAAACTTTGGTTTATCATTGCTGTTATAATAGTTGGAGGAGCTTGACGCATTGTTTTCATTGTAAATAATATGACTCCTCTTTTGACCAAAGCTTCTTCAATTTTAATCCCATTTTCAATTAATTTTCAAAGGTAGGTGGGCATTGTAATTCCAATCTGTAGCCCATCTCGTCATTTAGGTTATCAATAAAGATTTCCATCTTTTCCTTTTCAGGTACAGGACAAGAATATCTTGTAAATAACCTTCTCCATTTTTGTAGAAAAGTGAGGAATGATTCACCCTTTTTCTGCTTCAAGTTGCAAAGGTCTTTCATTGTTATATCATGTTGGATGTTATAAGAGTATTGGGTGATGAACTTGTTAACCAATTCTTCAAAGGTTTTAATTGGTGGTGCAAGTTTGGAAAACCATTCAAGGCATTGTCCACCTAGGCTGCATGGAAACAATCTCATCAAGTAAGCTTCTTCGTGGGAAAATTCAAGACTCATGGTTCTAAATTCCCTCACATGATCTATTGGATCAGTTTTACCATTGTATTTATCATACTTTGGGAATTCACAATGTTTGGGAAAAGGAATCATGTTGATATCTTGATCAAAAGGATATGGGAAAATGTCTTGTATCAAGTATCGTTTTGAGGTTCCCCTTTGCATGTCAAGAATTTTTTGTTGGAGGTTTTCCATTTGATGAGTTAAGGAAATCACTTGTTTTGTATCTTGTGCATCATTTTCAAGCTTTTTACAAGGTGCTTTTAATTGATTAACATCAAAGTCATTAGGCAATTTGACACCTTGTTTAGCCAACATTAGTAAGTATTTTTCCCCATTTCTTTAAAAAATGTTTTCTAAGCACTTGTGGAAATTTGGATCTTGTTTAACATGTTGAATGTCTTCCTCAGTTATTTCTTCACCTTCAGTGTTGTGGATTCCATGGAAAGGATTTTCTTCAAGTTCAACCATGGTGTTTTGAGTTTCGATGTTTTGTGTTTCGAGCTCCTTTTCCTTGAGTTTCTACTTTTGTAATCTTGTTTGAATGGGCATGCAAGTGTTATAATCTAACTAAAATTTGATCTTTGTTTGGAAGAGTTCCAAGGATGAAAAACTAAGTCAAATAGAATGACAAATTCTATTGATGAGACTAAGTTTAATCTGATTATACAACTTTGTTTCATGATGAAAGGATGACAAATCCTAATGATGAAACTTAGCTTAACAATCAGAAATATGACGAGTTTGATGATTTAGGCACTTTGAGATGTTAGATCTTGGTTTAGTTTGAAGAATTCCCCTTGTAGAAGTTAGTTTTAACAAGTTTATACTCTGTGGCATCTGAGCTGGGATGAAAAGATTCTGAATTCTAGTTCAAACTATGAAACAGGGGATAAATTTAACTCTCGGGTTTTGCATTTAATGGATGCGCTAAAAGACTACACAGATGCGCTAAAATAGAGAATGGATGCGCTATTAAATTGCATAGATGTGCTATAACAGTGAGTGGATGCACTATAAGAATGCTTAGACATGCTATAAAAATATCTAGATGTGCTAAAATGGTGAATGGATGTGGTATAACAGTGAGTGGATGTGCTATAAGAATGCTTAGACGTGCTATAAAATTGTCTGGATGCACTAAAACAGTGAATGGATGTGCTATAAGACTACTCAAACATGCTATAAAAGTACCTGGATGTGCTAAAATAGTGAATAGATGCACTGCCATATTGCACAGATGTGCTAGAAGATGGAGTAAATGCGCTGGAATAGAGGATAAATGTGCTAATCTAGAAATTTTCAATGTTTTTGATAGTCTGTCTAGTTTTTTTAATCCACGGATCTAAATGTTTCCAAGGAATGATTAAATGGAGAATGAGTTTTGCTTGGTTTCCAGTTTGCAAGTTGTGAGAATGAAGTGTTCAAATGGATGATTTCTTGAATTATGACTTCAAACATAGCAGCAAGTTGTCAAATAGTTGTGTCAAACTTAGTAACTAAACATTGAGTGTATTCAAGAATCTGGTCTGATTCTTTTGATTTCCACAGGTATAACATAAGAGAAGAAAATTCAAGCACTTTTCTATTCTCAAGGGTCACTTAAAATACCACAGCCCACATCTTAAAACCATGTCAGCTCACACAGCCCTGTCACCCCCTAGAGAGTGCCTATGTTTTTGCCTTTCCTGGATCTTAACCAAAGCCAAATCCTCCAATTTTGGCCAGTAATCTCTGATGGTTATATGGTGAGTGTCTTGGGGGAAAATTCTTCCCTCCCCTTACACTGTGATATAGAAAGTGTTCGGAAACTGACCCAGTTGGCTTCTACACTAGAGTTCATGCTAAGGGTTTCCATTCAATGCGAAAATAGATAATATCCCTTAGGATACCTCCCAACCTTTAGAACAAAAGGATTTGGGGATGGTTATCTTGCACACTACCGTTGAATTACAGAATTTCCCCGAATTCACTTTTGATTATAGTGGGTTGGAAAACCTGGCTTTGGTTGTTCCCACTTAGGTCATTCCCATAGGGTGAGTACTTTTTCCCACTATAGCAAGCCTTCTAAAGGTGTTAATAAAGCATAAAATAGTGAGTCTAGCATTCTGATCACCTAGTTAAGGGGAGAGCATAGGCCTATCACTTTAAGCATGAAAGACAAGGGGTTCTTTAACCTTTTAATTAAACTAGGTTGCTAATTTAATCAAAAGAAAGCATTCAAATAACTCCATCTCCTGCATACATCATTAGTAGTTGCATAAGTTTGTCTTTGACCAGTGTATAAAAGTACCTGCAAGAAGAAAACATCAATTAGTTCTCAGGATTTTAATATTTTGCAAATTTAAACCGATGTGCTAAAATAGTCATTGTATGTGCTAAAACATCAATGTGCTAAAAGAACTATCCAATGCGCTAGAAAAACTAATGGATGCGCTAAAAGAACAACTTAATGCATTATAACATATATTGAATGTGCTAAAAGAAAGATCGAATGTGCTTAACGACTCCTTGTATGTGCTAAAACAATTGTTGGATGCAACAAAAGGTTCTTTGGATGTGTCGTAACAGATATCAGATGTGCTGAAAGATTTTTTGTATGCGTCGTAACAGAAATCAAATGTGTTGAAAGATTTGTCGTATGCACCGAAAGAACTCACGGTCACGCTAAAAGATCACGTCCAAAATATGCGAGACAACTTTTCCAGAAAACATTAATAAAAGGGGGGATGGGCCCCATGGTGGGCACCAAATTATGTAAGTGTGAAATTGTGGGTATTAGTAAATCAATAATAAAAAACACAAACATCAATGAGACATATTACATTAAAGATTTGATTCATAAACTAATATAATTGCAGCAAAATAAATCTCTAAAACCATTCCATTGCTCCCTATTCTCAAGGATCCTTTAAATCATTAGTGCTCTCAAATTTGTATATTCACTATGACTGGTTTGGATGACAACCTAAGAAATGAGATGCTATATAATGCAAGAAATCCAAGTTCTTATATGATATTGCATGATGCAAATGATAATGGTGATATTGACAATCGATAATGATGCTAGATTATATGATGCAAATGTTGTATACAAGCTAAGATGGTAACTAAAATGCAACTATAAACTAAGACATGATTCTAAATTAAAATGATACTACAATGTTCAAATGATAAATGCTAAATACTCTAAACTCAAACTCTAAATGCTCCAAATGCTCCAATGTTATTCTTGCATAATAAGTTTGCTCAAAGATGTGATGTAAAATGTTGTAGCAAGAGGTTGTATTTATAGGATTTCCAAAGCATCTTGTGATGTGGCAGCAACCAAAGGTCAAGATTTCAACATGAGAGATGAACGGTGGAGATGGAAGAATCATGGAGGACGTTCCATTGACCAAGGGCAACATGCCAAATGTATGAGAGAATCAAATGTGTGAGATTTCCAAGTGTCCAAAGTTTGTTTTGGAATTGGTTGAGAATAATGTAATTTAAATATTAGTCATATTTAAATACATGTGACATTTGATGATGTGGCCAAAAAATGTTGTAGACATGTGACTAAATTTGAATTTGAAATTATTCAAACTTAGTGAGAAGATATTTAATTAAATAAAAACAAACTATAGACATTTGTTTATTTAATTAAATTTAGAAGAATGTGGTTTAAGATGAAGAATTTAGAAAAGTGTGAACTATATAAATAAATTGAGAATTTATTTATAAGTAGATGAAATAAAAGGGATCATTCATTAAATAACTAGTATTTAATTAATTAATTGTCTTGACTAATTTTAGGTGTATACACCTATGTTCACTTGACAGTCTCAGTTAGCAGCTTTTATATCAGAACTGGAGAGGAATAAATCAACTTTTAGCTTTATCTTCTTTAGGTTCCCAAGATATAGATAAGATATGGATAGGATATGGGTAAGATTTTTTTCTTGAATATGAATGCCCAAGATGAGGATAAGGTTGTTTTTGGATTAGTAGGTTGAGTTAAAGCTCATGTTTTTTTAGCTTTTACAAATATTGAGGATGTTTTTTTAAGCATCTATCTTGGTGCTCTATAAATATGAGAGTTTTCTTGAGGAGTTATGAAGCTAATTTTTCATTGCAGGGTTATGCTTTCGGATATCCTCTAGAGAATAACAAGATGTAAATCTCCATGTTAATGCTTAGAGCCTGCAAGTGTATTGTAATAAGATTAAATGTAGATAGATATAGTAGTTCAATACTTTGGAGTGTAGTATTTTTTACTCGAAAGGGTTTTTCCCATGTATATTGATATTTCTTCTCTTCTATCTTTTGTCCTTCTATTCTTCTTATTTCATGTTCTTAAAGTATTAATTTGCATGCTATTATGTTGTTGAAATTTACTCAGATCTGTAAACTACACTATATTTCCTCTAATAGTTAATGTATGGGAAATAAACTATGTTAGTTTCCAATTTAATGACTCAACACTATGTTTTTTTATTGAGTAGTTGAAATATGCTTTAAAAAGAAACATAAGATACTAAAGGTGCATATTGGTTCTTAGAAGTCCTTTGATGCAAGAGCATCTAGGCGAATTGAAAATCAACAACAACCAAAAATATGTATTTTATTTTCATGTTTATTTTTTGCATTTTGGTGTGGGTTGGAGCTTCAAGAGCATCTTTTGGAGTGTTTGAAGGATAAAATATTCATTTACCAATACTTGTACTTCATTTCAAAAATTAGAGGTAAACAATGTATTTAATGTGATTTTGAAATATTATATTATATAATTTCAAGGCTAGAAGGGTTTAAGGGGTCCATTGGCGTGTTATAAGGAACTTGAAAATAAAAATTAATGTTCATTTTATCAATTTTGATGCCAATAAAAGTTTCATAAGGAAATTGACCTTTGGCATTCCATTCTTGTCTTATTGGGTGCTTAAAATGGAGGGAAAGATAGTGATTTTTGGAAAAATAATGAATGACTCTTCAATTACCAAAGGAGCGCAACTTAGTTTTGTATTTTATTCATTTTTCAAAGGTCTATACATTAGAAGGGTATTTGATATGGTAAAGAAACATTAAAAACACATTTCGGAAGCAAACTATGTCTTTATTTCACTCTTTATGAAGGAATTTTAGAGGTCAAGTTGAGGGAAATGAAAGAGAAGATTTGGGAGCCACTTTTGGGTGCTTTGTAAGGGTGTATGAACATATAAAATTGTTGGAAAATATGCCTCAATCTCACAGGCTGAAACCTTTGAGAAAGCATGGTCGTTGTGACATTCATGTTGTCTGGCCGACTGTCAGTTTAGTAACCTTGCGTTTTGCTCTTGTCACTGAGACTTTGCTTCTGTCTTGCCGACTGATGATGTCACTGTGATTTGTGGCCTTCACTATAACCTTCTGCCGAGTGGAGACCTCTAGCCAATGGTTTGGTCTAGTGGATGTCAGGGAGACTCATGGCGACTGGATCATCAAGGTAACTCATATGTGTCAGAATGATGTCTCGGCGACGATAGGAAGTCTTGCCAATATTGGCATGACCTTTGGTCTGTCTGGCCGATGTGGAAATCAACATGACTTGCTTCTATCAGCATGTAGTCTTGGTGACCGGGAGATGTCTCGGTGAATGGAGTTATTGGTATGAGCTGAAGGCTTCGCTATGAAGTCTTGGCGATTGGAATTTGTCTCACTGACGATGTGGGATGTATTTGGCATAACTCCTGGTGAAAGGTAGGCTCAGGGTAACCTGGAGACTTCGGCGTGAAGTCTTAGTGATAGGTGTTGGTCTTGCCGACAGGGATGCAACTGAAGTCATCGGTGTAGCTCTCGGTGCCTGGTGAAAGGTCTTAGAGAAGTCAAATGTCTTGCCAACTCGACAAGACATGAGCGCTCGGTATGTGGTCTCGGCGAAAGACATAAATCTTGCCGACTGGTGAATGTAGTGCTCGGGGTGACTTAAGACCTTGGTATAAGGTCTTAGCGAAGACGATAAGTCTCACCAACTCTCTGATGCTTTAGTATGACATGTTCGCTCGGTGTGATGTCTTGGCGAAAGATGAATTTCTTGCCGACTATCGAGCACCGCGGTGTAACTTGAAGGCATCGGTATGATGTCTTGGTGAAGAGTGATTGTCTTGCCAATGGGAAACCTGATGTCGGTATGACTCTTGGTGACTGCTCAGTGTTCGGTATAACATGAAGCACTCGGTGTGATGTCTTGGCAAAAGATGATTGTCTCACCAAATGGAATACTCATGTCGGCATGACTTGAAGACTTCGGTATGAAGTCTTGGAAAACTGCGGGTGTCTTGCTGATGGAAATCTAGCATCGATATGACCTTTGAACTTCAGTATGATGTCTCATCAAATGGCGATTGTCTTGCCGATGAGAATGCTGAGGTCGATATGACTTGGAGTCGTCAGTGTAATGTCTAGGCGAAGAGCGATAGTCTTGCTGACTAATGAACTCTTTGGAATACCTTGTGATCTTCGATGTGAGGTCTTGGCGACATGGCGAAGTCTTAGCGATAGCTCTCTAGACTTGATGTAATCTCTTGCCGATGGAGATGACTCTTGGCGACAACATGTAAATGGGTATTGTGGCATTGGGGAGACACTTCTAGTGTCTAACTAACATGCGACACAAAGTTGATCGCTATTGACTGAGTGAAGTCTGTCCTACGTGGTATGACTTGGACAAATCAGAGGAAGTGAAATTCAAACAGTTGGCGGTTGGATTTTTTGTAGCAGTTGGAACTGAACAATCTGCAAGGAAAAATCTACACCAGAATGGACCGATGATAAGGATGTTGAGTTGGAGATTGCTTTTGTGTGATCTTGAACCGATTCACAGAGAGCTTGTTTAAGAATGAATGCATATACGTATGCATTGTATGTTTTGAAGGAGCAGACTGATAAGCCAAGGAGCTGAAGAGTCGAGAGCCAGAGAGAGAATGATAGAGAGATGACCGAGTGGCTGGCTGAAAGGCTGAGGCCATGAGGTCAATGTAGAGGATTGAGAGACAGAGTTGAGCTGCTAGAATCTGCGTAATCATGATTGCTTTGGGTGATCTCTTAGGGATAGTGTGCTACCAGTTGTATCCAGAATGAACAAGATGTAATCTCTGAAATGCTAAGAGCCTGAAACTATATTGTAACTTTCTGTTGCTGAATAATACAATGGCTCAAACTTTGGAGAGTGGGGTTTTTTACTCGAAAGGGTTTTCCCCACGTAAAATCTTTGTGTTCTATTTTCTGTAGTATCTTTCATTTGTGATGTTGATTGCTGTTGAATTTACATGTGTTTCTCTTAGAAGGATTAATGTGGAAATAACTGTGTTTGTTTCTACTTTAGGACATAGTTGTATGTGTCTTTGAGGCAACCTAATCGAAATGAAAGTTACCGAAGGCACTACTGTATGGAGTTTTCACTAGATACGCTCCTAGATTTCCTTACAAAAATTAGGGAAAAATTTAAGAACCCCCCCCTTGGTGAAGTTGTAAAATCTTGGAGAATCTTGTATACTTCCCGATAAAAATATTAATTTTAGTGGAAATTTTTTTATGTTTTTCGAGAAAAAAAATCTCAATTGGCAAATCTTTTCTAATCAGTAGAAGTCTTTGGAAAATCCTAGTGAATTGCATTTTTTTTTAAACTGATAAAATATTTTCATTGGCGATTAAAATCTATTTTCAAACCTAGAAAATATTTCCATTGGCGAATTAAACCTGTTTTCAAAACAAAACAAAAACAATTTTGTTGGCGATTAAAAAAATTTTTCAAACCAAAAAAATATATCCATTGGTGAATTAAACCTATTTTCAAATGCATAAGAAAAAAATATTGGCGAATTAATATAACCATGACTGTTCGATGAATTTTTGATGGACGACTATAGTTGCATTCCGGAAGTAAATCTCTGAAGCACTAGATTTTCGAATTGGAACCTCTGGAATAACACTAGAACCGTTAGATGCGGACACATGGTGAGATCAAGGCTCATTGCTCATTGCGGTAATGAACCCAACGGGTTGAAGGATTTTGGCGATGACTCATGAGCGATAGAACTTAAGTGGCAGAATTATGCATGTGCATAGAGTTTGTTTAAAAGAGGGACCATTCGATGAATTTTTGATGGATGGCTATAGTTGCATTCCGGAAGTAAATCCTTGAAGCACTAGACTTGTGAATTGAAACCTCCAGAATAACACTAGCATTGTTAGATTTTCAGAAATCAATGGTTGAGATTTTATTAATTATTTAGGTCTATCAGTCATTGTGCTCTTGTTTACTGTTTAATATTGCCTAAGTCAGATGAAAATATTTTATGACAAAGCCTTAAATATTAAGTCTTTAATCTTGAGGGTCGAGTCTCGTCAACCTAGCAATGTCCCCATTTTAAAAATAACTTTATTTGCATTTGCACTATGTAGCCATCTTGTCATCTGTCGTGAGCATACCTTTTAAGTACTTGATTTTAAGGATTCAAGTGTTGAAATAAATTTTAATTGTCACATCAATGATAGTGGTGAATTTAAAAATGATAAGTGTGATGTCATACTCATTTTGTTCGTGTTAACTTCTATATATACTTCACCAAGTCGATGTTCTTCATATCATTTATAATATATTTGGCTTTGATTTATTTCTTCTCTATTCTCAATTTAACTGAGATATTATGGAGTCTTCATGGTGTGTCATGCTACCCAAATGTTTTTGGGAGAAAAGAAGGGATGATGCATACGACAAACAAAAGTTGGGTATTGTTTTTACAATTTCTTGTGTAGGTTGAGGATGCTATAAGAATAATTGTGGGTAGAGAATGGCTTCAGAACAACCCTCGTGCTCTATATTCTAAGGTAGCTTCGGCTTTCTTTTCCAATTGCATGGACATTTTGCTTGATAAAGATTTGGTGAAGACGTTGGCAATATTTTATTTGTAGCCTTTCATTTACTCTATTTCTTCATTGGAGTTGGCACTGGAGCATTACAATTTTGAAAGTGGGTTAGTGTCTATTGGTGGAATCTTCAAGAAAGTGGAATTGCATGCTTCTACAACATAGGCTCTTGCCCTGGTTAATATGAGATGGGGTCTGCTATGTGATATGAAAATTGAATCATTAAAGAGTCTGGAGTTTTGGATGAATGTTTTGGGTGATTCACTTTTCTTGTCTACTGTTAGTTTGTTAAATTTGATTCACATTCTACTCAAACACCCGGTTGATGGCCTTAGCTAATATTACAAAAAAAAATATTAATGAATTGTGTGATGTGTCACATGTCTATATTTTATTGTACAACATAACAGTTCTTGTAATATGTACTTTGTGACTAGTTTTTTGTCACATTTAGTGGCTTTTTTCCTTTTGGCCATGATGGTTATGTACTAACTACTATGTACTTCAGTCTTTAGAAATAACTACTTAAATTAAAATACTTTTTGTGGCTCCATTCATGTAAATCCTTTTTGCTTTGGTCAATATAAAAATGTGGCTTTTAAAACTAATAGTAATTATCAACATATAGTTATGATCATAAGTGAGCAAAATTTATTGTGACTTATTAGTGGGAATTGATAATGATTAAGGTAAAATGAGACATTTGATTCTCTCTTTTCAATGTGTTGAATTACTCTACCTTTCATTTATTCTATTAAAATTCTCAAATCTTTTTAAAGAAATTTTGGTTGTGGTACTACGGACTACAGCGTAGATTAATGCCATATAAATAACCATAGTGATTGATTGGATCTCTTTATATTGAAAATTGCATGATGTACTGTAGAATCGTAGATGATGATGTCAATAATCCAGTGATTTAGTGAAACGAGATTTGTAATGATTTCACATTGTTTGAGTGGAACTGGCGATTTTGACAATTGATAGCTTGTCAGCTTGAGGTACAGTTTGCATGTAGAGAGTCCAAACGTCAATCAAATTAAACATTTTAATTGTAAATGTTAGGCTTAAGTTACACAAACCGATTAAGTTGTATTTTTGGTTTGTGCGAATTGCAATTATGACTATACCCAACCTCACATGTGACATGTGTGAGGTGTACATAGGGACCAGGATGGTAGTGGCACTATTGGCAACACTTTTGGCCCATAAATAAGGATAGTGAGCACAACTGAAATCATTCATTGAATTGTCATAAGGGTTTTCATTTTGTAGGGTTAATAATTTAATAAGGATTCAGGAAGAAGATGATGTGGTATTATTGGGGATACTCTAAATTCTCCTACCTCTAGTTATGTAGTTACATAGTAAAAGACCAATTTCCTTCAAGTTCAAAATGGGTGGAATTGGAAAGAAGTTGATTTCATTCACCTAACTTCTTAGATAGGTTTTGAACCAAGATGAGGAGCTTTGATGGAGATAAGTGATATCCTAGTGCATGGAAGTTGAAAGTAGAAGATGGGAACAGTTTTACTACCCCTCATCATCTTCCCCAAGATGGTTGGCCAGACAAGCCCCTTGCATTTATTTTCAGACACCATGGCCTACCAAGCAAGCCCCATGCATTTACTTTTAGAGCTCATCTTCTACATGGGAACAATTTTACAACCCCTCATCTTCTCCATGATTCTGGTTCTGAAAGGGGCTAAGTACATTTTGTATCTTCACAGCTCCCATTTCCCCAATTTGATTGGCCCCCCTTTCCCCATGCATTTATTTTCAGAGCCCATGGTTGACCTAACAAGTCCCATGTGTTTATTTTTAGAGTGCATGGTTGACTCGAAAAGTCCCATTTATTTTCAAATAAGCATGTATTACATTTACGTTTTCACCAATGGTCTAATAGAATCTTGGCGCTTGTGCTTACATTTGTATTTGTACTATGTAATAATGTGACATTGTAATTCAATTGTAATAAAATAAATGGTTGTGCTATTTTAATATGACATTGTAATTCATTTTATTAAGGCCTTTTCAATGTTAAGTTACCGGCCCCTTAGCCTTGATGTCAATCCTAGCACATTAAAGTTTAAAGCAACTTTAAAACACATGTTTATTATTTATATCATAAATTACTCAACTGTTCGATGAACATTTGATGTATGGTTGTAGTTGCATTCTGGAATGAAATGCACAGAGTGATAGGCTTGTAAACTTAAACCTCTAGAATCATCCTATAGCCGTTAGATTAACAAAGATCAACGGTTTAGAATTTTTTTTCAATGTAGGAGTAAATCATAAATGACTTGTTTTAAATGTTGTTAGCCATGTACTAATTGTGTACTATGTAGTCCAAAACTAACACGTAGACGTTTCGGTTTCATTCACTTTAATATTTGAAAAAACAACACTTTCTAATGCTAAGTGATTATATTTTGAAGTTAGAGGGTTAGCACATGGGGAGATTTGAGTCTTCAGTTTTCTCATTGTAGTGCACCACCCTGTTCTAGGTTCCATAGTTCCACTTCCAACAAAGCCATTCCAGTAACCTAGTTTCAACTTCAAGAATTAAAATTTGGGTAAGTTAAAGAATTCTCGCAGTTATGTTTCATCATTTCACGTTTCTTAAAATCTTATTTTGTTAAACTTTGAAATTTAGGTTTAGCGTTAAGAGGCTTAAGAATTAAGAAAAAATTAAGGACTAATAGGGAATTCACAAATTTCACATTTTTGATTGTATCAGCATGTCTACCACCAGTACCACTAGAGCAATGTTGGATAAAAAAATACATTATGCAAAATTTCATAAAACTCTAGGTTTTATTGATGAATACCATGATATTTATGATCCTAAAACCTATGGTAGGTGTACCTCTGAACTTAGATTTTCATCTCAGAATAAGGTTGCAAATAAAATGCAAGTTAATAGTATCAGTGCACTATGGGTAACTAGATTAGGGTGCATGATGTCACATGAGGTTTTCCCTTGCCTAAAATTTATCATGGTTTGTGCCCTAAATTATGATAATAAAAAAAGAGAAATTGTTAATAAAGATGGCAAAGAATAATTGTTATCCATTAATGCAGAAGAACTTGGAAAAGTGTTGGTCTTGGGGTTTACAACCAAAGAATTTAGAAATGTCCACACTGACCTAGAAAAGCTTGCTAGTGATTATGAAGCAGTGGATGAAATGGAGAAAAAATCTTTCTTAAATAGAATAGTTTAGGATAGAAACAAATTGAAAGGTGATTATAAGCCTCCTTATGATTTGGATATTTTTAGACCATGGGTTTAGGATACTATTTCCATGCTAGCATTTTTCCTCAGACTAGATAGCAATTTGGAAGTGGGTGCAAGCCTCCTTGAAATGGTATATAATATCCATTATGGTGTTCCACATGTCAAATATAATTTTATTGGGCACATTGTAGAATCCATGCATAAACAATTTTTAATGATTAAAGGAAGTTACACCAAGATATTTAGGTTCACAACCTACTTTTGTTATCTTTCTCTTTTCAAATTTAGAGGAATGTTTCAAACCAACAAGCTTCAGATTCAACCCTATAGTAATGTTGAGGAAAAGAAAATGGCTCCAGTATATGAATGGACCAGTGTGATAAGGATGCATGATTCTCGAAGGAACTACAGTAATTTTGTAGACTACTTTTTGGCTCCATTGCACCAAGCAATTACAAATACTCCAATGCATAGATTGCCTATGTCATGCAGAAACTGCATTCAACTAGGAAAAGAAATACAATTGGTTGATTGGTACTTAATGGAAGAATATGTTGTGCTAAGATTTTATGGATCAGAAGTACAACCATACAAACTTCCAATACATGTGACAGAAAGGGTATTTTCTTTGGAATATGTAAGGAATATGCAAAGTACTAATGAACTACACTTTACCGGTTAGCAAAAGAAGACCTTATTTCCTTCTTTACCTTTTTCATGTGGAGGGATCACATTCGAGAGAAAAGAATTTAGTGTGGCACATAATCTTTTGATTTTCTTTTATTTTGATGCTATTTGTCACTAGAAATATGATCCATGTGACACCATTAAATCAATGATTGTGCTCAATAAGAATACTGCAAGTAGAATTCAACATCAAAGTAAACCCTTGCTTGGAAAACTTGAGAAACAAGGATTCTTGCGATGAGGTCAAAATAGCAATGGAGAAAAGTGCTACTGAGAATGGCATTTCTTTTGAACAATTTTTAGCAAAAATTATGGCATTGCATCAAAAGACAATTAGGAGGTACAACATTTTTTATGAAAAAATTCATAAACCATCTACTAGAGTAAAAAAGCTAGATTCTTTAGAGAAGGAAGTTACAGAAAAAAATTTATCATGATAAAAAATTACTGCCTTTTGGTTTATGAGGAAGGAGCTAGGTGATCCAAGAGCTCTTGCAGAGTATGGAGATAACGAAGAAGATCGTGAGTTTAGCAAATTGTGGAATATAGAGCATTTGGATGAACGAGAAGATAAAGAAAGCGATGATGAATCTAATGATGATAGGGAAGAAGAAAGCCATGTCAATTTCAAACTTGGTTTAAGTGAGACCACAAAAGAAGCATATACTACAGGAGCAGCCATAGCTGAAAGAATGGGTTATGAAGGTGGTCCTTTGAGGTCCTAAAGACAAGTCCCTTGGACAGTAATAGATGTAGAGCATAGAAAACCAGTTGATAAATCTAGCCTTGGGGTTGGAGGTGAAAATGTAGACCTAGGGAATACAAGTCAATTTGTTAGAGCTTCAAATCCTCATCATCATGGTCAGACACAATCACAACTAGGACATGCCCATGGTGGAGAGCTTAGTGCAACTGGCACTACCTTTGGTGGTGATGGTATGGGTAGTAGTACTAGTAGTGGTCAACATATGCTACAACAACAAATTACACACGAGGACAACAACATAATATACCACAGAAACACCAGGTGAGCAAGGCATACATAAGAGGCAAAGGATTTTGATAGGTCCAAGTCACACTACCAGTGGATCCACCACAAAGGAATTATTTCCAGGCACTCCCCCACTGCCAGTTAGTCTGGTTGTGACATCATTAGCAATTGAAAGTACTCCTATTCCTTCTCCATTCAAGCATCCCATTGTTCCTATGTCCCTAGGTTTTGATTACATTGAAGAGTTTAAAAAGAAATCAGAATTGAATAAAAAAGAAAAGAAGCAACTAATGGAGAGTGTGTCTATTGTAACTCCAGAGCCTACAACAACCATGGTATTAGGCACATTTGAAACAAATAAATAAATCATGGAGTACACAATTCTTGTTCCCATAGTTCAAAACAAACTAGCAAATCATATGGCTCAATCTAAATTCCAGCTGAACAATATTCAATTGGATTTTTCTAGACTCAGAAATATTGACAAAATTAATGTATCAAAGAAGAAAAATGAATTGGTGTACACATCATTGCTAAAGAAAGATAGAGAGAAAAAAAGGTTGCAGACTCAAATTGAAAATTTATAGGCAGATCTAGCAAATGAGAAAGAAAAGAGGAAAGCAACATATAAAAAAAGAATAATAAAAATAATAAATTAGAAAAAAGAATAAAAAAATCTACCTCTACATCAACAAGCAAAGAGGATAAGTAGAATGAGACTGCAATGAATGAATTGAAGCAAAGTCTAGATGAGAGCAACAAGAAATATGATGAGGAAAAATCCACTTCAGAAAAATTAAGACTAAGCATTGTGAATGGAAATGCACAGTGGGAATAAAAATTGGAGAAGGAGAGAAAATGAATTGAAAGATTGGAGGCAGAGCTGATGGAAGCAAAAAATGAAATTAAGTCTTGTCAAAATAAGTTATATGCATTTTGTAGAGAAACAATGAGGCATATGAAACAAAAGATTTGGGATGAAATAATGCAGAGGATTGATCATTTGTGTGACATGTTTCAATTGATTGATGCTATCAGAAAACATCATAAGAAGCTCAACAAATATTTAATGGACAACAAAAATGTCTTGGCATTAGAGAAATTAGAAATTCAAATTCAACAAACAGTCTACAAAGCCAGTGACAATGTTTTGAAATCAAAATCGATTACTAATTGGATTGCTACATCAATGACGTTGTCATCTATCATTGAAAAGTGTTTGAGAATGCGTGAAACAAAGGAATATTTGCATTTATCTGCTAAAAAGATGAAGAAGGTGGATGAAAAGGTAAGGAGCTTCATAGAGCTTGGTTTTCCAGAGGCTTTTGACATAAATGAGTGATTCGTTGGAAAGAATGATTTCAAAAAGAAGATGGAGGATGCAAGGAAGATTGATTTGGACCAGTTTCCTCAGGACCCAGATGTTGTGAACTATTTGGATTCCATCAAACCATTGCTAACCTTGAATACAAAATTGACTGAAGAATCCAAGATAGGTTCCAATTTGAATCATGAATTGTTAACAAATCTTCAAGTCAAACAACATCAGTTAGAACAAATGACAATTCCACCACCTGAAGAGTGGAAGTTGCTAGAAAAGGTGATGCAATGATTTGATTTTTGATAATATGAGTTTCCAAGTTCCAACTTAGCTCTATGCAGAGTTGTCTTTGAGCAAGATTTTGCATTGCTAATTCCTCTATCTATTCCTTCATGTGATAATAAATTTAAAAGCTCAAACTCATACTTCAATAATGTGTTGATGTTCAATTATCTATATTATTTATTATATCATTTGAAAAAAAGTTTGCTATTAGTTTCAACTACTAGATACACTTTAAATGATTGTTGACGTTCATTATTGTATATGCTACTATTACTATTGTTAATATGTTATTAAGCTAATAAGCATTGAGTTGAGTGATGAACCGCTGAGTACATGTTCAAGTTTTACTTTTAACACAATTAAAATATGAACTATAAGGTGATTTTAATTCTAGGCATCCATAATCTTAGTGAAATTGCATTACAATTCACACATCAATACTCAATCTACATGACTACTTAGCAGATCCACTAAACATTTATATGAATTCATGCTTTAATCAAGGTACTTTAACTAGTTCATTAAACCAGAGCCAAAATTAAAACACACATCAATGTATAATGACAAAGAAGATTAATGAAAGATCATTGATCATATTTCATTAATAATTCATGTAAAATGTTACAGCTAGAGAGACGATAGACTCAAAATAAGGGAGAAAAACAAGCTTAAGTCACTAGTCCTCCAAGTTTTATAACCTTGTCGTGGAGTTCTAAATTTTCATAACTTCCCGATTCCCCAACTTGGTTCACTTTGTTGAGTAATTGAGTTGCAAGTCTTTTAGACATAACCTTTGAGTTATGGTGTGTGGATTTATCCTACTTTTGTTGAGTAGTTTTTCAGTGGATTATCTATTATTGGAATTGAAATGATTGATTTTTGGTTAGTTTCATTATTGTGGTTACTATCACTCAAAGTCATGGTTTTGGTGCTTTTCCTAACCTTAGTCACTAGTCCTCAAAGTTTTATAACCTTGTCGCAAAGTTCTAAATTTTCATAACTTCTTGATTCCCTGACTTGGTTGATGGTTCACTTTGTTGAGTTGCAAGTCTTTGTTGGTCATCTTACTAGTTGATGGGTTGAAGGTTTTGAAAACTTTGAAACTTTAGACTTTGGTTCTAACGTTCCAAGTTTCAACAACCATGCGACATTATGGACTTATATTTCCTTTCAAAGGCACTGTCATCTGACATCTGATTGAATTCTATGTACAGACTAGCCTTGAGTTGTATTTTCAAGAATTTCAAAAAGCATGTAGGTTTAAAGGCTATCTTTTTGAGGAATGAAATTGAATGCCGCATTTAATGCACATCCTATCAAAAATGATGGCATAAGTGGGTGGTGAAGTTTTACTAAGAAGTTTATCTTGCATTATCATTCTTTGCCAAGGCCAGTACTTCTCAAGTGCAAACATTCTATCTCTGCAAATTTGCGCTCATGCAGAGTGGAATTGAAAACGACCGGTTTGACATTAAACACACATCTTGTTGATGACATAAATTGAGGTGGCAAAACTTTTTCCAAGTTTTTTAGTTGTATTTCCTTCTTCTGCAATCTACTCTTTTGGGTGTTTGTGTGTTTCTTTATGTGTTAGGATTTCATGCAATATGGAATTGGAAATCGTTGGCCCGGTGTAAGGGATACAGAGCTCAGACCTTTTAAGTTAGAAGAGTTTTGGGTGCGCCTGGAGAGTGATGAGAAGTTTGAGTTGGATATAAAACTGTTAGAAAGTGGGCTAGCTCACATTGGAGGGTTTCTAGAAGTTGTGTTGATTGTGGACCTGATAAGTGCATGTGCGAGAAGGTACATTCTAGAGACACGGGAAATTAACTGTTTCCCGTGTGCTGAGGATTCCAAAAAGGGAACCTATAGAAGACATATCTATTGTAGTGGCAGGTGAATTTTTCAAAGTGAATGAAGATTGGTGTAAGAAATGCATGGCCAAAACCTGGTTGAAGTCTGAAAGGAAAGGTAAGTTGCAACTTCTAACTAAACTCAAAAGAGTGCATTTTAAGGAAGAAATTGCATATGCTATTGCTTTATTGCACCACATTGTTGGGAATGCATGAGTTGAGTTATTTGAGGATTGGATGTGTCGGTTTATCTTGATAATCTATGATGAGAACATTTTCATTGTCTGGGCTAAAGTTATTTGCTTCCATTTGAATGAGAAATTAATTAATTTCCATAAGATTGCTACTTTTTGTATGTGTTCTTACCTAACGTACATTGTAGTTAGTTAGAGGTCCTTTTGGCCTAGGTTGGAGCTACAAGGAACCCTAGCTTTTGATATGCCTATGTATAAACACTTTCCTTAGTTCACTAAACAATTTGGAATGGGTCATTTTGTCATTTTAATGATGCATTTTTAATGGAGCCCATGAGAAATCTAGATGGAAATCCAAAAATGTGTCTTTCCCTTGAATCAATTTCTCTTGTATCAAATTTTGAGAGTTTTTATATCCAATTTGATAAGTTTTCCTATATGAGAATAGGGGGTTTTGAGAAATCCCCATTGAAATTACCTCAGTATCTTGAAGATTTACTGATATTTCTGGAAGTTTTTCGACAAATGGCCACGGTTAATATTAAGTATATGAGCATGGGGAAATGAGGGTATGTCTTCCCATTGAACACCCCTTCTTTTATTTGCAAAAAAAACTAGGTGGCCAGGGGAGCTAAAGGAGTTCTCAAGGAATATAACCTCCAGTATCTGTCTATGAGAGCTAATTCTGATAGTAAGGGTTTTGTGAAGCATAATCTCTATGGTGGGAGATTATATCGACATCAACCATCTATCAAAGATTTTTGGGAAGATTGTGTTAATGAGAATAAAGTTTTGAAAAGACATTATATGAGGCTAATGCTAAACCAGATACATGATTTTAGTTTTCCATTTTAGATTCCTAAAAAATGTAGTTGAAGATTCAACAATCATAGATCCTGGATATGAAAAATTGCTTGATAAATCCCACCCTAGGGTTGATTGAAGCCAAAGTGAAATTTTAGATATGAGGGCGTGTGTTGCCCTAGTGCTTAAAATAACCCAAGACTAGTTGGGTGGGAAATGGCGGCAAGTTGTTGGTCCTATTTAGGAGCCTAAGTCATCACAAAAGAATGAATAGGGGTCTACACAAGCATCTAGTGCAAGTGTATCATTGGGGAAACCCTCTATTAGGTCCTCTAGTACAAATTCTCAGTCAAGAGGTGATGGTGATAGGCCAAAAAAAAATCAAGTTGAAGACCATCTGTGAACAAGACAGTGTGCTTTCTCCTACCCCTAAGAAGAAGACCAATCAAGAAAAACTTGTGCTTGCAGATTCTGAAGCTATCTTTAAATAGATCACTACAAATAATATCTTTCCTCCTCTGTCTAAATTTCCCTCTTCTCTGCCTCTGGTTGATAATCCACCTATCACTCCTAATGCTCCTAAAGAAACTATTAGTGGAAATGAAGATTCTGGTCTGGTAGTAGCCTTCCCAGGATGGCTAAAAAAAGTGGTGGAGAAGAAGAGAAAGCATATTCCTACAATGACAGTTGGAGTGGATACGGTTGTAAAGTTACTTCAAAGCTCTTCAAAACCTAAGAAATATAGGAGGATGTCAAGGATGGTGACTGATGCTACTTCTAGAAATCAAATGTTAGAAATTGTTGAGCCTATGAAGGATTTAAATGAAGATGAAATAACAGAGGCGGACTGCAAAGTCACACATGTTGATATGGGGCCTCCAACACTGGAAGGTGATGTGTGCCATGTCAATTATATAGTCAATGTCTTGATTAAAAGAGTGAGAGAATAGAGGAAAGAAAATATAAAACTACAATCTCAATTCCTCACATTGGGTAACTTATTTCTTCCATGGCCACTCCTCCTACATTTGATGAAGCCTCAAGTTCTTAGGTAGAGCCAGAGGGTATTGATGTGCTCACCATACAACAAATTAAAATGAATTTGAGCTATTCTAGAGCTGCTTGTGAGGGGATCGATAAAATATCTCAAGAGGCTATCTTCTTTCTGAATAAATCTATGCTCTTTTACACTCAAGTTATTAAAAAGAGGAAGGAGTTAGTAATAGAACTTCAACAGGTTAGAAAAGATCAAACTAGTCTCTATGTGCTCTCTCAGGAAATGAAAGAATTGATGTTTATGGATCGAAAGATATTAATTGGTGAACAAATTGTGAATAATCCTAAGGAGCTAGACCCTTCCTGGTTTGATTCATTGAAATGGAAATTGAATATATATGATAATCTAGTGAAGGAAATTAATAAAACACTTGATCAATATTTTGAAATGTTGGGGGAAATTAAAGAATATTTTCATGTTCTGGGAGTGGAAATTACTGATGAGTTTTATGAAAGTATTCTAGATATAAAAGAGATCTCTCTGAAGTTCAGAGAGATATTCAATAAAGAAATATTTGATCCTACTACAATGACATGGGAGTCCTTCTCGAAACTTAGTGCAATGCATATCCACTTGAATTCTTATAAATCCAGAGAAGAGAAAAGATCTAAGATGTTGGTTGAGTCTGAAATTGCTTTGGGAAAATGGAGAACCAGGTTACAAATTACTACAATGCCAGGGAGCAAGGACATATTTGCAATTGTCACCAAATATCAATATTACAAGTCCAGGATGAGGGCACAGGAAAAGGCAGTGGGACATGAAGTGGTTGAATTTCTGGAAGATGAATCTGAAGATGAGGCAGAAAAGTGATGCATAGATATTTTTAGCATTTCATGATACTTTCTTTAATTTTAGTTCTTTTAAATTGAAGACTATTTTAATTTTTGGGTGCGGTTGTCTTCAAGAAACCGTTACCATAGATAGTTGGTTTATGCTTTCAAGTTTATTTTACAGTTGTCTTTGAATATAGAAACTCATATGGTGAAGTTCAAGGAGACATAATCTTTGTGTTGTTGTGTATGGATTTATTTTGTTTATTTTGAATATCTTGCCAATGGTTATCTATGTTAGTGTTCTAGATGTTTAATAGATTGCATTGCTATCGGATGTTTATCTTTGAATGAATGCTTATGGCAATGGTTGAGTTCAATTAAAGAAATTTATTAGTTCTGAAGGGATTCAAGTCTATGTGCTTTAGTTTATAGTTTGATATTGGTACATGCCTTTCAAATCTTTTTGGTTAAAAGCTACACCTTTCTTTGCTTTCTGGTTAAAAGAAGCCTGAATTTCTATTCATTGTATATCATAAAAGGTAGCTGCCACCTTGTAAAATAAGCAGAGAATTGGTATGAAATTTAGGTGATTTGGTAGTTTAAGCTTTTATTGTTTAAGCTGTGTGGATTCCTTTATAAGTTATTTATGTTGAACTGTTAGCTTCTATTAGCTTATAACTTATAAGTTATAGATGTTGAACTATTAGCTTTTTTTCAAGGAATGGATTAATATTATTCCTTTCAGATATTTATCAAAGTTTGTGTGAATGGCAATGCAATAGGAATTTGTAAGTAGTGTGATAAGTGTTCTTTAAAAATGATGCAAAATAATATATCAAATTCAATACCATGGAATACAATATAAAATATAAAATATCATCAACTACAGTTTGGGATATGATTCATGAAGTGCAATATAAAATAAAATATCATGAAGTGAAATGGTTCACAATTTCATTGAATACAATATAAAATATCATCAACTATAGTATGGAACAATGGGAATTGATCCATGAAGTGTAGTATAAATACCTAAAAGTTGTTAATTCTCTTCCATTTCCCAAATGGAGTCAGGGTCCTCAAACTGACATTCATCTTGAGATAAAGTAAAAGAGTCATCTTGAATTTGATTTCGAGTATTCTCTTCATTTTCTTCGACCTATGTCTCAAATTCAACATTCATTTTGTGATTTGTGTCAATGTCATCTGTCTCGGTCCCACTGCCACTGCCACCAGTACTAGCATTTGGAATGGGAGTGTTGCACAACCCGTTCCTTCTTCTTTCACATGTGGGCCTCCAAATTACGAGTGCCCTTTCAAAAGGAAAATTAAAGACATTATACGTAGTTCCTTTCAACCTCAAGCAATTTTCCAAATTCTTGTCTAGTTTGTTTCTTAACTTTGATTTCAAAAACCCCAATGTACTAAAAACTCTCTCATCCTCCACTGACCCCAATATCATTGTTTGACATAAATTAGCAAGTTTGAAATATTCTAATATTGAACCACACAATATTTCACTATGACCTAATTTTATCCAAACATTTTTTATTGATCCCAGTTCAAAGGCATTCTCCATGCCCATGGATTTATACTAGTCCCTCATAGTTGTTGCAAAACTCCTAGATTGTTTTCTAAGCTTAGCTTCATTTAAAATTCCTTCTATTTCCTACTCATCGTATGTTACACTTTTCAAAAATTGTTCGATCAAGATTTTTACTTGATCATGAAAATATTTTGGGTTCTCTGGGTTTTCCCAAAATGGAGGATACACAATACCCATGGCTTCAAGCATTTCATGTTGAGGGAATCTTTCACGAATCTCTGAGGAAAGAGATTTTGCAATTTCCTTCATATTATCACTAACAGATTTAACAATGTCATTAAAATATTCCTCCTTAACAACTACTTCTCTGCTAGAGTGCCTAGCTATCTTACAATGGTACATTGGTATCTCATATCCACATACACAGATACATAAGTGCCCGCTTGCATTAAACTGTAAATAATTATAAGGATTATTCAAATAAGTAATTTTGCACCACATGAAATAATTTGGGCCATCTTGTGTTAGATCTAGATATAGATGATCGAGGACCAAGCATGTATGTTTACGTAGATTGGCATATTCATTAATATACATAGTTTTGTCTTGGGATTTATTCACAAGATTGTTCATCACATCCAACATGGGGAGAAGACTAGCTAAATTCAAGAGTGTCTCTATATCACTTAACCTATGTAAGAGGTCAGGACCTTTGTGTACTGTGCTGCAATGCTCATACATCACTCCAATCAAGGATTGATATTCTACAAGAACTCATTGTGTTGGTCCATGTAGAGAGATCCATTTGGTATCGACATCCTTGAGAAGCTTATTTACTAGTGTTATTCCCTTAGCAAAAAATTTAAATTCTATGAAACGTTTGGGACTTCAGCAGAAGTATGTATGGATCTCGCAGACTAGATTTTCAACTTTTGATATTGTAGGAAACTTGCTTACAATTTTGAATGCTAAATTCATTTTGTGGGCTATGTAGTGAATGCCAAGCATGTATGGTGTACAAGTAGTTTGTAACTTTGTGCAAACACCAGTCCTTTGATCTTGCATCACTGGAGCTCCATCAACTCCTACACACACTGACTTTTTGGTAATTGTCAATTCATCCATACCTGCAATTTCATTCAAAGATTTTTTGACTAGTTCAAATAGATTTTGCGATGTTGAAATGTCCTTCATTTTATGAACACAGAGAAGATGAGCTTGGTGAACATGTCATTCTATAGTATACAAATGCATACTGACCCAAGAAGTATTGTCTACCGTAGTAACTTCATCTAAAGATAATGCAATGAAATTTGACTCTTTTACTTTCTCCTTTAAATCTTCCTTTTCAATTATAGCAAGAAAATTTTCCCATTCCCATCCAATGTTTACTGACCAATGTGAGAAGGGATAGTGAGAAACATTCAAAAAATATAATAAACCAAAATATTCTAGGTAGTTTGTCATAGGACACCCTCTGGACAAAATATGAAAAACAACACTCATTTGAATAGTTTTTGACATATTTGTTGCTTCCATTGATTTTCCAAATTGAGCCTCAAGTGTACCTTTACATGTAGCAATGTTCGACATTCTTTTTTCATGCTCTTCATAATCTGCGGCATACCTAACATGAAGACATTCTTCCTTTGATTTCTATCATATGACTAATTGTTCCTTTCCGTCTATGATTTGTTTTTCATAAACTTTACCGATATGCTTTTCTATAGTGTCAATCTTTAGCTACAATGTCTTGACTCTTCCACATTTCCAACTACAAATCATAAATTTGGACAATGTTTCCTTTTCAATATTGTTTGCATTGTCAATCCCCACTAGTACAATGAATGGGTACTTTGACAACCAACCAAATTGAAAATTCCTTGTCATTTCCCACTCACGCCCCATTTTTTATTTGCTTCTTCTTTTCTTGCTACCAACATCACCATCCTCATCCAAGTCAATTATCTCATTCTGGCTAACCAGGCCTAGGGTATCCCTTGGAACATCTTCTGCAATATTTCCATCCTCATTTGATACATTTTGATTTAACTCAATGATAATCTCAACTTGACCTTCTAGTGGTGGTGAGGTATTGTGAATGCTACCAATATTTGGTGGAAGAGTTGATGATGTAGCTCCATCTTGACCTAATGGATCAGAAGCTTTGGAAATTCCAAAGTAAGACTATGTGGTACGTCTAAGTTTTGGGCATTTTGATGGCCTCCTAGTCTCTTCACGACCCTGAGGAGCGACAGGAGTCTCTTCACCACCCTGAGGAGCAGCAAGAGCTTTACCACCCTGAGGAGTGGCAGGAGTCTCTTCACCACCCTGAGGAATAGTAGGAGACTTACCCTTACTACTTGAGTCGCTCAACATATTGATCTCTCACTTCGAATAAAAACTAGAAAAAAATGTCTTCTTGTTTAAGGACATCGAATATAGATCCCATTCCCTACTCAATATCATCTTTAAGACTAAAGAAAGAATGGAAAAGAGAAAAAGAAAACTTATTATTATAACTAATAACACTATGAAGAAATGATCACTCACCTTGAAGTCTACATTTTTGGCTTTCGCTAACTTCCGAATCGAGAAGTAGAACCTCAAAACTGAACAAAATTTGTAAGAATAAATGATAGTTTTGATTGTATTTATATCAATCCATATTTGGTGAATTTTGTGGGATTTTTAAATGGTATATTAAAAATTTGGTAATCCCGCATGCTTATACAACGATACGTTGTAATTTTCAAGGTGAAATGTGTCCTCAAATGTAATTATTTTTTAATGTTATTGGTGAAATAGGTCCTCATAAGCAACTATTTATAAATTTTAATTGGAAAAATGGGTCTTCACAAGAAACTTTTTGTAAATTTTAATTGGCAAAATGGGTCTTGATACAATGTTGTTTTAATAATATTGGCGAATATGTAGATGTTTTCTTACATGCTTCCAGGATTCCAAGGGATAATATTAGTTGATCCATTTGAAATGCGTAGTTTTTTATGGCAATTTTTTTTCTTAAATATGCCTCATAAAAAAAATTGTTGGCGAATGGACATGGCATTGGACTGATAGTTCATAAAATCTAGGCAATTTGGACACCTTGTTGGGTGCGACTAATTTTCCAATTTTGACTTGCTAATTTTTAGAATTCGCCAATTGGCGAAGATTCGCCACTAAAGTTTTCCTTGTATAAAATACAACCTTTAATGGTGTAAAAAGGAAACAATAAATAGCAACAAGGTTGGAGAAAGAACTTGCAGGTTGCTCTTGAGAGTAGCATAAGAATGAGTGTAGGAGATCAGCTTGTGAAGAGAAGAGGAATAGAAGAAGATAAAAAGGATTTTGTAGGTGTGTTGTAGGTGTTTAAGGAAGCCATGAGAGCTGCACAAAGAAGATAAAAATCAGGTTTCAAAAGTTGAGTGAAGCCAAGAAGTTTTGAAGACATGAGGATTTGAAGACTCATAGACAAGATGTGTCTAGAAAAGCTTGTAATTTTTTTTTTAATTTTATTCAATGTTGAATCCTCCATATATATTATTAATCTTGAGTAATTTTCATTTATGGATGTGTATGAATATTGGAATAAAGATATGTTTCAGAGTCTTTTTCCATTTATATGTTAATGTGGATTGGATGACATGTTGAAGCTAAAAGATTGGGTAGTTTGATAAGACCCCTCGATCTTGACCGCATTAATTGGTAGCAAAGCTTGGAGGCCCTGAGAGTGTAGAGGATACACCAAGACATGTGGGTAGAAGAAGTGGTAGAGAAGAGCTTGTGTGAGGATTTTTGAAAGTAAAGAGAATCCCAGAGCAATCGAGAGCTAGGGATCCATGGAAAGAAGTGTGATTGCAAAGTGCAGAGCATGAGGTGAGAGCTTTGAAAGATTGCAATAGATGAGATGGGGATATTGTTGAGGAAGAATCTTGTGATATGGGATGGATGGAGGAAACATTAAAAGAGGAATGTTTTGGAAATGATGGATGATATAAATGCAAGATTGAGTAGATTGGAAACATGGTAGTGTGGAGAGGATATCAAGAGTGAAGAGGTTGCAATGAAGACATGTTGCGAGGAAGGTATGGAGAAAGAAGAAGAAAAGAATGAACAAGAGGATGCAAGTGTAGAAAAAATAATGGTAGAAGGGAATGGAGATGCAACTATAGAGGATGTTATTGTAGCTTTGGAATGCGAAGAGAATACAAATGGTGAAGACAAGGATGACTTAATGTTGCATGTTCTGGCAATAGAAGAAGAGTGGTTTGGTAAGCTTTTCGATGGATGAAAGAATATGAATATTAAAAAAAAGGAAAAAGAGGTAATATATGAAAATTTTGATATCATTTGTGATTATTCTTCTATAGCGAGAGTAGAAGGGGATGTTGTTGTAGAGGATAAATTTGCAGTTGCAGAGTTGTTTGTAGATTTTGCATGTTTGCATGTAAACATTGTAGAGGATGTTGTAGGTGTAACTTAGTGGAGGTGATCAATTTGTGATGGGTTAAAACCTATGAGAGAGGAGAAGAATGGAGATTTTTTTTGGTGGACATGATTCCACAAGAGGAAGAAAGAAGAGGATGCAGAGTTGTTGGAAGAGAATGGTGAATGTTCCGATACGATATTGGAAGAGAAGAAGGAAGAAATACTTTCATGTGAACTTATCACATCGATGTAGTTCACTTTAGATTGCTTTCAATTTTAAATGATGGTTATATCATTCAACTCCAATTTTGTGATAATATGTTCACAAAACTTCCTACTCGACATGTTTGATGTAGGAGCATCCATGCGGATTGACAATCAAATAAACCAAAAAATATGTATTATCTTTTCATGTTTAATTTTTTAATTTTGGTGTGGATTGGAGCTTCAAGAGAATCTTGTGGAGTGTTTGAAGGATAAAATATTCATCTACCAATACTTGGACTTCATTTCAAAAATCAAAGATAAACAATGTGTTTAATGTGATTTTGAAATTATTATATTGTATAATTTCAAGGCTTGAAGGGTTTAAGGGGTCCATTGGCATGTTAGAAGGAACTTGAAAATAAGAATTAATATTCATTTTATCAATTTTGATGCCTATAAAATTTTTAGAAGGCAAGTGACCTTTGGCATTCCATTCTTGTCTTATTGGGTGCTTAAAATGGAGGGAAATATAGTGATTTTTGGAAAAATAATGAATGACTCTTCACTTACCAAAGGAGCACAACTTGGTTTTGTATTTTATTTATTTTCCAAAGGTATATACATCAGCAAGGGATTTGATATGGTAAATAAACATTAACAACACATTTTGGAAGCAAAACTATGTCTTTATTTCATTCTTTGTGAAGGAATTTTACAGGTCAAGTTGAGGGAAATGAAAGAGCAGATTTGAGTGTCACTTTTTCTTGCTTTGTAAGGGTGTACGAACATATAAAATACAACCGTTAATGGTGTAAAAATGCAGCAATTTTGGAGAAATAACTTGCAGGTTGCTCTTGAGAGTTGCATAAGAATGAGTGCAGGAAATTAGCTTGTGAAGTGAAGGGAAATAGAAGAAGAGAAAGGATTTTGTAGGTGTATTTTAGATGTTCAAGGAAGCCATGAGATCTACATAAAAAAGAGAAAAATCAGGTTTCAGAAGTTGAGTGAAGCCAAGAGGGTTTGAAGACATGAAGATTTGAAGACTCTAGACAAGATGTGTTTAGAAAAGCTTCTATTTTTTTTTTAATTTTATTCAATGTTGAATCTTCCATATATGTAATTAATCTTGTGGAATTTTCATGTATGGATGTGAAAATTTAAATAAAGATTTATTTCATATTCTTTTTCCATTTATATGTTAATGTGGATTGGATGACATGTTGAAGCTACAAGATTGGGTAGTTTGATAAGACCCCCCCACCCCACTCCGATATTGACTACATTATCTTTCATGGTTCATCATTTCCTTTCACAAGCAAGTTGGGGCCCTACTTAACTGTGCAAAATTATTGATCTCATACTTATTTATTGGACACTATGGATTGGGAAGTATTTTTTGTATAAGAAATCATCATACACCTTAAGAATTATCATGTATAATTCTTTATATTTTACCATTCTTAAAAGAACATTTTCAAATTACACTTAAAATATTTATTGGGAATAACACTTTCACTAACATTTAATAATATTCATTTGTACAACAAATCATTTTTTTTATGATCATGCCAAATATGGCACATATGTGCATGAAGCTTAATTATAATAAATGTATCCTATATTGTCACAATACAGATGATAACTCACCCTAGTTAAACTCTCCACATAAATAAAATTCAGTAATCATAATCATTTGGTCCAATCAAGATATTTACATTCCCTTGAGGAGAATATATTTTATGAGATAGCTTATTACTACGTGATAATATTTCCTACTATATATTTTCCACCTATTATTACATGATGATACCTTATTGAATTTATTTGTATGGTATTACATGTTGATGTCCTTTATATCCAAATTTACATACACTCTTGCACTTACACATTTGGTCATTTGAATTAGAATTTGGAGACACTAATTGAGACTAATTAATATAGTCCACCATTATGGGATTCATGATGACAATATTTTTTTAACATTTAGGGCTAGAAAATACTGTTATATGTGACAATTTCACATTTTTCCTCTCTCAAATTGTATTCATAGTAATATATACTCTTCATATAAAATGAAGTTTACTTTTGATGAGAAAAGAATATTATGAAAATAGAAAAAAATACAACTCATAGTAGAAACCTCCAATGTGGAGGAAACCCATCTTTATTTGTATGGAAATTTCCTTTCTTTCTCCTTTATTTTCTTTGTAATGGACTGAGCATTTAATCGCTCTATTTTTTCTCCTTACACTTAATGACCTTATTAATTTTAGTTAATTGTGAAACTTGCATGAAACCTTCTAACCTTCAAACTCCTTATTTATATTTTTGGCACAAATAGATTTTAAAATATGTTTATTGAACTTAATAAATAATGTTCACTTAATGAAAAGTGGACGATTGAATTAATTTTGGATAAAGTGGCCTAACCTCTTTTAGGAATCATATTTACTAATTTAAGGATATTTATTATTATTATTATTTCTAACCCTTGTGAATTATATCTATGTGATTTACCTTAAGAACATTTTTTATCTAGTATAGTGATCATGACATAATTGAGATTAAAATGGTTGTCAATGATCATGTTAATTATGTTTTGGCATATCATATGATGTTTTAAAATGATCTAGCATTTTTGGGAACTACTTGGTTGTTGATTATTGTAGACACCTAAAAATATTTCAAAGATCTAGTTCCATCATTTATCTTAAAAATATCGTAATTAACCACTTTTCCCTAATCCTTTAATCCATTTTCCCTAAGTCATAAATCAATTTCTTAAATCCTCGCCATCTTTCTACACATGATTTAATTAATTAAATTAATTAAATACTCCACATAACCATCCAAAAATGAATAAAATAATTAAAATATTTCTTTTATTCCTCACCACTCATCTCATAACTATCTCTCAAAAATCAATAAATAAATTTAAAAATATCAATTTATCTCCTCCCTCCATCTTTCAACTACCCAACCAACTTGATCTAAGCCATCCATCTCTCATCAAATATAAACCATTGATCTTCATCCTATCAAACCTATAAATCTACCCTCTCATGAGCTATTTTTGAAGAGGATCCTGAATCATTTTAATGTCATGTTGTTGGTTCGAGAAACCACATTCCTATCGTTTTGAGCAAATCCAATTTTACAAGTGCAACAAGAATTGAAATTAGGTTAATTATTTTGGTTTATTCATTATATTTTCAATTTTTTAATCTAATTGAGGTCATAGTTAATGTAGATTGAGGATTTTGATATTGCATTTAAGATCTTTCATTTTAGTCTATATTTTATGTTGGCAGTTAACAATAAGCATTTACTCAATGAACTTAACTAACCCCAAATATTGACAATGCTAAACTTGATCAAGTATTCTCTATAATTTTTTTGGGTATATTCTAGATGTATTTAGTATCTAGATAGATGTGGTTCACTCATATATAATTATTTAAGTTAAATTGAATAATATGAGAATACATTATTTTTAACCATGGTCTTTCTATACATCTTATATATAATATGAGAATATAATAATATTATTATAGTCAAATATGATTTAAATAGATGGTAAATAAATAGAAAATGATTCATAGATTTATTAGTTGGAAATTTAATATTTATTGACTTAAATATGGAAATTATGTTTCTTCATGAATAAGAAAATTTTGTAGGAGCTTGAGTCAAATTTATAAGGGGACTTAAATAAGTCAGTTAGTATGATCTAACTAGGCTAACATATTATGATATTTCATAATGAATGTGTATGTGATTAATTGTGATTATTGTGCATGGATATTATAATGTTATTTATGTTCCTTCAGCTATATATTGTGGACATATTGATGTTTACAATTATTATGCATATAAGGCACACCGATTTATTATGATTCTATTGACACTCAATAGACCTATTATGGACATTGATACGTGTTTGCATGCACCATTATATTTTGGATTTGCGATTATGATGATAGGTTAGTAGTGATAGTGATATTATGCCTAGATTGATTTAATTTTCATGAGTACACTATGATGATCTAGATTTAGGATGACTATATTTTGGTGTCATTATTTATATGATGGATATGTGTTTCATATTTTCTCTCTATTGTCATGATTGGACCTATGAGTGTGGATTTATTTATGTTTTAAAATTATCAATTTAATCTTGTTTAAAATTAAATTTGATAATGTATAAGTATTCATATGGATGATGTAATTAGGAAAGAAATTGATATGATCTAACATCATGAGATGAATGTGAATTGTATTACTTATGGTGTACAATTGTGATAGTTAAATTTGATAATGATCAGTACTAAATTGTGATGATTATGTGAGTTTATTAATTGTCTATAGCATGCCACATTTAATATATTTAGTTATCATTTCTTTGTCTATTTAGTGGGATATATTGATTATTTTTTCAAAGTGTGTAGGTGATTTCCATGGCTAATGGAAAATATTAAAAGGTACTCTAGAAACCTTTATTTTTTTTATTCTAGTGACACCTTGTTCTTAGTCCATGAGACATTAAAATTCTTCATTGTGAGAACTATTGTAATATGAAAACTTTGATGTTACTTATGGTTTTCAGTTGTCCTATCATTCTATGTGTTCAGTTTTGGGATGAGATTCATCTTAGGGGAAAATATTAGATTTGCACTTTAATGGTGTAACACCAAAAATTACATGTCCTTATAATTTTGTATTATATTTTGGCCTCACTTTAGTGTTCAACTCCCCTCGTTTATTTTTAGGTCCATTTGTCCCTTTCCTTATATTTTTTCCATCTGTAGTGCCAAGGCATTTCCTTCCATGGTCTTTTGTCAAAATTAATGTTACATATGTCTTAACCATGTGATTCCCTAGTGTTTGATATTTCTTACAACTAGAACTATATAGACACTAATGTGACACATCACCATCCATGATACACACTAATGTCCATGAAATACACTAAAATCCCATGATAGTTCATGATTCAATGACCATTTTGGATCATTTTCTAACCATTAATTACCCATGTAAGTGGTATCCACTTTGGAGAAAATATGAAATGCTACCCAACTCCTTTATCTTCCTCCATTCATCTATTTTTTAATTTCTATAATTCATTTTTAATTTAATATCTAAAGTGTACTCTATTACCAATATTTTCTAAAAGTCTCACATCCAGAGTCAAAATACCAATGAAGAAAAATAGACATACCAAAGGTCGTGCTTGAGGATAGTCTCACCATGGTGGCCTCAACAAAGGAAAAAAGAAATAATTCCTTTTTGAGGATTTAGACAGTATCAAGCTAGACCCCATGTGAGACCTGGTGCTTGTTGAACCATTCTTGAAGCATGCTTTTAGAGGGATCTCTCCACTCAAAGAATCCCATTAAAGTGAAATTATCTAACCATTGCAAGCACTATCAAATTTAGGGATTGGTAAAATCACATCCATTAGGGATTCAAAATTCGTACCTCATGAAATACCTTTAGGACACATTTCTGAGGATGTTTTCTCAAAGGAGACATTATATAGAGCCACCAAACAATCAACACCAATATGAACCATTGGGTTGAAGCTGCTTTAGGCCATACAAAGGGAAAACTAAAAAAATCACAATGAATATAGAAGAATAGAGAGTTTTATGTCTGTGACACATAGTGACATATGGGGAGCCAAGGACAACAACAAAAAAGACAAAACCTAGCAAAAAACAACACAACCAACCTCACATTCAAAATAACATGTCAAGAATGCAAAGACTTCTACAAGTAATCATCTTGTAAGCATTTTAACAAATCCATTCTATGTATATCATGTAGTTCACACCCATTCCTTCACAATTTTTTTATGTTTTCCCATTCATCTGTAATGCTTTCTGTTGATCTCTAGCCAACACTTTCTCTACTTTATTTTACAACACATCCTACCATAGACTCCAATCATGTGCCTTATAAACATCTATATCACACTCTTCCTTCATTTGGATATCAACACCTATAGTTTTGTGCTTCCACTTTGAAGGAAGTGATGTCTTTCAAGTGTCTATTAAATTAGCAATAAATGATGATGCAAGCTGAATTTTCTCCAAATTAGTTAACAAATGTATATTATACAAACATCTATTTTATGAAGTGATACATGTCGCTCAACTTTCTCTAATCCATTAGATTTGATAATGCCAATTTTAGCATCCTTGGTTTGATTTCAACTCTTAAGAGGTTTTTTTTTCTATCTATCTTGAAGTCATTTATCATCAAGATAATAACCAACATGAATAACAACTATAATAATATATAATTGGAAAAAAAATTGATAGGTCTTGGTTCACCAATTTCCATTTCTACTTTTAAAACCAACATAAATGGATGATCAATTATGTTATGTCCATTAGATATATTTCTATTATTTTTATAGGATCAAATTTTACCTTCTAAAGTGCTTGAAAATCTTTCCTTTTTGCTTTTGATAGATGATGTAGACTTAGATAGTGAAGGTTTGTCCCCTAGATCTGATGGAGTGATCAAAGAGAGCTATTTCCTTTTTTTATTAGACTAGCATACTTTGTGAAAATAGTTAGTGACCATAACCTCAAACAAGAAATAAAATGAAATGGTTTAAATAATTTCTTAGCCCTTCGATTGGGTAAACTGTCCTGGTTAATTATTGACTGCCAACTATGTTGATAGTCAAGTCAAGTTTGATTGGGTGAACAAATAGAAAATGACAAAAGTGGGGATCCCACTTGACCAGTCAACAAAGTGGCAGTATTTATCTATTTAATCGAATGGTCTAAGGTGTTCCAAGTGAAATAAATGGGGCTCGCATGACACAATAAAAGATAATCAAAAAGTACCTAGAATGCACTAACTTTTAGCCATTGTAATTGAAAACATTCCCTTGGTTGCTTTATGCCCTGCCATTCATCTTTTAAAGTTCTTAGGAAACTTTAGAATTTTCTTTTATTATTTATAATGATAATATTGGTGTTCATTATTATTTTTGTATTTGATTGTATTGAAGTTTATTATATCAAGGTTTTGGATCATATTGTGTTATTTATCATCAGGATAATAGTAATAGAAAGTTTGAGGAGAAGAAATAATCCAGATGATAAATCACAAAATGTGATCTAAAATGTTGATGTAATAAACTTCAACATAATTGAATCCAAAAATAATAATGAACATTATGAATTGTAAAAACTTGATATCATTAATTGATACCACTGATGCTCTAGAGTATGATTCTTTAAGATCCACTCATGTTTTTGAAATAAAAAGCAGCAAAACAAGGATGTTGACCCATAAGTACAAGGTGCAAAGGCCATCCAGTAAAAGCACACTAACAACACAGTGATAGCAGAGAGAAAGCCATCACCCAGAACACATCATCAAAAAAAAAAGTAACAGTAAACATAGGATAACAAAGTTCATCAAGTAAGCTAGAAACCAACCAACTAAGTCCAAAGACCACCAGGGGTCCACCAAGTTTTAGTAGAAAAAACAAACAAGACAGAAATAAACAAGAAAAAATAGGCCCAGCGGCCTAATTCTTTTCCTTCCTGCCAAGCATATCATGAGTAGCCATTGCTCAATCCGTAGTGAGGAACTCGAGCAGCTCCTTGAAACCAACATCATCTTCAGCACCATCCACAAACTTTTCCTTCTGCAGCAAGCACAGACTGGTGGTTGACTTGTGCATGATCCTCATGGAAAATTGGGACACCTCCTTGACCTTCTTTTCCAACCTCTCCAATCTCCCCTTCAACATACCAACTTCTTCCCAAGCCAGAAATTTTTCCTTGTGGTCTTCTTGCAAGGGGGCTTTTCCTTTAACCGCATTAGAGGACTGGGGGGTAATTTCCAGCACATTGTCACTAGAAGGGCCCTTCTTTAAACTTTTTGACACATGGGAAGCACTATTTTTTGACACTGACTGGCCTTCCCCACCCGCCACCATTTCCTCGTGACTTTCACTATCACTCTCAAGATCCTTGTCCAAATCAGAGGCTTCCTTAAGGCTTTTGACCTTGTCTTGCTTACAAATCAGTCTATGAGATCGACAGGGGGTGTTAGCTTCTTCAGTGATCTCAATGTCAGAATTAATTTGATGGAAGACTTTAGCTTTCTTAGAGGCTTTAGCCTTAGGGCGCGGGGTAGGGGCAAGTCGTTTTCTTTCCCTACCCATATCCCCCAGGCCTGAAATAGGGGAAGCGCCATGGGGATGGGCTTTCAAAGCAGGATTCTTAAGGAATTTTTTCTTACTTGGCCCGACATGTCCAAAATACTAGCAGAGGGGGGAGTAGAGGAAATCGGGGTTTTTTCAAGAGCAGGGAGAGACGAGGCTTCTTGCACAGTGATAAGCCGAGCAGGGAAAAGCGCCATATGGAAATGATAAAGCCTAGACATAAGGCCCTGGTGAAGGATAGTATAATTCTTTCCGAAAATAGTGGCTTCATTAAACTCCACAACAGTGTTGTCAAGAGCATGATATAGGAAGAAAGGAATAGAAATATGCAGATGGTTCCTAAGGTAGTTGAGGAAATTAAAGTGGTAATAATAATATACCCCATACCTTCCTTCCACTCATGTTGGTACAAGGTGAGGATGCTCAAAATTAATGTCACAAACTTATGAAAAATGACAGAAAAAATAAAATATGTATATATAAAATAGTGGCTAGCATGACAGTAGAGGATAAAATGATAAAAAAGAATGTATTAGGAGGCAAAGTGGTGATTGTAGTTATAATGGAAATGAGTGAAATTCATGCAAGTATTTTCATAATCTGA
This sequence comes from Sequoia sempervirens, assembly GCA_007258455.2. Classification (NCBI taxonomy): domain Eukaryota; kingdom Viridiplantae; phylum Streptophyta; class Pinopsida; order Cupressales; family Cupressaceae; genus Sequoia; species Sequoia sempervirens. Next base: position 36,966,601 of record VDFB02072274.1, read on the forward strand.
AACCACCATGTGTAATGTGATTTAGTATATATTTTCTTGCTTGGGAGATGAGATTTGCATAATAGAATTTTGATCAATAGGACTTGCACAGCCATTTAAAGCATATATTGCCTCTAGGAATTCAATTGTCATGCCTTCGATCTAGTGCACATCTTGCTTATATTTTCCCTATAGAAAAATATTATTGATTATTGAATAGGTGCATGAGATCTAGCTTTGGAGCTATAAAGAAGTATTTTGTTTGCTTTAAGCATTTCATGGTCTTCCACATAAATATTATTGAGTATTAAAGAGGTGCATGAGATCTAGCTTTGGGGTTGTAAAGAAGTATTTTGTTTTCTTTAAGCATTTCATGGTCTTCCACTTGCTCATTTTAAACCACTTATCATTTTAGGCATATGATACTCATCATGCCAATAAGATGAATAAGTGTGCTTAATATAAAACAAAATTAAATTATAAATAATGAAAAATGAAAAATACAGATGAAATGCATCATACCTATAAAAGGCTACTCAAATGATAGATGGTGATTCACAACTTAGATAAAACCATTTTATAATGATCATAAAAGATGTCACTAAAGTCAATAAAACACCAACACTTTAAATTGAAATATAAAGGTTATGCTTAAACAACATGTGGTTGATTAAATCAATAGTTGAACGTATAACGTGTTAGAAATATTATAGGATGGTAAAGGTGGTGTCAAATTAGAATTCTTATAATATTATCTAAATTAAATTATAATTTTTAAAGTTATACATATTTTTAAATATGAAAGGTATATCAATTTTTCAGAAATCATACTGTAGATTATTGTTATTTTTAGATTAGATTGTGTGCAAGTTTTTTGCATCAATGTTTGAGATTACACTCTATGATTCATCATCAAGATGATAAAAAGCTATAAGAGTTAAAAAATCATAAATCACAAAGTGTGATCTAAAGCATTGATACAAAAATATTGCACACAATTTAATCTAGAAACAACGATGATAGAAGGTGTACATTCAACTCAAAGAGTTCGATGTACATTCTATAAATCTTAAGAGCGAAGAACACTATCAAATATTAGTAGTTATCTTTTGTTAATACTTGATGTGCTATTTTAATATAAACATTATTAGATTGATTTCATTATTTGTAGTATTGATTTATCATTAACAAAATTTTATGGATGCTATATATCTATATAAGATAAGTGAGAAGAAATAGTATCATATCAAATACCAGACCTTTACTAGCTCCTAAAAATTGGTTAAAAAATAAAAATTGTTATAGTAATATATAACATAAAATTAGTAAAGATGCATAACTAGAAATATATATGTCATGAATAATGGATTTGACATAAATTCTTAATTATATTTTTTAAGAGAAACTAACCTCTCTCGATAGTAAAGAACATAAAATACCTTTCTTATGATATGAGTGTGATAAACATTAATGGTCGATCTTGAAATTGTGGAGAAAATTACTTCAATATAATCATGCCAATGATCTTGTACTTTAGTAAACAAGAAAGAAATTTATGGATTTTAATATAAAGATAATATATATATATATATAAATGTGTTAATATTAGATGTAGTGGATACTTTTATATCTCAAATAGATTTATATGACCTTATTTAATGAGAACTTGGAATTTATGTTTAAATATGAGTATGATGTAAATCCAAAGTATACTTTGTATTGCAATGGCATAGTGGAAGTATTGTGGACCATAATACACAAGTCTCAAGATCATTTGCACATCTTAGAACTTGTCTTTAGTATTATGTTATTTGAATGTGTTAGCCAAAATTACACTATTTTATAGGATGTGAAAATCATTAGTTTTTAATAGGCATTGACATGAAGACATGCCATATTTTTACAAGGCGAGAGACAACTCTAAAAATAAAAACCATTTATTAGATTACAAATTTATACTAATAATTTTTCATTACACACAAAATCAAACAATTTCAATTTCATTGCATGAGAAGATTCCCAACAATAACTATTATGGTACATTTCATTTGTTAGGTTTTCTAAATGGTTGTCAATGTGAGTGTATCCTTAAAATTCTAGCAAAATAATCATCTATAAAATTACTTGAACAAATTGTAATCCTTAAATTAAATTAAAATTTAATTGACCTAGTTTCTTACAACAATGAAAATTTATGAGTTTATTTATGGGTGGTAATTGTTTGCTAAAAAATATTGCTTAAGATATCTTATGAGATTTTATGTTTCATCTTCATTTATTGTTCTTTGTTATTGGACTTGATCAACCCAATAGCTGTGTACATATATTTTATTGTATATGACTAATATTCTTGGAATGTTATATCATTGTTGATTACCTATGAGTCCTTGACATTATGTAGAAATTAAAAATACTATGTTGATAGCAATACACTAATTTATCTTTGAATCGGGTTGTTTGATTTAAACTTTATTTTAGAGACTATGTGAAAATATAAGAACTCTTTTAAGGGTAATGTGTACTTGTTTCCATTCAATTATTCTCAACCTATAGGAAAAGAGGGTACTCATATAGTTTGAAATGCATGATTATCGTCATGAAATGTATCTTGAGTATATATTATATGGTACTCAATGATGAGTGTGGAATGACCTCATAATATGAGATACAAATAGATAAGTGCGATGTGATCACATGAAAGTTTTATGTTGAAATTAAACATAAAAGATTAAAAAAATTATGTTAAAGAAAAGGGGTTACATGGGTGAGAAATTTTTTGAAGTTAAGAGATACAAGATTAAAATAGAATTAGCTCTTCAATTGTAAATTTATGATATATTTCATATATATATATATATATATATATAGTTCTCATCATAATTTGATTAGAAAAATTATTATTGAACTTACTTTTGAATTTAAAATGGAACCAAAAAGAATTATTGAATTTTTTTTTATGAAATTTGAAAATAAATATCTAATATAAATGAAGTAAAAAAAATAAAAGAAATGTTATAATCTATTAACAATACTACATGAAGAATGAATGTATTCATAGTCACTATCTTCATAAATATTGAGTATGTATTTTCTAAGTTGTGATGTAGTCGAAATGTTATAGGACTTTTTCTCCAAATTGAAAAGAAAGCTATGAAATAGCCCTTTAGCATTAAAGAGAGATGAAAAATAAATGATAATATTATTTATTGATTCAAATGGAAATTAATAAAGAACGTTTATATAAACTCTTTTAAAAGGAAAGGACTAATTATTTATTTCAATACTATTAAAAGGAAACTTTTGTGAAAGGGTGTGATGGTTTGGAAACCACCCCTTAAAAGGATATATACAAAATTCATGTGAGACTTAGAAAGGGCATGCAGATCACTTAAAGAAGAAGATGTGGTGGGATATGGGCACTTGAGAAGGGACATATAGTGTTTGTCCAACTTGGGGTATGGTGTACACCTAGGATTGTCATACCCAAGGTTGTGCATGTTGAGTAAATACTTTGGAGCATGTTGTATGCATGTTGAGTAATTATTCTAGAACATAGTGTATGTATGTTGAGTAATTACTCTAGAGCATGTTGTGTTGTGCATGTTGAGCAATAGTTCTAGAGCATGTTGTGTTCTAAATAATAACTATTTCCTCCTCGAGTGTGTCATAGTTATGAGGGATAAAACCACTTAAATATTTTGAGGGTGAGAGTGACATTCTAAGTAATCTAATTTAGATAAGTACCAAATTTATTTTGTTAAAAAGTATTTAAAATTAAGTATAAATAAGATAGATTTATTCTAATCACAATTCTCTAAAAGATGTATTTTTTATTGAGACCGTCTTCATATTGTTGAATGCTAATTAATATGCATATTGTTGATCTTAATGTTCTTAAGTCTTAAGCTAGTTAATAATGATAAATAAGCATTGTTGTACATTTGTATTTGAATTATAGATATATTTTATAATGTTTAAACTTAGATAATAAAATTAGTACATACACTATCATATAAATTTAACTTGTATATATTAAATATATATTCAATTGTATACTCTCAAGAAAATTAGTATTGCATAAACCCTCGTATGATGAACTGTTGATATAAATAGGTGTTTTACCTATCTAGTTCATTAATAGGTCATATTAACATGTTAAGTCCACTAAGGTCCTAGGTGTTTTTTTAGAAGTCTTAGTTATCTAGATAAGATCTTAGCATACCTTATCTATTTGGATTTTATTTAATGCTTGTGTCCTAGGTCATTTAATAATGTTGAGGTAGTTATCTCATTATACAAGATTAAGACACATGTCAAGATCTTATCTAATCTCACATATTTTTATTTATAATAAAGAAATCATTTGTACATCATAATTCATTCCAATCCAATATCATTACAATTTTGAGTATTACATATTGGCCATTATCTTACATCCATTGTTGTAAATTGATGTTCTTATTTTTCTCTCTTGTAGAAGGTTATTTTTGGTTTTTGTAGGTGATCTTAGAGGCTCGAGTCCTTGAGTGACTCTAACATGGTATCAAAGCTCTAGATTTACAAAATCCTTCTTATATCTAAGGGTGATTTAGGATTGATATTTCGTTGGGTACATATGAAAATAGACCTCATGGTTGAGTCTAGAAGGCCCAAAAACCCCTATTTTCATATAAAACATTTATTATTTTGGCAAAAAAAATTAGACCATTTTTGGAGGTTTGACCAAGGTCATGAGAAAATTGTTTATACAACCATACAAAATCTGTATGGTATGGATCCATATGAATCATATCTTCCATACCATCTGATTATAATTTATAGGCATTAGCAAGGAAAAATCACTACTCAAGTGGAATATTTGAAAAGAATATTCTCTACATATATTTGTAGAGTACATCCACGATCAAGCTTGCATCATTTCTCCATCAGAGGTACAATTTCACAATTTTCATATTTAAAAATTGTGTTTTGAAATTTGCATTATGGTTGTTTTGTTTAGTGCTTAGTTCACGTTAGGCAGTTTTGTGGATCCGCATGAGCTTATTGCTCGAGTGACATGACCTCCATCCCCTGCCATTGCACTTAACTTTTTTAACAACCAACATGCAGCTAGTCATATGATGACCAACAACTTAGTTGCCTATGCACCTACACCCCTTAATTTTTTTACCCCTCAAGCCCAAGAAGGGTAGTTTATTTCAAAGTGCCATAACTTTCAGCAAGGTTGTCAAAATTTTACAAACAAGATATTGATGAAAAGCTAGTGTAGAGTACTTCATACTGGTGTAAGCTATTTGTCTCAATTTTTTTCTGAGGTGAATTTTATTGTGGGCTAAAGTCAGATTTTTCTTTTTGGACCTTTGAGCTCATAATTTTTTGTTATATTATCCAATTGATTTTCATGTTTTTTGCAGTATTGAAAAGGTATTGAGGAGCTCTACAGTTCTATCCATGCAATTTTTCTAGATTCATCCCCAAGTATAGTTTATTTAGATTTGTGCAAATTTCCATTTTGGTTGATTACTTGAACATTCTAACACTTGGATAAGATTTTTCCTCTTGGGAAGGCTTCATTTTTAGTCTACATCATATTAGGAAAGTGTACTTTCAATTTGAGGATCTCATTCTAAGATATTGTTGTAATTTTCCATCCTTGATCTATCTTGGCATTTTAAACTCTAGAACACAATTCTAGAATTGTAATTGCACTACATATAAAGTGCCAAATCATATTATTGGGGGGGTTCTTGATTGATTGATTTGGGGGTCTCTTAGTGCATTGTTTTGATTTGTGTTGCTTGTGCTCTTCTTTTCTATGGATCATTTTAAGGTTTCTTTTCTAACATCATATAACTATTCAACTTGGCATCAAAATTCATGGAGTGCTCTAATGAATGAAGGTCACTCTCTATATGTTGAAAATAAGGTACCTGAATGCACAAATGATGAGAAAAAGATAAAATAAATGTTTCAATATGCTAAAATAAATGTTTCAATATGGTAGAGCTCTTGTAAATATTTGTAACATAGTTTCTCAAGATTTATTATTTCAAATTGAATCATGTAAGAATTCTAATGAGGCTTGGGAAAAAATGAAAACTTTGTATGATACTACAAATGAAGTAAAAGGCTATAAAATTGATAATAAACTGATGATTCTTGATCCTAATAACTTTTGAAAACATCCAATACTATAGATCGATAAGTTTAATTATCTAAGGGAGTAATGTAAAGAATGTGGAATTGATAATTTAAAATACATTCAGTTGGTCTATAATCCATTGAACAAACTTGATCTTGATTATGCTATTTTTATTTCTAGCTTTCACACTCATAGGTTGACTATGGGGTCTGCATATACTACACCTTCATTTGCAACTTTTTTGAGATGTTAATACATGAGCAACAAAATATTCTATTGATGGGTCTCATCAATTCATCTAAATCTCAAGCATTGTTGGTTAGTCATGTGAAAAAACAAAACATACTAATAGAAAACAAAAGAAATAAAATAGAAATCCACATTTAGATCAACCGAAGAATAAATCATTTTCCACAAAGAAATCATCTAGATAGGATAAGCCTACTTTTTCATATTGTAAGAAGCTTGGGCATGATGAGAATTCTTGTTATAAGAAGGATATTGATGAATTGAAACATCTTCTAAAAAAATGATATTAATTTTCCTTCTAGAATGTCTAAGTCAACTTCTTCTTCTTAAAAATAATATAATAAGGATAGAGGTCATTCTAGTTTGGTTACTACATCAAGAAGAAAGGGAATAAAGCTCTTTGTTTTTTTTGAGGTCTTAGATCAGGGAGATGACTTCTATATTTAGGAGCATCTCATTATATGGAATCTTTGTAGTCTATATTCTCTTCTTTTGAGCCTTGTTCTATTTCTCTTATTTTGATGGGAAACAATACATAGATGAGTGTAATTAGGAAGGGATCTATTGTTTTTGAGGAGGGAACTTTCAATGATATTTTGTGTGTACCTCATTTGGTGAACAATATTCTCTCCATATATAATATTAGATATGGTGGAGATGGGAGGACTATGAAATTCACTCCTGATTTAGTTATCATTAGAGACTTGGAGAGTAGAGTGATTATTGCTACTGGGATGGTTGATCATTCATCTCAATTGTACTCCTTTGTAGATTTTTCTTTTGATGATGACTTTGTTCCTTTGACTATTGATCACACTTATAGTGCGGACCATAATTTTGAGGAGAATTTTGGCTACTTGAACATTGGTGTTCTCACATTAGATTCCATTCTTAAGCTTTACATATCATCTCCTCCATTGTTTATTGCATTTGATGATGTTCATGTTGTCACAGTTTTGGCCTCTTGTGATTCAGTGCAACATGATCTATATCATCTTCCAAATACATCTACTTGGGATGCATACTTGACAAAAAAATGATGGTTTATTTGTTGAGTCCCATATTTTAGATTTGGTAGACACCATTTATTGCATACATCTTCTCTTTTATGGAAATAATCCTTCTTGAATTGTTGTGAGAGAAAACTCCGACTCTCTTGTTCATTCTCTACACAATCATTCTTCATAGTTTGACATGAGTGTGGATACTTTTGGACAACATTTGAAGGAGGCTTATTTGTCTTTAGAGGAGGTATCTTTTTCTTTAGAGGAGGCATCTTTGTCTTTAGATTGTGTTCTACATCCATCTCTAGGAGATTTAAGATTGTCATCTTCGATTGTGTGGCATAGAACACCTGTTTAGAGTATGTCAGCTTCTGACATCAACTTGGAGAAACTTGAGTGTAGTTCAAATACATCACATATCATCCTTCTATTAGGTCTTTTTCCAAATAATGCCTTGAAAAAACTCTAAAGGAAATCCAACTCTTATGCTTAAGGACTTCAAGATTAGTAGCCAACGAATGGGAGATTTATCTCATGCTTTTCTCCCCTACATTTCAAGCTCTACAAAACCTAGAGTGATCACCTTTAATGAAATTGGATGTAGATATTCAACTATAGTTATATTAGAGTGTTTATCAGATAAACTTCACACTAAACAGCAAGGGTTTGTATGGATACATCCATAATGGTACATCCCTTTTTCTCATTTCAATCTTGGCATGAAGTTGAAACAAAAAATAAACATAAAACTAAAGCATAAAATGTTTGTTTTATGTTGAGATTCATTTATGAGAATGAGGGAAGAAAATAATGTAAGACCGATGCTTTCCTTTGGCTATAGCCATATGTTATGCATTGTATATGACAAAACTAAATATATTTTGATGGTCACTGATAGACTATCACCTTATGATAATCTGACTTGTACAAACCTACTATGCAACCATACTTAACAATCCCTAGAAAATAATAACATTCCCATTAATTTATGGTAAGAATTTACTCTATCCCTTGGAAAAACAATAAACCATTAAACTAACTCGAGATAACATATGTGCTTGAAAAGCTTATATAACCCTTGACTACATAGCTTAAAGAATATTATCATTCACAGTTGGAGACAAATGCACCAATATCCTATATTCATATAAGCCAAAATTTCAAAATATAGAGGCACTACCAATAAAATGACTAACACATGACTTTAGCTTTGGCATTCAACATTTTCCTATACATAGCCTCTTCCTTGGCCAAAACTCAGAAGCTTGGAGCCTCCCAAAACCTCAAAACCCTTACAAATGAAAGAGAGATTATATTATAAAGAAAATGAAGAAATTAGATTTAATCTCTCAGTGGCACGTGACATATTGTGATTTCTCTGATTTAGCATTTGGAATATGCCATTTTACCATAATCCTCACTTCATCTCATTCACCTTCATTCTTCAAATAAATAAAATTTGTTATCCCATTTTTCCTAATAATCTTGTGCATATATTTTACTTGCATGTGAAAATAGGTTTACTGCTGCATTTTCATTTTTACGTGAAAAAAATTCACATTTGGGTGAATACCCACTTTACTAGAATTTAAAAATATCATTTACCCACTACATTCCTTAAAATATCTCCATTTCCTCTACTTCTTAATTTGACATTTTGTCAAATACCTTTCATGTAGCCACCATCTCTGTTTATTTTCATGAAGCCAATGAGTTTATTTTAATTTCATTTTTTGGGCATAATCATTTATCTAGAAAATTTGCACATATTTACCCTTTACCATTTTAACAATGGAAATAAAACACTATTCAAAATCCCCCCATTACAGCCTTTTATCGGCATATTACTACAACAAAACTCCATGAAAAAATATTATTATTATTGTTGTAGGTCATTTGAATGACATGGTGGGTGTTTTTGTCAATGTCTAGCACTCAAAATGCTTAAAATCCTTGCTAAACATGTTTTCAAGTTGTAGGAAATGCTCCAGGAAACAATCTAGATACATAAATAACATTATTCAACTTGATGCTCCCAAAAATCTACCCTAAGTTTATGAATATTGTCCAAGCATAGGTAACATTGCAGGCACTATTTTAGAAGCTAAAACAATGAGTTAATGGAGTTTAAAACATTTCAAATCATCTCCCAACCCATCTCCATTGTTTTGAGCATCATTGTAGGTCATTTTCATGATTTGTGGACATTTCAAACACTTAAAACTCTACTAAAGATATTGTCTGGGTGTGGGAACTTCTACAAGCAAGCTTTTGAAGGTTGAAACTACAATTTCCATTAATTTTTTGGCTCCAAAACTTCCTCCCAAGCTCTTGTTGAAGTTGGGAAAAATCAACTCCACAACTCCCAAGGATCACCTGCAATCAAACACCTGTCATAGAAAGAGAGAATAGCAAAGCTATGGAGGCCAAAAGCTATTGATCCAAAAAAGCATGAATCGTTATGAATGTGCATCTTAATTATTATACAATAAATAATCCTTATAAAAGGATAACTAACCTAAAAATCCTAGGTGAGGATAAAACAAGATCATGAAATGTGTCCTCATCCTATGACACGAGACATAAAAGGAACATGACCCAAGTAAGCTTAAATAATTAGAGGAAAATGAACCTAATAATTACATAAATAATTAATTAGGAAGTACCTTTTACTCTAACAAATCCCTCACATGGATAACCTTTTTTACAGAAAAAATACTACTTTCTATAATTCCACAAGCCCCTTTTGAGTGAAGGCTTTCCTTCCTACAAAATCACAAAATGCACATTTAGGAAAAAATATTTTTTTCAAAGTTTTAAAAATACACATGAAAAATACCATTTTTTAGGCCCAACTTACCTTTAGAAGAAATAATACACTTTTAAAACTATTAATCACGCCTTTAAATGTATTTCAAACATATAAAATGTTTTAAATAATTTCAAAATTATAACATAGTGAAATTGGCATTTTTAATTATTCAATAGGCTAAATGAGAAAACTAACACCATAGGTGCATACAACCTTTGGAGGCCATGAAAATTTTCAAGGGGCCATAAGAAATTGTTTAGATCATTATGCAATTGTTTAACATTGTACAAAAAATAGTTTTTTATACCTCTTTTGTAAATTGTACTTTCCATCAGGGCACTTAATTTTTTTTTGGTTTGGGCCTTGAAACTCCTTTGATTTCCATAAAAATGGAGATATAGGCTATTGAGGATAAAATAATGTACCTAGATCATTATCAAAATTGATCCATTTGAAACTTTTTATGGGACCCTTTGGAGCCACTCCAAAATGGTGACACATTAAAATTTGCCTCAAAACTCGTTTGGGAGCCACAAAATTAAGTTTGCACACTCATAATAAATTAAATAAACTTTCTACAAAAGGAATTTTCATGATGACTCAAAGATTGGGAGATTTTAATGCTAGAATTTTAGGTCTAGTTGGTTGCCACAAAGCTTAAAAATGACCTTCTAATGTCAACTGAGGAAAACCAAGCACTAGAAATGAAGGAAATTTATAGGTTCTAACACCTTCTTCCAACTTCTTCCTTTCAAGAATGGGAAGACATCTTGGATATCATCCTAGTTTTGTTTCTTCCTAAGGGGAGTAATGTTAAATTTGACAAGATTGGATCATCTTAAGCATTCAATGTTGAGCTTCTACCATTACAACAGACTCACCATTGAGGGGGTTTGCATGATATCTCTTCTTCTCTCTTATGGGGGGGATCTTTTTCCTCGCATGGGATTTTATCCCTCTCATTAATGATTGAGAGCATATTTGTTTTATCTCTCTTTCGGGGAGGAGTTCTATCCCACTAGGTTTTCACCTTTTCTCTATTTATGAGAGATTGCATTTACATTTTTTTATGGGTACCTAATATGGCCTTATAGTTGGGACCCATCATTGTATCATTTGTATAATAATCTACTCCCTAAGTTGCACTTAAGGGGGGTCTTGGTGTAAATAGGTTTTTTTACCTATCTAGTTCACTAATAGGTCCTATTTACATGTTTTTGATATTATAAGCAGAATTTATAGGGTGTTGTACCCTTTACACAATGAGCCATAAGGGCCAAAAAAGATCAAGTCCAAAAAACACAAACATAGTAGACCAACAACTGACAATAACACCATACAGCAGCAGACTAACTAGCATTCTCCCAATTTTGAGAGATGATATTGACAACATCATCTCTGACCCATTTAGGGCCTTCTTCAATAATATTCTTATCCATCTCGTCCTTCATCACAACAAAGAGGGTTCTAGTAACATAGTGGACCAACTTGATAGTGAACCGGGTCAAGCCATTGAACTTCTTCTCCATCTTCCCCATCCTCTCCTGTAGCACATGAAGATCCTCCCCTTTATCCACAGTCTTCACAATATTAGCGTGCTCCACATCCAGTGGGTCAGAGGACTAGGAAGCCAAGTTCTAATTATGCATTTTGTTGAAGTCTAAAAGGTTGTGAGGCACTTCAAACAACTCCTCCTCAACTTCCTCTTAACTCCTCCACATCCCTAATACCTTTGTTGTCAGACTGCTCCTCATCATAATCAATTTCATTAAGTTGCACTTTCTTGTTATTTTTTGCTAGTCTTCCATATCTCTTGATGATGTTATTTTCAACCCTAGTCTCCACCGTAGCAACAACCATAGTATCCCACTTGGAATCCCTTCCCACCACATTCTTTCCTCTGTTGTTTATGGCCAACAACTCTGTCAAACCCTTCCCCTCATCCTTCATTTTTTTCTTAGTGGTAGGTTTGTTGACAGTCTTGGTAAGGGCAAACTTAAGCTCACAGAGACCAACCACAACACTAGACTAGGCAATCCCCGCACTCCCCTTATTCTTTTTGGTGGTCGGTTTAGGCTTAGGGGTTTTGGCCATTACCGAAGGGGTTTTTCTTTTGGGACCCTTAGACTCGGGCGGGGAGATATTGGTCTGAATAGGGGGTTCAATTTCCTCTATATGGACAGTGGAGATGGGTTTGGGCAAGTAGAGTTTGCGAGATGAAAATGGTAAAGTCTCAAAATGAGGCCTTGGTGGAGCGACAGGGGAGGAGGATCCTCTAGGTTTTGGACAGTAGACTCAATGCACTTCTCAACAGAGCTTTCCAAATCAGTAAGTAAGAAAAATAAGAAGCTTAACATAATTTCCTATTGACATGTTAAATCCACTAAGGCCCTAGGTTTTTTTTCTAGAATTCTTAGTTTCCTAGATAATATCTTATCATATCTTATCTATTTGGATTTTATTTAATGCTTGTGTTCTAATTCATTTAATAATGTTTGGGTAATTGTCTCATTATACAAGATTAAAAGGCATGTCAAGATCTTGTCTAATCCTATCTCACATCTTTTCCTTTATAATCAAGGCATCATATGTACATCCTAATCCATTCCAATCCAATATCATTGCAATCTTGAGTATTGTATATTGGCCATTATCTTGTATCCATTGTTTCAAATTCATGTTCTTGCTTTTCCCTTTTGTAGAAGGTTGTTTTTGGTTTTTGCAGGTGATCTTCGAGGCTTGAGCCCTTGAGTGACTCTAACATGAACAAATCCAAGAAGAGAGAACATATGGGTTGGTTAAGAGCTTTCCATGGTTGTTCAAACCACTGTTTTGGTATTTTGATCTCCATGGATATTTAAGAAGATAGAAAAATAGTGTATACTTTTATCCTATGTGTGACTCAAATATAAAATTGGTGACAAATCTATAAATTTCACTTCTAGGTCTAGAAGGAGTAACAAACTATCATGCATAAATATGAGTAACATCAAGGGAATGAAAATATAATGGTGCCATCTACATAGTAAATTTTTTTACAAAAATGGAGAAATAAAAATGAGAAGGAAAGAGATAAATAACAAAACAATGTCACCTCAAAATTCTTATGGAATCCAAGAGATACAAGGATATTATAGAAATCTACAATATCCTTCTTGAGAGTGTTATAGAGTACTAGTGTAGTTCACGTAGAGAATACAATCCCAAAGAGTGCTAAAATAATGCTAAAAATTGTTGGTAATAACTTGAGAGTATGAAAGATTGATATATTTAATGTACAAGAGTGAGAGATTCATTCAAAATGAGAAGATGGAAGGGAAAAATGGGCGAGTCCAAGAGCTAAAGAGTCATTTGAATTCATTGTAGAGTGGTTGGGTCTCAAAACCATTGCACCACAATCATAGTTCTAACTCTTCTTATCTTTATAGAAATCTTCTTATCTTTAAGGCAAAGAATTTATTATCAAGAAGGTAAAATAGGGGTTCAACAACAAAATGAGGATGGTTAAAGGCCAATTTATGAGAGTGGTTAATCTCTCTTACAATTTGGTCTTAGTTATGCCTAGGATTCATTAGAGTCACTCAAGGACTCAAGCCTTCAAGATCACCCGGAAAACCAAAAACAACCTTCTACAAGAGAGAAAAGAAAGAGAATAAATTTTCAATAATGGATGTATTGGTTTGTTTTTATGATTTCCAACTGGTTCATGAAACTATCTAAAGGACAACCAATTCTTATGCTCAAATATTTCAAGAGTGTCGACAAACAAACAAGATAAAGATTTAACACTTTTCTCCTTTCACTTTATGTTTTGTAAAACCTAGGAGGGTGGTCCTTTACAATATCTAATGGAATTACACACAATATGTAGCAAGATATTGTTATAATAGATATATTCTCTTAAGATATACCAAGAATTATAAATGAAACTCACTTAATTGGCTAGTTTCTTGGATGTTTAATGCTTTGTTGGTTTTGAGACCATAAAATAATGTTAAGAAATAAGTTACAACATAAAGGTTAATCTAATTTTGACAATTGATGACCATGGATGTGTAACCAACATTCAAATTCAGATTGGTGCCTTAAACCTGGGTTACAGAGTCAAAAGGAATACAATTATATCTTGAACAAAATATTTTAAACAAATTATGTGAAAGCTTGTATAACACTTCCTTACAGTGATAGTCTTCAAATTTTACAATCAACTCTTCTTAAAAATCCTTGCATACCTTCATAACCCTCAAGATCTCTAATACAACAATTTTAATCTACTACTTGAATAAAAGTTATATAAAAAATATTTAATTGCAAAAAATTGTAATGATGAATAGAAATGATCTTTGATCAATTTATATTCATAAGTGTAATGAAGTATACAATTTAAGAGACAATTTATTATGAATTATCACAATATTCTCATATATTCAAAACTTGTATTATTATACAAAATGACAATTACATTCACATTTCTTCTCTAGAATAATTAGAACTAACTAGTACAGACCTAAAACGTAAACTCTCTGTTTACAAAAATCCAAGATCCCCTACAAATGGCTTTGAATTCCCTTTTATAAAGACAAGGGAGAAACAACCTTTAGGCCATGGACAAATGATATCCCTCCAACCTTGACATGACTATGGTTTCGTTCATTGAAAAACTAGATTGATAGATTTTCGTCATGCCCACTTAAACACTCCATTAGCAATGTAAGTCCCCATCATTTGAAGTTAGCGAAGAGGTCATTGCACAAGACACATGCTTATCATGTAATGGGAAGAAACTAAAGAAAGATATGAAGGTGCAAAACATGGTTAGTATGAACCAATTTTTTAAAAAAGACAAAAACCCAGTTAAGTTGCATGCGGGTTATAACTGTGGTAAACTCCCCAAACCATGGGATCAGTTATGCCTTATTTTAATGAAATATATTACTCTTGAGGGCCAGTATAAGTGCTACTACTTCTATCACCTAGTGCTTCTGTCGATGTGAAAATACAGGTATGGGCCAAATTATGCTTGATCGATGAATAATCGAAGCATAACAGAGACACCAATACTCGAATCTCAACAAGATCGATAAAAAAAAATTAAAACTAAACATTTCATCAAAACTTAACATACTAAATTATGAAAGCTTTTAAAACATCTATTATAATCCATTCAAAATTTATCTTGTTGTAGAATTGGTTTCGTGTTGATGTGGAACGACAACCCTTTCCCAATCCTGTGATGAGTGAGCTTTTTCCAGTAAATTCTATGGAAGAGAATCAATGAAACCATGGTGTTTGATGTGTGAAAACCTAAATTATGCTAAAATGAACATGATGAAAGCTAAGTTACCATGATTTTATGCTATAAATGATCCAATTATGTTATTGCTAAGCTAATCTAAGCTAAAATTATGCTAAAAGATGAAAACCCTAATTTATTTAGAAACTAAGATGGATGCATGGAAGCCATCAATAGATGCTCTAATCTATTATGCAATTAAAATGAACTAAAACAAGCTAAAAAGTGAGTAAAAGATGAATGTGTATGTTAGTAAATTCGACAACATAAGTTTGCAATTGACCGATGGATCCGTTTGTCTCCAAATAGTGATCTATTTATAGGAGAGCAAATGAGGAATGGATGGTTGAGATCAAAAAGCTTAATCAATAGTTCAAGATGAAGGGGATGAGAGGCATGGATCATGGATTCTCATCAATGGATGAGAATGCAAGATGAAATTTAATCAAGGGCTCACGCTTGCCTCAAACAAACACACTTTTGACCTACTCACACAGGTCAAAGGTAACTTGCTAAAGAGGTTAAAGGGTTAGCTTGTTTAAGAATCCAAGTGAGTTGATTGGAGGAGAGGGAATATTCCTTCAGGTGAGGAAAAAAGGTATTTTACAAATTAAAACAAAGTTTTAATTGTGCAAAAAGGATAAAGAATATTCCATGGGAATATTCCCTTTGATTAGAAGAAAATTAGTTTAATTGCTAATTAAACAAGGTTTAATTTATGCAATTAGGGAATTAGAAGAATTAAAATATATTTATTAAATTAGATGATTTAATAAATAGGGGAGGGGTGAAATGATATTTAATTAAATAACTTAGGGTTATTTAACTAAATAAATAAGATGACTTAGGAGATTAAATTAAATACTTTGATTTATTTAATTTAATTAGATGAAGTGTTAGTGTGAAAAGGGATGAATTAACCCAATTTAAATTAATTAGGCCAAATAGATGAAAATGATGCAATTAATTAATTAGCTAGGCTAATTAAATTAATTAAGCGAAAAGAGGATTGGTAAAGAGGAAATGATGTTAATAAGTCTAATTCGAGTGTATGACATTGATTAGGACATTTTTCAGTGTCTACAACTTCTAAATAATTTTAAGAATAGTTTGCTAATTAGTTTTCCCTTTGATCTATTTTCTTCTCTTGAAATTTTTGTTGCATAAGTTAATTACTTGTTCCTTATTATTTTTCAATGCATACCTGGCAAATTAGATAATTCTACTTAGGAAGATATCTATATTTATATAGCCTTCTTTACTTGTCAAATTATCTTCCTTTTATTTCTACAAGAATCATCTAGGCTAAATATACCCTCCAAATTTATCATTTCTCTTGATAGTTTTCCTTTTAGTTGTAAGATTTTATCTCCATATGATTCTTCTATTTGGGGGGTTAATTCTTTTAGAAAGTCATGAAATTACTATATGAATTGAGAAATTTTCTCATCACATTGAAATACCATCCAATGAGATTCCTTTTCTAGAATCATGGTTCTGATAATTAGCTTCATGTCATCTTTTTTTTTAGTAATTAATTCACTAGATCAAATTATGATCGAATTAAGGTCACTCTTTTTGTTATTGCATTCTATTTCTATGGAATAGCTTGAAAGTTCATGTATATCATATGATTCGAATAGATCATGTATGGGGTGCTTATATGTCTTCTTCACACACTGTGATCTTATCTACTTGATTACTAGTTGGGTCACCATAGATCATACCTCTTTTCTCAACATATAGAAAGCCTTGGACTAATACTTCATGTTCCACTACATTTCTAGTATAGTTGAATTGTTGATATTTTTCTCCTTTTGGTAAGAGTAAATATACATCAACTCCTAAGAAATGGTGGAGAGGAGGGAGCAAGTTTATCACAGGACATAGGGCGTTCAAGGGCTAGACAGAGATCCAAGTAGGTGGCCTTACAATCAAAGGAATGGTAGTCGACCTTAGAACCCACAATGGCAAGCACCACAACAAGCATGGAAGGCTCTAGAAAATAATGGCAAAGGTGCTCACAATCTTGGGAATGACAAATCAACTCATTAGGATTTCGACACAAGGAATAGATAGGGGTTATGCTAATATGCGATTGATGGTTCTAGTGGATTTTTTAAAGGTAGAGAGGAAGTTTTGGAGACCAAAGTCACAGGCAGATTATTAGCAAACAGAAAAGGTAAACCCTAACTTGGAGCATACCACGGTTGTTTCTTTAATGGTTGATGGTAAAGCTTGGAATGAATTGGTAACCCACTTCAAGGAAAAGGACTTTTTCATGAAATGGAATGGGCCTTGTTCGGCCTTTAGCAGAGTTAGGAGTTGGTGCAATGCACATTGGGGTGAGGCCACTATTTTAAAAATGATACCAAATGGTTTTTATTTGGTTATATGCCCAAATGCTAAAGATAAAGAATGGATTTTCAATAGTGGCCCTTTCTTAATGGGAGGCAAGGGTTTCTCTCTTAAATATTGGACTCCAAATTTCAACCCTAAAACTGAAATTATAATGGAGGTGTCGATCTGGATTCAGTTATATAACCTCCCCCATGAATATTGGGATGAGGAAACCCTAAAGAAAATTGGAAATAAACTAGGCTCCTTTGTTAAGGTGGATGAAGCCATAGAAAATAAATATTACAACATGTATGTGCGTATATGTATTCTCTGGAAGGTAGAGCATCCTCTCCCTAAAATGGTAGAACTAAAAACAAGGGAAGGTATTTGGAAACAAGGGATTGAGGTTGAATAAATGATTGAAATGTGCTCTATTTGCAAAGGGGTAGGGAATCCCGTAGGGGAATGAAAACATATGGATAAAGGCAAAGGGTTAGGGGAAAATACCTTAATTGATCTATTGTTAGTAAAAGAAAGAACCTTTCAAGCAGAAGATAGTGACTTTTTGAAGGCTATGGCGCAAGTGTGAGATCAACCTGCTTGGGAGGAGTGGAGCTTGAGTGACCCAAACATAACCATGGATTCATGGACAAGGTGCTAGGAAAGGGAGGTGTTGAAGACTTTGGGTTGGAGCTCTGTCGAGTTTGTGAGTTATGACATTTTTAACTCCGAACCAGAACCAGCTTAGAAAAATCTTAACTCCCTAGAAAGAAGAACTTTTAGTCAGGAGAAAGAAAACAAAATTTTGAATAGGGATCTAGTGGGTGAGCAGATAGTTGACTCTCTGGAAAAGAGATGCAAGGAAAATTTGGACAATGGTAAGGTTAGTAGTCTAGAAAAGGTGGAAAGTCTCATAGAGAAATCCTTAAGCAAAGAGGTCATCAAGAGACAGAATGCTAAAGTTGGTGAGTTATACTTGACCTATCCTGCAAACCCTATAAGTGATAAGAAAGATCATCAAAGAAAATTGAGGAGGGTGAAACTAGGGGAGGAGGTGGAGGTAAGCCAAGATTCCTTAAGGAAATCACTTGTAATTAAAAATATAAATGTGGATGATAATTGTGAAGTAAAGATCCCATTTTTAAAGATATTCAAATTTCTCCAATTCAAAACTTGGAGAGCTCCTTTGAGGAAGCTAGAGAGGAGGTGGATCTTTTTGAATATTTAGATTCAGAGTCCCCATCTGATGATGAAACATGAGGAGGGGTTGAATTGGGTCTCAATGCAGAGTTGGGCATCTTTAAAAGGAGAACTCTTGAGCAATCTTTGGCTAAGTAAAGGTGAAGGTGGGTGAAAAGAAGAAAAGGATAAAATCAGTGAGGGTGGAATTAGAAATTGTAGGAAGTGCAGCGGGGTGGAAAAAATTGAGATTGGGAAAAGGCTATGCCTTTTCCTGGGAGCCATGAAGGTCCTTTCATGGAATGTCAAGAGTTGCAATGCCTCTGACAAGATTTGTTTTATCAAGCATTGTTTTGATCAAATGAGACTAGATATTGGTTTGTTACAAGAATTAAATCTTAGTGGAGATGATTTAGGTTATTTTAGGAGGAGGTTTGGCAGTTGGAAATGCTCTGTTGTAGAAGCAGGAGGATCTTCTGGAGGCATAGAAATTTTGCACGAAGAGGCGGTTGTAGAGATCCAAGTAATTCATACAGAAAAATCTTGGCAATGGGTTAATGTTTTATCTAAGCAATTATTGTCAAGTTTCTATATTATAAATGTCTATGGACCAAATAATATTGTTGAAATGAGAAGAGTGTGACATGAAATTTCAAAGGTGATCTCTATGAATGGTGATTGTTTGTTTCTTCTAGGAGGTGATTTCAATGCAATCTTATGACCATCTAAAAAAAGAGGTGGCATTGGATGGTTAAATAAAAAATAGAGGGATTTTAGTGATTTTGTTACTGTTGATGATGTTTTCTGCACAGCAACAACTCAGATAGAATATAATATCCTATCTCTCTTGAGAGGTGAATCTCTATCAGCAAGCCTCAAGAGATAACCCTAAGGTCTCTAATGTCAGGTCTTGAAAATGCATAAACAACTCAGTGATAAATGTGAAAATTCTGGTAATCACAATGGGACCTTACTACAAGCAAAATACTGAATCTTAAATTTATCAGATCTAGCAATATGATGATACTTCAATCCTAAATCTAACCCAAATGATAAAGAAATAACAAAAGATATAAGGTTTCAAAGAGATTTCTAGATTTAACTACTCCTACGATTAACAATGTAAATGACAAACACTCGAAATGGACCAATCCCTCAAAAAACTGATTTCTACTTGACCCAGATGGATCTGCAATCTTATAGAAACAGTGCAATCTTCTAAGGTGTTAATATTTTCAGATCATGAAAATTCATTCAAACAACCCTACTGCAATTGAAATGAATAAACCTTCACAATTGAACTAAGCACAATGAATATAAAGTCCAAGCTAACTTTTCAAAACAACTAACAATCAATTGGTTGCGAAAAGTATGGACCAGGGATTGCTGCAACACTTCAAATATCAAATCATAAACATCATTAACTCAAATCTAACTCTAAATATCTAAATATCAGATTTCCTCGAAGCAATTCTAAAGATATAATAACAAGAACCATGCAAGACAAGAAGAACACAAGTATGGCACCAAATCACAATGTCATTACTTGCATCAAATTATCCACTATAGCAACAATTCTAGCTTTTTGTTACAATATTTGCTTGAGAACAACTACTTTCTAACTCTTGCTCTACTTAATTCACTTCAATACTAGCTATCTCTCTATTCGTCTATG
Source organism: Sequoia sempervirens (assembly GCA_007258455.2). Taxonomy (NCBI): domain Eukaryota; kingdom Viridiplantae; phylum Streptophyta; class Pinopsida; order Cupressales; family Cupressaceae; genus Sequoia; species Sequoia sempervirens. The sequence continues at coordinate 36,987,274 of VDFB02072274.1, forward strand.
TCTATTTCTAGCCCTTACAAATGAGGCAAAATGCCATATTAATAGAGACCCCCCAAGATATGTCAGCCTAGTTAGGGTTTTACAATAATAATTAGCCACAACAAGTCGGCCAAGAGAAATTCAAAATAAGATAAATTATGCATTAAATGCATGAACTTCATCCAAGTCGGCCTGGGATCCCCAATGCAACTCGGACCAATGCATGCAAAATAATAGGGAAGTACAAATCTTGATGTATCCCAACATTAACTACCTTCCCCTTTGTCTTTATTTTGATCCAGCATTTCATGCACCTTCAAAAGCACCTTATCCAAGTCGGCCACAGGTGGTAAAGGCAAAACCTTAAGTCGGCTCTCAATTGATGTAATATCTTCCCTTGATTGTTTCACCAATTTATCCCATTCAACCTTATATGTCAAATATTTATCAATAACAACAATGTAGGTGGCCACATCATCTAATCGGTGTTTAGTAACAGGATCATCACTGACTGGAGCGTAAACATCATGCCACCACTTTCTCAACTACTCTAAACTCAAATACTTAGGTGCAATCTTCCTTCTCCCTTTCATTATCTCAAAGAAAACAATACATCCATTATAAACACTAGTTAGGGTATCTTCAATTTGCCTCCTCTGCTTGTAGATCTTCCTCAAAACCTTCTGGCTAATTTTCAAAGCCTCAAACCACTCCCAAGGTTCAACAGCTCTGGAGGAGGGGATAATTCCATCACTTACAATCTTATCCTTGGTATACTCCATGATGGTTTTAGTTTTCTGCAACAAGAGGTCTACATCTTCCTTATCTTGAGCCAGTACTTCCTTCAACCGATCAATGTCCCTCATAGCATCTTTCCCAAATGAGAGAATGTCCCTAATAGCATCATTTCCTCTGGTTTGCACCCCTTGCAGCCAATTTGTAGTAGCAAGAGTGGAAGCCTTCATTCTTTCAAGCTTAGTGATAGTCTCTTGGGATAGGATATTTGCAGCAGAGGATGAGGAGCTAATGGATTGCAAGGGTTTCATCAGATCTTCCAAACATTTCTTGAGTCCTTCAATCTCCTTCTTCATCTCCTATTTAGTCTTTATTTCTTTCCTCAATCTACCCAAGATGACTGCACTAGAACCCTGATAATCTTCAATGTCTTGCTCAATGGAAGTAGTCCCTAAATTGATAGTCTGTAGGTTGTAATTTTTTGCAGTTACATCATCTTTGTTCTTGTTTGGAGCAGGAGTTGCAATGTGGACCACCCTATTGCTTGCCTCATCTCTTTCAATCTTTGAAATGACCCTGGCCTTTTTCTTTCCTTTATCTTTTCCTAAATTAGCCAGCGAATCATCCCAATTGGGTGAGGTGTCCTCCACAACAACCTGCTTTCTCTTTATTTCCTTGTCCAACCAATCTAGAATAGTGGACTCCAATTGTACTTTACTCTGTCCTACTTCCTCCTGCTGGTCTTTAGGTGCTTCTTCATTCAAACCCCGCTTCTCAAGAGTCTCATCTGCCTTGTCTTCCTTTTCTTCAACATGCTCCTCTTTGTACACAGGTGACGAAACCTTTTCTGATACTTCCTCTTTATGAGGAGATTCAAATTCTTTAGTTCTAACTGGTGAATCTTCATATGCAACCAGGGGAGACTACATCACTTTTTCTACTTTTGCCTCAGCATTATAAAGCTCACCCTCATGAAATTATTCTCCTTTTGTATCTTGATGATCCTCAGCTTCCTTAGATTCACCTAATTCATCATTTTGAGCTTCAGGGACATCATTGGGTTGCTCCTCATGAGAAGTAACTGGAGGAGGATCTGCTTTGGGCACACTATCTTTAGGAGGAGTCCTTGACTTCGTTGTATACACCTGTGTCTTTTCTTCTAAACTCTCTACATTTACCACAGGTGGATTAACTTCCCCTCCATCCTTGGAACCTACCTTTTGTGACAATCTTACAATTCTCCTTCTTTTAGGCACAGGAGCGCCAACCTCAAGACTCTACTTTTTAGTTTCTTCATTTCCAGATTTCTTAACCTTCGAAGTATGCCCTCTTTTCTTAGCAATAGTTTTTCTCTATTTTTCTATTTCTTGAGCCTTTTCCATTTGAATATATTTGATCTTGATCTTGAAAGGGGAACCCACCTTGCCTTTACCTTTAGGATCTTGCTCAGTTGATTCCTCAGAAGTAGAGTGAGGATCCAAATCTCCCATCAGATCATAGGTGCACTGTACACCTTCATTTTCCAACTCCCATATTTTATGCTTTAGCCACATCTTGGTATGCTTGGTGACTAGATCCATTATTTGTCCTAATTCTATCTTTTCTTCTTCTAGCTAATCCACATCACCAATTGGCCTGTCCTTTAACACCTCATAAGCATGACCTTGAATCAGGTCCCCATCATCCTCGAGTTGATTTGGAACTGCCTTTACATTATATAATCAGATTGATTCAACTGGAAGCGGGGAAAAATTCTTCTTCCTTACCTCATATTCATCATTGCAATTGGCCCAGTAGTCTTCCAACTCAACTTTGTGGCTATATTCCCGACTGGCCTTCTTTTGTGCTTCACCTATTATGTCGAATCTAGATCTCTTGGAATGGAAAGATAAACCAAGAGTACTCATCTCCTCCTCTGAATCCTGAGCTGAAATAATGGAAGGGCATGCCTCTCCAGTGTCTATCCTCATAGGGAAGTCTCCACCAAACCCAGTCTTATGCTTGTCTCTTTTAACGATAGCATCAAAATCACATATCTTCCTAGTGACTTACAAAAGTAAGATATGATCAGTGGGATACCTTGGAAGCCTGTATGGAGCCCTTTGACATCCATCAACCTGGATGTATGAGAAGGTTGGGAACTGAATGAACCAAGCACCATATTTCTTGATGAGCTCCTTGGCTTGGTCTGAAATTCTCATATGTTCAGCACCCTGAAGAAATCTAGTGATATGCATGGTGAATGCATCATTCACATTCCTGTAGCTCGAGCTTCCCAAGTGCAATTGTGGATAAAATTCATAAATAACATCCTACCCAAATATTCCCTTGGTACTTAATCCCTTGTATGGATGAAATCTTGCAAGTGCATAGACTAAGTATGATGTCATTGTGAAGGTCTTGGTTTGCAACACATTGGACAATTGCTCATGAATCACTCTACTTATGACACCTACCCAATGATAGTTAATCTTTTCCTGTTCCATCCTCACAATAGCATGGCACATCCAATTATCAAACATACCTGCATTCTTTAATCCAACCACCCTACTAAGAAGAGTGATGGCATCATAATACTCCTTTTTGAATTTTGCTCTGAATAATTATTTAGGTAGTTTAGAATAATGAGACTTGGGCTTCTCCAGCTAGGAATTGATGAGTTGTTGTGATTTAATAGTCTCTTCTTCATAGTACCTCTTAGTTTCTTCCATGTTGAATGCCACCACATGTGATTTATTTGGCATGTCAAAAGTCTGGGCTATGGAGACAGGATTCAAATTTGCCACAATCCTCCCTTGAGGACCAATTATTCTCTGTGTATCACTGTCATAATGCATGGCACACTCAAGGACCAAATCGTAACATTGCACTGTAGAGGGAAAACCAACTACATGTGCCAGTCTTGATTCCAACATTCTTGTAGCCACCAGAGGAAGATCCTGCGCTGCTATTTTTCCTTTGAACTCCTCGTAGCCCCATAATCCAACATTGGTGCCAGTCACCTCTGACCAGTTAGAGGTGATATTTCTCTCTGGGAATCTGCTCTTGATGTCCATCTTAATCCTTTCTGCTTCAGATACGGAAGATCCCTCCATGTCACCCTTATCTTTCCCAACTACTACCTTGCTAGATTATGCCTGCACTCAACAAAGGGAGCCATAATAAAGACCACAGGAAACCAAGGTTAATCAATCAAAATCATCAAATCTTCATATAGAATGATCATATTAAAATTTGGGTTTCAGTTCCATTCCGCGGAATCCAAGCCAGGGAGGAATTTTGGAGAATTCTGGGCCAGGCGGATTCCAGCGGAATAAACATGAAAACACCTACTAGCAACTTAATCAGATCATTATCAATCAATAAATAGCATGTGAGATCTCAAAATATCACCAATTAATCATAAAATGCACCATCATTCATTAACACGTCATGCTATTTCACATTCTTTCACTTTCCACCAGATTCTGGGAAAATCCATACGGGACGGATTTCCACGAAGGAAGAGACATTCTGCAAATTTTGAAAAAACTAGGGAACACAAAATTTTGGGAAAATCCAAAGTCAAAGGAAATCCGCGAAGAAGATGAATCTCCAAAAAATATCAGATTCTGGGAAAACGAAGGAGACAAGGACAATCGGGAAAATCCGCCAGAGCCAGAAAATCCCGAGATGGACGGAAAACCTGAACTTCGACATTAAATCATGATTTCGCCCAGATTAATGGATCGATCATAAATTTCAAGAATCTAGGCTTGAGACAAGTTTGATATGGACCTTCTATAGAGTTTATTATAATTCTAGGCCAATTCAAAAGCAAGATAAGGTGAAATGGTGATGCCCTAGGTATCAAACCCCACAAATCTGCCATTGACACATAAGCAAGCTCAGGATTCAATCATTTCAACTGCTAAGTCCTCACTAGGGGTTACTCACAGCTCTCAAGCAAGTTATCTCATAATGCAAGTAAATAAACAACCTCAGAAACTACTTGGGAGACCATAAATCAAACAATATCATGCAACCCTAGCATCAAACTCTCAAAACCATAGAAATTTGAACTCCAAGCAAACCAAAACACCAAAGCACTACTCACTTCCATCAATCGAAAGCAAAGAAATCATATACATACCATTTGATGAAGTAGAAATTGATTGTGACAACAAATATTAGCTTATCAATGCTCAGCAAAGAACAACAATGAAAATGCCAAAGAAATCTTCACCAAATCGAATAATTCGCAGATCAAATGCCCCAAATCAAATCTAACACCAAAAGAATGCACTTCTCAGCTCAATCAATCACAGACAATAAAGCATAATGGCACAAAGGTCCTCAAAGATCGGTTAAATGTACCCCTTACAACAATACAAATGACATTAATGTCACCGACAAGACAAGCAGGAAAATCTAGGAACCTGACGACATGACAGAATTTGGAAAAATTCGGCCCACCCAGAATTCCGCGAAGACCAAAAATTCCCAAGCGACAACGTTCAGCCGGAGTCTGAGCAGGATCCGAGAAAATCCGGCTGGGGTGGAAAATCCCAAACCAGGGTAAAAACCCGAAATTCACCCAGAACCTAAGATTTTCAGTGAATAACCTAGGGGAATCACTTAGGCAATCAAAATAAACATTTAAGCACATGCCAAAGCAAGATAAATCCTCAAAATCAAAGGGCCAGGACACCAAAAACCAAAGCGAAAGAGGGTCCCTGCTTTTAGTGGGGCATGTGTGCAAAAACTACACAATAGTTACTAATAGTGGACTTTGTGAAATACAGTTTAGAAAAGGGGATTATACCTGGACAAATCAGAGAAGTGGTTTTGTAAACACTGCAAAAAAATTAGATAGATTCTTTCTAGCTGGAAATTGGGCAAATTTCCAATGGACTTTTCAGGTGGACATACTCCCTGTCACAGGCTCTTATCACTATCCAATTAGTGTTAGAATTCAAGAGGATGTGGTACCAGACTGTTGCCCTTTGAAATTTGAGAAAATGTGGTTAAGAGAGGAAGGTTTTTTGGAGTTGGTAGCTAGTTGGTGGTCTAATGCGCTATCAAGGGTTGGAAACAAAGTTTTTGTTTTCTTTAAAAAACTGCAACATGGTAAGGAATAGCTAAAGAAATCAAATAGAGAGGTGTTTAAAAACATATTCTCGAAAAAGTTCAGATTTGAATAGGAATTAGGGGAGTTGCACTCAAATGTTATTGAAGGGGGTATGAGGGAGGAGGATTTTCTCAAAGAAAAAGGCCTCAACAAGCAATATGCTAAAATTTTGGCAAGAGAAGAAATATTTTGGAGGCCGAAATCAAGAGAGACATGGCTCAAGGAGGGCGATCATAACATGAAGTTCTTTCACAATTAGGCTAAGGTCAGAAGATCATGCAACATAATTCTTTCAATCCAGGACAAATTTGGAAACATCCTAATGGAAAAGGAGGAAATTTGTAATGAAGTAGTGTGCTTTTTTTTTAGAAGACTTTAGTTCATGGATTGATACTTCCCAGATAGATGAAATTCTGGAAGTGATCCCCCTGTGTATTTCAGAAGCCTAGAATCTAGATCTTACAAAGGTTGTAGCAATGGAAGAAGTTAAAACTGCCCTCTTTAGTATTGGCGGTGATAAAGCACCTGGCCTTGATGGATTTCCATCTTTATTCTTTCAGAAATGGTGGGATGTTGTGGCCCAAGATCTTTGGGAGGTTGTGGAGGAATCAAGATCTAGTGTTTTTGTTCTAAAATATTTTAACAATACCTTTATTGCCCTTGTTCCCAAGAAAGATGAAATTGTGTCTTTCAGTGATTTAAGGTCCATTTCTCTTTGAATTTCGGTGTACAAGGTAATTTTGAAGGTGATGGCTAACATGTTGAAGGGGGTTCTTGATGCAGTGATTTCTCCTGAATAGAGTGGTTTTCACCAAATCAGTTCATCTATGAAGGTGTAATAGTTGCTCATGAAGTGATTTATTCCATTTGAATAGCTCATACATAAAGGATGTTGGAAAAATTGGATATCAAGAAGGCATATGATGAATTCAATAGAAACTTCTTGTTAATGGTTCTCAAGAGATTTGACTTTTGTGAGGCCTAGGTGAACTGGATTGAAAGTTGCATTAAAACCTCTCACTTTTCAGTTTTAGTGAATGAAAGCCCACAAGGATTTTTTGAGGTGGAGAAGGGGTTAAGGCAAGGGGACCCACTCTCGCCTTTTTTGTTTATAATAATGGTTGAAGTTCTGGGAAGGCTAATTGCAAAAAAGAGGTGAGTTGGGCTTTGGAAAAGTGTCAAGGTGGCAGAAGGTATAGACCCTCTCTCACACTTATAGTTTGTTGATGACACTCTCTTGATGGGGGAAGCTTCCTTTAGGGAAGCAAGGTTGATGAAATAAGTTTTAGATAAATACAACAATGCCTCTGGACAGTGTCTAAATTGGAGAAAATCAGAAATTTTCTTCTTTAATACTAGCAGGAAAAAACAAAAGGAAATTTGCTCAATCTTAGGTATGAAGATGGGCTCTTTACCAAGTAAATATTTGGGTATTCCTCTATTTGGAGGGGCAAGTAAGTCAGCAGTATGAAAGGAGTTGGTGGATTGTTGTCTAAAATAGATGGATGGGTGGAAGAGTAGATGGCTAACTTCTACTGGTAGAATTTTGATGTTAAAATCTATCATTTTTACCATTCCTATCTCTTCTATATTGTGCCTTCGAATACCAAAGAAAATTATAAAGGTAATTGGACAAAGAATGATAATTTTTTTTGGAATGGGGCAAATGAACAGGACAAGATGCCCCTTCTCTCATGGGAAAATATTTGTATGGTGAAGGGAAATGGAGGTGCGAGGCTGTGAGATTGGCATGTTTTGAATGAAGCTCTGGGGGAAAAATTAGTGTGGAACATTTATTCGCAACCCTCTCAATTGTGGGTTAGAATTCTCAAAGCCAAGTATTTGGATTCCATGGATGATAATAGGATCATTACAATATGTAACCCCCCCTCTGGATCAACAATGTGAAATTTCATTATCTCTTATAGGCAGGTATTAGTAGATCATATAACTTGGTAGATTGGAAATGGGTCAAAGGCCAAGTTCTGGGATGATTATTGGGCAGGTTTTCTAGCTTTGAAAGAAAATGAAGAGTTACAGGATATAAGACAATGGTTCACCCAACATTGGGGGGAGAAGGTTAGTGATTATTTGGAATTTAGATAGGATGTGTTGGGTGGTGATTGGGGTTGGAAGTCCCTCGAAAATGTAGGGATTTCAGACCAACAAAGAGCTCTCATGTAGGAAATTTTCCATACCCAAAAGATTTTAAGGTCCAACAAAGAGGACAAAGTTGTCTAGTGTGGTGTTGTAGATGGAAAGTACTTAGTTAAGTTACGCTACCGATTCTTGGACATGGGAGCAAGGGATGAGGTTTGGCCAATAGATTTATGTTGGGGAAAAGAATGTCTACCCAAAGCAGGGACATTTGTATGGTTGGAAATAAGGGGTCATATCCTGATAGGGGAACAAAGAAAATGTTTGGCGTTTTGTGGTCCTTCTAGATGTGTGATGTGTGTAGAGGTAGAGGAATTGGTGGACCATTTGTTGCTTCATTGCAAGTTGGCTTATTCATGTTGGGAAATGGTGTTGAGTTTGTTGGGGTGGTTGGGCCCTTTACCAAATACTTTGAGGAAAGTGTTTGAGGGGTGGCCTTTGTAGAAGAAAAAAATGACTCTCTCCTGTGTATGGAAGGTAAGCCCATCCATTGTAGTTTGGGAGATATGGAAGGAAAGAAATAGATGAATAGTCTTAGAAAAGGAAGAATCGTTAGAAATATTGAAATTTAGAATAAATCATGCCATAGAGGAAGTGGTCGGTGTAGCTACCTTGCAGTTCTTTAATCCGGTGGTTACCTTTTCTTTGGAGGATAAGCGTATTCAAGCCCAATGGCTGAGAATTCTCCTAAGGCATGTTAAGGGGTTGGGCTAGGTTAATCCAGCTTCAAAGGGATCAATAGAGGTCACTTGGGAAAAACTGATGGAGGGATGGTGGAAGTTGAATTTTGATGGGGCCTCTAAAGGGAATCCAAGACCATCAGGAGCAGGATTTATTGTTTGGGATTGGAGAGGAAATGTATTGGCTTTGGGAGCAAAGAAGCTAGACGAAGGGACCAACAACACAGCTAAATCCTTAGCAGCGTTAATGGCTATTAGGCTTGGTAAAAAATTAGGGGCTTTGAAATTTCATTTGGAGGGTGATTCTCTTGTAATTATCCAAGCAATGATGAAGGGGAATATGGGGGCTTGGAATCTATAGAATGTAATTGGAAAAATTAAAGAGGAATTGGCAGTCTTTGATGACTTCAATGTAAGTCATATTAGGAGAGCGGGAAATGCAGAGGCAGATACATTGTCAAAGTGGGCCTTATCGTTTAAAGAAGTTGGCGAAATAAGAATTGAAGACTTTAGGCATTTAGAATTAGATGAGGCAACGTTTTGAGAGTTGGTACACTTGCAGAAATAAATGAAAGGAGTAATTGAATGTCCTCTAGTTTTCAAAGTGTATGAGAGAATGTTTGTGGACTCAAGTGGCGGAAACGATCGTACACCTAGCATTAATGGTGAAGTTTGTGAACTAAAGCTTATTAATCTCTTGAGGTATTACTTTCTCAATGCTTCTTCATTGTGGCAAAAAATGAGTACATAAATGGTGAATAGGAGGTGGTGGCATTGTAGTTACAGAGGAGATGGAGGCTAATTTCTCACTCAAAATGAGGAAGCAACTCTCCCCTTTTCATGGAGAAGCATCGACAAATAGACTAAAAGGTTTGTTCCTTTATAGCGATTAGCAATTAGTGCAGTTAGTGCAACTAATCTTGGGAAAAGGTTTCGACGACCTAAAGCATAGGTATAGGATGAATATGGACATTTATTCATTGATAATGGCTTGGGAATTAGATTTGGGAGAGGCGACTGAAGTAGTGAAAGGGGTGATGAAAGCATTGGTGCATAAAGACTACCTAGAGGACATGGACACAATATTGGAATGGGCCATTCTGGGAGTAGGAATGGATATCAGTGAGGGAATTGAAAATGAAGAGGATGAAGAAGCCGAGAAATGTGTTCCCTTTATGAAATGGCCAGAAGGAAGACATAAATCCAAATGGAGAGAAGATGCAACACATAGGTGGAAAGCTTTAAAATTGATTGTGGAATTAATAGAGGTTGAGGCGGTGATAGCACAAGCAGAGCAGATGGGGAAGGAGTTGCAATCTCGGAAGAAGAAAAAGATGAATGGGGGAAAAATGGAAGCTGTGGTGAGTAACTCATTTAGAGCTTTGTAGTAATTTAAATCCTCTGCCATGAAATTTTGAATTTTTTGGTTGCCTGTCGATAATTTTTGGGTTTAAAAATTGTGGGTAATGTAGGGAAGTCAGTGTCAGTATACAGGGTAGTTAGAAGTTAAACAAAAAATACTATGAATGTAATTTTGAGCATTATTTCTAGGTTTGAAGTAGGTGTTAAGGGTTTGGTACTGAAGTTACTGTGGGTAAATTTTGATTTTTGAGAAATTGGGGTTACAGTGGATGAATGCTTGGATGGTTGATAGTATGTCAGGAAAATGAAGAAGATGATGTAATGACTTATCTTTATTAATAAAGAAAAACATTATTACCGATCAAAATATATATATATACACACCAACTCCTAGACCAATTCTATGGGTTACAAGATCAAATTATCACTTCCATATTCTAGCATTGTTATTCTTTTCTTTTATTATTTATATGATGAATGTGGCTTTTTCATAAACAATATATGTTCCTAGGTTAATTTCTTTGAACAATCCATAAGCATTGATTTCTTCATCAACTATTTCTCACCATTTGTCATGTTCTTCATTTGGGAATCGGTTGGTAAGATGAATTTCATAAAAAAAATAAAAAATTTAGAGAATAAATCTCATGCTTTATTACAAATTAATGTTTATTTTTATAGGAGTTCTAAAGGTTTACTCTCAATAAAGGTTTGTAGGAAATTTTCATCCTTGATCCATATTTGATTGTGAGGAATATATAATCTAATCATAGAAAATCTCCTATTTTGGTAGTTAAATCTTTGGACAAGCATGGGAAAAATGAGATAGGAGGCTCAATCATGGGTACATCTTGGAGAACCTCAACATTGGGGGAAGCATAGAGAAATAGAGAGCTCAGTCTATGACAACTTCTAATGCATTGGCATGAATAAAATCCAATTAGATCTAACAAGATCACCTGCATGCAAGATGGATACCTGTCACATGCAAAAGATATGAAGAACCAAAAAAGATGTTCTCTGTAAAACTCTCAGTAAAAATGCATTAAGAGAATCAATTATTACAAAGTGATCAATCCTTATGAAGGAGATCAAGAAACCCTAAAAGGGAAACCCTAAATGAAACCCTAGTGTGCACACTTAATAATTAATAATTAATTAATTATTGTGTACTAAGTTTAGCTTAAGTAATAAAGAGGAATAAGTGACAATTAATTAATCAATGTGATGTAATTAATTAAGCATAATTATTACTCTAACACCCCCCCTTAAGATGAACTTAGGAAGAAGCTAAAACACTAGAATAAGATGCATGAAAGCAAAGATGGGTCCCGACAACTAGGCCTGATCAGGTACCCATTTACAAATGCAATATGAGTAAGAGAAGGAAAAACCCAGTGAGACAAAACCCCCCTTACAATGAGATAACATGCTGCAAAGAAGCACTGGAAGAACTCTGTAGAGTAACACTAGAACTTGATATAGGCAAGCAGGGAAATATTATTTTGTATACTACTGAAACCGGATGAGAGTCACTGATTGACTCGAGGAATCATGATAAAGCAACAGAAAAACTGATGCCACAGAACACTCGAAAACTCCAAACGGGAACAACTCTGGAATTTATGAAGCAACAAGCAATTATTGAATGATGTATTATTGAAAATGAAGTGCAAAGATGCAAGATGCACTCTCCCAACTGCCAAAACATCCAAGTAATCGCCAAACAACCCATCGTGCCAAATCTGGACTAACTGATAAACTTGGGATAGATACAAAAAAAGCATGGGCAGTAACATAGAGCTCCTTAATACCTTTCCAACGCCGCAAACGAGGCAAAAATCGGATATTGTGGCAAAAAGTTATGAGCTCGGAAGCATAAAAAGTACATCTGACTTCAAACAGAAATAAATGCAGCAAAATAGAAAAATACTATAAAATAAACTGCACCAAATGAAAGAGCTCAGAACCAGCTTTCCGGTGATATCTTGTTTGCCCAATTTCGATACCGTATGCCCAAGTTATAGCCAAAAGAAAAAAACTGCTCTTTTAGGAAAAACTAGGGTTAGGAGGACAAAGAGGGGCCGGTCGTACGTTGACGTCATCAATTCACGAGCTTAAATTTAACGGTCGTCTGGTCGTCAGGGAAAAAAATCGCCCCCCTGCAAAAAATTCGGCGGTCGGAATATGCCAAAAAAGCCTGGAATATTCTGTGCACATAATTGGAATATTCTCTGCACGTCTCCGAAATATTCTTCAGAGGGTTCGCCGTCGTTTTTATTGAGGCCGCCGGAATAAGGATCGCCGGCCATACAGTGTCGCCAGGGAGTGGAGAAGGCCGCCGGGCAATTTGAAAAGGCAGCCGAACGGCACAAGTGGTCGCCGGTCTGCAGCCGGCCAGGGGACATGGGCCCGCAGGGCCTGCAAGTTGCAGGTACCCTGCGGGTACCATTATAAATGTGCCCCTTTAAAACAAAAATCGGCCCCCCCAATAAATTTCCTCAACTTTTTTTTTTAAACTTTTTAATATTTTAATTTTCTGAAGAAATTAAAAATCATAAAATAACATTAGAACACAATCAAAAACCAGAAACATAAAAAATAAATAAAATAACATTTTTACCAGATCTGTAAAAATATTTCTCGATCCGTGTGCAGACGGACGCACGGGCTGTACATGAAAAAATTTTTGCCTCAGAAATCAATTGCTCCAAAATCGATGATTTGATAGGCGTTTCTAGGGTTTTGGGACGCTGCGAACGCGATGGAGACGTCCGTTTGAGCCCATTGTGTCCCAAAAAAATGGCTACCCCCAGATCTTGCAAAAAGGATGCCTGTGGAAACCCTTGCACCCGAAACTCACAAAGAGGCCATATCTTCAGATCACGAACAAGCAGCTACAGGTCTGGAGCTCTGATACCATGTTAGAATCCAAGATCACCTGTATGCAAGATGTTCTCTGTAAAACTCTCAGTAAAACTGCATTAAGAAAATCAATTATTACAAAGTGATCAATCCTTATGAAGGAGATCAAGAAACCCTAAAAGGGAAACCCTAAATGGAACCCTAGTGTGCACACTTAATAATTAATAATTAATTAATTATTAATGTGCCTAAGTTTAGCTTAAGTAATAAAGAGGAATAAGTGACTTAATTAATTAATCAATGTGATGTAATTAATTAAGCATAATAACTTATTACTCTAACAGACTACTCCCTTGGTGGTCGGTTCATAAGACATCCCTAGTGTATCAATGACCTTCCTAGGAAAGACCAAGGCAATTGAAAAAAATCATATAAATTATGAATTAATTTATCTTTATGCATAATATAGAATAGTTTTGGTTTAGCTTTTCTTACCTCTTTTCTTGTGATCCAGAGAACAATTGGCAAGTTCTATGCTACCTCTAGCACATATATAGTTGGATTTTATTTCTTAATACATTTTGCAACTTTAAGACCTAAATTATCTTCATCTACTCAAGGATTGAGAGAACTTCCCAAAGTGGTACATTGATTATAGACTGCTTCAACTAGTTGACAATGATAATGGAGCCAACTAATTAAATTGGTTGGGCCACGTTGAATTTCCTCTATACTTGTGGCCCTTTGGTTGAGAGGTAGATTACTCTATTTTACTTGGGAGGGTGCTCTATCTATCTAGTTGTTCCAAGCTCATTGACTTTAGCGCCAACTAAAATTGCTAGCCTAGAAGTAGAAGTGGTTGGTATTGTTTCTCACACAACACAACTCATTTTATTAGGAAAATATAGACCCCCTTTATTTCCAATACCTATGTCAAGATTCTTCAAAATTCCTTGATTATCTTGTTCATGTGGCCTTAGTTTAAGGTCCGCACAAAGGTTTGTTGGTTGGTAGTGTTTTAACTTTGAACGAGGGGTAGGTCTAGAGTTCTCAAAGGTTTGATTTCCTATTTTCCATTGCTAATGTGGGTGGCTAGTTGGTTGAGACTAGTTTGGCTCCTTCTAACGAGTCTTGTTTATATTTTTTTTTTAATTCATGAGTTTCTTGTTCTTAGAGTCTTGTAATGTTAATTTTTGAGTCAAGATTCTTAGATTTAACAACCTTTTGAATAATCTCTACTTTATTCTATGATAAATATATGCTTAAAAGACGACCTTTAAATTCAGATTTATTTAATATATATGTCGTAAAACCCTTTTAGAAGTAAATAAAACCCAAATAGAGGACATGAAATTAGGCTCCTATCATGCTCAATATTCATTAACAATCTTCTTAGAGTACATGAAATTCAAGGTTTATCACTCAAGGAGGATTGGACGTTTCATGGCTATTGTTCAAACTAGAAAGGCCATATATTTGAACACTATAAATACAAACCCAAGCTATTATCAACTCTAAATCTGGCTCACTGATAGTTTCAAGTCTACACCTAGCAATCAGAGTTTGCAACTTGTTTGTACATATGTCACTCCTACACGAAGCCATGTGGCCCTCTCAAAGTCAAGCTGAGCATCGATAAAGTTTAAACATCTTTCCTCATAAAAGCCACTCTTAACCATTGGATATTGAGGCTATCAAATTTAGTCCATGGATTTCAAACACACAAGTTAAAGCATATTTTCTTTTTGCACTCTCATACCCGTTCTTGAGATGTCCAGTCATGTTTTACAGGTTATACTGGAATTTAATCATATTATATGATCTGACTTGCCAGGGATTTTAAGTCCGGAATGCTTGAAATTTTTTCTATGCCTGCCAGCCTATCATACTTAAGAATTCAAAACTTGTTTAAGTCTGCCAGCCTGTCATACTTCAAATTTTAAAACTTGTTCTAAGTCTGGCAGCCTGTCATACTTCAAAACTTGTTCTGTCAGTCTGTCATACTTAAGCTAACAAATCTAGATCAGAGTGGATATTAATTCTGATTTTGTTTTTTATTAAGAGGAGTAAACGTTTTTGAGTCGGAACTATAAACCAATGAGATATTAACTCTGATTGACCAATTGTATTTAATCTATGGCATAAAAGGTGTATGAAGTCCACAGTTATTGATCAATCATAGTACATTTTCTTTCTTGCATCTGCAGTTTGAAAGTTAGTTTGTTTAAATTATTTCTATAGCTGACAGTTTTGTACACTGGTTTACAAGTTGTTTCAGTCTGGAGCATATATTTATTATCATTCACATGGTTTCATCTGATTTCTTAACCATAGCAATTATTATTTGACCTCGTTGGTCTCCTGGATTATATACATTGGCTTGGCATATAACTGAACCTAGACTAATAATGGTGGAACGTTGATAAATTGGTCTCACTTAGCATGCATAGACTTTCCTGTTTAGGGAATTTATCAATGGTGTATTAGATATCTACAAGAATTTGGAGCATCTGGTTCCTTTATATCTAGGACTTATGCATCTTGATGTCTTGTTTGGCTAAGGATAAATTGAATAAGAGATTTCAATTGTATTTTAAATTTGATTTTAGGAGATATGAAAATGTGCGGGTTTCATATTTTAAAATTCTATCTTGATTATGGTTATTTGATCTCATATATATGAATGTTGTAACAACACAATTTCATGATAAATATATCTTGTTGAGTCAAAAACTAAATGATAAATCTATAAGGAAGACTTGGTTTCAAGAGATATTCGTATATTTAGAGAACTTTTAAATGCATTGATCTTAAACATGATAATTAATTAACTCAATATATATACATGAAGATCTCAATAAATAGAAATGGTTATTCCTTTCTTTTATTGTAGGATAATCTAAATTCCATGATCCAAACATATTTGTAGTGCTTTCCTTAAGTCTACAATATATGATCCCTTATGTTTTTTGAAAAAAAAGTTAGATCAACCATGTAAATAATGATACATTTCTCAATGAAACTTTTAAAAGAAATGTCCATTGAATGCGAGAAAGTGGAACCAACATTAATCAATCTGAATGACATCGTATGGTACGTGAATATAGCTCACTTGATTGTAAAGGTTGTCTTAAGTCTACCTTCATGATCAACCATTACCTAATCATATCCTAAATAACCATCTAAGAGACATATTTTATGTTCCAATCACCATTTACAATACACCATCTAAAGAAGGCAGTGGATAATTGTCCTTTTTGAAGCTTTATTTAAATTTCTAAAGTCAATACACAATCTTATTTCTCCATTATTTTTCCTAATAGACACTAAGTTAGTGACCGAAGTAGAATTCTTTATTGGAAATATAATCCTTATAAATAGTAACTTCTTTACCTCCTAAAATATGTGAGGTTCAAGTAGAACATTAATATTGGTCTTTACTTCTATCCAAATGGATTTTTTCTTGGCTTTAACAAAATGGTGTGTGCAATGATAGACATATCATAAGTATTCAAATCTTTGTAACTCAAACCCATCACTTCATGATAATCTTTCAAAGCCCTAGAGATATGCTATTTTTCTTCTAGTGTACATACTTGGCCAATTTGAACATTCTTTGGTTCTTTTTCATCTCCCAAATTGACTAATATAAATTTTCTTCCTTCATATTTTGGTATATCTTTATGCTTTCCAATTTGTTCTATGTCAAAAAATCTCCCCAATTCTACCATTCCATAAGGAATTGTATTTTTCTTTGATTTATCATTACATCATCATTAAGCTATGTCTCTTCTCTATCAATTTCAGTAATGAAATGTGCTTCAAATACATTGGAGTTTGTAATAAATTCTAATATATGTATATCATCATCAAATACTTGGAAGTATGCTATGTTGTCTCATACTGATGGAACAAATACTAATTCTACTAAAAATCTATTTAGTTCACTTAAAGATAATGGTTCAAGGGTACTTGCTATGAGAGCCAAAGTATCTGCAACATGATTTTAATTTCTTGGTATATATTGAATATTGAAGGCATCAAATCCTTCTATTAGGTTCCAAATTTTGTTCTTGTAATTTGATAGCTTTTTGTAGTGACATACTTTTTTTTTTAACCACTAATTTTGAGTCTTCAAGTTACACGTGTAACATTATAACTTTCTCCATATGATCCAACAATAGATCATGTACAAGTGATTCATAATTTTCTACATTATTAAGGGGTAAGTGCAAAAAGATAGGGGACCAAAAAAGTGGCCACACCACTTTTTTTCCCCATAGACGACATAACATAAGCACGTTATACCACACTCATATTATGTAAAATATAGAAACAAAACAATAAAGAGGATGAGCTCATTTGAACTTGGTCTCTCACTTATAAAATAGTAGACAAACCATCCAAGAGTGTGCTCATGTTGTGAAGTTGCCAAATCATCACTAAAACACCCACAAATTCATCACCAAAAATGTCTCCACAATGTCCCCAAGGTTGAGGAGACAAGTTTTGTTAGTTTTTAGTGTAAAAATTCAACTAAATAGCAAGATAAAAATGGTTTGGAGTGAATTTTGTTTAATTTACAATAATTTAAAATCCTCCAATAGTTCATGAACCCCCTCATTCACAATTCATGAAAACCCTGGTGAAGAAAAACCAAAGAAAACCCCTCCAACAATGTCTCGACATCCTCAGGAGATGTAAGAAAATATCCTACGGAAAATAGAAAATAACAAGAAATAACTTGAAATAGTAATTGAAAAATTAAGATATTTGAGTGGAATAATCTATCATCAGTCTACCCTCGCCACTTCACTAGAATCTATCATCTCTCACATATATTCCTTGAGTGGTCAAATTAACACCAAGTTAATCAAGAGGGAAGAAGCAAGACATTTTTATGTTGACAAATTATCCTATGAAAAAAAATATATATTGAAATTTGACGTGTGGATTGTTCATTGACCCATGAACTAATGCACCCCTACACAACAATTATAGGAGTTTCCATATCCATTGGTTCCAACACCAAGGGATAAAGAATAATTTTTGGAATATGAGGTGGATGGATTTTTACCATCCGCCATGTAACAAAAATGAGGTCCAATAGTAATTTTTGAGGAAAATATTTTACGAGTTTATCCTCAATAATATACCAAGCTACTTTGACATGTAGGAGTTCTAGCGTAGAGGTGAGATCTTTGCACAAGATATATTTTGGGAACAATATGATCGAAACTAGACATAGAGACCACTTGTTAGTCCGAAAATTGAGTATGTCATGATCCCTTGCATTGTGAAAGGGAGTGTTGAGGTTGAGACCTTGCAGTCCATCAACTTGTTCACTCAAAACCTTTTACAATATAGTACGCTTCTAGCATAGGGTGATGAGGATGAGTCTTCCAAGTCTCAACGTTCACCTCATATATGTCAAAAATATGGGTCTCTTTGTGATTATGGGATTGGGGATGGGTGGGATGCATGTGGCTAGCAATAGGGCACATCCATATTAGATTAGATATTGTTCATATATGAGATGCTAGATGAAAAATTTGGTATTTATTGATAGATAAAAAAAATTGAACGAGGCTAAAATAAATTTACTATATTTCATCTTGAAATGTAAGATTAATGTTAAATCACTAAATTTATTGTAATAAAATTTTAGGGTTAGAGTGTTCACCTTGTGCTTAGTGTCCCTTCAACTCCAGATTACACGACGATGTTGAATCCACAAGCATGCAATTATTAAAGAAAAGTAAATATAGTAAATGTAAATATTTTAAATTATATGAATGGTAGTCTTAAAATTCATATTGGATGTTGAACAAGTCGATTTTGGGCCTTTGATATTAGAACCTATCAGTTGGAGTGGCCATACATCTTTAACTAAGGTAATATTGACTATTTTTTATCATTATGTTTGTAAAAGAATGTTAGGTAGATTTTGGTAATTTGATAATGTTGTTTCATTTTCAGTTAATGAAATCATATTTGAATCTTCTTAATAGGTGGGTGTTGTCGTAGTAGTATTATGTTCAATGCCTTTGACAACAGTACAAGGCAGATTACTAAAAAATATTTTGTTTTGTTTTTTATTCCACATCTATTAGTGCAAATTTTAATCATATTCATTTGTAATTTAATTTGTTTCTTAATGCTTATCATAAAAAGTCACAACTCTATTTCATGCCCCTTGGATAGATGAAGAGAGGAAATAATTTATTGAGAGAGATTATCAATTGATGGTAAGTAATTATTTTTTATTAGAGGTAAAGAAGGTTTTGAAGGGACCTAAAATCCTTTACAAAAAGAGTGCTACTAAAGAATAAGGAAGACAACACAAGAAACCAACCATAAACAAAACAACATCAAAGAAAACCACAAAAAACAATAGTCTACTATAAATTCTTTAGGATCTTCACAGGTTCCAGGTCTTGGGAGATAATGTGCTCATGCATATCCACCACCTCAGCCAACTCTTTAGTTAGGATATCTAGAGGTTTCTTGGTCTTACTTTGAGTACGGATACTCAAACCTATACCTGTAGTAGCATCTTGATTACCCTTAGTCAAATCAAATTTAGCACTAGCAACCTCCTTCAACTAATCAAACACCTCCCCTTTCTAGTTCCTTTCTTTTTCATTGAGAAGGTTAAGACCTTGAACATTATTGTGAAGCACAATTTGACTAACTTTCACCAATTTCTCAAGATTATCATACACTTTATAATTATTTTCCTTTAAACCAAATATTTTGGATTCAAAGCCCTTCATAATCATACATTTTATTATTTTGTTCATGGACTCTAGCATCCCCCTCTTTGTTGATGTTTTTTATCAACTTTATTGATCATGGAGAAAACTTTCACATTGATCCGATTAACCTTAGTGAAAAAATATTTGAACAATTTGAAAGAAATGATAGTGTCATCCTTAGCCATACCAAGAACATTATTAATTTCTTCTCTGTTGTAGTTGAAAATGTTGACATCATCAGATAGGTCAATAGAGGGATCATTCAGGATCTCTTGTTGAGTATCATCATGTATAACAACCTTACCTTTTTCTTTGCCATAAACCTCACCAGGAATTTTAATTTTGGGTCTAGGACCCTCCTTAATAGTAGTCCAATCAAACTTGATTTGAGCAACATCCTCATCCAAAAACCTCCTCTCCACATTCCCTTCACCATCCTCCTCCTCATTACCAAAATTCATTTTCTTCTTAACCTTTGAAGAAGGTTGTCCCTTATTGATCTGACTAGCATCCTTATCCACAAACCTCCCATCCACATTCCCTTCACCAATCTCCTCCACATTACCAGATTTCATTTTCTTCTTAGCCTCTAAAGAAGCCTATCCCTTATTGGTGTTCTTCCTTTTACGACTAGAAGGATGGTCCAGAAGAATATCCTTGGTAGTAGAACCCACTGCCTCCTTAACCTTGATGTACCCTCAGTACTAACAATCAAATGACACTTCCTTTTGATGGTAAGTAATTATTTCATTATATGTCATTTATATTTTATTTTTTATATATTAATTTCTATATATTTTTTATTATATTAGGTGGAGCTCCAAAAAAACTTATGAGAGGAGGTTTAGTTAGTAGGTGAAAAAGAAACCATCATCAATTGCCTCTCCATCCACTCAATAGTCAAATGTGGCTCATGGTCTCTTCCCTTCCTCTAGAGGGAATTGATTACATTAGGACTTTAATGTATGTCTATATGGTAGTTTTGTACATATATTTTTGTATTATAGATATGTGACATTATACACCTATGTGGCTTAGTTGTAAGCCTATATGGATTTCTTGTACATATACTATTATTTTACCAACATAATATTGTATGCCTATATAGATTTTTAGTTAAGAAAAATTTATTTTACAAAGGTTGTCCATATTTTCTATAAATAAATAATTACACAAGAATAATGGAGATCTTTTATTTGAGTGACTGAATAAATTCCCAATTCTTTGTCTTTCATATTGTCTAGTGAGTTAGATCCTAGTCTAGTTCTTGGTTGGTCATTTTAGCTTGGTCATATTGGATGGCATGGTTTAGATGATTTTTTTCCTAATAATACTATGGAGTGAATTTTGTTGTTTGATTGACTTGTCTCTATTTTGTGATGATTTGACTAGGTAAGAATGAGATTGATTCTTTGTGTATCTTGATAAATATTTTTTGTGATTACCTTATCAAGAGAATTGACCTACTTCATGATAAGCTTAGAATCTTAGTTTGTTTATACTACCATCTTTCTCAATGCATTATGAATGATTTGAAGGCTTCTGGTTTGAGGGTAATCATACTTCTTTGGGTTTTACCTTAGCTTGGTAGATTAAATTTTGATGTGTCAAGATGAATGAATATATTGATATTATGTTTTCATGATGAGGTATGATTCATGTTTAGGATCATGTACCTCATTTAATCATAAGAATAAATTTTTATATCACATTATAATAGTGAGGAGTTTAAGTTCCATCTATATCATTGAGTATCTCTAGAGGCATTGGGAACCTATATATCATGTAAAGGATACTTTTCAAGGTTAAAATCCAATTTTTGAGAGTTTTATGGGTTTAAGTTGTTTAAGTTATCATTTTTCACATTTAAAAAACCATAAACCCTTTAATAAGTGTTAAAAATCCTAAGGGGAAACTTTGACACCAAACATAAAATCATAATGGAAAAAATAAAATTTGAACCCATTTTAATTTAAATTTTGGGCTTAAAATTGATGACCTATATCTAAAGGGCATAATTATTAGTGACATTATCATTGATGCCACAAATCAATATAACAAATCTATTGAATTTTTTTAAGATAATGAACACTTGAAGCCAAGGCCTTATGCTCATTCAAGAGTATTATCAAAGATGACTAACAAAATATTGATTTGCACTTTGGGTTGTGTTATTTTACCTCTGAAGGTGGGTCCTAAGGAAGTATAAATGTTATTTCACCTTATTCTTGCTCTGGATAGATATTCCATATTGTTTGGTATACCATGACATGAGGAATTAAAATATGCCCCTTGTATTATACATTAATGAGTTAAATATGTGCATGGGGGTAGAACTATAATGATTACATAGGTCCATATGAGCCTCTTATTGAGGAAATTCATTTTACCATGGATAGAATACATATGCACTCCTAGAGAACCTCCTTATGAGAGTTAAAAGAACTTTATGAGGTGTATCAACCTAGATTAGAAGAGAAAAGGAAATAAAAAATATAACTAAAATGACACACAATCATATTATTTTTTAATCCCCTATTCCACCTACAAATTATAAGGGCCATATATTACAACAATTCATATTTCATGCTAAATGTACTAATCTATGGATTCCAAATCAAAATTTTATTTTTCAAAAAGAAAATATTTTTTCTGAGACCACCTCTAAAGTAGCAAGAGAAATAGGTAAGGAAAGAAGCTCCTATAGTTCTACCTACTGAAATTGTGTTCCTCAAAAGTACCAACTACTACCAAGAAGAAACAAATGTAATTGAAGAAGAAACTCATATAGCAGAGGAAGAAGAGTATGATGCTAATTTTTGGGAGGACAATGAGATTTTCAGCAATTCTCTTGATGCAATTACATGAGATCTCTCCTTTTTCTACTTATATTTATACTTATGTACATGTTAATCTTTATTACCTATTCTATTTGTATTTTCTATCTCATTTGTGCTTTAGCATTTGCTTCCTATGTGTTTTCATGCTTTGATATTTACTTGTGTTATTCTTTTTGTTTCTTTACATTCTCATTTAACCTTCTATATTATTTATTCATTGATTATTGTATTTTTCCTAGTTTCATTTCACCTTTTATAACTTAATTTTTCTATTATAATGTCGATACTTTGATGGAAGCCTATAGTTCAGAATGATCAGGATAGTTAGGGAATGAAACAAGGAATTTTTTAGCATTGGCCCACCCACCTTGATGTGTTAGTGTAGTCAATTAGGCCCCATGACACACATAATGAAAAATAATGCTTGTTTCCATGTTTATACTACTCTCAACTGACACGTTTTGCAAGAATGTATTCATTGTTGAAATGGTCAAATGGTGTCAAGTTGACTAGAATTGAGATAGGGTACTGTAGAAGGACCCCATATCCACCTATAAGTTTAGACAAAACATCCTAGGTTCCATAAGCTCAAAGAACTACTCCATTATAGCTTGGTAGTTTTCTCACTCTTAAGGATCTTAAGATACTACATTATAATATTGTAGCCAAGAACAATTGGGATAGATAGGGTGTAAAAGAAGGCCACTAGAAGCATTGACCAACCCACCTTAACATGTTGGTATAGTTGGTTGGGACCCACAACATATGGAATGCAAAAAATTCATGTTTCCACATTTAAAGTGCTCTCAACTAATGTGTTTAAATGCAAGAATACATACATTATTGGAATGGTCAAATGGTGTCTATTTGAATAGAATCAAGATAGGGTACTAAAACATCAAAAAATAGGGCTTTACCTAATATGGAAAGGTAAGTCAAGAGGATAAGAATAGACCATATTTTCCTATTTCATTTGGAAATGAGATCCCCACAAAGAATTGACTAACAACCCTTAGGTGAATCAACACAATGTGAGAATCTTTGGATTTCCTTATACTTTGAGGACGGGGGTCAAGGTCAAACAACACTTTTGGGAGAAAAACTAAAAATAGTAAATCAACCTAGAATTAAGCCAACTCAAACTTGCAACAACAATATGAAACTCAATATTAACAGAACTAGAAAATAGATTGCAGATCTTAGAAGGGAAGAAAGGTGTTTTTTAGTCACCAAGAGTCAGTTTCTGAAGAAAAACTGGGATTCATTCGCCCATAGGCGAATGTGTCTTTTTTTAGGGTTTTTCAATGACTTTTGGGAGCCTTTGATACATAGCTTTTGATTGGCCTAGGTTTCAATGTTAGAAATTTGGAAAGATACTACATTAAAAATTGGGTCCTGGCTAAGAATGGGGACCCATAAACCCATGGGCATATGGGTCCTAGACCAAATTTCCAAGAAATTGAGTGTCAAGAGAAAAATAAAAATTGGTTGCATTTATTCAATGCTTGTAATTTATAAAAAAATGATAAAAATAGGCCTCACATTGCATAATAAAGGGAATTAGGGCCTATCTAGGAGCTATTGAAAATGCATGAATACAAGGGTCACTAAATAGGTCCAAACTAAGTGTGGAATTGTACTAACACCTATAATGGAGTACAATTTTCTACACTACAAAATGTATCTCTTATTTTTTTGTTCAAGCATGTTTCTCTTGTTAGCAATTTTCCTAGATGAAAAAATATGTTTGTCATCAACATTCATTTTTTCTTACTAATATCAACCATTTGAGTTTCTATATCTAATTTACCATCTTGTTTCCCTTGCACTATGATGGATCTAATTCTTATTTGATAACCATTTTAGACCTACACAACTATTGCATTAGTGAGGGCTTTACTATCCTCATCCAAAGGTTGGGTCCTCTTATATCTATATTACATAAGAGATTTCATGTGCTTGAAGTCATGAGCTGACAACTAATATGGCTACAAACCTAACTTACCTTCACACTAGAACACTCAGTCATACAAATTAGGGATGTTATGACACATATCTTTTTCTTGATCATAAACCAATTAATCAAATTTGTTTGATTATGTCCTCATAGTACTCAACACCACCTTCTTCATTTGGGAATTCCTCATCTTTGCTCGAAGAAAGCATAACACAATTTAAAGGATCATGAGAGAGGAAACAATAATCACACCACAAATTATCATCTTGATAATTTGCATTTTCTTTTCTTAAGGGTTTTGGTGTGTCTCTATCCTATTGTCTAAAATGTAAATGCTTTTGAGTAGCCTGTTTCTCATGTTATTGTGGTCTTTTGGTCCAATCAATGTTGTATAGCCTATTGTGCAATATTTTTCTTTCATTAAAGTGTGTGGATGCACCTTGAGTTGGAAATCTATTTTCATTTCATGTAACCTTATAATACAGTCTTTCATGGCTCCCATAAGCTTGTCTAATTTATCCTCAATTGATAGGGGCTTAGTCAATGCAAATCTATCTTATTACAACAACTTTGTATGAGAAATTTTCTATTTTTTACTGGATTCCCTCATATTGCTCTCAATATTTATGGTTATGGCATAAGCTTTCCTAAGAGTCTGAGGGCTCTTGTCTCTTAAGTAATATCCTATATTAAAACAAAATGCACCGTAGTACAATAAAAAACACATAGACTCATTGGGTTTGAGATGTTGAAGCACCTTTCTCATGGTGAGGATGAATTTATTGTTGAAGTCTATAACCATCTCATTGAGGCTCTTCTTGATTGTAGTGAGCTCATGGATGGTGAAATTTGGATGAATTTTATTCCCATACAACATTTAGGATACCTCTACAAATTCTTCCCACAAAGAAATACTATTGTTAGGAATATTCTTGAACTGCTCTCTAGCACTCTCCTCCAAAAAATGCACAAACAACATCATCATTGTATCCTCATCTTTAATTTAATACTCATTAGTGGTATTGATGAAATACCTCAAATGCTCCTCCCCTATTATTGTATTGTTGCCTTGAAATTCTGGAAGTTTTCGTTTGATATCACTTGGGATTGGATTTTGGTAATTAAGAATGCCAAAAAATTCTAGTTACCTATATCTTTGATGTAGAGCAGGGTGGATGATCACCAACAAACTAAAAACCAACTCAACAAAACAAACTTTTCAAATTTAGAACCCAAACTTAGTGGGTTTCTCTACCACTCTTCAATTTCCCTTGTAGCACTCCAAATAGGGGTTCTCCCACATAATTCCCAAACTAGACTTCATACCCAAAATTTGAATATAGCTTTAGCAACATACCAAATTTATAGGTGGGGTTACTTTGGAACACAACCTTCAAATTTTTTCTGCTACGCCCTAACATAGGCCTAATTAGGCTTGTTTAGATAGATCACCACTAGGTTTTCATAACCCAGGCATCAAAACTTCATGTCAATGGCTCAGAACCACCATATGATGTCTTACCAACCTGTTCCAAGTAGATTCAATCACTACCCAAGAGTTTCTCTTCAAACCCTAACCCTTATACATCTTATTTTCCTAAAACATGAGGTTAATCAACTAGGGCATCACCAAACTTTCTCCCAACACCTTTCTCTACTCCTGCGACATTGTAGACACCAAAAAAACCCTAACCCCATCCATTCCACCAAGTTTCAAGAGATTTCACTAGTGGAATGGTGGGTTTTACATTTTTCTTGCTTTCAAGGCAATTAAACAAGGGTTTGAAACCAGTTTTAGGAAAATTGTTATAAAATGCTCAAATCCTAAAAAAAATGATGAGACCAAATGAAAATGAAAGAAGATTCAATGCTTCATCAATCGAAATTCTTAAGTGATCACCTACAGGCCATACAAGGTCGTATTGTCTCCTGTAGTAGCAAAAACACAATGAAAAACAAAACAAACAAAGTTTTTATTGATGTTCAATATTCAAAACCACCACCAGAACCCTTGAATTGACCATTTCAAGGTGTATTTAACATTTACAAATCACATCCAACCATTCCCAACTGAATTTTGAATCCTAACTATTCAACTTCCCACAAAACTCAAAAGTGCAAAGTTGCTTGAGCAACTTTTTACAACTTTTGCAAAATTTGACAACTTTCACACAATTGACCCGAACTGACCCAAAAACATCAGAAATGGTCTTAAAAGACCTTATTACACACAAAAACATGACTTAAACACAGAAAAACCAAAATACTTAACACCTTGCAACTTTTCCATGTTAAGACCTATGGTGCCTTGCACCATACTCCCCAGGAAAAATTGACTCAAGTCCCTTTGAGGACAGTGTAACAATAGTAGAATCATGCTTGATCATATCATTCTCTAACCTCCAAGTGAAATCCTCATTTGGAAACCCCTTCTAATTGACCAAATACTGGAAAAAGGCATTATCTTTTGTGTTTTTGAGCTCCTTGGCATCTAGAACATACTCCAACTTTAGAGACATGTTTGATAGATCATCCTTGACTCTTTCTTCACCTAAAAATGTTGTTGAACCTAGTTCAGTACCTGCAATCATACCTCCTCCATCCCTATAATGAACTTCCTTCTTCTTCACCTTAGGTGTGTGCTTGAACTTGTCCACATCCCTTTGCAACTTATCCTTGACCTCTGCAACTTTGTTTCCTATCTCTTCCATCTATTGTTGTGCCTTTGTAATTACTGCTTGATCAGATGTATTAACCTCTAGTATGAAAAAATTATCAACATCCCCTTTTGAAAGAAATGAATGAAACACCCCTCCTATCATCATCATAGCAACATACTTCTTAAGCCAACCTTGAATCTCCAAAATCAATTCATCCTTGACCTTAAACACAATAGATCTTGACACCAACCCAATATCATTTCCCTCCAAAATTAAGTCATTCTTCACTTATGCTATCATAGTATCTCCAAGTTTAGAAGTGGCTGCAAACTCCATGGGTTTTTCTTCCTCTACCTTTATGAACTCCTTCCTACCTACCATCATCACATTAGCTCCCTTACTTTGTCCTCCTCTTTCAATGGTATCAAAGTATAGGAGACCCCATATTTTTCTATCTCATAAGTATTCCTCCTTCCATCATACATAGCATGCCTATCAAATTTCCAAGGCCTCCCTAGCAGAAAATGGCATACATCCATGGGTAGTATGTCAAATAAAATTGTTTTTGTAGCCTCCTATATTGAACTCCACCCAACTTTTTTCATTTACCAAAACATATTGACCCTCATTCAACCAAGAGACTTTGTAAGGAGTAGCATGTGGGATCCTAGGAAACTTAAGTTTTTCAACCATCTCAACTGAAACCATATTATTTGTACTTCCTGAATCAATTACAACTTTACAAACCTTACCAAAGCACTTACAAGTTATCTTGAAGAGAGTATTCCCTTATGGTGGCTCCTTCTCTACTGGTACCTTGATGAGAGTTCTTACCATGAGTGATTCACCAACCTTTGGAGCAGAATGGTGTGATGGAGAGTTTACACTCTCATTGTCCTCTTCTTGCACCAATTGAGCTCTTCTTTCTCCTCCATGTGAAGTAGAGGCCTGACCTTCATTACATTTCCATGCTTGATGTCCAAACTTGTTGCACTGATACCACCTTCATGTGAATGCATTTGATCCACTTCCTTGACCTCCAAATCTACCTCTAAAGCTTGATCTACCTCCTCTAAATCCGCCTCTTTGATCGGCCCCTTGCTCTTGTACCTTGCTTGCATCTTCTTGGTTCTCATATGATTGTCTTGGAGTAGAAAATGAACCTCTTCCTCTGGAATTGCTACCTCTTCCCCTACTTGACTTGTCTTGCCTTCTCTTTGGCTTTTCTTCAGCCCTAATTGCCAATTGAAAGCATTCCTCTACCATCCTTGAATTTTCCAAACTTAATTCATCTTGAATGTTAAACCTTAGTCTAATGAGATATCTAGCCACCTTCTCCACATCATCCTTCATGTGACTTTCTCTTATACTTAGTTTATAAAATTCCTCAGTATAAGCTTTGACATCCATCTCTCTTTGTTTCAAACCTTGAATTTTCTTGTACATTTTAATTGCATAATTATCTGGTAAGAACTTACCCTTAAGCTTGGCCACCATTCTATCCCAAGAGGAAATTTTTGACTTTCCTTTCTTCCTCCTTTTAGTCTACTCATAATCCCACCACAGTAGTGTTAGAAAATTGCATGCAGAAAATATCAATTAAATGCAAATAAAGATTAAATAGAGGAATGAAAAAAATAGAAATAATAACAATGAGAGACAATTTTTAATGTGGTTCACCCAAACTCAGGCTACATCCACCAACAAAGAGTCCAATATTATTATCCAACAAATTGAATTGATTACAACCTGCAATCCTTGAAACTTAATATTGTTGCAAATGCTACAATATAATATCAATGAAAACCCTAACCCTTAGCCTCTTATCAAGACTTATGTCGGTTACAAAAATAGGGTTTTTTTTATGTTGGCCAATAGAAAACTAACTCATGATGCCTTTATAAAATTACAAAATTGTGAGAGGTTTCGTGGGTGCTACCCCTTAACCCTGTCTTGGGGGAACTGCCCCCAAACCCCTATTAAATAATTTGGGGAGAAACTGCGCTGATAAAAATGGGTAAAATTTAACCTCTAAGTCTAATTAGGCTCCATATAACAACAATCTCACACTTGGAGACTAATCGGACTGCACCCCATATCAAGTAGGGCATGACCCTTTGTTCCTTAAGTACATCCTCAATTTCAAAATAATTATCAAGTATTGCAATCCAATCCAAAAGCTCTTCCTCTTTTAAGTTCCCTCCATACATAGGTAAACCAATCTTTACCTTGTTTTTATCTTCCTTGATTTCTCTCAGTAGCTTGGCCATCCTCTACTCATCAGGATCCAACTCTTCCTCTTCTTCTTCTTCTTCATTCTCTTCTTCCCCTTCTTCTTCAGGGTCACTCACATCACCTAAAACCACACCTCTTCTTTGACTAGTTTCAAAAGCCTCAAGCCTTGCTACCATCATATATTGCAATTCCTTCAATCTTCTAATCTCTCTTGCAATCTTCTTTTCCATCTCATTCATTTCCCTAGCCATAAGGTTATTCTTTGGAGGCATCTTGTTCATTTTTCACTTCACACTTTCCATTTTTACAAACCTACCTATGCTCTGATACCAATTTTATGCAGAGTGGGCTGGATGATCACCAACAAACTCAAAACCAACTCAGCAAAACAAAATTTTCAAATTTAGAACCCAAACTTAGTTGGTTTCTCTACCACTCTTCAATTTCTCTTATAGCACTCCAAACAGGGGTTTTCCCACATAATTCCCAAGCCAAACTTCATACCAAAAAATTGAATATAGTTTTAGATATCCTTTAAGGAATTTAACAACATACCAAATTTACAGGTGGGGTTACTTTGGAACACAACCTTTAAATTTATGCTGCTACACCCTAACATAGGCCTAATTAGGCTTGTTTAGATAGATCACCACTAGGTTTTCATAACCCAGCCTTCAAAACTTCACGTCAATGGCTCAAACCCACCATATGATTTCTACCAACATGTTCCAATTAGATTCAATCACTACCCAAGAGTTTCTCTTCAAACCCTAACCCCTATACATCTTATTTGCCTAAAACATGAGGTTAATCAACTATGGCATTACCAAACTTGCTCCCAATGCCTTCCCCTACTCCTACAACATTGTAGACACCAAAAAAACCCTAACCCCATCCATTCCACCAAGTTTCAAGAGATTTCACCAGTGGAATGGTGGGTTTTACATTTTTCTTGCTTTTAAGGCAGTTAAACAAGGGTTTGAAACCAGTTTTAGGAAAATTGTTATAAAATGCTCAAATCTTGATGAAAAATGGTGAGAAAAAATGAAAATGAAAGAATATTCAAGCTTCATCAATACAAATGCTTAAGTGATCACCTATAGGCTGTACAAGGTTGTACTATCTCCTGTAGCAACAAAAACACAATGAAAAATGTAGCAAATAGAGTTTTTATTGATGTTCAATCTTCAAAATCACCACCAAAACCCTTGACTCAACCATTTCAAGGTGTATTTAACATTTACAAATTATATCCAACCATTTCCAACCAACTCTTGAATCATAACTGTTTAACTTCCCACAAAACTCAAAAGTGCAAAGTTGTTTGAGCAACTTTTTACAACTTTTGCAAAATTTGACAACTTTCACACAATTGACTACGACTGACCCAAAAAAATCACAAATGGTCTTAAAATACCTTATTACACACAAAAACATGACTTAAACACAAAAACACCAAAATACTTAACACCTTGCAACTTTTCCACATTAAGACCTATGGTGCCCTGCACCAATCTTTCAGCTCTTAAAGTTTGTTAGAAAGGTGTGAACCTCTAAGCTTTTCTCCTAGATTCGTTCCTTGTATTTTATCCTATATTTTATTGTTGTTGATTATGTTGATTTTTTTTTTGTTATGCACTTGCTAGTCATGAGAATTTTGTGCATTGTGGTGACTTCCTACCTATTGTTGGGTAGCTTGAGCATGAGCTTGACTTATCTATTAAATTTTAGCTTGAAGCTCTTGTTTCCTCCAACTAACCCAATCAAATATCAATTCTAATTCCACATACAAAATTATGTTTTTGATTTGTTTTATATTTTTTGATTAGCATCATGGAAAGTATGATCAAACTGGGATCTTTGGAAACCAATATTAGATGAAGTCTTTTATTAGACAACTTGGTGGGAACTTTGATATCATCAAAGTTGAATCCCACTCACAAGGCTAGGGTTTTAACCAAATGAATGAAAAAAGGTTCATCAAAAAAACAATGAAGGATTAAAGGCCAACTAATTAAGAGTGGGTTCTCTCTCCCACACTTTGAGCTTGACTTAAAATCAAAAGGGTGTTCTTAGATGCTTGAGTGAATAAAAAATGATCATAAATTATGGTAACTAAACCCAAATTTTTGATACAATTCCAAAGATTTATCATTGAACATGCAAAAAACTAGTTACCCTACTACCTCTATATAGTCAATAAATCACCATTACAATAAGTGCAAGGTGAAGGCAAGACACATGGTTCATAGAAATTCATGAATGTCATTCCTTGTAAAATAGTAAAACTATAATTGCATTAATTGAACCATTTCCATAAATGAATTATCATTTGCTAACTTTCACCCATAATTAATTAATTAAATGAATCTAATTAATTAATTAATCTAATACTCTTTCATTAGTTAATTAAATAAACCTAGTTAATTTATTTAATTAAATCTTACACAATACAACACCACTTTAATTTAAAATAATAAAAATTCAACTCTCACTAGAATTCAAAAAACTCATTTTCGTATTCCACCCTTTATTCAAATCACTATAATCTGCATCCATTTTTCTCAATCCTTGCCTTATTCATTTACACTAATCCCAAACCACCAATTGTCAGCATCTAATGTCTCGATGCACTTGAGCTAATCTCAACCCTTCATCATTAGCTTCACTTGGAAGCTAATCAATCTTCACCCTTCAATCCAAGAGCTGATTTTAACCCTCCAAATCTCTATCTAAAAGTCTGAAATACTCTCACCCTTAAGTTGATTTTAACAATAGTGAAAGGAAAACAAGTATTTAAGTTATCCAATTAGTTGGCAAAGAGCAACCACAAGTGAAATCATCTTCATCAACACATTTAGAGGAAATTCAAGTCATCAAAGGGAGTGTTGGTGAGATTTTTATTGTGTTCTTGTATTGTTATTTTACCATGTTTTTATTTCAATAGAGGAGTATGCAAGTTTCAGATAAGGGGTTTGTTTTGTGTTCATTACTCTTATTTATTCTATAATTTAAAATCCATAGTTATTATGGGCTAACTTGGCATACATCTGGTACTAAAACTATTTAATGATTAATTACTTCACATGAAAGAAAAGGAGAATCATTAAAGCACAATTCAATTTTTAAAAGGAAAAAATAATCAAATTCACATACTCATCATATAAACCATTTGCATCTCTATGTATGTTTCCTTCAATATTTCTCTTCATCATTAATCTAATGCAACTAAAAGTTAAGTTTTAGTATCATGTTTGATCTTCGTCAACAACTAGTCAAAGACTTTGCTTCCATAATGCTTTGCAATTGAAGAATTATTTATTTCATTCACCTTGTTTCTTCTCCATGAATGAGTAAGAAACAACCTCATGATAGGATTATAGATATGACGAGATCTATGAAGCATCAAATGATATGTTTTATTTTTATGTAATTTCTCTTTAGAATACATCCTTTATTTTTTGATTTATTTTGATCTTGCTAGAGTTTAGTTTTCCAATCTTATGGACGAATTTTGATCTTTCTTAGACATTAATATCATTATCATTATTATTTATACCCAAATGAGTAAAGGTGAGTATATTGATGTAATAAAGTCCACTCCTATCCCATGTATACATAAGATACATTAAATATTAAACATTTATTGTTAAATGCAATGAAATATATTAGGTGGAAAAAAACTAATAAAAAATAAATAATAGAAATTTTCACTCTATATGATAATGATTGAGAGTGTTTCTAGCTATAACTATGTAAGATTTGATCACATCAACATTTGAGACCACACAGTGTGAAAAATGAATTAAAAAAAAAGAATAAATGCATGTATATTGATGCAATAAAGCCCAGTCCTATGCCATATGTAAACAAGAAAATTTAAATATTAGTTTATTGTTAAAAGATGCGATGAAAAAAATTAGGTGAAAATAGAATTGATAAAAAAATAAATAAAAATTCACACTCTATGATAATGATAGAGAGTTTTTCTAAGTATGAATATGTAAGATATTTTTACATCAACATTTGAGACAATAAAATATGAAAAATGAACCAATAAAAAGAATAAAGGCATGTATATTGATGCAATAAAGCCTACTCCTATCTCAAGTATACACAAGAAATGTTAAATGTTAGACAATTATTGTTAAAAAGTGCAATGCAAAATATTAGGTAAAAAATGAACCAATAAAAAAATAGAAATTTCTACTCTATGACAATGATTGAGAGTGTTTCTAGGTGTGATTACTCAAGATTTCTTCACATCAATATTTGGGACCACACAATGTGGCCCCTCATCAAGTTGCGAAAAAGATTGAGGTAGAGTATAGGCCATGTTCTTTAAAAAGACAGAGGAAGGGTGAGGTGGCGCAAAAAATGAGAGAAGGGAGAAAACTTAAAAGATTAAAACACCCAAAAAATCAAGGAGTGAATAGTTAATAATAATGATATAAATGTTAAATTATCATCTTTATTTTATGATTGTTATTCTTATTATCAATACTTATCTTTGATAAATACTATTGTAATCAAGATTAGAAAACTAATAATTGATTACTATATTTATTAATCAATCATACTATATATTTTTTCTATCTAAAATTTCTATTTACTTTTTTCATAATAATATACAAATTTTTTAACTAAAAATAACCAAATTTTTTATTATTAATATTAATTGTTACTCTTATTATTAGTACTTATCTTTGGTAGATACTATTGTAATCAAGATTACAAAATTAGTAATTATAACTATATTAACCAATCATACTATATACTTTTTCTATCTAAAACTTTCATTTATTTTTTTCATAATAAACATAATTAAAAATATCTAAAATTTTAATTATTGATATGAATATTAACTAGGCCTCATGAATTTGACCCTTATTACAACCTTCACATTATTTGATAATTTTCTTTACACAATTTTAATCTATTAATATTAATATAGCTTTTAAAAATCAACTACTACCATTGAATCTTTAGTCTACAACCGTATACGGTATACATGGTTTAACTCTACGCGTACTTTGACCGGGAAAAAGACAAAAGCGGGTGGGGGCCCCGCCACCCCACACAGAATCATGTCTTCATCTTACCTAAATTAACACGGCACTTACCGCTTTCATCCGTGTAATGTGTTACATTAGAATTGACTATAGTTAACTTTTCAATTTTTCATCATTTCATTTTATTTTAAAATATTTAGGCCCATGTCAATTATGATATATTTGAAAAACATAAAATAAATTTAATAGTTATACATATAGTTTGTATTATTATAACAATATTTTTAAAAATAAATTCTATCATGAATGATGTATAGTGATATCATAAATAATTTTATAATAATATTAATTGTTAGAATAAAGATTTTATTATTTTAGACTATTCATATTGGTAAAATATTAGATATTAGTGTTAACAAATTATGAGGATTAGAAATGACACAATTAATAGTTTAAAAGTTCTATTTAAGTGTATATATATATATAATGTTAGATATTAGTGTTAACAAATTATGAGTATTAGAAATGACACAATTAATAGTTCTAAGAGTTCTATTTAATTGAAAAAAAATGACTTGTTTCATTATTATTACAATAAAGAAGAAAGACCAATAATGATCGAGGACAGATAAAAATTTATCTGGTTAACACTATCTAATTATTATACAAAATTAACTCATCTCGATAGTTATTATTAAAATTTTAATGTACTAATAAATAATTGAAATTGGAAATTCTATATCAACAAAGGTTTAGGGATTATAAAGAAATTAGAAACAAAATAACAAACTCATTTCAATAAAGATATAGAATGATGTTATTATTTAAAATATAGACAAATAAAACAATATTAATAACTATTATTATGCTATCAAAACAATATCAACAATACTCTTGATAATAATGATTAATAATAATGTTTATTTCTCTATTTTTTAAAATTATAGTATAGGTCTATATCTTTTTCTTGAAATTTCATTTGTATTCCTTATTATAATATTTAGACCTTTGTTGATATGAGAATATGAATCTAATCTTTGAGCTCTCATTTCATATATATATATATATATATATATCAATGAAATGGGTATTTAGCAATTCAAATTTGTAAGAAAAAAATCTATCAACACTAAGAAAACTAAAAATCATGTGAACACACACACACATATTTAGCAACCAAACTTCTAGGAGTTTTTTTAGCACTCAAGAAAGCTATAGATTCTGTAAATATATTCATTTTTCTTCAAGTATCAATAAGTTTTCCTGTAAGTCTTATTGTTAAATACTATTTTCATTGATATACATATCAACACATGTCTTTAAGTCTATGTTTGTGTGTTTGTATGTGTATAATGTAATGCCTCGAGGTGACAAGCTTAGTACAAAACCTGATGCAACAATTTTTTTTTGAAACAACAATAACACCAATAATGCAACAATGACATGGCACACTTGCACAATAAACATGCACACAAGTGTCACAATGACACAATGCTAGAGAAGCAAGGCAGTTCACCATTAAATAAGATAGGTGACTACAATGAAAGTCTAACCAATTGTGGTATAGATCCACCACGATGAACAAGAGAGGGAGTAAGAGAACATCTCCAAACAACGATCAGTTACAACCCACGATCATGTTCTCTCACAATATGACTCTAAAATAGGATGAGGGAAACATCAACCTCTAATCCTCACCCAAGCATAATAAACAACACTAAACACAATGGAAAATCTTCACAAGAGGTTACCTAACCAAGAGGCACAACTCATCACAAACTAGAATGACAAGTCACTTCCAAACAACCTCACACTTCCCAAGACATCTCATTGTAACACTACAACACACAAGATGGAGAACTACTCCACAACACCCCATGACCAATGAAGATTGTTGAAGACACTTACAAGATTGAACAAGAAGGATTACAACCTTCCCAAGTCTTCACAAGTCTCTAGAAGAATGATCACCCACAACCTTAGGTTGAAAAACAAGTCCTTTTGAAAGGTTATTGGTTAGTATAGATCCACCATGATGAACAAGAGAGGGAGTAAGAGAACATCTCCACACAATGATCAGTTACAACCCATGATCATGTTCTCTCACAACACAACTTTGAAATAGGATGAGGGAAACGTCAACCTCTAATCATCACCCAAGCATAATAAACAACACTAAACAGAATAGAAAATCTTCACAAGAGGTTACCTAACCAAGAGGCACAACTCACCACAAACTAGAATGACAACAAGTCACTTCCAAACAACCTCACACTTCCCAAGACATCTCATTGTAACGCTATAACACTCAAGATGGAGAACTACTCCACAACACCCCATGACCAATGAGGATTGTTGAAGACACTTACAAGATTGAACAAGAAGGATTACAACCTTCCCAAGTCTTCACAAATCTCTAGAAGAATGATCTCCCACAACCTTAGGTTGAAAAACAAGTCCTTTCGAAAGGTTACACACAAAAAATGCAAGAGATGACATAAGCCCTCTATGATGATGCTTGAGAACTAATTCCAAGAACTAATAGGACCCAAAGACTATGGTGAACAAATTTTACTTACATGCTCTACCCTTTCGAGGTCCTAAAACTAAGAGGGACTAACAAGTCCAAAAGGAGAGAAAACTTGACTAGGTTTTTGAAGACCTAGTCGATGAAAATGATTGCCATGGATAAAAAAAGGCTTAAAAATTAATCAACAAGGGTATAGGCCTTAAAAACCCTTAACTAACCTTGGTTAAGAGGTTTTAAATTCTAGACTTTTGTGGGAACCAGGCCGCCCCAACACACATGAATTTTTTTGAGTTTTGTAACATACAAAACCAAGCCACCCTTGATTCTACTAGGCCATTATAGGTGCCACTAGGCCACCCCAATAGAGTTATGAAATTGTTTGAAAATATGGGTTAACTTATTGTTTAACAAGGTTTCCTAGGTATAAGACCAAGCTACCTAACTGTGAATTTTGACACTTAGGTTCATTTTAAGTACCAAATGGAGTGTTCCTAAATTTGATTGAGAATTTTTACATCATGATGAAGATATCATTCTCAACATCAACATCGAGACATGTAAATGATCAAATTAATGTTTTCTTTACAAGGTTACATCCATCTCTTAAGAGAGGTTACAAAGCATGATTATTAAAATTATAAATGAATGAATCAATATCTAATACATGAATTTAACTTGAGATTAAATGATATCATGTTGTTCCTCTATCCACAAACTTTAGGTCCCCAATGGTGGTTACCATGTTACCCGACCTCATGGAATTGAAAGGATCCACTCCCACCATGCTAGGAGATAGTCACATGGGTCACATGCACAACAAACATGCCAAAAAAATGGGGAGAAGGCTTACACTCACACCATACACAAAGTATACACTCCACATGCACATCATATAAACACTCAAACATCCAAAACATATCATGGATCTAATACATGCCATCACTTGGTATAAACACCATAATATAACACCATCCACATTGGGAATAATCACCAATGTCACATCACAAACCACATTGGGACAACTCACTAATGTCATAGTTTATAACCATCATGGAATAAATCAAAACAAGGGTACCACAAGGATTGCCATTGGAATAGTCAATTATGCACACACAAGACATTAGGGTAAGATGTTATAGAGCTACTTAGGGAGTGTTATCATGGTCCTCAATGGTATGGCACCGGTGGAACCTAGTAAGCCTCTCATACATATCAAGATACACAATCTTACAAGACCCAAGCTCTCTGAGTTGGCATACATATGAGGATACGTGATCTTACAAGACCCAAGCTCCATTATCTTAGTTAATTAATTACATGTGTTTCATTAGTTATCACTTGATTAAATGGATCCCCAC
The DNA here is from genome assembly GCA_007258455.2 of Sequoia sempervirens. Classification (NCBI taxonomy): domain Eukaryota; kingdom Viridiplantae; phylum Streptophyta; class Pinopsida; order Cupressales; family Cupressaceae; genus Sequoia; species Sequoia sempervirens. Next base: position 37,025,512 of record VDFB02072274.1, read on the forward strand.
CCATGATCATCATACTTTCCACTTTGGGTTGGGGAAATGTTGGGATCCACTCCCATAACCCTCTCTAGTACCTTAATCATAGGCTCTTCACACTCACCAATGAGTGTGGCACAAAAACCAATGCAAAAATACAATCTTTCCAAAATTCAATAAAACTTTTCCACAATGCATAAGATCACATTTCATGAATTTCCACCTTTTCAAAACATTCAAAATATCCATTTTCATGAAATTTTTTCAAAATTTTCAAATATTTTAACAAAGCAAAAACTAGGTTTTTCCCAACATTAAAATGATTAAAATTTCAAAATTTTAAAATCAAAATTCTAAGAATACCCTTTGGTTGCAAATATTCCCAACACCCCTCTTAAGCTATAAAATTGACATTTTCATCATTTCCCAAAAAATTGGGTATGGTAACCCCGCCATTTTAAAAAATTCCAAAATTAATTAAATCTATCCATTATACAAATCAAAATGCGAAATAAAAGATGGGAGGATTATGCACTCCCCTAATCATTCTCCTACACACAAACTTGATGAAAAACGCTCAAAAAAATTAAAAACAAGGAAAATACCTCAATACCCTTCAAATTTGAAATGAGAAATTTTCCAAGCATGCCAAACAAGGAGTCATGAAAAATGGCCAAGTATGATCCCTTCCCAATTCCTATCCCAACAAATCCAACCTTGTCAATTCCAATAAGAATTGCACTCCCAATCAACAATTTTTCAAGTTTCTCAAACAAAGTTTTTCTCTCTCATTATTTTCCCAATTTCACAACATAAAAATGAAATTAGAAACCTTTTTTCCCTATTTACCCATTTCAAAACCCAAATAAAATTTAATTAAAAAATTATTTTCTAATTTGGAATTCAAAACTCTCTCAATTTCTGCCAAAACTAATTCAATCAATTAAATCCATTTAAAACATCATTTAACATATAATTTAACCATTAAATCCATATAAGCATATTTTTATTTAAATTTATGAAATAAAAAATTCAAATAGGATAATTAAATCAAATATAACTCATAATTCCCAATCCGAGGAGTTTTCAAAATTTAAATTAAACAATAACTTTCATTCTATTTCCCCTTTCCAAAAACACATAGAATATTTTAATGATAATATCAGAATCATTTAAATTCCTAATATTTCATTTACAAGAAAATATGAAATTTAAACCATTAATTAAATTAGAAATTCACTGGTCAGTCACGAAACATAGGTATTCCAGAATGGTTTCCCAAATCGGATCTGGGTTCACAAAAGGTCAAATATAACACATATCATACTTGATTCGAGTATGACCAAGGAATGGATATGAAGGGGCCCAATGTGACATCTTTGAATTAACCACCATTAAGGAATAACTCATACATGTGTAGCTAGGTGGAGAAATAACCCTATACCTGTAACCATTCAACGCATGTCAAGGGTACCTACTCAATGTATATATAGTCGAAGCACATCACCATCATCCCAACAAGGTCCAATATCATAAACATAAAATAGCATATACATCCTCCATACAAATAATTTCTTTAGAGCATCAATCATCAAAATCACATTTAGTCACAACATAAATAATGTTATTCATTGAACTGAATCATAATAATAAACCAATCATGTAAATGCACAAAATTCCACCAACCAACATGTTGAGGAATCTCCTCTCAAACATGCGGTGATTCATATACACTAATCAGAGTCATAAAATAATCACCATAACAATCATGATGAAATGGTGAATCTAAAACACTGATCTCACATTAAAAATATGCGAATAGGAGGGGCACTGCATCCTCCCCCACTAAAATTAGGCTTACTTATGGAAGCATGCACAAACAAGGATAGGTACACCTAGTACACGATCCTTCAAACACGTCATACTCACATATCAATCCTCTAGACTCCAACCAAGTTTGGGCATGAAACACACAACATACAACTCTAGCCGTGCACAAGCTAAGTGACCACCCACCACTAGGTGCACAATAACCTCAAAGATCACCACAACAACTTCACCAACTGTCACTACAACCATTGGAAAGACCAACTACTAGGTCTAGAAAACCACAATCCAAAAAGGTCCTACTCAAGGACTGCCACAACAACTGGGAACTCCATCTAGCTACTAAATTGGCCAAGGACATGATACACAATCCTGCCAACCCTTCCTCAACACAAGGCTAATGACTACAAGGCTTCACTTCCTATGGTGTCTCCTAATACCATAGCCTTAACCTTAGAAAGCTACAACCAAAAAGATAGGGGAAATCCATCCCATAAGACTAGAGGAAACACTACCTCACCTCCATGCCCACCAAGAGAATGCCTCACTTCCAACTATCGCACACACCATGATGTTCTCCTTCGTTACCACTTGGAAAAGTGAGAATTTCTTGAACACACTAGCTTCTCAATGTGAAACTAGGAACAACACAAGGGTTCTTAGAGAGAAGAATCTAGGAAACTACCTTTGAATACAATAAGCACTTCCTAAATAATGAGTCTTAGCGACCCCAAAACTCACACAAAACCCACCAAGAAAGAAACTGAACTCTAATTATAGGAGAAAATATGAGACTTTTACTAACATGATGCTCAACTATGACCCAAATAAGGGTTAAAAAAACCCAACAAGATCATTTAAAAACATTCAAAAAGATAATCAAGAACCATTACAAGGTTCAAACACTAAGTATTCTCCAAGAGAATACACAAGATAGCCATTTCCTTAAACTGAATTGCATCTTCTTCTAGCCTTAAGCCAGGAACACCACTAAATAGCCAAGGAGAAACCCCTAAAAGCCACTAGGTTCACTTCAACTAGAAACTTAACAAGGATAGCCATATATAATATAATAAAATAAGCATAATAATATATATTGAAGCACTTACTAACACACATTCATACCAAGCATTCTAAGATGAGTTATGATAAACTGAAAACACAGACAAATTTGGAATCCAAAAATGAAAAAAGTAGACACTGATGCACCTGTGATTGAAATTTGAGCTAGGTTTGGGTGGTCTAGGGTGCAAGGAAGCCCTAGACTAGGGACTGGAAACCTAAATTTTATTCCACAGGCTTGAGGTCCCTAGTCTATAGTTTTTGTCTTCTAGATTTGGTTGTTAGATCTTTGTCTATTACTAAGATAATGTAGTTTATTTTTCAACTTGTAGGGCTATAATGCATGAATGAGAAAATTATCTTCAATCTTCCTCCACTTTGCATCAGATCTGCAACTTGCATACACAAAGGGAGAGGAAGGATTTTTCCATATAGGGGCTTTCCTTAGTCAAACCCCATGTTGGTATTTCTACCTCCACAATAGCAAAGTTGATGATAAAGGGAGCATATCATTTTGAGGGATATATGCTAAAAAAGTAGTGAATTAACAATCTGTTGCAACTCACGACTCAGATATGATCTCCTTGACAGACTAAAGTCATTTCATCACCTTCAAGGATGAATTGCAACTTGACTTGATTTGATTTCATGACCTACAAGTGTTAGTACTAAAAAAAAAATGCATACATAAACAAACTCACATAAAACTTGACATGATGCTTCAATGATGAAATGTTGCAATAATTCTAAAACTTCTACTCTTGACTACTTTTAAAACACTCAATTTTCTCAATTGAATTCTCAATATGTTTTTCTATATCCTTTCCTTATTAAAATTGTGAAAATACTATGTATTTATATAAAAGTATTATAATTTCTTGAAAATTAAATCATGATGGCCGACAATTAGAATTTAAATTTCAAATAATAAATTGTTGAAACTGACATAATTAAACTTGGGGCCAACTTAAGAGGTCTAGGGCATAGTGTGTCCTAGACCAGATCCCTCCTTTTTTGGGATCCAAAGTGTTGTGGCTAAAATATTAAATGTATACTTTGGTTTTTCACATTTGATTTTCCAATAAATGTTAAAATGGGCCATGGAATGCATAATGTGGAACAAATTTTTCCTTCAAACATTTTGGTTTCTAGCCCTTCTTTTTTGCTTTAGGATGGCTTTGCACCCAATGGACAAAGACTACTCTCACATAAAGGCGTGCAATGCACCATGTGGTGGTTGTGCAGCTTTACATATATCATTTTATTTTGGGCCCGAACTGGGACACATGTCTATTCAATGGGGATTTTTGGAAAGCTTTTCTCACAAATTCTGAAATCGTATGCCAACTTGCAACTGTTGGAAATATATGCCTCAATCTCATAGGCTGAAACCTCTAAAAGAGGCAAGTCGGTGTGACATCCTTTGGGTTTGGCCGACTAGCAGCTTTGGATCTTGTGGTTTGTACAGGTCACCAAGACAATGTTTAAGTCATGCTGAAGGAGCTTATCGCTGTGACTTGTGACTGTCGTTGTAACCCTATACCGAGTGGAGATCTCTGGATGATAGGCCATTCATATCATATATCGAGGAGACCCTTGGCCGAAAGGTTTACTTCGGTGTAAAGTCCTAGCAATAGCTAATGTCTCGCCAACAACATTTTTTGTTGAAGCCTTCGGGGAGTGTCTTGGGTGTTTGGTAAGAAGTCTTACCAATAACATTTGCTTGGTGTCTTCAAGGTAACATGGAGGTTTCACTATGAACTCCTGGTGATAGTTGGTTTGTCTCACCGATAGTATATACTCGGAGTAACATGCGATGGCTCGGTAAGAAGTCTTACCGATGTGTGATGTCTTGCTAAATGGTTTTGCATTGAAGTCATCGAGATAACGAAAGGGGTCTCGGTGTGAAGTCTCAGCGAGGAACAATAGTCTTGCCGACTGTTGAACACTTTGGATACTTAGTGAACATCAGTGTGATGTCTTGGCGAAAGATGATTGTCTTGCCGATGTGAACACTCATGTCTATGTGACTTATGGAGCTTTGGTATGATGTCTCACCGATAGCGATGAGTCTTGGCGATAGCGATACATGTGAAGAACTTCAGTATGAGGTCTTAGTGACACAAGGAAGTCTTAGCGATAGTCTTTTGGACTCGGTATGATATCTTGCCAATAGGTGAACTCTTGGCGATATCAAATGTTAAGCTGTGTGGCATCGGGGAGACACGGTTAGTGTCTCACCGACATGCCAACATAGATTGAAGCTTTTTGACGGAGTGAAGACTATCCTATGTGGCTTGTTGTCAACCAATTAGAGGAGCCAAATGGGAATGGTTGGAAGATATTTCTTTGTGGTAGTTACTGAGAGGAATCTTGACAGACAGGGGTGACATGGTTATAGTCTGGAATAGCAGATGATGTCTGGTTCGATGGTTCGACAAATTGCTGTGTGATTGTATGATTAGTGGATGAATTATATTCTGTGAAGACTGTAACATGAATGTTATGTATCAAGATTGTTAATGGTGAATGCTGCTCTAAACTAACATCAGAAAGATAAGTCAGATGTCTATATGTAATCTTTATTACTGTAATACAAAGTGACTTCTCTTGGTGTGGTGGGTTTTTTTCCCATAAGGGTTTTCCCACGTATATCTAGTGTTCATATGTGTTTGTCAAATACTCTATTTCTATTATCTCCTTCATGTGCATCTTAATTGGACTATAATTATAAATTTTAAAGGTATCTCTACATTCTTCCCTGAGTTTTTGATGTTAGGAGAGTTGCTTCCACATCTAGCTTTCCTTACAAGTGGTATTAGAGCCTGGCCAGTTGTGTTATCCTTGTGGGTGCGTTGGGTTTTTTGTGTCAATTTATGTTTAGTGGGAGTCTTGTAGAATTTTTTCAAGTTCTAATTACATATTAAGATGGCAAGCACATCAGGAAAGATTGAAATAGAGAAGTTCAATGGCAACAATTTTGAGTTGTGGAAACTTAAGATGGAAGATCTATTGGTTGATCGTGATCTTTGGATTGTTGTGTCTAGAGTGAAGCCTACATGCATGAGGCAAGAAGATTGGGACCTTGTAGATAGAAAGTCTAAGGGGTTGATAAGGCTTTGTTTGGAAAACTCCATTCTTCTCAATGTGCATGAAGAGAAGACTGCATCTTCCTTGTGGAAGATACTGGCATCTATTTATCAGGGGAAGTCTTTGGTGAATAAATTTTTCCTAAGGAAGAAGTTGTACACTTTGAGAATGTAGGAAGGAGGTTCTGTAGCTGATCATTTGAACTCATTCAACATGTTGATTGCACAGTTAACATTTGTTGGTGTGAAAATTGATGAAGAGGATCATTGTATGCTAATATTGTGTTCTTTTCCAGATTCATGGGATCACCTTGTGATGGCTATTGGGAGTACAACATCCAGTTTCAAGATGGAAGATGTTGTTGCTTCTTTGTTATTAGAAGAAATAAGAAGGAAATCTTCTGAGATGGCGAAGGAGGCCCTTGCTATTAGAGGAAGGTTGAAAGAGAAAGGCAAGAAGAAGGATAATAAATCTCAATCTAAATCAGAGGGGAGATCAAAGTCTCCTGGCAAGAAATCCAAGGTGAAGTGCTGGAACTATGGGCAACCTGGTCATGTCCGAAAGGATTGTAAAGAGGAGAAGAAGAAGTATTCTTCCGACAATGATTCTTCTCATAGTGATACAAACACCTTCATTGTAGCCTTGGCTACACAGGCATCAGATGATGTCTGGTTGATTGATTCTGGAGCATCTTTCCACATGACATCTCATAGAGACTAGTTTACGAAGTATGAAGAATACGATGGTGGAAAGGTGTACTTGGCAAGTGATTCAAATTTGAAAATTGTTGGTCGTGGAAGAGTCAGAATCCAATTCCCTGATGGCAGAGTGAAGGGAATCAATAATGTAATGCATATACCAGGTCTGGCTCAAAAATTACTTTTTGTAAGTATGCTAAATGATATTGGAGTGCAAATCACGTTCTCTGTAAATGGCTGCAAGATGACTAGAGGCTCAATGGTGCTAGCAAGGGGTGCTCGTATTGGTACCTTGTACAAGTTGGATGCACATGCTGTTCAATGTAACAATGTCTCTGTAAAGTCACAGAAAGCTACTCATGGAGGAAAAGAGGGAAATGTTCCTAATTGTGTAAACTCTATGGAAATTAAACTTCCAACAGAAAAGACTATGCTCTGGCATCTAGGCCACATTGGAGAGAAAGGTTTAAAAAACTTAAAGAATAAAAACTTGGTGGAGGGGCTTGAAGATTGTAACCTTGAATTTGAATTCTGTGAACATTGTATATATGGAAAACAACATCCTATTTCATTTTATTCAAGTCCTCATAAATCTTCTGGTTTGCTAGATTATATTCATTATGATGTATTTGGTCCAGTGAATGTTCCTTCTTTGTCTAAGTCAAGGTACTATGTATCGTTCATTAATGATTATTCGAGAAGAACATTTGTTTATTTTTTGAAAAGTAAATCAAAAGTGTTTAGTCGGTTTAAGGAATTTAAGAACCTTGTAGAAAATTAGACTGGAAGAAAAATAAAATGTTTAAGGACTGATAATGGTGGTGAATTTTGTTCTGATGATTTCAAGAGGTATTGTAAAGACCATGGAATTAAAAGACATAAGACTACACCTTACTCCACAACAAAATGGAGTTGCAGAAAGGTTCAATAGGACAGTGATGGAGAGAGTACAAAGTATGCTGAGTAGTGCTGGCTTGGAGGAGAAGTTCTGGGTTGAGGCTGTTGCTATTGCATGTTACTTGATTAATCGTTCTCCAAATTCTGCTCTTGTTGAGAAAACACCTTTGGAAGCGTGGTCTAGTAAGAAGCCATCTCTAAGACATATTCATGTTTTTGGCTGTGAGGCATATGCATATGTGTCGTATGAGAAAAGATATAAGTTAGAGAACAAGGCAGTCAAATGTATTTTTATTGGCTATAGTGCTGGCATAAAAGGATACAAGCTTTGGAATCCTGATACAAAGAAGGTTGTATACAATAGAAGTGTAATCTTTCATGAGTTGAAGCCTTCTACCTTGGATTTGTAGTTAGAGACAAAGTCAGAAAACAATAAGGATGTAGTTGGAATTCCTCCTACACCAGATAAAGAGGAATTGAAAATTCAAAATGTACCTGAAACTAAGGAGAGCTCAAGTAGTTCTGAAAGTTCAGAAGAAGAAGAAGAACCTCAGCCTTAACAAGTGAGGAGGTCAACCCGTGAAAGAAAAAAACTTGATAGGTATGGGTTCTCTTTGAAGATTCTACTTGTGCCTATGCTTTAATTTCTAGCACTGATGAGCCTAGGACTGTAAAGGAGGCATTTAAAATGTCTGATTCAGACTCTTGGTTGGAAGCCATGAATGAAGAAATGGCATCATTAGAAAAAAATGACACTTGGAGTTTGGTGCCCTTGCCTAAAGGCAGAAAAGTTGTTGGCTGCAAATGGGTATTTAAAAAGAAGATTGAGTGCGGATGGCGTGGAAAAGTACAAGGAAAGATTGGTTCGAAGGGTTATTCCCAGAGGGAATTGATTATGGGGAGATTTTTTCTCTTGTAGCTAAGGTGACATCTATCAGATTTCTTTGTCACTTGCAAGGTATGACTTAGGAGTCGAATAGATGGATGTGAAGACAACATTTCTTCATGGTGATCTTGAAGAAGAAATCTATATGTCCTAGCGAGCACTTTGTTGAAAAAGGTAAAGAGAAACCGGTTTGCAAGTTAAAAAAGTCTTTGTATGGGTTAAAGCAGTCACCTAGAATGTGGTACCAAAAATTTGATACTTTTGTATTGTCTTTGGGATTTGTGAGATCAAAATCTAATTATTGTGTCTATTATAAAGCTAAAAGTGATCAAGTTCTTATTATTGCTCTCTATGTTAATGATATGTTGTTCATAGGCAATAGTAAGCTAATGATTTCTCGATCTTAAGTCTTAGTTGTCTGCTAAGTTTGAAATGAAAGATCTTGGTGCAACAAGATATATTATGGGGATGGAGATAACAGGATAGGAATAGTAGAAAACTTTGGCTCAAGTATATCAAGACTGTTCTAGAGAGATTTTGCATGAATGATTGCAAGCAGCTAGTTGTTCCAGTCTTGCAGGGAATGAAGCTATATGTTGAAGACTGTCCAAAATCTCCTACTAAGATGGAGGACATGACCAGTGTACCCTATGCTAGTGTGGTTGGAAGTCTTATGTATGCAATGGTCTGTACAAGGCCAGACATTGCTCAAGCAGTGGGAGTTCTTAGTCGGTTTATAGCTAGTCCTGGAAGGACACATTGGGATGTTGTAAAGAGAGTTTTTAGATATTTGAAGGGCACTTTAGATTTTTCTTTGTGTTACCATGGGAACTTGGTTGAATCATAGAGGACTCTCAGTATTCGAGGCTATGTGAAATCTGATTGGGTAGGGGACATTGACAGTAGGAGGTCCACCAGTGGATATACTTTCATGTTGAATGGTGGTGCAGTGAGTTGGATGAGTAAGCAGAAAGTTGTAGTCACTTTGTCCACTACAGAGGTTGAATACATGGTAGCTACACATGCTTGTAAAGAAGCAGTTTGGTTAAAACGTTTGTGTTCTAACATTGGTTTTGATGCAGGGCAAATAACTATTTTTTGTGACAATTAGAGTGCAATTTTTCTAGCAAAGAATCCTACTTTCCATGCCAGGACAAAACATATAGATTTACAGTACCACTTTGTACGAGATATGGTGGAGGATGGAAATGTCAGTTTGCAAAAAATTGATACTCTGGAGAATGTTGCAGATGCATTGACGAAGCCAGTGAGCACAAACAAGTTCAGGTGGTGTGCCAGTTCAATGGGCCTTAGTGCCCATGATTTTCAGTAAGTTTTGTTGTGCTCTGAAGGTGCTTGTGTGATCTTCATCAAGTGGGAGATTGTTGGAAATATATGCCTCAATCCCATAGGCTAAAACCTCTAAGAGAGGCAAGTCGGTGTGACATCCTTTGGGTCTGGCCAACTAGCATCTTTTGATCTTGTGGTTTGTACAGGTCACCAAGACAATGTTTAAGTCATGCCGAAGGAGCTTATCGTTGTGACTTGTGATTGTCGTTGTAACCCTATGCCGAGTGGAGATCTCTGGCCGACAACCCATTCATATTGTATATCAGGGAGACCCTTGGCCAAAAGGCTTACTTCGGTGTAAAGTCCCAGCGATAGCTAATGTCTCGTTGACATCATTTTCTATTGAAGCCTTCAGGGAGTGTCTTGGGTGTTTGGTAAGAAGTCTTACTGATAGGAATGTCTCGCCGATAGCATTTTCTTGGTGTCTTTAGGGTAACATGGAGGTTTCACTATGAACTCTTGGCGATAGTTGGTTTGTCTCACCAATAGTATATACTCAGAGTAACATGCGATGGCTCAGTAAGAAGTCTTACCGATGTGTGATGTCTTGCTGAACGGTTTTGCATTGAAGTCATCAGAATAACAAAAGGGGTCTCGATGTGAAGTCTCAGCGATGAACAATAGTCTTGCTGAATGTTGAACACTTTGGATACTTAGTGAACATCAGTGTGATGTCTTGGCAAAAGATGATTGTCTTGCCAATGTGAACACTCATGTCTATGTGACTTATGGAGCTTTGGTATGATGTCTCACCGATAGCGATGAGTCTTGGCAATAGCGATACATGTGAAGAAATTCGGTATGAGGTCTTAGCGACATGAGGAAGTCTTAGCGATAGTCTTCTGGACTCGATATGATATCTTGGCAATATTGAATGTTAAGCTGTGTGGCATCGGGGAGACACGGTTAGTGTCTCACCAACATGCCAACATAGATTGAAGCTTTTTGACCGAGTGAAGAATATCCTATGTGGCTTGTTGTCAACCAATCAGAGGAGCCAAATGAGAACCATTGGAAGACAGTTTGTTGTGGCAGTTACTGAGAGGAAGCTCGACAAACAAGGGCGACATGGTTATAGTCTAGAATAGCAGATGATGTCTAGTTCGATGGTTTGATGGATTGTTGTGTGATTGTATGATCAGTGGATGAATTCTATTATGTGAAGACTGTAATGTGAATGTTCTGTATCAAGATTGTTAATGGTGAATGCTGCTGTAAACTGACATCAGAAAGATAAGTCAGATCTCTGTATGTAATCTTTATTACTGTAATACAAAGTGACTTCTCTTGGTGTGGTGGGTTTTTCTCCCGTAAGGGTTTTCCCATGTATATCTAGTGTTCATATGTGTTTTTCAAGTACTCTATTTCTGTTATCTCTTTCATGTGCATCTTAATTGGACTGTAATTGTAAATTTTAAAAGGTATCTCTGCATTCTTCCCTGAGTTTTTGACGTTAGGAGAGTTGCTTCCACATCTAGCTTTCCTTACAACAACGTCAACAGTTTCGTCGAGCAAGTTGTGTCAACCGCAGATGTATTTTATTTTAGGTAGAGTTTTTTGGACAACAGGGAAAAGTCTTTGCTTTCAGGAGTGGACTTGTCGGATAATGTCATCACTCATTGTGGTTGATCAAATTGTGCTTATATGATCAATCTAGGATATTATCTTCTTATGACAGTATATCTTCACAAAATATCTGGAACCATTAATGAGGCAGTTGAGACATTATGAGTGAAGATTGTTGCGATCTAATCAAGCTCTAAGATCAGACTGCGAGCTATCAAATTTAGGGATCTGGCAGTTTCTTCTTCTCGATCGATTGCGGCAGTGTCCTCTTCTTTTGACTATAAATAAGGATTGGTAGCAATGAAAAAAATAGTTCTAGAGCTTCTTCCAAAAAATATCTTCAAAGAATATAGATGTTTTAGGGAGTTATATTTTCTCAGAAATAGGAAGGTTTTATAGAATACTATTTATTCACTTTTGCATGTATTTTTTTAGACTATCATTGGATTGGTATCCGACCTCTATTTTCAATTAATATATCATAAGAATTTGATCTATTAGGGATAAATCTTTGGGATTGTGCATTTTATGGCCTTTGTCAAGTTTCTTTTTCATATTTCGTTTATGTTGAGAACATTGTGTTAAAGCCTTACATTGATATTCCAGATAATTATTTTACATGTTGTTAGCTTCTATGTTCTATGTTACCTTTTAGAAATTGGATTATGTCCATTATATTGTTTCATTTTCTATAAAGTATATGTCATTTTTCATATTATGCTATAAAGGAGGAAGGATTCTATGAATATTTGAGTATTCATGTTAATCTTTAGGGTTTCTTATTACTATTAGACCTTAATGGATGCTTCCCATGAGGAGATTTGAAAGACTACACTATGCTTTCTCTAGCCTTTTCCAATCATTCTCTTCCCAACAATGGAATGTCTATGGCATTCTGTGTCCATATCATCAATTATAAGATATAGTTAAAGTTTGAAATGTTGTAAAAGCTTTGGCGCATCGCCATATTTATGTTTTTTTTGCATTTCTCTCTACCCCTTTCCCCCAAACACAAAGAAGAGCTAACTTTCTTTAAAAATCCCAGAAGTCATTCAGTGAGGTGTAAACTGGTCCCCCACTTGCTGAATTTCCCATAAGGCTATTTAGAGGGGCACAAAATTTTGTGATCTATAGTTATTTTTCTGGCACACCTGGTAGGACTCAAAGTTTTCCAAACATCTAATTAGAAGTCATAAATATTTCATAAATCAAACCAAGAGGAGAGGTTGGAAATCTCATGCCCAGAGTTCAAATAAGAGCATCTTCCAGAGGCTATTTCTAGTACTCCCAGTTACTTACCTTGGAACCTAGGAGGAGAGGACTTACAGGTTATGTATCACCTATAAGGAGTAATAGGGTAAGAAGTATTAGCCCACAATCTAAAGCTTTATCCACTCCACCAGGAGGCCAAACCTTCCAAATCAGAATACCCATCTACCCTATCCATAGGAATTTGTTTACAATGGCTCACTTAGGTGCTCAAGCTCCTAGAAGTTTTGTAACTTGGGATAGTGGTAGCCTACTACAACCACCTACACCCCTAGATGCATGGCCCGCCATACCCGTCAATGCTCTCAAGGAAATCCCAAAGTTTTTCGGGGAGGACTCTAAGACCTCTTTCGTCCATCTCTAAGATATAGCAGAGGTATATCGAGTACATAACATCATGGAAGAAAATGTAGCCCTCAGGTCACTGGCCTCATCTTTCAAAGGAAAGGCCCAGGACTAGTACAGGTCCTTGGCTTCCAGTTCTATTCATTCTTGGGATCAACTTGAATAGAATTTGTTTGAGTGCTTCTCGGAGAAAGGATATTGCTCCTCTTTGCTACAAAAATTAATCACTATCAAGAGGGCCCCGCAAGAGGCCATGCACAATTTCAACACCAGGTTCCACAAAACTTGGCAAAGGATTCTTCTGACAAGGCCTCTTACAACTATGGTGTTCATATTCTATCTAAAGGCTTTCAATTTGGGCATCATAGTCATGATACAATCTATGGGAGGAGATACCCTACTATTAGAATTGGCTATGGATGCCAAGATCTATGGAGCAAATGGAAAGCACAAAAGAGAGAGAATATGATATGACAAGAATAAGCTGTATTCAATGTCAATGATATGATTGTGATTGATTACAAATGAGAGATATCCCTTGGTTATATAGCCAAGGTGAGATGCAAGATGTCATAGGATTATGAAAAGTGTCTTAATCATATGACATGAGACAACTAATCAAACTTACCTAGGTTCACATGTAGTAGTTGTCAAAGGATAAGATAACAATAATGACAACTAACACCTTCTAGAAAGATTCCTTCCTATGACCTAAGTAAACTTAACATGTGTAAATAAGTCCCCTAGTAATGAATGAACTAGGTACAAGAATTTATTTACACCAACACCCCCCTTAAGTGCAACTTAGGGAGTAGCAGATTATGACACAAAGATGCAAGAATGGGTCCTGGCTACGAGGCCATGTATGGTACCCATGTACATATGCAAATGAAATATCTCACAAATGGAGAAAAGGAGAAAACCCAGTGGGAAAAAACTCCTCCCCAAAAGAGAGATGAAATACAAAATAGAAATGCTCTCAATGAAGAATGAGAAGGTAAAAAGATCCCCCCATAAGAGAGAAGTAGAAGAGAGACAAGGCAACCCCCCCTCAATGTTGAGTCTCTTGCAATGATGGTAGAAGCTTGACATTGAATGCTGGAGATGATCCAATCTCGTCAAACCACGTTCCTCCCCTTAGGAAGAAACAAAACCATGGATGTATGTAGGATGTCAGGAATATGGATGATGGATGATGTCTCTGAAGCATGCTCAAGTGTCTCCATGTCGATGTCGAAAGCTGACACACTCCAAACAGGCGTTCTAGGCCACACTACTGAAGATGACAATCCAACATCTAGTAGAGATGAATGTAGAACACAATCCAAAGACAAAAATATCCCCTCTAAAGACAAAGAAGCCTCCTCCAAATGTTGTCCAAAAGAATCCACACTCACACCAATCTATGAAGAATGATCATGTAGAGAATGAACTAGAGGGTTAAGGTGTTCCCTCACAAAAACTGAAGAAGGATCATCTTCATCAAAGAGAAGATGAATGCTATCAATGATGTCTCCCAAATCTACAAGATGAGACTCCACAAACAAGTCTGAAATACCTGTCAGGAAGTCATCCAAAGTAGCCATATCTAGAAGAAAATGTATATCCTGCTACACTGAATCACAAGGAGCCAAAACTATAGCAACACAAGCATCATCAGGTACAACAGTAGATGGAGGAGATGAAATGCATGACTCAAGAACTGGATCTGATGTGAGAACTCCCAAGTTCAAGAAGCCAAATGTCTCCTCTGAATCATGGTTCATATGATCAACAGTCGAAGGAACAATGTCGACATCAAAAGCAAATTGTGCAAAGGTATACAACTGAGATGAATGATCAACCACCCTATTAGTGATGATCTCTCTAGTCTCCAAGTCTCGAATGATAACTGAATCAGGAGTGAACTCCACAATTCTCCCATCTCCACCATGTGTAATCTGATATATGGAAAGAAGATTTTCCATTAAATGAGGAACACACAAGACATCTTGGAAATTGTTGTCCCTAAAACTAATAGATCCCTTCCTTGTTACACTCATGTATGTATTGTTTCCCATCAAGATAGGAGACATAGTACAAGGCTAAAATGAAGAGAAGATAGTCTGTGAAGATGCCATATGATGAGAAGCTCTTGAATCTAGAAGCCATCTCCCTGATCCTGGACTTGAAAGAGCACAAAGAGCTTGACCTTTATATCCTGATGTATATGCTTAACCTTTGTCCTTTTTAGACTATTTTGAAGTAGAAGGAGAAGGAAATTCAGACATTCTAGAAGGAAAATAAATGTGATTCTTTTTTAGAATATTTTTCAACTCATCAATATCCTTCTTATAACAATAGTGTTCTTCATGTCCATCCTTCTTGCAATATGCGCAAAAAGGCCTCTCCTTCTTAGATGTTTCTCCTTTTGAAGATGAGGATTTTGATTCTTTATGTGGCTTGTTCTTTTTCTTCTTTTGCTTCATATCAAGATTCCTTGATTCTTTATGTACCTTTGACTCACTAGTCACCAATGCTTGTGGTTTGGAAGACTTGATTAGATCCATGTTCATTAACTTAGCTTCCTCTTGAATTAGGAGATTTGCAAAGTCACCAAACTTAGGATCAACATATGATGCTCCCATAGAAATTCGATGGGTATGAAAGCCAAAAACAAATACTGAATACTCAGGACCAAGCTTGGATAACACATTCAAAATCAATTGTAAATCCTCTTTTTCAATATTGCATTCTTTCAACTGTGTTCTTAGTTTTTTTTATTTTGGAGATGTAGTCTTGGATGTGGTCAAAACATTTTGGATCAAGATTCATCAAATCATTATCAATCTGATATCCTCTAATCTTATCTGTTTTACAATACAATTTTTCAAAAGTCTCCCATGCCTCTTTAGGTGTATTGCATGATTCAATATGAAATTGAAAATAAAATGAGACTAATGAACATATGCATCCAAGTGTTGTCTCATGATCAATCTCCCACCTTGCCAATTCTTTAGCATCAATAGGTTTTTGAATGGTGTCCTTTAGATGACCTATTAGACCTTTCATCATGAGATAGTTCCATACTGATTTTCTCCATGTAGCATAATTATGTGGAGTTAGGAGTTCAATTTGAGATTTCCCCATTGCAAGAACACAAACCAAGCAAAAGAATGCAAGTAAGCACTACAAGATTACCCCCCCAAATTACTCAATAAAGAAACCCCCCCAAGCAATATCTGATTTGGAACTTTATATTTAGTACGTTTACAATTGCCACTTGCCAAAAATAGCAAGTGGTATTTGATCTTGGTACATGCAAATGCCAAATTTGGCCACAGAATCAAGTACAATATTTGGTACAAAATGAGATCAATCTGATCATACCACTGAGAAGTACATGAAAATCATGCACTTTAAAAAAAAATGCACCCAAAAATGTTACCGTAGGAGCAAGATATGAGCTCCCAAAGTTCCCAAAATGAGGACAAAGTAACAACACCTATGAGAATCTGCAATTTCTAGAAAAACCAGACACCAAAACCAAAAAATGATTGCACTACTGCAAATAGCATGAAAAATTAGCCCAAATAAA
This sequence comes from Sequoia sempervirens, assembly GCA_007258455.2. Taxonomy (NCBI): domain Eukaryota; kingdom Viridiplantae; phylum Streptophyta; class Pinopsida; order Cupressales; family Cupressaceae; genus Sequoia; species Sequoia sempervirens. The sequence continues at coordinate 37,042,052 of VDFB02072274.1, forward strand.
AAAAATTGCTCAAAAAAAGGAGCCAAAATGACTGAGTTATTAAGCTTCAAAGTTCTCCTATCAAAATGAAAATGCAAATGGAGATGGGGGAATTTTTTTAGAAAATGATGATGTAGGCTAACGTCATCAATCTGCAGGGTTAAATTTGACAGGCTGGTGGCCGTCAAAAAAGAATATGCCTCTTCCGCAGAATATTCTCCAGACTCTGATGATAAAATTGATGTGTGTTTAGACATCATAGGTCGGCATGGGTTCGGGGGTTGACAGGAATCTTTGGTGAATATTCTGCACCTCTGTGGTCGCTGGAATCTTCAAAGTGCCCACTGGTCTTTATTGTTGCCTCCTGGATTAATGGAGATCACCGATTGAATTTTTGTTTAAGCCGGTAAAAATATTTGACCAACTGATATAAATAGTGGTTGCCGGTTTCTCCAAACGGATGCCCATGGGTGGTGGGGTCCATACAGTACAACATGGGCCATGTATTTCTATGGAAAGTACAATAGTATCTTGTACAAGTCTACGAACAAGTTCGTAGACTTGTGTTTAATTTTTTTGATCTTTCAAAACTTTTTAAAATGAAATTTTCAAATAAAAAATATCGACCACTATATAATTTTTTTACAAATTTTTCAGAAAAACTTTATTCGAAATAAAATATTATTTTTCCTGAAATCATACTGTGGCACAATAATGATGACCTGGGGGGTCGTACGACTCTTTGGGAATTTTTTTTTACCTCACCGAACAACTACTCCGATTTGGATGAATTGACAGTCAATCTTTGGGTTTTCAACCCTTCTGGATGCGACAGTGGGGTCAGATTTGACCCAAAATGCTCCAAAAATGTAGCTACCTTCTAGATTTGGCAACCACTCTTTAGCTTCAAACCCTCATAGATTTTGCCTCGTATTCTGATTTGGACAAAACAAAAGGAAAAATTAACTTTCTCGAACCTTCCAGATGCAATGGTGAGCTTAGATTTGCAGTAACAAGCTCCGATTTGAACCTGCAATAAAGAGCCAAAAATGGAACTCCCCCAAATTTGGTATCTCTCTTCAGAAAAAGACTCTCCAATGGCACCCAACCCGCTCTAATACCATGTTAGAATTGGCTATGGATGCCAAGATCTATGGACCAAATGGAAAGCACAAAAGAGAGGGAATATGATATGACAAGAATAAACTGTATTCAATGCCAATGATATGATTGTGATTGATTACAAATGAGAGATATCCCTTGGTTATATAGCCAAGGTGAGATGCAAGATGTCATAGGATTATGACAAGTTTCTTAATCATATGACATGATACAATTAATCACACTTACCTAGTTTCACATGTAGTAGTTGTCAAAGGATAAGATAACAACTAATGACAACTAATACCTTCTAGAAATATTCCTTCCTATGACCTAAGTAAACTTAACATGTGTAAATAAGTCCCCTAGTAATGAATGAACTAGGTACAAGACTTTATTTACACCAACACCTACCCGATGCATACGATCTGGTTGTGCACGTAGAAAACAATCTGATCGATATCGAGAAGCTTCAGCCATGACCACCAATGCCCATGTTCGTGGAAATCTCTAGTGGCCCCCAGGAAGAATCAAATCCTAGTTCCTCTACTCCACAAACAAGCATGTCGGTTGCACCACCATCCATGTACGTATACCCAAGAGGAAAAATCAACATGTCAGACTCTTCTTCATTAGCAATAGATGTCAATGATATGAAGAACCTCATGTGGTCCTTTGCGAATGAGCTTGTCCTCATCTGACGAAAATAGGAAACACCTCCAAAACCTCCCACACAAACCTATCAAGGAGGAAGGCCATCCTATCAATAGAACACATATCGAGGAGCTTCAAAAGGAGGAAATTAGCAACCAACACCTACAAACCAAATAGTCTCAGTCACCATGCCACTTCAAACTATTAGGAACAGTCTGAGCAAGCATTTAGTCCTAGGCTATAACAACCTTGTGGAATATGAGAACACATGGTGTTTCCTATGTAATGATAGTCATATGCCCTGAAATTGTCCAAGGGAAAATCTTCAACAAAAGATAGAGGAGCAAAGAAGCCAAGGCATGTTTTTGAACATGGAATAATATTAATCTCCTAGAATGGAGAATGCCTACCATAGAGCACAAATGCAAGGGATTTCCTTAGAGAAAGAGTTGGATATCTCACTAAACCAAAGCATTATTTTCTTGGATGGAAGAAGAAGACACACTATTTGAAAATGATGTTTTGATGACTAGTTCCTTGTAGGTATAGTCAGACTACAACACAAGGTCCAAAGAAGGCTCACTAGAGAGTATGTACAACGATCTCCACAACAATCACAACCACAAGTCGAGAAAGCCTCACAGATCCAAGCCACTCAGCAGTCACAAGCTCCATCATAATTGCTAGAGAAAGAGGTAGACAAAGAACTAAGCCCATCCATGTCAGATCGGCCTCTTCCAAAGATAAAATAAATACCATCATTTAAAGTTAAGGTCCTACCAGTCATAATGCTTAATGTGGTAGAGAAACTAAAGAAGGCACTTGCTAATGTGTCTTTGTGGGACGTTATATCAATTCCAGAATAGAAGATATTGCTCTAGGAGGCATTGAAGAAAGAGGAAAAAATGTTACGGACTATCAGATTTCACACTTCACTACTCACCTCATCTATCACCAATGAATTGACCTTCTATATATATGTATATATTCCACAAAAAATCATATCATCAATTAGGTTAGCCTAATTAGATGAAATGTGTGACCTCATAGCCTATTGGCTCAAAACTCCATCATACATACCTTGTGAAAGTAACAGAAGGATGTTCTTCACTAAGATAGGTCATAATGACCTATAGATACTCCTATGATTCCACTCCATACTCAATTTAGTTGTGCATGACCCCAAAACCCTTAGGTCGACACCACACAACAAAACCGGTGAAGAAATAACTAAATGAACCAACTATTCATCCCAAAACTTGACACGTGGACCACCAAACCACTTGAAACTTAGATTTCACACACCTTTGATATATTCAAGAAATTCCTAAAATCTACACATTATAATGATCATTCGTGGTGGAATGCAGAGCATTCCAACATGAACTTATGAACTCTGCAACTATAACTATGTCTTTGCTTAGTCTGATACTCTGTCATTAATATATTCTCTAATGGAAGACATACAACCATAAAACTTTGGATATAGACTCCTTCAACACGTACCATTATCACCTAAAAACACCATGATGAGATATTATAGTATAGATCAATGCAAACCACAAAACAGACACTCTATTACATCACTATCTCAGTTAGGGACTTAGCCAACTTCCCTAAGAAACACTTGGTCTGGTCCAGACTATATACATATTTATGAACCATCACTTCTATAATGGGTTTCCATAAATGACAACACCATACATCATCATGCTCATTTTTCCAACATCCTCTCCCTCTCAAAGGGAATAATATAAGGAGAATCCTACATATGCATATTGCAAGAAAATAGGGCATGATGAAAATCAATGTTATTCAAAACAAATTGATGAGTTGAAGAATATTCATAAGAATAATCAAATCAATTTACCTTCAAAATAAAATTCTAATAGACATAAGGGGAAATCACTTGTTATAGTTGTATATTATGAGTCAGAGAGGTGGATACTTGATTCAAGAGCCTCACATCACATGGCTTCATTCAAGAGTATGTTCACGTCATTTTATTTTTGCTCATCACCACATATCTTGATGGATAACAACATATATATATATGTGTGTGTTTGTGGAAAGGGATCCATTGACATGGATGCTGGATAATTTAATGATTTTCTTTGTGTTCCTTCATTGTCAACTAATATCCTTTCTATCTATCAGATCACACATGTTGGAGCAAGAAAGATTGTTTATTTCACACCAAATTCTATCATAATGCATGATTTGCATAGTAGAGATATAGTTTCATTTGGGGAGGTTGATCACCAATCTCAAGTCTACACCTTCTCAAATTTTGCTCCTATTGTTCCTTCGATAGATGTTCACAATTAGACAAATAGTGTGGGAATTTTTGAGGACATTCGATATGGTCATTTGAATCTTGGTATTCTTTCATCTACTGAGGTTCTCAAGTCATGTGTTGATATTCCATTTCATTCATGTATTGTTGCTTCTAATGATGCTTTCACATTGCCATAAGTTTGGCTCCTTGTGATTTAGTACAACAAGACATACATTTTCTTCTAGCTACATCTACTTAGGATGATTACTTGACAAACATTATCGGTGTTTCTGCAGAGTCCCACATTTCATATTTGGGAGACATCATTGATTGCATTCATATTCTCTTTGATGGAGATGATCCTTCTTCAATTATTGTGAGGGAATACCTGACCCTCTTGTTTATTCTTTGCATGATCCTTCTTCACCATTTGACATGAGTGTGGAATATTTTGGACAAAATTTGGAGGAGTCTTCTTTGTCTTCAAAGGAGGTATTTTTGTCTTTGGATTGTGTTCTACAATAATTTCTAGGAGATTCTAGATTGTCATATTTTGTAGTGTATCCTAGAACACCTATTTGGAGGGTGATGACTTTTGACATCAACATGGAGACACTTGAGCATTCTTTTAAGACATCACACATCATCATCTTCCCTCATATTCACTTTAGGAATGGGAAGACACCTTGAATACCATATTTTTTTGTTTCTTCCTAAGGGGAGGAATGTTGTTTGGCTATATTGGATCATCTTCAACATTCAATTTCAAGCATCTATCATCATTATAGGAGACTCAACATTGAGGGGTGGCTACATGGTCTCCCTTATTCTCTCTTATGGGTCTTTTTTCTCACATGGGGTTTTTCCTTCTCATTCTTTAGTAAGAGATTATGTTTTCATCTCTCTTATGGGGGATTTTTCCTTGAATGGGGTTTTTTCCTTCTCATTCTTCAGTGAGAGCATTATGGTTTCATCTGTCTTTTGGGGAGGAGTTTTGTCCCACTGGGTTTTCACCTTTTCTCTATTTGTAAGAGATTGCATTTATACATGGGTACCTAACATGGCCTTATAATTGAGACTAATCTTTGCATATTTGTATAATAAGTGTCTCCCTAAGTTGCACTTAAGAGGGGTGTTGGTGTAAATAGGTGTTTTACCTAGTTATTTCTATTAGGGTTAGAGATGGCAGATATCTAACAATTAAATGCAGATTTAAATAATAAACAAAGAAACTAAAACACACACAGAATAAATCATAACACAGAGAATTTAACGTGGTTCACCCAATCTAGGCTACATCCACCAAACCGCAGCCATCCAATACTTTTATTATCTAGTGTAAAACCTATTACAATCTTGTGAATAATCGCGTTTTTCATCATACTGTAACCCCCATCCCAACCCCTTTTAACAAGCTTTTAGAAGCTTCTAGAATTAGGGTTTTACAAAGTTGATTTTCGTTCTTTTTCAGAGATTTTTCCTTTTTTGCTGATGACGCGAAAAATGGCAAAAAAAAATTTCTCGGGGGCTGCAGCCCCGAACCCCTACTTTTCAGGGGTTGCCGCCCCCGAACCCCTACTTTTTGGGGGCTGCCACCCCCGCCCAGGGCCTAGCCCGGACCTGGACCCCGGTGAGGATAGGGGGCCAGGGTGTACAGTATACCATGGGCTATACAGTATAGCATGATCAGTCGCCACATACCAACAATCTCCCACTTGGAGACTGATCAGGCTCCACACCATCACAACCTCCCACTTGGAGACTGATCCTGGACAACACTTCTACACTTACAACTCCCACTGGAAATAAGGACCTTGGACCTTGCTGCTTTGTTATACTTGAATTCAACCTTGAAGGCCAACCGAAGCTGAAGAGGAGCTCAGCTTCTCCCTTGGCACCGCCTTCATAAACATATCCACTGGATTAACATCTGTATGTATCTTGTCCAGCTTGACCTATCCATCTTCCAACACCGACCGAATGAAATGATATCTCAATTGTATGTGTTTTTTTTTTAGAATGCAAGGTAGAATTCTTTGCAAGATGTATAACAGTTTGACTATCTGTAAATAAGTAATTTCCATCCTATTGTTTTCCCAACTCATCCATGAAAAGTTGCAGCCATATCATCTCCTTTGCTGCCTCTATTGCAGCAACATACTCTGCCTCTGTGGTGGATAAAGCAACCACCTTTTGCAATCGAGAAATCCAACTCACTGCTGTCCCACCAACTGTAAATACATAACCTGTGGTACTCCGCCTGGTATCTATATCCCCTGCCAAATCTGAGTCAACATAGCCTTTTAAATCAGTATTAGAGCCCCCAAAACATAAATGTTTATTGGATGCACCTCTCAAATACCTGAGAATCCATTTTATCGCATTCCACGTATGCTCAACCTGTGATGACTCAAATACCTACTTCACAAAATCCTACAACATGTGCACACATCCAAATTCTCGCGGCATACCATGACATACATTAAACCATTTATAGCTGAAGCATATGGTACCTTGACATTTTTCTTCCTCCTCAGGTCTTTGGACACATATCCTTAGTCAATTTAACATGACTAGGCAAAGGTGTGCTGACAGCTTTTGCATTCTCCATATGAAATCTCTGCAACACCTTTTCAACATAATTAGCTTGAGATAAAAACAATTTTCTATTTTTCCTATCTCTACAAATTTTCATACCAAAGATTTGTTTTGCTGCACCTAAATCCTTCATAGCAAAAGATTTTGCTAACTATTGTTTTAGATCACTTATGTGATCCATGTTAGACCTAGCTACAAGCATGTCATCAACATATAAGCATAAAATAATGTAGCTATCATTATCCAACCTATTAAAATAAACACAATGGTCATAATTACACCTGTTGTAGCCTTGCTTAGCCATACAACTGTCAAATTTGAAATACCATTGTCGAGGTGCTTGCTTCAAGCCATATAAACTTTTCTTCAATTTGCACACTAGTTTCTCCTTACCTTTGACCTCAAATCCTTGTGGCTGCTCCATATATATTTCCTCTTCCAAATCACCATGGAGAAAGGCTGTTTTAACATCAAGCTGTTCTAAATGCAAATCTTCAGCAGCCACTATACTTAAAACAATATGAATAGAAGTAATTTTAACAACAGGAGAAAAAACCTCATCAAAATCAATACCCTTTTTCTGTGCAAATCCCTTTACAACTAATCTGGCTTTAAATATTTTCTTACCTCCATCCTCCTCTTTCAGCCTATAAATCCATTTGTTTGGTAAATCCTTTTTCCCTACAGGCAACTTGCATAATTCCCAAGTCTAATTTTTCAGCAAGGAGTCCATTTCTTCTCTCATTCCATGCTCCCACTGAACCTTGGTATCTACCTGCATAGCTTCATCATAATATTCTAGTTCACCAGCATCAGTTAACAGAATAGTATACAAAGAGGGAGAGAATCTTTCTAGAGGTCTACTTACCCTTGAAGATTGTCTAACAGAAGTTTGTGGTATTTCTTGCTGCTGTTGTTGCCCAGCATGAGGAACCATTGAAACATCATTGTTGGGAATATCATCCAACACTACATAATCATTTTCTTTCTTCTCATGCTGCAGCAACAGATCTTTGTACAACACTTTTTCATTGAATATGACATCCCTGCTTCTCACAATTTTCTGATTTTCAAAATCCCAAAGCCTATAACCAAATTCATCAATGCTATATCCAACAAATACACATTTCTTTGATTTTGCATCAAGCTTGGTTCTATTTTCAGAATCTACATGTGCAAATGCTTCACAACCAAGGTTTTGAGAAAAGAATAACTCACCTTCTTACCCTTCCATGGTTCCTCTGGAATACCACAACCCAAAGTATTAGAGGGACCTCTATTGATTAAATAAACAACAATGTTTAAAGCCTCCCACATTTTTAAAGGCAACCCAACATGTAATCTCATAGTCCGTGCACTCCATTATTGTTCTGTTTCATGGCCAACCACTCCATTTTCTTGTGGAGTCCTTAGAACCGTTTTCTCTATGAATACCATTAGACGAGCAAATCTTCAAACTCTTTACTGCAATACTCACCACCATTATCAGATCTGAGACATTTTATCTTTTTACCCGTCTCATTCTCAACCAAGCTTCTCCATTTTTTAAAAGTTTCAAATACATCAGATTTCTGCCTAAGGAAATAAATCCATACCTTCCTAGTTACATCATCAATGAATGTAACATAATACAAAGAGCCACCGAGAGAAGATACCTGAGCTGGTCCCCATACATCTGTATGCACAAGCTCCAATTTCTCATCTTTCTTTTGCTTCCCATCCTTGAGAAAACTAACTCTCTTTTGTTTTCCATAAACACAACTTTCACAGAAATCCATATTAACACATTTTAGACCTAGTAAAACATTATTTGAATGAAGTACTTTCATACCTTTTGCACTCATATGCCCAAGTCTATTATGCCACAGTGCTGATTCAAAGTCCACAGCAACTGTATGATCTTTTACTTGTTGAACCAACAACCTGCTCTCAAGACCGGCTCTTCTTCAGAATAATTAAAGTAGAAGGAACAGTATGACCTGTACAAAGATATAAGGTGCCTACTTTCACACCTTTTGCTACTACTAAGGCACCCTTTGTGACCTTCCATTTTTATCACTAAATGTAACAACACAACCTTCATCATCTAGTTGCCCCGCTGAAATTAAATTTCTGCTTAACTTTGGAACATGCCTTAGCTCATGTAGTAGCCAATGATTCCCATTCTGCAACTTAATCTTGATTCTTCCCTTTCCAACAATCGACAGGGTTCGTTATCTCCTAAATAAACCAGCCTAAAATCCCCTTGGACATAATCAAGAAAATAACTTCTATGGGGGGTAGCATGAAATGAAGCCCCTAAATCTAATACCCAAGAATCATCAGCATTATCAAGGGAAAGAATCAAAGCATCCTCATCAGATTTATTACTTACCACATTTTCCTCTTTGCTTCCTTGTTGTCTCCATCTTTATTTTTCTGAGACCAACAATCTTTCTTCAAATGACCTGGCTTACCATAGTACCAGCAATCGCTCTTGTCTCTAGATTGGGACCTTTTGTCCTTTGATTTTCCTTGTGACTTCCACGATTTCCATAATTGTTTCCTCTCTCCTTGGTTCTGCCCCTGCTTTCTGCATTCAAAACACTACCTGATGTGGATGTTCCACCTGAGCTTTTCCTACGAATTTCCTCACTCAAAATAACACCAACAACATTATCAAACTTCAATGTATTTGAACCATAAATAGAATTGCTAACAACCATTACCAAGCTATTCCAACTTTCAAGCAAAGAACACAAAATCAAAAGAGCCCTAACTTCTTCATCAAAGTTTACTTTTAAAGAAGTTAATTGACTGGTGATTGTATTAAACTCATTCAAATGATTAGTAACTGACCCACCTTCTACCATTTTCATATTAAATAAACACTTCATAAGAAATACCTTATTTGAAGCAGAAGGCTTTTCATATAACTTCGCTAGGGTTTCCATCAACTCTTGAGTTGTCTTTGCTGTTGTAATAATGAATGCCACCGATTGTGCCAGGCATAGACGAATACTACCAAGAGCCTTTCTATCCAAGATCTCCCAGTCCTCATCTGACATTGCTGCGGGTTTCTTGGCTTTCCCTTCCAATGGCTGCCATAAATCCTTCTGATAGAGATATTCCTCCATCTACATCCTCCATAACTGATAGTTCTGCCCATTAAACTTCTCAACCTTCTTACCCTCGTCTTCCATTGCTCCCACTCAACTGTGAGACTCCCGCTCAACCGCAAGACCTTCACACAGACGATAATCAAAACACAACTCGCTCTGATACCACTTGTTAGGGTTAGAGATGGTAGATATCTAACAATTAAATGCATATTTAAATAATAAACAGAGAAACTAAAATACACAGAATAAATCATAACACAGAGAATTTAGCAGGGGGCCGAGGTGTACAATATACCATGGGCTATACAGTATAGCATGATCAGTCGCCACATACCAACAATTTCATTAGTGGGTCCTATTTACATGTTAAGTTTACTTAAATCTTAGGAATTTTTTCTAGAAGGTTGTTAGTTGTCATAAGATCTAACCTTATCCTTTAATATTTAATGATTATGTTCTAAGTCATTTAATATTAGTTGTCTCATGATATAGGAGTATGACACTTGTCATGATCTTGTCTAATCCTATGTCTCACCTTGGTTATATAGCCAAGTGGTGTCATATGTAAATCAACAATCATATCATCATAATCTATTATTTACATCCTTTGATAGAATAACATTATTCTTTCATAGTTGATCTCTCTTGTTCTTTCATGAAATTCCTAGATATTGGGTGGCTATAATCTTCATTTGAATCTTGCATGGTGTATAGTATTCGACTCAGGTTATTGTTAGTAAAGTTATGTTGAAGTTAGCCTATTTAGCTTTATTTTATTAACATAGATAAATTATATATTAAGCCTTTCGAATATATTATTTTATGAACAAAGATAAACAATATATACTAATCCTTTTGACTTGTATCTCTATGAGTAGAGAAACGAAATATATTAATCATGTCAGCTTATATCTCTAAGATAAAAAAATTTCTAAGACTTTCAGCTTATTTCTTTGTGAACGAAGATAAAAATTATCTTAATCCTTTAAGCTTACCTCTTTATGAATGAAGATATGGCATAATCTATATCTTATCAGCCTATTTCATTGAACAATGATGTGTTTAAGTGTATGGCCTTATTGGCCTATTTCATTGAACAATGATACATTTAAGTTTATGGCCTTATTGGCCTATATGATTAATCAGTGATATGTTTAAATTTGTGGCCTTATTGGCCAATTTGTTTGAACAACATTATCTTCAATTCATAAGCCTTATCGGCCTATTGTTGAGAAAAGATATGGTTCATAACTTAATTATTTTTTCCTTCTTTGTAGTTGATTTTTTTATATCAATTGAATTGCTATGGATGTTTATCTAAAATAGAGCGATAGGTCTATTACCTATTATTCTTCGGATACTATGAATTCATAATAAAAAATGATGCTTATTTATTATTATATTGTATGTTGTTTTAAAGAACAAATAACAAAGTATGGGAAATAGTTTATTTTAAATCTCATAATTCAAAAATATGAACAAATAAAAAATCATATAATGCAAATTATTTTATAAATTTGAATATATGTGTGTATGTGGAATATATATATAATTTTATTATAAAATTGTATAGTGATCTTGTGCACACATGTATGAACATAAGATCATATAGATATAACAATCATCGAAAAGATTCAAACTTATGGGATAGATTTAAAATTTTTGTAAGACAAGTCTTTTTATAAAATAAATTATGAACATTATTTTATTTGAAGGAAGTTGGAATAGCATTCTTGATTAGATAAATATTTTTAAATATATGAAAATTTAAAAGAAACTTATTTCTTTTTTGAGTCTATAAACGAATGTGGGAATATTTTGTCGATATCACATTTGAGATAGAGGTGTATGTGAACATATGAACATGTAACCTTTATGTGTATTCTATATAAAAACTTTGGCCAAAGTAATGTAAATTTTTTTCTTGCATTATTGATTCATTATGTTTTAAATTTTTATTATAATTAGAAATATCATGCATGACTAGTGGGAATCTAGAGGATTTCTTGGTAGATTAAATGTATTAAAGCACAACACTAGATCTTGGATGCATTGATAACCATGGTTTTACCCAAATCTACTATCGTTACAAAGGGTAGGTCCACTTCAGAAAAGGTGTGTGGAGGACCGCTAGTCTGTAGTTGGAGGTAAAGCACTTAAATGATGTTCTCCCTCTTGCAATCAAATGCTGAAGACATGGAATATCTAAGATAGACTATGAGATTTTTATTTGATGTATTATTTTTGAATTAATATTCTCTCATCAGGTGATGATGACATAAATAATTGTGTTTACATTCCTTACTATGGATTAGTAACTATACTTGGATCATTGTAAACATTAAAATCTTATATACATGATTGGAAAAAAAATTCAATATGATTACTTATTTCAATATTGATGTTTTATTGCAATAATTATGAAACTAAATGTTATGCAAATTATCTTTATGTCATGATTTCTATTATGTTATATAAAAAATGATGTTTATACTTAATGAACTAGTTGGGGTTCGTTACACCTTCTCTCAATCCTCTCAATCAACCACATCCATTAATCTATTACATCAATCTCAACTCTTGATCAATCATCCCTCCAATCTATAAATAGAACCTCTTACAAGCTATTTTCAAGATGCTCGTGGATGTAAAGTCATGCTTTCAATTTGAGCAACCTCAAGCATATCTAAAGCACAAATATATTGGACCAAAACCACACACATCTTGTGTGCAAAAAAGGAATTATGGGTGAGAAAACCCTTGTTTTATTTCATCTTTTGTGCAATTCCTTAGCTTAATCCCAAGTGTTAATAAAGTGTAGAATATAATTTTAATTCTTTTTTTGAGTCATGTTTTATGTTCCACATCTTCAATGATCATATTTTAGCATTTTCAATGGGATACACATCCTTAATCTAACCTTCTTTTTATATTTTGATTAAGTTTTTATCATAGGTTGTTGGCTTGACGCCACTATCCCATCTTTTGGTACCTTTGTTTTATAAATTGACATTTCTCCATTAAGATTGATATTTATACTATGGATTGGTGTCTCTACTCTATATTATCACATTTGCATGTAGTTTATAATTTTTACATCACTATGTGGCATTTGTATAAATGCTCTAAAAATGATCCTCTAATGGCCCTAACATCATTTTTCTCTCATTTCCTAGGATTTTGACATGTTTTGGGATTCTTTTGTAGGAGTTTCCTTCGTAATATATTTCTCATGATTCCTTATTTTTTTCCTAAATATAACCCCTATCTTATGTATTTCATCATTTTTACCTACCTCAACTATGGTGTGGTGCATCTATTACATGAATTTATGTTTTTGCTGCAAAGTAGCATTTTCACTTTGAGATTTAGCACCTTTATATCTCAACCCTAGAATCCTCTTTTTTGACAGTTTGATCCTAATTTCACCATGTTTTCTACTTCTTTCTAGCCCTTGGGCTTCCTAATCAACCTTTCCATCATCATTTTTGACTACGCACTTGCAAATTTTTATCTTTTTGGAAGTTTTCTTGTCACTTCCCATTTCACTATGTAGGTCACACATATTGGTGTTTCTAATTCACAAAAAATTAACATTCTCCACTTTATAATATTTACAATTAAACTCTAGTAAGTATAAAATTTGTCTTTTGGCATTTTTTACATTTTTTCAACACATGCTTTATATTTCAACATTTCTACCTTATTGGTAGCATATGTATTTTGTATGTAAAATTTTATAATTTCTTGGGGTTTGATCATTTAATTAATCATTTTTTTCTAGTCTAACCCCTTATCTTGTAACTTCCCAATATTCTACAACTCCTTTGAGAAGATACTAACATGTGTGTTGTAGGATCTCTTGTCAAAGGACCCATCATTTTCCTCTAAACCTATTCACACATTTTATTTTTTGAATTGAACTTATATTGTATGTCATGTTTGTGAGAACAACATAGTTTCTATGTTCTCTCATCACCCCAAAAGCTGATCTTGGAGATCAAAAATATTAATTTTTTTCTCTTTCATCATTTTTAGTCCCGAGAAAAGTAAGGTGTGTATGCTATCTCCTCACACTAGAAGGTGATCTTTGAGATTGAGAGTACTTGATTTTTTCCCCTAATGATCCTACCTTGTATTTCACCACTAGGGGATGAATCAAACTCTCATATTTTTAGAAAGGTATACAAATTTAGGAGAGAATTGAAAGAATCTCCCATTGATCTAGAGTATTCATTTTTAGGCTAACCTTGCAAAGTGAAGGAGGAGAGTGGGTTGCCATCTCACACCAAGTATTCTACATACCCTCAAATTCCATGGAATTAGGATTCATGTACCTTCAAGTATATCAAGGACATCACCTAACAACATTGTATGGCCTATATAGGACATATTAGTCATGTTTAGTTATAATACATTGATAAGAAATTATCCCTATAAAGTTACTCACAATGTGCCCCTATAAATAGGTTTGTAGGAAACATATGTTCCCCTCTCACACAATTGAGTGATTTTTTAGGTTAAAAAACAATGGTTAGTTTCTAATCATGGGCGCTATACTCTATGCCTAGATAAGGTATATTGGTGGGATTATGTAATAAATTACACTCCTACTTGAATAATCTAGGCCATTCTTGTGTTGGGAATTTTTTCTTATTGAAACCTATGATCATCACTAAAATCTAAAATATTAAAACTTTTTTCCATCAACCCCATATAAACTAAACCTTTAACCTTCAGATTAAATTTAAAATACTTAAATAAAATTGTAAACTAAAGAATGAAATCACCAAATTGTAGATCTCAACCTCAAATCCAAAGTATAATTCATAATCAAACCTCACAATCTAATTTAAATTCAACCTATATAAATCAAATCCTTAATAATAATCCACTATCTTAATCTCATTATCTATGAAACCTTTTCACCATCACCCATCCAAGATCAAAATTTAACCTTTGAATTAAATTTAAAATCCCAAAATTAAATTATAAACACAAAATTTGAAATCCCCAACATCAAATCCAAAGTACAAATCATAATTAAAACTCACAATACAATCCCAAAATCACCCATTCAATATCAATTGTTTAAACATAATCCTCTATCATAATCTCATTATCCATCAAAAATTTTGACCATTATCCACCCGAGATCCAACTCAAAATCATAAAGAAAAGTATAAACCAAAGGATAAAATACCCAAACTCAAATCCAAACTCTAATTCATAGTCAACCTCACAATCCAATCTCAAAACCCACCAATCACAAATCTAGTCCTTAAGAAAAATCCACCACCTAATCATATTATACATCAATCCATCAACCATCACAATCAAAATCTAACCTTTGGAGAACCAAAATCACAATCCAACATCATTTTGCAAACCAAAGGTTGAAACCCTCATCCCTTCATAGCCTAATTCAAATTAATCCATCTCAATCAATCAACCTAACCCAAATCCACATCAACTTCCAAGCATTAATACACTACTCGAACCCAAAACCCTAGGTAATCCAAGAAAATAAAGAAAAATCCAAATTCCTAAGTAATCTTGATCAATTCCCATCCCCTTGTCCTGATCCAAATTATCTAATCTATCCATAATCTCACATATCCTTAATCAAAATCAATACCTTAAGATAAAAACATCCAATCATAATCAAATATTTCTTAAGAATTTTCCTATCCTAATTATATCCATCTAAAATTTAATCAAATAAAATATCATAAGATATTGATCTTTTGATTACCCACCTAAAATAAAACCTAAACCAACCCTAATTATCTCCAACCTAATCCCAAATATATACTTATCCAATATTTGAGCTTTCACAAATCAACCCATCATCCATCCCAACTCAAATCCAAACATGAATCCATTTTGTTTTGATGAATCCCTTGTCAACAAACCAAAAATCTCTTAAGTGACGATGATGGTGGTATTTTTCTTATTGTGGTAGTTTTTTTATCAAGAATAATATAATCCCTATGAGAATAATGAGAGTCTTATAGATAAATATGAATTCACTCATGAAACCTTAGATGAAATTATATTAAGAAATCTCACCACAATCCCTATTCACCCAAGTATCAACCATCAATAATGTAGATATCAGGAATTGAATAGAAAAATTTATCTTGTCAATTTGAAATGTATATTCAATGGTCATAATTATGGAACCTTGGGTAATATAAACCCATATTTATCCCAAGTCCTTTATCACCAATCCATATTCCAAATCCCCATCTCATGTGAGCACCCTATAGCCTCCACCTCTAATGTGAATCTTTCATCCTCAAAACCTTCACAATATAACCCATCCTCATCCTTCATGTAATTCCTTCAACTAATATTCATAAATCATTATAATTCATAAGGAATAAAAAAATTTATAGAATCCTACAAAATTGGTAATCCCATTTCATCCACGTGTATCATTGACCATGTTATTGTCAACCCCAAATCCATCAAATCTATTAGATCCATTAAATCTGACATTCAAAAATGTCAAATATGCCCCCACTATCCATGTGTGCAACTTTATGAGTCCTTCAATGCATTAATTAGTAGTCCAAAGCTTCACTCCTCCCTCGTGTCATCTAATAAAATATAGATATGACAATAGCTTATTCCAAAACATGCCCAAAAGGTATCCCAACCTCACTCATGATATAAGCATACTAATTAATCCCTTTCATGATCCTGTACCATCTCAATGTCCAAGAACCCATATAAGATGTATCCCTAAACCACCATCATATCTCCTTGGTTCCTACACTTCTATCTAATATATTTTTCTTGATGCTAATAGAACTATAACCACCACCACTCCCCACCCATCTAAAAATGGATTCACATCTTGTTTCCAAAATTATAAGTATCCTATCACAAACTAATTTTTTAAATAATGAACCATCAAGGTAAAGGGGTAGGAATTCATGAATAAGGAATCTTAGAAACCATATAAATAAAATTAATCCAATATTTCAAAGACTCGGTTATGGATCTTATGGAAAATACATTTGTAATGCCTTCATAAATATTAAGGAAATTTCTTCCAACATCCAAATAGGTGCCTCCCATGCCTCATACCAAAAAATCATTGTCACCAATCCCTTCATTTAACCCATTAACCCTATCACCACCATCACTAATTATTTCATTGCCCCTATCCCTAACCATATCCATCCCTCACCTAAAAACGCTAATCAAGACAAAAAATACACACATAATTAGACATTCCAAAATTATGAAGTTGTCACTAGATTCATAGGATGTCAAGATAATATATCCCAAATGGGACCATACCATTAGCTTTGGAATACATTTTAATAAAAAACTGTAAGGGAGTTAAGGTAGTAGAACAACTTCCTACACTAATCTTGAGAGGAGGACAATCCAAAACTTTGTAGATCTTTGCAACAGTTATAGAAACTTAAATAGAGATAAACATAAATATCATGGATAACACAACATACTGATTTACATGGGGAAAACCCTTTCAAGAGAAAAACCCACACTTTAAAAGCTTCCCAATATATTGTTTATAAATCATGAAGGTTACAATATACTTGCAAAGCAAGCTTCTCATAGGAGTATCACCAATTAGAGATCCAAAAGAAACATGACTTCTATCGGACTCTCAGAATACATCACAATACATAATTGTAATATAGCATCATCATAAAATAGGGTTTCCTTCAAGGGAAATTCAAGCCAACAAAATATCTACCGTCATATTTGAGACCTAATGATGAATGGTCCAGATTTAAAATAATAAAATATACATAAAATTTGTCTTTCGGAGGGAACTTCCCTTGACCCCCCATTGAGGGGATGATCCCCCCAGACCCCTCATGGGGGGGTTCCCCCTGCATCCCCCACACTTACGTATCAACAATAAATCTTATGTAATTGCAAGATTGAGATACATTTTCCCAACAAAAACATATGAATCAGATAATCCACAAAAATTGGAGGATCACCATGTCACAACACTTTGACATGTAAAAACAACTTAAAATTGGATCCACAATCAAAATAGATCAAGAAGGCCATAGAGGTCCACCAATCAAAAAGGAAGCACAAGAATAATATGGGTCCCAAATTAAATAAAAAATTACAAATCCACCTCTCTAATAGCTAACTCCATTCCCAAATCCAAGCCTCCTTATCCCTTGTCCCAAACATAAAACCCTCAATATAGATCCACTTTCCCCATCCTAAAAACCTTAAATCCATTTTAGGTTCATATATCCCAAAATTAAAAATCCTAACTACCACATCTAAATCCCAACATATAAAATTCCCTACCCTTGACATCTCACATCCTAATCCAAATAATCAACATTGATAATGCTATGCAAAATTTTTGGAACTATTCCCCTCAATCCCATAAATTCATTCATGACTTCACCATCTCATATTTTCATTCACCTATACTTCAACACCCTATCCACTATTCAACATGCATTCACCATCACACTACTTTAATCCAATCTTTTGCATAATCAACACCATCCTTCATCCCTTCATCAATTGTATTTCCCTTGGTAACATCCTCAAAAAATTTAGCTATGGTAGTATCATGTTTACATTTTGGATAAGCCAACTTAGCAATCAATAAGAATTTTACTAGCATCTATGAGCATAACAATAATCAACATGGTCCACAAAATTTATTCAATATAGGATAATGTCTCCTATCCATGGAAATAGATACTTGATTCTAAATACAAATCCTAACTCCCTCATCAAAAAACCAATCCACATATCTTACTTCAAGATTTGTTCATCCCATCCCAAAATTTGAAATAAAAAAAAAAATTTAAAAGGAATTTTTTTAAAAAGTAAAGAAAAAAATTGTTCAACAATGAAAATTATTTATGGTGTCTTAAACAAGTACCATGATAAAAACCTAGAAAATAGATATTGTGCATAAATCTCATCCCCACAAGAACCCTACACTTAGGAATAATCTTCTTCCATTCTATCTACTCATCCATTATATCTACCTACATATCCCCCCATACCCAATACATCCTCTCTTCCCACATTCAATCTTAATAAGGATAGGGACATAATATCTAAACATGCTTTGGACAATACAAGCCTTGCTTTCTATACCATTAGCCAATAACCTAACTTTCTCAATCTATTTCCCCTTGAGTTGATACATTTGGTCATCTTTCTATATTTTTGAACCATCAATCTATCCTCTCTTGTTGGAATCACTTCTGCTCTAATACCATGTTAAAGTGAGTAGCAAAGATCAAACCAAGAGCATCAATTTGTAACACCAAATAACCTCCACACATACAAGAGAGAAGCAACAAAAAAATTCTATTCCACCAAACAAGAATACAATACAAGATATTTTGATGTCTTATAGTATGCAAGAGGATCCTTGCTTATAAAGGAAAGGTGAGAGACAGGATTAGAAAATATCATGAAATGTGTCTTAATCCTATAACATGAGACAACTAACTCAATAAATATTAAATGACCTAGGATTCAAGAATTAAATTCTATAAGATAAGATAAGATCTAAACATGACAACTAAGACTTCTAGAAATATTCCTAGGACCTAAGTAAACTTAACATGTCAATAGGACCTACTAGTGGACTAGTTGTTGGATATTGCTAATATGTGGTTGTAATTGATGTCAACACTATTGGCATTAATGTCTTTAAGGATGTATATGTCGAGGATATTGAGAAAATTGTAATAAAATAAGTTGCAGGTTGTCAGTGGTGCAATGAAGTTCAACATGGTGGATAGCTAAGTTTATTGATGATAAGAGGTTGTGGATTAATGGGTTTGTTTATGAGTATATCTAGTTTATCCACATGAAGTTTCAGAGGTTTGCATGAAGATTTGATCGAGTTATGAGTATTTGTGTTCTAATAGTTGTTTTGTTGCTTCAGTTGGTGTTCCTGAAAGAAGATGATGTGATTCTAGTAAGTTGAGTTGTTGTGGATGCTTTTGTTGTGATTCATGATGCTTGTGGATGTTTCTAGATCATGCTCTATCTATTTTGTTGGTCCACATTGATCGTTGTGCTCATGATTGGTGATTTTCTTTTGTGAGTTCATGTTTTTCATGATCATGGCCGACAGGGTGATTGTAGTGTGTTGTGGATCTTCAAGGCATAATTGTTTAAGGTGTTTCATGTTCAAGGATGTTGTTTTGGGTTTTTACTATGTTGTGGCCAACATTGTTTGGTCTGCATTGATAATTGTTTACTGATTTGGGCTGACAGTTTGTACACATTTTATATTTTGTTAAAGTCGACATGTAGATGATGTTATCCTTAGTTGCGGATATATATGATCGATTTTTTATACCATTTGAAGGAAGTGGTGTGTGAAGTGTGCAAAAAATGTTCTAATCTTTCCAAGGCAGAAGTGAAGAGTGAAGAAGAGTGAGCAGATGTTTATGTGCTTAACCGGAACTATAATCAGGCATTAGAAGATGCTATTTTCTTAGTTCAAAATCTTCTAGATGCAATCCAAACGTTTCTGTAAGATAGCGAGTCTTCCTTTGGGTAGTAAGCCTTTTTGTATTTGAGCAGTGAGCTCTAGGCAGTGTGCCTAAATGCATGTGCATTCCCCATTTATAATTATTTTATACTTTTAACAGAGTATAATTTTGTGGATTAACCTCCACCATAGTTTTTCTCCTAATAGGGTTTCCACATAAAAAAATATTGGTGTTATGTGTGTTTTTGATGTGGTGATGGTTTATGCTTTCATGTTTATTTATCATATCTGAGAATAAGTTTAATAAGTATAATTTATGTGACAACTGATTAACCCCCCCTCTTAGTTGTCTGCCCTTGTGTTGCCAACACTAGTTAGGTAAAATACCATATTCACACCAACACCCCCCCTAAGTGAAATTTAGGGAGGAACAAACCAATCCAAGATGCAATCATGGGTCCTAAATACAAGGCATGATGAGGTACCCATTTTCAAAAAATCTCTCACAAATACAAAAAAGGAGGAAAACTTTGTGAGAGAAACCTCCTCTCCAAAAGAGATAAAACTGATGAAGTACTAAGAAGCTTCCAAAAACAATGTCCCAAAGATAATAGGAACATTAAGAACATCATTGAAATGTGAAAAACTTGCAAACAACTGCCAAAAGATTACTATTATAGTGTTGAAATTGAAGAACCTCCTCTGAAAATAGGATGATGATCAAGATTGAGAAGACAAAAATTTGTGTGAGTATCTCCAATGATATTAATCAAACAATGATCAAATATAAAATAAAGGTAAATAACATATGAAAGTTAAAGATACAAATGGCACATGAATCTACATGAGTGACCCCATCGACACTACTCAACCCATGCAAGGTGAAAATGTATGCACCAATAGTATGAAGAACATTGATCAACCGAGGATGGAAGATAGCCTCCATAAAATAGGAATGCAAGAGTTTCCATAAGTTAAATGATCCATCTCTCTAAAATACATGGGTGACTAGCTATTGCATCTACATAGTACATAGGAACAAATACTAGATACATAGCTCACTCCAAAGTGAAACCAAGGAAGCATTAGCACAACAGTATAATACCCCCTATAATTTTGACTAGGGAGAGGCATGAAAGATCTAGTGGAACTATGTATCACCATGTAGTGCATGAAGGAGAAGAAAAACATCAAAATGTGCACAAGAGAATACCTACAACTAAAAAAGAATGTGAAAAAATAAGGCACACATGCATAATGAAAGAATCACTTGGATTCATTATTGTCATGGAGGGAGACTCACTTTACAAAGGTTTTGGACTAATTTCCACCATCTCCCTTCGAATTCAGCACATGGACTAATTACCTCTCGTGGATCTTTTTATCTCTAATGTTTGTATCAGGTGTTAATAGGTCGATATTTTGGTGTAATGACAAATGTGTTCTAACAAATGGTATCAGAGCCATTGTCATGGGTTTGAATCCCCTCGGGTGACACTAAGGGGACAATTTTGGACTAATTTCCAACATCTCCCTTCAAATTCAAGATGTGGACTAATTGCCTCTCATGGATCCATTTATCTTTGGAATTTGTATTAGTCATTAATAGGTTGATTTTTTGCACAATGACAAACATGTTCCAACAAAAGGTGTAATGAAAAATAACCAAGGCACTACACAACCCCCTATAGCACTTTATAATACACTGTGAGTATAAAATATGACACAACCTTATATGCAAAATCCCCAAAATCATGTACAATAGTGTGGCACTTTATCTTAGTGTGTCTATATAGAATAAAGTACTTACAAAAGATGCTCAAAATTACTACAAAGGACAAAATACTAGATATACATATAAAATAGCCCAAATGAAGTCATCCCATGCAAACAAAAGGATTCTAGGTGCTAAAATATCCAAGTAATTAACTAGAGTGTTAAAACAAAAAAATCTAAAGAAAATATACTAAAGGCTAAATCTAGAAAAATGCATGTGTAATGTTGAAGATCTTTGAAAGACCTTTCTAACGCTATAAGAATTGTGAAAAATAGAGGAAATAGACAAAATTTATGAGCTCAGGAATGAAAAAGGTACATCTGACTTCAACGAGATTTATAATGCACCAATAGAAAAATTTGAAAAAATACCTACACTATTGAATAATTCTCAGAACCAGCTTTCCAATGATATCTCATTCACCAAAATCCAACTCCTGTATCAAAAGTTATGATGATTTTCTTGATCTTGCTAAAAATGCTAAAATAACAAAAATTTAACCCCCTATCCTGGGCATTGGTCACCCACGTGACCAAGGGTGGGCAGCAAGGTGTTGGGAAATCAAAATTTATTAAAAAAAATAAAAAAAATAATATCATTAAAAAAATTAGATCTTTTAAAAAAATTTAAAAGTTAAGGTATTGTCCCCATGAAGAGGGTGGGGCCTGAGGATATTGTGCTTTGAAGGTAGGGGTATATTTGAGACCCATTTTTATTTTTTTAACATTAATAATAATTAAAAAAAAATATGGTGAAAATTGTACAAACCTGGGCGTCAGGGGGCCATACAACCTTAGCAAAAAAAATTACCTTAGAAACAACTTTCTTCGAATAGAGGTGAATTTTATATCAAATTTCATTGAATCGACCCTCTGGATGCAACCAAAAGCTGTGTTTGGGCCAAAAATTCTCTAATAAAATATTGTTCACTAGATCTTAGCTTCAAACCCTTGTTTGCTAATGTTGCAAATGGTGACCAAATTGAGTGAAACAAAAGACAAAATTGTCTTTCTTGATCCTCCTAGATGCAATAGGATAGCCAAAAATACTGCTACTATAGCCAAAAGAGCTTCAATCACCTGATATCACCAAAATTCACACATATAATATAGGCTTTAACAAAAAATAGTGGTAGAAACTCTCTGGAAAAAGGAAGGGGCTTATCAGATTCAAATCTTTGATACCATGTTGGAACCACTCATTCTCTAATACCATGTTGAATTGAGTAACCAATATCAAACTAGGATCATCAATTTGTAACACTAAATAAACTCCACACATACAAGAGAGAAGAAACAACAAAATATGTTATTCCACCAAACAAGAATACAATACAAGATATGTTGATGTCTTATAGTATGCAAGAGGATTCTTTCTTATAAAGGTAAGGTGAGAGATAGGATTAGACAAGATCATGGAATGTGTCTTAATCCTCTAACATGAGACAACTAACTCAATAAATATTAAATTACCTAGGACTCAAGAATTAAATTCCATGAGATGAGATAAGATCTAAACATGACAAAAAATACTTCTAGAAATATTCTTAGGACCTAAGTAAACTTAACATGTCAATAACATGTCAATAGTGTTGGCAGATGGTCAATGCTCCCCTCGAGGTTCATGACATGGAATAAGTGCCTCCTGTGGATTCATTAAATCTAGTAGTTGTATCAGGCATTAACAAGTCAATCTTAGGTCAATCTTTTGGTGTAACAAAAACTGTGGGCCAACAATTGGTATTAGAACCAAAGGTGTCGGGTTTGAATCCCCTCAGGTAACATTGAGGGGGAGTTTGATGGTAGATGGTCAGCTCCCCTCAAGATTCGTAACATGGACTAACCACCTCCCATGGATCCGTTAACTCTAGAAGTTGTATTGGGCATTAACAGGTCAATCTTAGGTCAATCTTTTGGTGCAATGACAACTGTGGGCCAATAAATAGGACCTACTAGTGGACTAGTTAGATAAAATGTCATATTCACACCAACATCCCCCTTCAGTGAAACTTGGGGAAGAAAAAACCAATACAAGATGAAAAAGATGCAAGTATGGGTCCTGAATACAAGGCATGATGAGGTACCCATTCACAAAAAAAATCTCACAAATAGAGAAAATGAGAAAAATTCTATGAGAGAAAACTCCTCTCCAAAAGAGATAAAACTGGTGAAGGACTAATAAGCCTCAAAAAATAATTTCCCAAAGAGAATAGGAATATAAATAACATCATTGAAACATGAAGAAGTTGCAAACAACTATTAAAAGATTACTATAATAGTGATGAAATTGAAGAACCTCCTAAAAATAGGATGATGATCAAGATCAAGAAGACAACAATCTATGTGAATTCCCCCAATGACACTACTCGAACAATGATCAACTGGAAAATAAAGGTAAATAACATATGCAATTCAAAGATACATATGGCACATGAATCTACATGAGTGACCCCATCAACACTACTTAGTCAATGCAAGTTGAAAATACATGCACCAATAGTATGAAGAACACTAATCAACTGAGGATAGATGATAGCCTCCACAAAATAGGAATGCAAGAGTTTCTATAAGTTAATGATCAATCTCTCTAAAATAAATGGGTAACTAGTTATTGCAACTGCATAGTACATAGGAACAAGTACTAGATACATAGCTCACTCCAAAGTGAAACCAAAGAAGAATTATCACAGTAATATAATACCCCCCATAATGCTGACTAGGGAGAGCCATGAAAGATCTAGTGAAACTTTGTATCACCATGTAGTGCATGAAGGAGAAGAAAAAACATCAAAAAGCGCACAAGATAATACTTACAATTGAAAAAGAGTGTGCAAAAATAAGGCACACATGCATGAGGAAAGAATCACTTGGATTCATTATTGTCATGGAGGGAAACTCACTTGACAAAGGTGTAATGAAAAATAACTAAAGCACTACACAAACCCCTATAGCACTTTATAATACAACGCGACTACAAAATATGGCACAACCTTATGTGAAAAATCCCTAAAAGCATCTACAATAGTGTGGCACTTTATCTTAGTGCATCTATATAGAAGAAAGTGCTTACAAAATATGCTCAAAATTCTCATAAAGGACAAAATACTAGATATACATATAAAACAACCCAAATGAAGTCATCCCATGCAAACAAAA
This sequence comes from Sequoia sempervirens, assembly GCA_007258455.2. Lineage (NCBI taxonomy): Eukaryota > Viridiplantae > Streptophyta > Pinopsida > Cupressales > Cupressaceae > Sequoia > Sequoia sempervirens. The sequence goes on from VDFB02072274.1 coordinate 37,067,184, forward strand.
GGATTTTAGGTGCCAAAATATCCAAGCAATTAATGAGAGTGTTAAAACATAAAAATCTAAAGAAAATATACTAAAGGCCAAATCTAGAAAATTGCATGTGTAGTGTTGAAGATCTTTGAAAGACCTTTCCAATGCTCCAAGAATTGTGAAAAATGGAGGAACTGGACAAAAGTTATGAGCTTAGAGTAAAAAACGTGCATATGACTTTAACAAGATTTAAAATGCACTAACAGAAAAATGTGAAAAAATGCCTACACAATTCAATAATGCTCAGAATCAACTTTCCAATGATATCTTGTTCTCCAAAATCTGACTCCTCAATCAAAAGTTATGATGATTTTCTTGATCTGGCTAAAATTGCAAAAAAAAAAAAAATTAACCCCCTAGGCCCAAGAATTGGTCACCCATGCAACCAAGGGTGTGCAGCAAGGTGTTGGGTGCTCAAAATTTATTTCTATTTTTTAAAGTTTTTTTGAAAATTAATATCATTAAAAAATTAGATCTTTATAGAAAAAATAAAAATTGAGGTATTGTCCCCATGAAGAGGGTGAGGCTTGAGGGTATCACACTCTAAAGGCATGGGTACCTTTGAGACCCATTTTTTATTTTTATTTTTAACTAGTAATATTTTAAAAAAATTGGGTAAAAATCGTACAAACCTGCACGTTGGGGGCACGTACAACCTCAGGGAAAAATATTGCCTCAAAAACAACTTTATTTGAATAGAGGTAGATTTTATATCAAATTTCATCAAATCAACATGTTGGATGCAACAACAAGGTCCATTTGGGCAAAAAATGCTCCAATAAAAAGTTCACCAGATCTCAGCTTCAAACCCTTGTTTGCTAATGTCACAAATGGTGACCAAATTGAGTGAAACAAAGGACAAATCTATCTTTCTTGAGCCTCCTCGATATAATGGGATTAGTGAATGAACAAGACAACTGAGAGGGGGGTGAATTATTTGTATCAAATTAAAACATCAAAACCCTTAATAGTAATAGATCCACATGCATTCATTAAACCTTTAATCTATTGTAATGTCTAAACATGAAAAAAAATTGCACCCAAGCATGTGAGCGCAAATAAATTTATGGTTACAGTGTTCACTTTTCTTCATTCTCCTTTTTTTGGCAAGTTGGAGTTTCATAAGGTGGTCTCCATTTCAGGGAAGGCAATAGTTACAGTAATAGTGTTGGTGGTGTCTACAACATCAGCAATAGTGCTTCTTTAGGAAGCTCTAGTTTTGGCTACAAAATTGTCATTTTAGTGGCCTATAGTGTGCAAAGGATGATGAAATTGTGAGACGATGATTTTCAGTTTGGATCGATTACGCTTAATCCATGATGAATTGAAGCATAATTTACCCAAATAAACCTGCATCTACTAAATAAGATCATTCAAATTGAAAAGTTAAACTAAGCATTTTAATTGAAATTGAAATTTACAAACTACAATAACAGTTAAATTCCTACTCTAGCCCATTTGAAACTTATCCCGTTTTAGAATTGGTGTCATGTTGATGTGAAATGACGACCCTTTCCCAATCCCATGATTAGTCAGTTTGTTTTAGTTGATTCTATGGAAGAGAATCGATGAAACCATTGTGATAAGTGGATGAAAACCTAGTTTATGCTAAAAATGAACATGATGCAAGCTAAGTTACCATGATTTTATGCTACAAATGATCTAATTATTCTATTGCTAAGCTAATTCTAAGCTAAAATATGGAAACCCTAATTTATAAACAAGCTCAAATGGATGCATTGAAGCCATTAATGAATGCTCTAAGCTATTATGTAACTAAAATTAACTAAAACAAGCTAAAAGTGAGTGAAATATGAGTGTGGATGCAAGTGAGTTCAACAACATAATTTTGCAATTGAAAGATGGATGAGATTCAACAACATGAGTTTTCTCTGAAAAAGATGGATCCATTTGTCTCCAAATAGTGATAAAAGAGGAATGAAGGGTTGAGATAAAAAAGATTAATCAACGGTCAAAGATGAAGGAGATGAGAGACATGGATCATGGATTCTCATCAATGGATGAGAAGGCATGATGATATTTTAATCAAGGGTTCACACTTGCATACAAAAAACACACTTTTGACTTGCTCACATAGGTCAAAGGTGACTTGTTCAAAAGGTTGAAGGTTAAAACTTGCTTAAGAAGCCAAGTGAAAATATCCCCTTTTCAAATGATGGAGGAATAAGAATATTCTCATGGGTGAGGATAAAAGGCGTTTTGCAAATTAAAAGAAATTCTTAATTGTGCAAAAAGGGGATAAGGAATATTCCACGGGAATATTTCCTTTGCTTAGAGGAAAGTTAGCTTAATCTCTAATTAAACAAGGTTTAATCATGCAATTAGGGGATTTGAATAATTAAAGCAATATTCGTTAAATTAAATGATTTAATAAATGGGGGGGGGGGAGAGAGAGATGAAATGATATTTAGTTACATAACTTAGGGTTATTTAATTAAATAAGATGACTTAGGGAATTAAATTAAATATTTTGATTTATTTAATTTAATAGAATGAAATGTTAGCATGAAGGGGGATGAATTAACCCAATTTTGATGAATTAGGTTAATGGACGAAAATGATGCAATTAATTAAATGGCTAGGCTAATTTAATTAATTAAGTGAAAAGAGGATGGGTTAAAGAAGAAATGGTGTTAATAAACATGTTTCAAGTGTATGATAACATTTAGGACATTTTTCAATGTCTACATTTTTCCCCTCTTTGAAGTGAGGTACATGTTGCTTCGGTTCAAAGAATAATGCTCTTCAGATTAAAATTGCTGCTTACATCAAAAAATAAAAAAATTCTGATTTTTTGATGCCCCTGCGAAAGGATAAAGTTGATTCCTTGCCCCCTCAAGAAATCGGGCAAAAATTTTGAATTTTGGGTTGATTTCTTGATAAAGGTTAAAAGCTGCCCCAAGGGTCTAGAAAGGCTCTGAGATGCAAGAATTATGCCCAAAATGCAAAAAATGATGCAAAATTAGGTTCAGATAATGATAAACCCTATCTTCAAGGTTAAATTAGGGAAAAAAATCCTAATTTTCTAGCTTAAATGAGCCAAGAAGGGTCACTTTCATTTCATTTGTGCATTCACACTTAAAAAATTCTTGCTATTTTGAGC
>VDFB02072274.1:37070434-37190500 GCA_007258455.2 Sequoia sempervirens
TTGTTTTGGGTTTTTACTATGTTGTGGCCAACATTGTTTGGTCTGCATTGATAATTGTTTACTGATTTGGGCTGACAGTTTGTACACATTTTATATTTTGTTAAAGTCGACATGTAGATGATGTTATCCTTAGTTGCGGATATATATGATCGATTTTTTATACCATTTGAAGGAAGTGGTGTGTGAAGTGTGCAAAAAATGTTCTAATCTTTCCAAGGCAGAAGTGAAGAGTGAAGAAGAGTGAGCAGATGTTTATGTGCTTAACCGGAACTATAATCAGGCATTAGAAGATGCTATTTTCTTAGTTCAAAATCTTCTAGATGCAATCCAAACGTTTCTGTAAGATAGCGAGTCTTCCTTTGGGTAGTAAGCCTTTTTGTATTTGAGCAGTGAGCTCTAGGCAGTGTGCCTAAATGCATGTGCATTCCCCATTTATAATTATTTTATACTTTTAACAGAGTATAATTTTGTGGATTAACCTCCACCATAGTTTTTCTCCTAATAGGGTTTCCACATAAAAAAATATTGGTGTTATGTGTGTTTTTGATGTGGTGATGGTTTATGCTTTCATGTTTATTTATCATATCTGAGAATAAGTTTAATAAGTATAATTTATGTGACAACTGATTAACCCCCCCTCTTAGTTGTCTGCCCTTGTGTTGCCAACACTAGTTAGGTAAAATACCATATTCACACCAACACCCCCCCTAAGTGAAATTTAGGGAGGAACAAACCAATCCAAGATGCAATCATGGGTCCTAAATACAAGGCATGATGAGGTACCCATTTTCAAAAAATCTCTCACAAATACAAAAAAGGAGGAAAACTTTGTGAGAGAAACCTCCTCTCCAAAAGAGATAAAACTGATGAAGTACTAAGAAGCTTCCAAAAACAATGTCCCAAAGATAATAGGAACATTAAGAACATCATTGAAATGTGAAAAACTTGCAAACAACTGCCAAAAGATTACTATTATAGTGTTGAAATTGAAGAACCTCCTCTGAAAATAGGATGATGATCAAGATTGAGAAGACAAAAATTTGTGTGAGTATCTCCAATGATATTAATCAAACAATGATCAAATATAAAATAAAGGTAAATAACATATGAAAGTTAAAGATACAAATGGCACATGAATCTACATGAGTGACCCCATCGACACTACTCAACCCATGCAAGGTGAAAATGTATGCACCAATAGTATGAAGAACATTGATCAACCGAGGATGGAAGATAGCCTCCATAAAATAGGAATGCAAGAGTTTCCATAAGTTAAATGATCCATCTCTCTAAAATACATGGGTGACTAGCTATTGCATCTACATAGTACATAGGAACAAATACTAGATACATAGCTCACTCCAAAGTGAAACCAAGGAAGCATTAGCACAACAGTATAATACCCCCTATAATTTTGACTAGGGAGAGGCATGAAAGATCTAGTGGAACTATGTATCACCATGTAGTGCATGAAGGAGAAGAAAAACATCAAAATGTGCACAAGAGAATACCTACAACTAAAAAAGAATGTGAAAAAATAAGGCACACATGCATAATGAAAGAATCACTTGGATTCATTATTGTCATGGAGGGAGACTCACTTTACAAAGGTTTTGGACTAATTTCCACCATCTCCCTTCGAATTCAGCACATGGACTAATTACCTCTCGTGGATCTTTTTATCTCTAATGTTTGTATCAGGTGTTAATAGGTCGATATTTTGGTGTAATGACAAATGTGTTCTAACAAATGGTATCAGAGCCATTGTCATGGGTTTGAATCCCCTCGGGTGACACTAAGGGGACAATTTTGGACTAATTTCCAACATCTCCCTTCAAATTCAAGATGTGGACTAATTGCCTCTCATGGATCCATTTATCTTTGGAATTTGTATTAGTCATTAATAGGTTGATTTTTTGCACAATGACAAACATGTTCCAACAAAAGGTGTAATGAAAAATAACCAAGGCACTACACAACCCCCTATAGCACTTTATAATACACTGTGAGTATAAAATATGACACAACCTTATATGCAAAATCCCCAAAATCATGTACAATAGTGTGGCACTTTATCTTAGTGTGTCTATATAGAATAAAGTACTTACAAAAGATGCTCAAAATTACTACAAAGGACAAAATACTAGATATACATATAAAATAGCCCAAATGAAGTCATCCCATGCAAACAAAAGGATTCTAGGTGCTAAAATATCCAAGTAATTAACTAGAGTGTTAAAACAAAAAAATCTAAAGAAAATATACTAAAGGCTAAATCTAGAAAAATGCATGTGTAATGTTGAAGATCTTTGAAAGACCTTTCTAACGCTATAAGAATTGTGAAAAATAGAGGAAATAGACAAAATTTATGAGCTCAGGAATGAAAAAGGTACATCTGACTTCAACGAGATTTATAATGCACCAATAGAAAAATTTGAAAAAATACCTACACTATTGAATAATTCTCAGAACCAGCTTTCCAATGATATCTCATTCACCAAAATCCAACTCCTGTATCAAAAGTTATGATGATTTTCTTGATCTTGCTAAAAATGCTAAAATAACAAAAATTTAACCCCCTATCCTGGGCATTGGTCACCCACGTGACCAAGGGTGGGCAGCAAGGTGTTGGGAAATCAAAATTTATTAAAAAAAATAAAAAAAATAATATCATTAAAAAAATTAGATCTTTTAAAAAAATTTAAAAGTTAAGGTATTGTCCCCATGAAGAGGGTGGGGCCTGAGGATATTGTGCTTTGAAGGTAGGGGTATATTTGAGACCCATTTTTATTTTTTTAACATTAATAATAATTAAAAAAAAATATGGTGAAAATTGTACAAACCTGGGCGTCAGGGGGCCATACAACCTTAGCAAAAAAAATTACCTTAGAAACAACTTTCTTCGAATAGAGGTGAATTTTATATCAAATTTCATTGAATCGACCCTCTGGATGCAACCAAAAGCTGTGTTTGGGCCAAAAATTCTCTAATAAAATATTGTTCACTAGATCTTAGCTTCAAACCCTTGTTTGCTAATGTTGCAAATGGTGACCAAATTGAGTGAAACAAAAGACAAAATTGTCTTTCTTGATCCTCCTAGATGCAATAGGATAGCCAAAAATACTGCTACTATAGCCAAAAGAGCTTCAATCACCTGATATCACCAAAATTCACACATATAATATAGGCTTTAACAAAAAATAGTGGTAGAAACTCTTTGGAAAAAGGAAGGGGCTTATCAGATTCAAATCTTTGATACCATGTTGGAACCACTCATTCTCTAATACCATGTTGAATTGAGTAACCAATATGAAACTAGGATCATCAATTTGTAACACTAAATAAACTCCACACATACAAGAGAGAAGAAACAACAAAATATGTTATTCCACCAAACAAGAATACAATACAAGATATGTTGATGTCTTATAGTATGCAAGAGGATTCTTTCTTATAAAGGTAAGGTGAGAGATAGGATTAGACAAGATCATGGAATGTGTCTTAATCCTCTAACATGAGACAACTAACTCAATAAATATTAAATTACCTAGGACTCAAGAATTAAATTCCATGAGATGAGATAAGATCTAAACATGACAAAAAATACTTCTAGAAATATTCTTAGGACCTAAGTAAACTTAACATGTCAATAACATGTCAATAGTGTTGGCAGATGGTCAATGCTCCCCTCGAGGTTCATGACATGGAATAAGTGCCTCCTGTGGATTCATTAAATCTAGTAGTTGTATCAGGCATTAACAAGTCAATCTTAGGTCAATCTTTTGGTGTAACAAAAACTGTGGGCCAACAATTGGTATTAGAACCAAAGGTGTCGGGTTTGAATCCCCTCAGGTAACATTGAGGGGGAGTTTGATGGTAGATGGTCAGCTCCCCTCAAGATTCGTAACATGGACTAACCACCTCCCATGGATCCGTTAACTCTAGAAGTTGTATTGGGCATTAACAGGTCAATCTTAGGTCAATCTTTTGGTGCAATGACAACTGTGGGCCAATAAATAGGACCTACTAGTGGACTAGTTAGATAAAATGTCATATTCACACCAACATCCCCCTTCAGTGAAACTTGGGGAAGAAAAAACCAATACAAGATGAAAAAGATGCAAGTATGGGTCCTGAATACAAGGCATGATGAGGTACCCATTCACAAAAAAAATCTCACAAATAGAGAAAATGAGAAAAATTCTATGAGAGAAAACTCCTCTCCAAAAGAGATAAAACTGGTGAAGGACTAATAAGCCTCAAAAAATAATTTCCCAAAGAGAATAGGAATATAAATAACATCATTGAAACATGAAGAAGTTGCAAACAACTATTAAAAGATTACTATAATAGTGATGAAATTGAAGAACCTCCTCTAAAAATAGGATGATGATCAAGATCAAGAAGACAACAATCTATGTGAATTCCCCCAATGACACTACTCGAACAATGATCAACTGGAAAATAAAGGTAAATAACATATGCAATTCAAATATACATATGGCACATGAATCTACATGAGTGACCCCATCAACACTACTTAGTCAATGCAAGTTGAAAATACATGCACCAATAGTATGAAGAACACTAATCAACTGAGGATAGATGATAGCCTCCACCAAATAGGAATGCAAGAGTTTCTATAAGTTAATGATCAATCTCTCTAAAATAAATGGGTAACTAGTTATTGCAACTACATAGTACATAGGAACAAGTACTAGATACATAGCTCACTCCAAAGTGAAACCAAAGAAGAATTATCACAGCAATATAATACCCCCCATAATGCTAACTAGGGAGAGGCATGAAATATCTAGTGAAACTTTGTATCACCATGTAGTGCATGAAGGAGAAGAAAAAACATCAAAAAGTGCACAAGATAATACTTACAATTGAAAAAGAGTGTGCAAAAATAAGGCACACATGCATGAGGAAAGAATCGCTTGGATTCATTATTGTCATGGAGGGAAACTCAATTGACAAAGGTGTAATGAAAAATAACTAAAGCACTACACAAAACCCTATAGCACTTTATAATACAATGCGACTACAAAATATGGCACAACCTTATGTGAAAAATCCCTAAAAGCATCTACAATAGTGTGGCACTTATCTTGGTGCATCTATATAGAAGAAAGTGCTTACAAAATATGCTCAAAATTCTCATAAAGGACAAAATACTAGATATACATATAAAACAACCCAAATGAAGTCATCCCATGCAAACAAAAGGATTTTAGGTGCCAAAATATCCAAGCAATTAACGAGAGTGTTAAAACATAAAAATCTAAAGAAAATATACTAAAGGCCAAATCTAGAAAATTGCATGTGTAGTGTTGAAGATCTTTGAAAGACCTTTCCAATGCTCCAAGAATTGTGAAAAATGGAGGAACTGGACAAAAGTTATGAGCTTAGAGTAAAAAACGTGCATATGAATTTAACAAGATTTAAAATGCACTAACAGAAAAATGTGAAAAAATGCCTACACAATTCAATAATGCTCAGAATCAACTTTCCAATGATATCTTGTTTTCCAAAATTTGACTCCTCAATCAAAAGTTATGATGATTTTCTTGATCTTGCTAAAATTGCAAAAAAAAAAAAAATTTAACCCCCTAGGCCCAAGAATTGGTCACCCTTGCAACCAAGGGTGTGCAACAAGGTGTTGGGTGCTCAAAATTTATTTCTATTTTTTAATTTTTTTTGAAAATTAATATCATTAAAAAATTAGATCTTTATAGGAAAAATAAAAATTGAGGTATTGTCCCCATGAAGAGGGTGAGGCTTGAGGGTATCACACTCTAAAGGCATGGGTACCTTTGAGACCCATTTTTTATTTTTATTTTTAACTGGTAATATTTTTAAAAAGATCTAGTAAAAATCATACAAACCTACATGTTGGGGGGCGTACAACCTCAGGGAAAAATATTGCCTCAGAAACAACTTTATTTGAATAGAGGTAAATTTTATATCAAATTTCATCAAATCAACATGTTGGATGCAACAACAAGGTCCATTTGGGCCAAAAATGCTCCAATAAAAAGTTCACCAGATCTCAGCTTCAAACCCTTGTTTGCTAATGTCACAAATGATGACCAAATTGAGTGAAACAAAGGACAAATCTATCTTTCTTGAGCCTCCTCAATATAATGGGATTGGTGAATGAACAAGACAACTGAGAGGCGGGTGAATTATTTGTAACAAATTAAAACATCAAAACCCTCAACAGTAATAGATCCACATGCATTCATTAAACCTTTAATCTATTATAATGTTTAAACATGAAAAAAATTGCACCCAAGCATGTGAGCACAAATAAATTTATGGTTACAGTGTTCACTTTTCTTCATTCTCCTTTTTTTGGCAAGTTGGAGTTTCATAAGGTGGTCTCCATTTCAGCGAAGGCAACAGTTACAGTAATAGTGTTGGTGGTGTCTACAACATCAACAATAGTGCTTCTTTAGGAAGCTCTAGTTTTGGCTACAAAATTGTCATTTCAATGGCCTATAGTGTGCAAAGGATGATGGAATTGTGAGATGATGATTTTTAGTTTTGATCGATTACACTTAATCCATGATGAATTGAAGCATAATTTACCCAAATAAACCTGCATCTACCAAATAAGATAATTCAAATTGAAAAGTTAAACTAAGCATTTTAATTGAAATTGAAAGTTACAAACTACAATAACAGTTAAATTCCTACTCTAGCCCATTTGAAACTTATCCCGTTTTAGAATTGGTGTCATGTTGATGTGAAACGACGACCCTTTACCAATCCCATGATTAGTCAGCTTGTTTTAGTTGATTCTATGGAAGAGAATCGATGAAACCATTGTGATAAGTGGATGAAAACCTAGTTTATGCTAAAAATGAACATGATGCAAGCTAAGTTACCATGATTTTATGCTACAAATGATCTAATTATGCTATTGCTAAGCTAATTTAAGCTAATTCTAAGCTAAAATATGGAAACCCTAATTTATAAACAAGCTAAAATGGATGCATGGAAGCCATTAATGAATGCTCTAAGCTATTATGCAACTAAAATTAACTAAAACAAGCTAAAAGTGAGTGAAATATGAGTGTGGATGCAAGTGAGTTCAACAACATAATTTTGCAATTGAAAGATGGATGAGATTCAACAACATGAGTTTTCTCTGAAAAAGATGGATCCATTTGTCTCCAAATAGTGATAAAGAGGAATGAAAGGTTGAGATAAAAAAGATTAATCAACGGTCAAAGATGAAGGAGATGAGAGACATGGATCATGGATTCTCATCAACGGATAAGAATGCATGATGATATTTTAATCAAGGGTTCACACTTGCATACAAAAAACACACTTTTGACTTGCTCACATAGGTCAAAGGTGACTTGTTCAAAAGGTTGAAGGTTAAAACTTGCTTAAGAAGCCAAGTGAAAATATCTTTTTTTCAAATGATGGAGGAATAAGAATATTCTTTTGGAATATTCTCATGGGTGAGGATAAAAGGAATTTTGCAAATTAAAAAAAATTCTTAATTGTGCAAAAAGGGGATAAGGAATATTGCATGGGAATATTTCCTTTGCTTAGAGGAAAGTTAGCTTGATCTCTAATTAAACAAGGTTTAATCATGCAATTAGGGGATTTGAATAATTAAAGTAATATTTGTTAAATTAAATGATTTAATAAATGGGGGGGAGAGAGAGATGAAATGATATTTAGTTACATAACTTAGGGTTATTTAATTAAATAAGATGACTTAGGGAATTAAATTAAATATTTTGATTTATTTAATTTAACAGGATGAAATGTTAGCATGAAGGGGGATGAATTAACCCAATTTTGATGAATTAGGTTAATGGACGAAAATGATGCAATTAATTAAATAGCTAGGATAATTTAATTAATTAAGCGAAAAGAGGATGGGTTAAAGAAGAAATGGTGTTAATAAACATGTTTCAAGTGTATGATAACATATAGGACATTTTTCAATGTCTACATTTTTCCCCTCTTTGAAGTGAGGTACATGTTGCTTCGGTTCAAAGAATAATTCTCTTCGGATTAAAATTGCTGCTTACATCAAAAAATAAAAAAATTCTGATTTTTTTGATGCCCTAGTGAAAGGATAAAGTTGATTCCCTGCCCTTTCAAGAAATCAGGCAAAATTTTTGAATTTTGGGTTGATTTCTCGATAAAGGTTAAAAGCTGCCCCAAGGGTCTAAAAAGGCTCTGAGATGCAAGAATTATGCCCAAAATGCAAAAAATGATGCAAAATTAGGTTCAAATTGGAAAATTTGGTGAAAATAATGATAAACCCTATCTTCAAGGTTAAATTAGGGCAAAAAATCCTAATTTTCTAGCTTAAATGAGCCAAGAAGGGTCACTTTCATTTCATTTGTGCATTCACACTTAAAAAATTCTTGCTATTTTGAGCTTTGACCCTCTAATGAAATGGTGCACTGAGAGCTTCCCAGGCACATCTTCGATTGGGTTCGAGAGTTTCAATGGCTTCCAAGCACAAGACCACCGGTATGTAACTCCAAACTTGATTTGAAATTTGACTTTTGCATGCATTTATTACACTTTGAAATTTAATCTTTGGCGGCGTCGCTATATTGCGATGCCCAAATTGAAATCGGCAACACTAAAATGAATTATAGTGATGCATATGTTTATGGTGACGCTAGTTGTGATTTAAAACTATGGTTTCTAATTTTAAATCTTGATGCATGCTTATATAGCGACACTTCAACTGATTTAGAAATTGGGGTTAGGGTTTTCCAAATGTTAAATCGTGACACCAGTGTATTTAGCGGCACATGTTTCAATTTTTGATTTAAAATGTTTTTGGGCGTCACATTTTGAAATTTGAATATAGCGACACTATTGAAAATAATGACGCTTTTGTGATTTCTGAGATGTAAATTCCAAATTGAGTCAAATTTCCTCGATTTACTAACACTGTGCACTTCGTGGATGAAGGAGGTCATTCCACCACTGATGTCATGAGAGCATAGGCCCACCATGTTGGAGAGACTTGGAAATTTTTTAGAGTTGCATCAGGAGCACCTAGGAGAGATCGGCCTCTGGTATGTCGTGTATGCGCCTGCCATCTAGACACACTTGGCGATGACGATTTCTTTGTGTGAGAGATGGCACAACGAGACCTTGTCCTTCCACCTTCCAATAGGTGACGCGACGATGACCTTGGAGGATGTTTGGCAGATCCTTTTTGTCGATTCATGGCGATCGCATGATCTATGATGTTGATGCCCAATTTGATGCCTTCCTCGAGGTTATGGAGATGGAGTAGATTATTTTTTCCACATCACAGATCAATCTCAAGTCATATAGAGGTCACGTTCTGACCTTTCAATTGATCATTGTAGCCATTATTTCTGGTTTGGTTTCCTCTGACAAACAAAGTAGAGGATTCAACCCAGGATGGGCTTAGTGTGGCATCACATATTGTACAGGAGGACACTCTTTACATGGGGGCCCATGATGTTGGCCTCCTTATATCACAATTTTCATGATTTTGTTTATTGTGATGGAAGAGCCATTGGTGCAGGGGTGACTCTGCTACACATTTGGGCGTGGGAGCACATCGTTGTGCTTCGATCCATTGTTCAGATGGAAGACATCAAGCCAGATGATCCTATCATTTGGCGATATAGAGGTGTCATTACCTTGAGGCACACTAGATAGATTGGGCTATTGTATTGGCGACGAGTGATTAATGATATGATAGTATTTCATTGGTGCTTGTGGCTTCAGATGCCACCATGGTTTGATGATATTCAGTAGTTGCATTTTCTTAGGAAGACCCAATATATGCAGGGTCACGAGCACACCATTATTGAGAGATATTTACCAGACAAGGTGGCTCAATAGTTTGGAGAGATTTAGGATAGGCCAAATGATGGTTATAGGGCCATTTTTGCGAGGTTGGCATGAGAGGTTCCCACATGGGGACTGACTATTCTAGCTCCCGAGGCAATTGAGAGCTTTAGAAAATTGGTTTCTCGACCCTAGGCCTATGATCAATGATAGGAAGTAGCACAAAATATGCCTGCATATGATGTATGGTTTGTTCCTCACTGACGGCTGACGAATCTAGCGGGTGCTCCCCCCCAAGGGAGACCTAAAGGCAGGGGGCTAGAGGTAGAGGATAGGGTGGCCAAGATGGATAGGATGGTTAGGTTTTGGGGCCTCCACTGATTGGAAAACATCCTCCTCAATAGCCTCCAGTAGTACAACAAGGTCCACAGTAGCAAGCAGTACCACCACCGCCACCACCCGATGCTAGAGATGCACAAATTCAGTAGCTACAGCAGCAAGTGTAGACATTGACTGGTAAGCGAGATTAGGCTTTCCAACAAATTTTAGGTATTACTGTTGAGTGAGACCAAGAATGAAAACAAGTGGTTTCCCTCATAGCTGAGAGAGATCAGGCATTACAAAGGGTATAGTCCGTGACTGGAGAGAGAGACCAGGAGGTTGCTCGATGCCAATAGATTGAGGCTATGATGGTGGCCACTCATGGTAGGACTATTTCAAAAAGGTTGTACAAAGAGGTAGTTACAGAGGTTGTATATTATAGATAGAATTACCATCAAGATGTGCCAATGACACTAAGATAGCCTAATTTTTCACAACGCAGTTATGCATGGCCGCAAGCAGAGGATCAGCCTAAAAGGCAAGCCAAAGAGGGTAGCAGCCATCGGGGCTAGCTTTTGATGTACAAACACTTTTTTTTATTTTTTGCCCCATTCTTTATCACAGATATACATTCATGGGATCCTTTTTTATAGCCTCGTGGATATTGTACTCATGATTGTTATACATACAATAATCTAGATTTTGTACCATGACGTTCATTTTTTGATATATATATATATATGATACAGATACAAATACAAATGATTTATGTTGTGATGTGTTCACTTTATTTCATGTTTATAGATGCATATGATATGGATGCTTATACTTTATCATGTATGGATGCATTTTATTTATGCCTATGTGATATGATGATGATGTGTTATGGATGGATGCAAAGTTATATTCTTTTTCATTATCTTTTCATGATACGTTATGGATGGATGATTATGATATGCATATGTTATGGATGAAAATGATGTGGATGCATTCATTTTTGTATATGTTCTATGCATTTTTATGATGAGATGATCATGTATACATATGAAGGTAAATGATAATGCAATTCATGTGTATGATATGATATGCAACGATTCAAAATTCTTAGAATAACAAATCTATATTATTCATCACAACTCAAATGATAATGCAAGATGTATGACATGATATGAAATGATTATGCTAATGGATGTTTTATGATTATGCTATGATTATGAGATGTATGTATGTTGATGGTTTTTGGATGCAGGATGGATGCATTGATGATGTTTTTTTTTACTATCATGATACTAGGCTAGCGTGGAGAGAAGATAGAAGAATAAAGAATGAATGACTGTTGATTTCAATTATCACTTCAAAAGATCCAACAAGTCCATGATCCATCAAGACTTTATTAGAGATAGTGACGAGACAATGCAAAATGAAGATGAAATGCATGATGATGAGGTGCTCACACTTTGGGATTGGGATTTCCATTGTTCCTTATTGTTTGATATAACACAAAGACACAATGCATCAAGGTATTGATAACTAGGATGTCATTGTATCTAGTGTAATGAACTTTGACTCAACAAGTAGATAGGATAGTTCTTGTTCACATCTTGACATATGGAAACCTCATTGGAATGTAAGTTAGAAGCTTAAAATATATTGGACCAAAGCATACACAATAGTCAACAACATACCCTAAATGACCTTCCTACACACAACTAAGCAAGTATGTGCCAAGATTGTTTTACAAGAGTACCCACAAGCACAAAAAATGAAAGATGATGATCGATACCCCATTTCTTTCTCTCTAAATAATCTTGATAGACATCATCAAGAGGTCCTCAGAATGGGCCATTAAGATAAATCATAAGAAAATATCAAAGACAAATAGTCAGTGTTATCTATACCTCTTGCCTAGTTTAATTCTAAGGTGGTATCTAATACTGATGTCCATCACAGGAAGGATACATCCTAGGACATGTTGATCATAGGTTGTTTGATGTTAGGATGATGATGCTAAGATGAGTCGTTGATATAAACTTCATGACTTATTTACCTATGATTTAGACTTTAGATTTTGACAATTAGGTTCTCACTTTACGACTTGCTATATTTGTTTTCTATTTGTTTCACCAAAGGTTGAAGGTGATGATTGATTTATTATGGGTGAAAGTTTATTGCGGGTGAAAGCAAGATGGGATTGGTGGTTTTGGATTTTTTGGAATATTTCAATGTTTTTGGTATTTTGAAATGTTTTGAGGTTTTTTTTGGTCTTTTTGAAAGTTTATGTGGATGTTAAGGATTTTCAGATTTTCTAAGGTTGTTTAGGGTTTTCTGAGATATTTGAGGCTTTGTTTTTTGAATATTTTCTATTTTTTTTGTATTTTCTAAAAATTTGAATGTTTAGGGGTTTTCATATATTTGGATATTTTTGTGATTTTCAAAGAGTTTTGACCAGGAACCTAACCTAAAAGACCTATCCTAGGGGCCTCGAGGGCTGACCAAAGATTAGCCTTGCCTACATTATACACGTAGAGACCACATAGTTCGATTGACTCAACCCATTTATAAGATGAAGATATGAATAGATGAAAGATGTCAGTTTATTATGATGGACTCCTAAAGGACCGACCTAGGGTGTCTCGGGGGCACATCAATGATGGCCTTTCCTACGTTCAAGCTTAGAGACAACGTAGTTCGACAAGGGCCTTGTTTTTTGGATTTTCAATGTTCGACCTTTTTAGGGATTTTGATGTTTTTTGGATGTTTTGGATTTTTCCGTTACAATTTTTTGAATGTTTTTGGATTTTAGCTGTACAGGATTTTGCAAACATTTTTGGATTTTCTGATGAGATAATATTTTTTGAATGTTTTTGGATTTTTGAGATAATATTTTATGAATGTTTTTGAGATTTTCGAGATAAGATTTTATGAATGTTTTTGGGATTTTCGAGATAAGATGTTATGAATGTTTTTGGGATTTTTGAGATAAAATTTTATGAATGTTTTTGGATTTTCGAGATAAGATTTTATGAATGTTTTTGGGATTTTTGAGATAAGATTCTGATGACCTCAAGATATACAAGAACCTGATATGACCCATAATGAAATGCCCCCAGTGTGACATGTTAGACTACTTCGATAAAGGAAGGGTAGGCTGACCTTTGGAATATTCCAAGTAGTGCTAAAGGGTTCATGATACCTCACAGTGTCAAGCCATGATAAGGATGTGGATGATGGATAAATGGTGGTGCAAAGAATGATAGGACAAAAGAGCCAAAGAATAGATGGAGATGCTTTATTTATGCAAGGTTCTTGTTTGCTAGGTTTTCACCAAGATACTTTTCCAAAGTGCCATCAAAGTGGTTTTCACTAGAGGATGATTTTTTTCTTTACTTTTTCAATCCTTTTTCTCATTTTTTTTGGATTTTGATTATTTTATGATTTTTTTGTATTTTTTGATTTTATACCCTTCAAGAATAGGCATAAAATTTTTTGAGATGCAAGCTGTTAGTTGGCTTCTGCAAGGGTTCACCTTCAAGGGTTGATAGTTGGTATGCTCCTGATCCATAGCAAGCTTTGATGACAAAGGAACCCAACCAATTAGATTCAAACTTTCCTTTGTTCTCTTGATTTGGAAGGTTCTTCTGATTTTGCTTTAGGACAAGATCTCTTGCTTGGAACGATCAAAATTTGATTCTCTTGTTATAGCTCTATTTCAATCAATTTTGATATACTTGCAAGTGATTGAGATCATCGAGATGATGTTTATCCAAGAATTCTAGTTCATTCACCTGAGACACTCTATATTCTTCATTGGTGATCAGGTTTTGTATCAACACTCACAATGATAGGAGCTCAACCTTAATAGGGCTTTTGATCCATAAACTAGAGAGAATGGGGTTGCACCTATAGGTGTGTGGATACTGGTTCGATAATCCCAAAGAGTAGGATTTAGTTGTAGATCCTAGTCACGTCTAGCTTCATTAACCATTTTCTTCAGGATTTTCAAGATATTTTTGTTCATAGCCTCAGCTTGGCCATTTCATTGGTGATAGTATGGGGTAGAGAATTGGTGTTGGATATTGAATCTTTGGCACAACTCTTTCACATCATTATTTTTAAAGGGGGTTCCATTGTCTAAGATTAGGTTTTGTGGAACACCATAGTGGAAAATGAGGTAATTCAAGATAAACTTTGCAATTTGTTTCCCCATTATGTAGGTAATAGGAGTGGCTTCTACCCACTTAGTAAAGTACTCAGTGTCGGTTATGATAAACTTGTGGCGATTGGATGAGGTTGGGGTGATTTTTCCTATGAGGTCTAGGCCCTATTGTGAAAAAGGCCATGGTGTGATCATTGGCTGCAATTCTTGAGTTGGAGCATGAATCAAATCCCCATGTTGTTGAAACTGGATGCACTTCTACACATACTGATGAGCTTCTTTTTCCATGGTTGGCTAATAATACCTTGTCCTCAATAGTCACTACTATATTTGACTATGAATTTCGATGAATGTTTGGTGACATATTGACAAAATATTGTTGACTTACTGACGCAACACTAATTTAAATTTTGTCGTTGGATTTTTGTCGCTTTAACGACCAACTTTTATACGTCAAAACCTTGACCCAACATCATCGGTCAACACCACAAAAAATGTTGATGGTGTTCATCACAAAATCAACATAACTTCATCCATCTATCGATGCAAAAAATCACAAAACGTTGCAAAACGCCCATTTGAAATTGTAAAAAAAACCAAACGTTCATCCATTTTTTGATGAGGTGGAGCAAACCATCGTTGCCATTACGAGGAAAAGTACGTCGTGTGTACAACAACCTCGTCACAATTTTTTGTGGTTTGTCGGGCTATGTTCGTTGAAATTGTGATGAAACCCTGTAATTTTTTTTAAAATTTTTATTGAAAAGTGCATTCCCTTATTGAGCTTCTCTTTGTTTCAAGAATAGTTTAATATTCTCTACTTAACAAGGCCAACCACGTGACGGTGGAAGCTCATTTGGCCCTTCCCCCCCCTCACATCAGTCTCAATTCCCCATACCCAATCATATAACATTAATCATTCATTCATCCATTAATAACATATAACATTCATTCACTAACATATAAAATTCATTCATTAGCATATTCACATTCATTCATTAACATATAGCATTCATTCTTTTAATTTTTACATATTATGAAAAATATGGTTGTCAAAAATATCAGTTTTTAACATTCATTAACATATCAAAAATATGGTTGTCATAATATGATTACAATCACTTTTTTTTTGTTTCTTTTTTGCAGCTAAAAGAAGAAGTGGAGTATTTTTTTCTAAATCATATGTCCCCCCTTCAATTGTTCTTCCCTCTGCTCGTGATCTTAATGTATGCCTAGTCATGTACTCATGACGTGGAGGCCGCTACAAG
Source organism: Sequoia sempervirens (assembly GCA_007258455.2). Classification (NCBI taxonomy): domain Eukaryota; kingdom Viridiplantae; phylum Streptophyta; class Pinopsida; order Cupressales; family Cupressaceae; genus Sequoia; species Sequoia sempervirens. The sequence continues at coordinate 37,086,005 of VDFB02072274.1, forward strand.
GGGGGTTTGCTGCAATAACAAAGAAATGTTAAAATGATATGTTTTATTATTATTGTTACAAGTATTTCATTAATTAACAGAACATTAGAGTGGTGCTCTTTACCTGATGGGGCCACATCATGTTCCTAATCTTGTCTTATAGCCTCATGCTCAACATGCTGAACACTCTCTAAATCCTTTGGAGTTGAAACATGAAAGGTTACATTAATTAATACACCAATTTCAATTAAATATGTTTAAAAGAACATTAGAGTGGTCCTCTTTACTTGATGGGGCCACATCATGTTCTTGATCTTGTCTAGCCTGATCATGCTCAACATGTTGATCACGCTCTACATGCTCTAAAGTTGAAACACAAAAGGTTACATTAATTAATACACCAATTGCAATTAAAGATGTTTAATTGTATTAATCCAACTATGTTTTGTATAGCACATGAATACATCTAGTACCAGGATGCACACCATGACCTTCATCTACAGGTTGTGCTTCACCCTCACCAGGCTACATTCCAATGTCATGTGTAGTATTATCATTGCTTTCCTATTTAAAAAAAATAGGCACATAATTACTTTATGGTGGAAATTAATATTGAATAGATTACACAAGTATTCAATTTTAAATAAACTTCATTGAGTTTATTTACCTGCATGTTAGATGCAATGGAAGCTTGTATTTACCCAATCAAGAGTCTTAGGCATTCATCCACGATTCCATAGCCTTGTTGGAAGGAAATATTTAGGTCCTCTTAGAGCCCTGAATTTTTTCATAAGATCATGAATTTTGCTTCTTTGGTGTGATAAAACAAAAATTGTTTGCAATTTATTATTTGGATGCAATATTTCATTTATTGATATTTACAATTTGTGTGGCTAATTTCATATAACCACCAGAGCCAAGTTTGTGTTGCTCGTGTTTTTCTAGTCTTGCCTTTGTTGCCTTCAATGTGTCGAGAAACCTATGGAAAGTTTGAAATACATTAGATTATGTAAAAAGAAAGAGTAATCAGTATATAATTACATTTTTCATAGTATCACATACCTTCCTTGGCTCGATGGTGTCTTTCCTTTTTTTCTTTTCAGCCTTCTCCTTTCCATCCGACACTAGGTCCTTCCACTCCCTCTCTGGAATCATGGGGGATGCTTGTACTTTTTGTTATTATCTAAATGTGACATATATTGGTCCCTCACATACTTTAGATAGGTACCAACTTTCTTAAGGACCTTGGTTTGGTTGAATGTGTTATTACCAAACAACACAACTAAACGGTTAATGAGCTCATCTTTTAAATCTTGATTTTGGGCATTCCACTATGTACGTATGGTGAGCTTGAAGATCTCCAATGTAATATCATTTAGATGTTTATAAAAAACATCATTTCCTACAAAATTATCATGGGATCATTAGCTAAAAAGAGTGATCAATAAGTAAATTTCAATTGGATTATATATAATAATAATTAAAACATTTTAAAGTACCTAGGACCTCTATCTTTATGGGAATGAAATCCTTGGTCACCACAAATGTGATCGAAAATGTTCCCGTACTAGTAATACAAGAAGATCCAATAAATGATGCTAAAACATCACCATTACTAGTGGCCTCTGCATCCGCAAGTACATGTCTTAACACATGTTTTGGCACGTGTTCACTGCCAGAGGGTTCACTACCTGATGCCTACATGCTATGTGTTTCTGACATTTCAGTTGACAATATAGGCACAGATGTTGGGGTCAAATGATGTGATGTATGCATAGGAAGATCAAGATCAACACTTTTACCAACCCCTACTCCTCGGGCAACACCTGCAGTACCCTGATCATGGCCAACAACATCATGAGGATGCAAAAAATCCTATAAAAATAACACATATTTTAGTTCATGACATAAAAAAGTACAAAATATAAAACCATGAATGAAATTATGTTATAATTAAAGATCTCATGACAACTTACTTGCAAGTTTCATTCTCTCTCAGTCAATATTTTAACCCTTTCTCTTATCTCATCTATTTGAGGCACTATGAATAACAACTAAAGGATTTATTCATTCCATTTTTTTGGGTCTTCCTTATCATATCCAAAGGGTTTGCGGAATATGTGATGTCATCATCACATAATAGTGACTGCACCTCCCTATGGATGCTCTCCTCTACTGTTGGTGCCTTTCCTTGATCATCTAACTATGACAAGAATATTAAAAACATTATCGAAATTAACCCAATAAACTTATGGAAAAAACATAATAATAAAACATTTTGCTTGTATCTAATTTGTACAATTACAATAAGGTAAACCTATTAGGTAGAAGTTCCTGAAGATGCATCGTGATTTTTGCTCTAGGCCGGAGCCTTCCCCCTACGATCAATGTCCCACTGTGACAAAAAATAAATATAAAAAAACATTACCGAAATGAAACCAATAGACTTATGAAAAAATACATAATAATAAAATAGTATATTGGAGTCATTAATTGGAGGTTGGGTAAAATGGTATATAGTACGTACCACCCCCATAGTAACTATTTTTGTATCTATGTGATTCAAATTGTAATCAATTAGCAACTCTTCCCTTGTAGTTATTGATTTTATCGCACATACAAATACATGGTTTCCCTCGCGTGCCTCAAATATGCAATTGGATTGCTTATTTGTTGACCCAGGTCCTATACTGTTTATAAATCCTACAATATTCCCTGATGCTTTTGGCCTTCTGTCAATGTATATAGCCACTCCTTTATTTTGATCCTCATCTTTTAGCTTTATATAATTTGTTGACAGTGCATACCTACGCATACTTCGTGTGTATTGAACCAGCTGCATCCAATCTTTGTAACTATAACAGAGTCCGACATACTCCATCAATTCAGTAACTTGGTCATAACAGACCTTTACGTCATCCATGCAAAATAGGGCCAAACCATGTAATGATGATGGTGCTATGCGATATATCCTCTCGTTGACACAAAAATCAGTGCTTATTGGAGGAAGTTCCTTGGGTATCCATTGTTTCCGTAGATGTTTGTACCTCAAGGACACCTCGATGTTGCCTATGCTCTCATCATCATAAGAAAATGACCCCCCTTCAGCAAGAAAAAATTCCATGTGTTTACGGAATTTACTTCTAATCTTTTGACCTCTAGTTGATCTCCCTCTTTTAGACCTACTACATGTCTCGCTTTCCTCTTCTCTTGCTAAATTTCCCTGGATCGAGGAAGAAAAATATAACAAATACCTATTTGGTGGTACCTACACTCATAAGGATGTTGGATGAAGTTCTTTCATACTGATGTGATCCCAAGGTATGGGGTTGGAGGATTAAAAACCAAGGTTGTCACTACTAGTCAAATGCATGGGGAGGTAACAATAGTTGTGAATGTATCAATAAACCTTGTAAGGGTCTAATGATCAGAGATCACTTGGTAAGCATGGGAATGGTTTGTAGGGTCACCAACCTTATGTTTTGAAGCCTTGGGTTTTGGGAACATCTAGAGGAGTCATTGTCTTGTTTCTTGGAGGTTGATTGGGTTAGTTGGTGGAAGGTTGCTATTAATTTTTGTACCTGTCTATGAATTTTTTTGGAACACCTTCTTTGAAGACAATAGTCCCTCTAAGGTAGTACTGGTGTCTAGTTAGTTAGTCTATGAAATTTTTTGGACCACCTTTGATGTGAAATAGCCCCTTGTGCAACCATCCTTTCAGTCTATTTCTAAATGGACAAAACCCTTGCCTTTAATGATTAAGCTCCACAGGTTTCTACCCCTATGGTTTTTTTGGGTCCCCCAAATAAAATAATAAAAGATGGACCCTACTCAGAAGAACCCCAAAATGTATTGGAGTTTTTTTCTTTCTTAAGAATCTAGTTAAAGAGGCTAATTGGGTCCCTCCCTATCTAGCATTCCTTCACCATTTTCCAGACACCCACAACATCTTCGAGCCATTTATCACTCTTATGGAACTTGAAAAAAAAAATTCACTTTCATTAGTGTTCTCTTTCGGGCTTTCCCTAGTGCTAGCATTTGTACAATTATTTTGGAGGTTTGGTTGAGTCAGTGAAATATTCAGAAGTTTTTAATGGCTCCTTGTCTTTTTCTCATCTCTTGTACTGGTGGAGGAGCACCTTGGCATAATTATGCCTCTAAGAAGCAATTTTTTGAAATTTGATTCAATGTTATTGTTCCTACTTTGTAAATCATGTTTCATATATTTGAGGTCATGTTGAGGTCATTTGGTGTTTATTAAGTCCAAAAGTGCAGAAATGAAAACAATGTAAAAATTTGTCAACTTAATTAAAAAGGAAATATTAAGAGATGAAGAGTCATTAGGGTTGGTTATAGGTATTTAGAAGGCTAAAATTTAGTTTTTTTGACTTTAAAAAGGCTCTTGTATCTTTTATAACTTCGAGGGTGGTTGAATAAAGAATAAGTTCAAGGAAAATATCTAATTTTTAATCATTTTTCTTCAGAAATATTGCATTTCGAGGCATTGTACAAAATTGTACAGCCTTGAAGGCATGGTAGAATGGTTGGATATGGTAATAATCTCAATCACCTTCCTATTACATCAAATTTCATGCATTTTAGTTAATATTTTTGTGAGTTATTGTGGATTTACTTCAGACTGCTAAAACCCTCAGTAAGGGTAAGCAAAGACAAAAATATTAATTGGTGGAATCTTCTGGTTTCTTGTGAGATTATCCTACTATGAATTTTCTTTCATGTTTTAGTGGATTTAGGGAAAAATCATAAAGATAAGATGTGAGGGAATGAAGTTTCTTGACTAAGAAACTATGTGTACAGTTTGTGAATAGAGTAATTATGAAGGTTAAGCCCTTAGGGTTTTGTGAAAATGCTTTGTAAATTTTTTTTGATGATTTGAAGAGAATATACTAGTCAAACTAAACATGTCCCAAGCACTGGACAAGTGTACTTTGGTTAGGAGTTAGTAAAGCAACAAACCCTTATGCAAATCAAGCCTAATCAGGCCTAAATTTGTCTAAGACAACAATATTTGAAGCTTGCATTGTAAAAGTTTTGATACCCATTTTGAATATGTTTTAGATCTACAAGGAGGGAATTGAAAAGTGTGGATAGACTTGTGTAATAGTGCTTAGATTATGAATGAATCCCTCACAAATAGGTTGGCGAACCTACAAGCGTTGCAAATAGGGTATGAAGGAACCAATGGCAGTAAGAACTTTAAGGGCTTTTGATGATTAAGTGTGAGCTCTTGGTTTTTTTAGTTAAGAGATTACCAAGGTATAATTTGATCTCATTTGATATAAGGTTTGGTGTAAGCATGAAGTTAAAAACTCCATTGCTTTGACTGATCTATCTAAGAATAGCCCTGTTTTGGAGACTAAAATGAAAGTACAGTATATGATTTTGTTAAATTTTCAAGAATAAAGGATGGGAGATGGTTTACATTTGTTTGAAGTGAAATGGAATGGAAATTGTGTGGTCTATATTATCCTAAATATTGTTTTGGGTCATATTACTTTATGTTGAGTTGAAATTGTGAAGTTTCAGATAGTCACAAAGAGAGTTAATGGTAAAATGAAAGGGCAAACTGGGTAATTGTTTTTTTGATCAAGATGAAGTTGACTAAGGTGTTTGAAGGTATGTTAATGGTTTGGAACTCTAAATAAAAATTTGAGTGTTTGTGTTGAGTTTTGTGAAGGGAAATATAGTTGAATAAGTGTGTCAAAAGAAGGAAAGTTCAAGATTGTTTGTGACTTGTCAAATGAGATTGTGTGAGTTTGTTTCCTTCCTCTAACTCTGGATCATGTACTTCTATACATTCTCTTATGGACAAGCACTAGGCATTTTGCATTGCACTCATCGACCATGTATTGTTTTTAGTCCCTTTGATCATTTGTGGACCTCAATATGTAAATTTATTTCATCAAAGTTTAGAAATTTGAACCCTAGTGAACTTCATGTGCTGTTATGTGACTGGAATTCCTTTCAATCTTATAGTAGAAAAAATATGCTAAGACAGATACAAAAACTGCAGTTCACAGGCCAAAAATGGCCACCCAACTGATTGAACATCTCAAAGCTTGGCTGTTCAAACTAACCAGACACCAGTACTAGGTAGTACTTGGGTTTTTCAATGGGAAATTGGCTTGAATTGACCAAAATATAGCATGCAACACCTCGATGGGAACAAATAGAGTCTAAATCATTGTACTTGCAACAAGATTTCTAAATGTGGGGGAAAAATCACTTACATCATTGTCCCTTGGTCGATTTTCCCTTTCTGAGTGCCCTCACCTCTCGCTCTGGCTTTCCTCCTACCAAATGGTTCCTAGTATTCCTCCTTGACTCAATGGTCTTGCAACACTCATCCAGTGAAGTCTCACAACTCTCCACTCAGGGGATAGATGCAATGGTTCTCGGTGCAACTCTCCAGTTAGGGTCTCAGTGCAGTATGCTATGTCGTGCTCCTAGGGCCAAAATTCAAAATATATAGTTTATATATATGCTATGTCAACATATAGTTTATATACAAAATATATATGCTATGTCAACATATAGTTTATTTTATTTTCTACAAAATATAATTTTTGTATGGTGGCTTGTTGAGCTTATATAGTTGGTTTTCTCTTTCTTTATAATTTTTGATGATTTATTTCCTATGACATGATTGAATATTATCTACAGTCCTAGTGATTGTTAAAAAGGCTTATGATATGTGATGTTTAATCATGATGGATGTCTAAGAATCAGTGATTGAAATACTACTTGACTAAAGATTGAGCTATCTGATATTTTGTCATTTAAACATCATGGAAGAAATGCTTGCAATCAATGTCTTATTAATGTAGCCTACAAGGTTTCTTTTCCTAGTTTTTTTTGGTCCTATTCTTGTTATGACTTATTTTTTTACATTGGTCTATTACAATAATGGGGAGCATATCTAGTGAATCGATTCTTTCAGACTCTTTGATTCTTATCCTTGTGCATAACAAGTTTTCTTCTATCCTATGATTCATTGATTGTTGGTTTAAAACACTCATTACAACTAACATGGATATGAATTATGATGTGGGTGTGAGAAGAGATTGTTGAATATGAAGGAATGGCTTAGGAAAGTACTCCTTAATTCAAATGGTCATTTTCTTGTCATGGAATGTGTTAAGAGACTTTAAAATTAATATATTCAATCTAGTTAATATTGACACATTTAAAGCATGCCAAAGGCACTTCAAAGATATGCTATGACATAAAGAAGATTGTTATGGTGATGTCAAGTCTTGATCCATTAGGATAGGAAAACATAGATGCATTGGTACAAAAGGTTCCATTCAACTTGGAGGAAATGGATAATTACCTAAGGGGCTAATGTGAGATTGGACCAAGTTTATATTATGATACAAATAGCTTGGGAAAAGGGATGATGAAATGGTTAAGTATGGGAAATTGTAGAGATAAATATAACACCAAGGGAAGAACACTAGAACTAATTTTAGCACTATGGATTAATCCAAGACTCAAAATTCCACTAATAGGTATCCCTTACCTCTTAAATTAATTCCATAGGTGGGTTTATCCTCCAATATCGTGCCATTGGTTAGCTTATCATGTGAACTTCCGCTATAAGTAGGATTACCATACACTTTCATAACATCCATGTGTGGTTTCAAAAGGTTTATACGTTCTTGTGAATTTGAAAGAAAGACATGTTTTGACTTTTCCAATAGGTGTTAGGGGTTAATTTGACTTGGTTTTAGCATTAGAGTGATAAACCTTGTGGTTTAGGTTCCATAAACAAAATATACTCATTTTTTTAGCTTCCTATTATCATCTTTATATTCAATGAGATTTTTAAAGATCATCTAAATATTCATTGCTAATGAAAATGCACAAAATGATGTGTAATATATCCAAGGTGAGGCTCAAAGAGCCTCATCTTTTGAAACCATTAACCAAAGAAATGCTAAGAACAATATATGAAAGAGATGAAAAATAAGGCAACTTGTATTATTAGGAAGGATGAGATGCCTTTATATAACATGACCTCAAGTTTGAGTCTTGAAACCCTCCCATATCGTCAACGCATGAATCTAGGCTAACCATGTCAAGTTTCACTCCATACAAGCACAAATTGAAAAAAATTCAATGTTGGCCCCATTCACATGTCACTATGCGGGGTCAACATGAGGAAACACTAATTTTTTGGGAATGAAATAACCAAAGATATGATAAAATAATATCTAATCATAAATAGTCGTAGAGTAATAAGGATTTGATCATATGAAAATTTCTAGGAGAGCTACAATAGTTGTAACATCATGAATTAACAACATTAAAAAGTACATCATGAATTAATTATGTAACCATATAAGTCAAATATAATTCTATCAAGAAATCAATATCAAATAGATAATATAATCGCTTAATTCATACATTTCAATGTCATTGATCTTCTTCTTCATCCAACTCTTTTTCTGTATCATCCAATCTAGATTCGACATTGTAAGGATTGGTCATATCATCATCACCATCATTGATATCAGTTTCAGTAATGTCATCATCCACACGGATATCATCTTCATGAACATTAACTCCTACATCATCATGATCTAGTTCCTCTTCTTTGACATCTTCGTCAGGCACATCATCAACTATTTTTGTTGATCTTGATCATCATCTACATCATCTTCTAGTTCTTTGGTATCTTTTTCTTCCACCACATTATACTTTACCGACCTTCCTCTTGGATCATGTCTAACAAAAAATGACCAACCCAGTTTACTTGGAACCTCTGAGTAAAATACCTTCTCACATTGGCTTGGAAGAACATAGGGCTCATTTCTAGCTCACTCGATTGACCTTGTATTAACCATGGTAAATCCATTATCATGTTCAATAATTATTCTCTTGGGATCATTTTCATTTAATCTTAGCCTGTACCATTGGACGACGAACAAAAATAATTTGAAGGACTTAAATTCACACTCAATTATATCATCCAAAATCCCATAGTATCGATTTTCTAAGACTTCTAGATGCATGTCACTTCTAGATGAAACATTAGTCACTTGAAAGACTGCAGTTATCCCAAAATCACAAGTTTTCTTTGTGTCATCCAGCTTTTTGATTCAAAATTTATGACCATTGCACCACATAGCCTTGTGGTGTTTCACCTACAATATGTCAAACATGTAAAAATTATTGCATCATCAGTTGATAAACATATTTATTCTTGGTCAAATGTATGCAAAGAAAAAAAACTCAACGTATATATAATCAATATAATTGAAAATAATTAAATAATATAGGTGATTAATATATTTATACATACCTATTTATATCTTAAACCATATGCTAAATCAATTTCCCTTGGTGTAACATTGGAATCTCCATTACGATGAGCTTCTTTAACCAATGAAGCCACACCTTTCCATGTTAATGTGCGACCGGATTGTTTACATCATTCAATCCATACTATCATCCAATCAAGATTGTTTGCAATATACAAATGTAGTGCATCCCACTCTCAACCAACTGTATAAAAAAAATTAAAATTCACAAACGGTGTATAATTAGTTAATTACCACGGTATACAACCTTAATTTATAATTGATGTACCTGAAAACCTAAGATCCCACTACCAATGATCTTATTATCTTTCGTTGTTGGATGAATTAAAATTAAAGGAGACTGCACAAGAATGAATTATGACCCTAAAGGGTACATACACTCTTGTAAGAAAAATAAAAACCTTAGTGGATACACCCATGTTCCTATACCGAGGGAAGATGTGTTTAAGAACAAAGAAGACAAAGAAGCAGAGGAGGCTATAGAAAATTTCATGAAGGAGTTAGAGCAAAAAAAGAAAAGGTTGCAAGAAATGGATGATTCATCTGAAGAAGAATTTGCAGGAGAAAATGAAGCACAATAACAACAGAGAATAGTCTCTCGGATGATGAATGATGAATATGAAGAACTCCCTAACAGGGACTTACAATTAGCCAAGGAATTGCGTGTAGATGAAGATGGTAGGCTTACAACCTATGAATCCTTTATTTTTGATAATGAGTTTGTCAAGTCAAGAGAATTTTAATCTTTGTTATATAATTACAAAGGCAAAAGGTTGAGGGAATCCATCCCAAATATTACCCTTGAAAATGAGCAACAATTGATGAAAAGGTTGAAAGATGATATAGACAGTGAAGTGCATAACATGACCCCTGAAAGGGGTAGACAGTTGTTACTTGAAGCTGGTGTAATAGTATTTCCTGGTTGGGACCTCAGTGCCTCTTTAATTTTTGATAGTTTTTTGCATAACAAGGAGAATACAAGTTAAAAATAGAGGGTGTGAAGGAAATTTACATAGGGTCAAGATTCAATCCTAATGAAAATTCAATGTTGATATGGGCACTATACCCACCTCACAAAAGGCCAAAGATCATCGATATCAAAAAAGCCTTTGGACACATGATGACCCTTAAAGTTGGGGAAACTAACCTTGTGGCTTCAATAGACATGGGAATCAACATTGCCAAGTTCAACAAGGCACAAACAATATAGTTGATGAAAGAAAGAAATTATTAAAAAATGAAAAGTGAAAAATAAGATTTGGAAATTATTGTCATGAAAGATTCCAAAATGAGGATCACCTCTGGAACTGATATAGAGTTGTAGAGTGAATATGAGCAGTTGCAAGAAGAACATCAACAACTAGTAGGAAAGATGAAGGACCTTCAATTTGACATTGTGGCAACAATGTTGCACAAGAGATTTACAAACCTGAAGATATGCCTTGATGATTTTTGGCATGTTCACAAAAAGAACTATGAAGCCATTCTTGAGCATGGGAAAATGAAAAATAGATTGGGTACTAAGAGACATGATATGAAACTACATGAGGGGTTTGACACCAATTCCATCTTGGCCATTAACATAATCATGAGAAAGCATGACAAATATGATGAAGACTTACACTCAGAAAACATAGGGTTTGCTGATACTGTGAAGTTGAGATTACCCAAATTATGTGATAAGAATTGGTTTTCTGAAGGAACAAGATGATTGGATGTGTTGGAACCAGAATTTTCACATAAAATTTTGTTGATTTTGTCAAGTAAAATCAAGGGTCTCTCTTAGTATTCTCATAAAATTAATCTTTCTACCATCCAAAAATTCAATTTAGCCTTTTACTGCCATACCGTTGCCATACTTGAGTATACCATATATGCATTTCCTTTTACCTCCTTACCGTAGCCTCCAACAAAGTAACTCATGGTAGTGTGGTAAGAGGATGGGAGTATATCGTATTACCATTGTACCGCAGAGGATTGATACCTAGCCTACAGTAGAGTGGGGTGATCATCAATACTAGTAGAAGGAATTACTATACCGCGGGGGTCAGAGTAAGGCCTATAGTAGAGCAGTAAAGTAAGAATACACATAAGGGAGATTTTCTATACTGCGAGGGTCAGAATAAAGCCCGCGGTAAAGTGGTATATAAGATAAAATACTAAATAAACACCACAGTATCGCTAAGGAAGACAAGGAAGTGTGTGGTAGTGTGGTATAATAAGAACAAGTAAATATTATGTACCGTGGTACTACAAAAGAGTGAGGAGTGATGCGTAGTAGCACGGTAATCAACCGTTGGAGCATTAAATGAAGGCCAGTCACATCAATAAACATCAAAATATAAATTTTAGCTTGGTGTGAAGGATCTGAATGATGTAGAACTTATATGGAATTAATGCAATATGATATGAGAATTAAACCAAGAAGATTGTGAATTCATTCGCTCGTGGTAACAAAAGTTGAGTATAGGCCAGCTCAAGGTTTGACAGTTAGGAGAATTTTTCAAGACAAGCAATATTTCGGGTAAGTTCTATTCGCCACACATTGAATTTTAAGCAATGGCACCTAAAAAAATAGATGTAAGGACTAAAAAAGAAGAAAAATCCAATAAAGCTTCATTACAGTTGCCATTACTTGCACTGCTACCTACTTCAGTCGATAGAGGTTATAAGGGGGTCTTTAAGGATTTAGCTCAGGGGTGCAGAGACCTAATAATTCCATGGTCTGGGTGGAATCTATATTGGTATTTTTATAAGAATAGGAATCAAGGGGTCCCGGTATCGAACCCATGAACTCTTGACATGGGAAAATTGATCTCTTAATGTGTTTGTTGATATTGAGCTAATTAGAGCTCTAGCCAATAGATATCATGCCTTGTCAAAGGTTGTTAGGCTCCCAGATGGACAATGTATAGTAGATATCTCCAAGGAGGCTATAATTAGGTGTTTTGACCTAAATAAGTAGGCTGTCATAGAGATAGATTTGGGGAGGCTAGAGCAGGAGTACAAGAGATTAAAGAGGACTTATAGAATTGATGAACTTCCCCTGTACATGAAAAGGGGTGACAAAAATAGAGTCCTTATTCTTTCTTCAAAAGTTGAACCCTTTCTAGTGTCTGATTTTCAAACTTATTTCAAAAACACCTATTATGCATTATGCCAAATTCTTGGATTTGATGCTGAAGACATCATGTCAATTGGATCGATGAGGATGGCAATGACTATCCAACACCCTGAGTCCAATGTGGAGTTTTATTTTGCTTCTATCATTGAGGAATAAATTCATGAAGGTCTATTACAGGTTAGGGAAGCTAAGGCCCCTATCACTTTCAGAAAGTATTCTCTATTGTGAAATCTAATTCTATTTCAAAATGAAACAAAGTGGACTAAAAGGATGAAGTTGAGCACACATGAAAATGGAGTTATGCTTCTAGTGCAAAATTGGTGCTATGTTTGGGATAGTAAGTGCCCTAAAGGTGAATTTATTGTGTTTAGAGATGACTTTTCCCTCAAAATAATTGATGCCCTTGGTTTTCCTACGTCGATGTTACCACAATATTTAATGGAAGTTATGAGACCTTTGCAATGCAAACTAGACCAAGGTTTCATACACAACTATGCTGACTGGTTTTTAATGCCACAATATACCATCATTAGGGTGTATGGTTGTGATCAGGCCCCACATGTTTTACCAAAATTTGTGCTTGGTAGAGTATTTTTTTTAGAGTTTATTTGGAAAATGCTTTGGATGGAGTGTAGTCTTATGAAGAATAAGAGAAAGGGGAATTTCCTGCCTAACTTAACAATTTTTGAGGAATTATCAGTTGGGTCAGATATGTTGGAAGAAGTGTAGAGATTCATAAGAGCCAATTTTTCTCTTAGATCAGGAAAGGTGAGAGTATGTGATCCAAAGGGTCACCTCAATAATATCAGGACCCTACTTACAAAGAGGGTGATAACACATGTATTTGATCCAGAGGAGGATGTGATAAGAAACCTAGTATACTTTTTAGATGTGTTTGAAATAAGGAAAAAATGGTTAATGATGATGAGATGGGAGGACAAGAAGAAAGAAAACGATAAGAAGTTCAAGGGGTTATTTGATGAAGAGCCAAATTTGTTGAAAAGGATGCACTTGATTCTAGGTAAGTTTGATGAGATGTATAAAAAGGCTCGAGAAGAGAATTCAGCTCCACCATCTGCACCCCAGCCACCCTCATCCATAGCCTCCACATCACATACACCACCTCCACCACTAGTTCATCCATCTCCTCCATCCCCAATTGGTGAGCCACCTGCTAAGAAACAAAAAGTTGAATCACTAGTTGATTATGGGTCGAGTGATGAAGAACAAGAAGCAGTCCTGACACTGAATGAGATGAAAGAATTAACAGAGCAACAAAAAATGTTAGAGCCTCATGACCCAAAAATAATAATTTCAAAGGAAGCTGTTGATGAGATACAAGATGATGAGAGAATAATTAATTCTTTGCAGTTCATGGAGGATGATGATTTCATCCATACAAGGGAATTCAAATATTTTTGGATAAAAATTAAAATGAGATAGTTTGATGATAGGCTGAAAATTAACCTCATTGGGATTGATGATTCAAAGCATGTAGAGGTGCAGGCCCAAATAATGACAGATTTGGATATTGATAACATCAATATTACTCCCAAAGAAGAAAGGGAGTTGGTGCTAAGTAGTAAGATGTTAATCATACCTAGAATGGAACTCTCTAAGGTATTTTTGTTAGATCAAATCAGAGCTCAGGATGATCCAAACTTGGTTGCAGAATTTGATTCAGAGGGAGTCTCATGCACACGATACAATCCTACCACCCAGACCCTTTCCCTATGGACAAAACAAAAGAACACAAGGAAGCCAAGGATTCTAGATGTAGTACAGGAAATGAGAGGGTCTGCAATGGTTAGGAAAATGAAGGACACTACTCCAACAGAAGCAACAACCATAACTATGCGCTCTACCATGTTTACAAAGGATGTAGTAGAAAACATGGAGAAGAAGATAACAAAGTATGAAAAGAGACTCAAATTATCAAATGATATAATAAATAAGTTATTCATTGAAGGTGTCAGATTAAAGCAACAATTACAACAAGCCACATATGTAAAAGGGGATGAAATGGTTCTCTCATCCACCTACTCTAGTTGAATATCCACAAATTCAACAATTGAAAGAGGAGATTGAAAATTTGAAGAAACATAATATGGATGATGTTAGGCAACACATCTTGGATACCTTAAAATAAATATTGAAGCACAAAGTTGGAGTTTTAAAAGAGAAGATAAGTGGAGTCCATGAGGGTTTTAGTCATTTGGTGAAAGCCCTGGAACAAATAAATACTAATTCTCATATCCTAGAGGAATTATATAAAAGATGACAACCCACTTACCAAATTTTAAACACTTTATGCAAAGCAACATAGAGGGATCCTGATGCACCTCCAAGATTAAAGCCTACTCAAGAGATAGTGACAAAAATTATTGATGAGCATAAGTATTTGATTGACATGAAGAAGAAGGTGGAGAACAAAAGGAATTCATTTGAATCAATAAAGCATAGTTTTAGTCCTTTGATCATTAAAGATGATGGACAATTCAAGGATGTGGATGAATGGAAGAATGAGTTTGATCAAATGGTTCCTCAATTCTTGACATGTATTTAGGGTGATGGTGATATCAATCTGGAAAAGTTTCACACTCTGCTTGATGGAATTATAACGTTGGATAATGGTTACACAAAGTTTTTTGTAGATGCCAGAAACTTGCTTGATAGAAGATGAAAGAGTCACCTTACAAATTTCACTACTACATAGTAATTCAAGTGGCCGAATGATTTAACAATAAGAAAATGGCAAGAAAAATATCTGGGCTCAGATGAAGATTGATCGGTGTCATCAGAAGGAAAAAATATCATATCATAAAGTAAGAGCCTTGCACAAGTCTTAGATGACCATGAGCTTCTTACTTGAAGATTAACAGATTTGCATATGTTAGCTATCTCTAAATACATTTTATCTTTTCAGTTAAGTTTTGTTATCAAAATCCATGTCCTTTGGTTTGAAGCTTGTTGCCTCTCGTATAAATAAGAGAGACCAAGACCATAAGGAGGGGATTATATTAGAAGATAGTGATAGAAGAAGTAGGAGAATAGAGATTGATACAATGTTTACAACAAAAGGGACCAAGATGCACGTGTAAATTTTGAAGGAGTTAATGAAAAATCTTTGATTCGGTGGCTCTATGTTGGTATCAATTGTTTGTTAAGTTAATTGAAGATATTATCAATTTGTCTCCATTTTTGATATTTCTTTATTGTTTAAATTGCTATATCAAACATATTTTCAATTTATCAGTGCACATTTGTTGTATCTGTGTGGCATATTTAATTGGGTCTTTCAAGTAAAGATTAAAATCCTCTTGATTATTCACAACTTGGAATTATTATTTTGGATTATTAAAGAAGAATCTGATAATTACACCCTTGCTTGTTTATACAAGTTATAAACATAAAAGTGCTAAATAGTTAGAATTATTGCCAGTTATAAGTCTCTTAACTCTGATTTCTATTTGACTCCATATACCCAATAGAGCACTGGTCCCTCATATTCCATCATTTTAGTTTCATTCATTTTATCTTTTACATCTGTTAACTAAACATATTAGATTTCACACTTGCTAATTGAACATATTAAGATTAGCCTTGATATTGCTTATATAATCTATACCAAAATAATAATTCATTTATCCACTCCCACTTGCCATTGTGGATAAATTTTTTTAGGGAATAAACACAAATCAAGTCTGCTTCATTCATATAGGTGTACCCACCTAGGTCTAGCAACACCTAACGAGAAGAAGGTCTAAACCATTCGGCCTTGTATGTTACTCTAAAACATACCAAGAGTTTGGAAACCTCTTGAGGTATTTAGCCTATGTTTTTGAGAGCTAACATGATGGATGAATGCAATAGGATACTTCAAGAAGCATTGGATACAGTCAAAGCAAAAGAGCTATTACTGGATGGAGCATGCAAATATATGGAATTGATGATAAAACTCAAATATGAAGCCCAAAATGCAGTGCATGATGCAGATACCCATACCTTGGAGGAGTATAAAAAACATCTCTCAGCAGCTAAGTCAATGTTAGGAGAAGATTAATTTTTTTTATAAGTTTAATTAAGATCAGTAGTTTAATTATTTTCCAAAAGACAATCCGAAGAGACACCTTTGTTGGGTTTTCTTCTTATATATATGAAATTTTAATTGTAATATTTGATCATCAATACTTTTTAATATTTTAATACTTTTCAGTAGTGAAAGACTTATTTTCTGGAGTAATACAATACCAATACTTTTCTATTTGTGTGTGGAAGATTCTTTCATTTGGACTAGTTCTTTGTTGTTTCTTTTCAAGCAATTGAAGGCAATGTAAAATGTATTCTAATTAATCTCCATGACCATCTTATAATTACCTCTCACTTTCTCAATCTACCTTTCCCCATCAGGTACTCCCCTTTGAATTTGTTAATGGAGTTGGGATCCCAAATGTGATCTACGGATCTTTGTTGCGAACTTAGGAAGATATTCAGTAATGTACACCATAGTCTGGTATACCATATATCCCTCCACCATAGAACCCTCAAGATGTGCTCTTTGTCTAACCAAATCCTTCAAAAAATTTAAGTGCCTCTCAACCATCCACATTGACCTTGTGTGTACAGGTCTACACAATTCAATCTCCTCAACTTGGTGTATGAGGTAGTGTTCTTGTGCATTGAAAAATGTTGAAGGTAGAAACTTTTGCATTTCACACATTAGAAGAGGAATTTTTCTCCTCCAATAATTTATATCTTCTTTATGGATTTCTTTAGATGAAAACCATCTACAAGTGATTCAAGGCGCAAATATATTAACAAGATTTAACAAAAATATACAATATATTACATAACAAGTAAAACAAATGGAAAATATAAGATCTATACAACGAATTGAAAAAATATCGCTACTTACCTCATGTATTTTCCAAGATCATATATAACTTGCTTGACATTATTGTCAAAGTTTCCTGGGAGAGATAGAGGTAGAACGTACTACAACAATTATAAAATGATCTTTTCATTATTTTTCCAAAACTAGTAATCATAATACACTAAAAAGTACATGCAGTATACAAATATATATAAAATATACCAGAATAATTACCTTAATGAAGGTATTCCAATCATGTGTTTTCATCCCTGGCCCAAATTCACCTTTCTTTGTTATGACATTGTTTATGTTCGCAACAAATACTGTGGGAAATCAATTTTTTCGTATGATTTCTTTTATAGAATTGCTTTGCTGCTCTATTAATAACCAAGGAAGTGCACTTATATTAATTTGGTCTCCATCACTATTTAATTGAATGACATTTTTCATTGGACAATTGACTTCTTGAATGTCACTACAAATTTTGACGATTTTTTCTTTGTCATGCCCTCCATCCAATATTTTCCACATTTCTGTTATATTCTTTCCAATATGCATTGTATCAAAAAAATGCACAATTTGTAGCTGCTCATAGTAGGGCAACCTACTAAATTGTTTGGGATAACTTTTTAGTCCCTGTGGAAGCCGACCATTAATTCCTTGATGAACTTCATGAAGCATATAAGTTAAACAAATTAACAACAACAATCATTGTCAATTACAACATGAGTAAACAAAACACAATATAAAAATATAAATTCCAAACATATCATATATGATAGATAAACAATTTGATCCGATGTATAACCTTGACGATTAATTCTATTATATTCCAACTTCCATAGGCAAGGTGTCATTGTTTGTGGTTTTGATGTAGTCTCTTCTTTCCCATTGAAAAAATGTTTTTCAATAGTTCAATACTTATGATTTCTATGGAGGAAGTGCCTATACTCATCAAACACCTGCTTTCCTAAACTTGTTGAGTGACGAGATTTCATCTTTGGACCACAATCTGGACATACAAATTTTCCCTTTGTTTGAAGACTTGCAATATCATATATAATTGGATTAAATATGTCAATTTTTATAATTATATATAATGAATAGATTATTTAAAAAACATGCATGATATCTACTTCATAAAATTAAATATCGTTAAAGTGCAGTCGAACATTATAACATACCACAAAAATGTGTTATCCTTGGGGCATCATGAATTGTCCATACAAGCATTGCATGGAATTGAAATTGTCTTTGTCCTATTGGTCTAGAGACATCATACATAGTGACACCATTCCATAACTTTAGTAACTTGTCAATAAGAGGCTTGATATATACATTCATATCTTTAACTTGGTACTTACCTAGTTGAATGAACATAAACATTACATAATTATTATAACCATTTTACTGCAATATATATAAATTAATGTGCATGACTATTAAATGAAAAAAATGTCATTATGCAACAAATAAGACAAATGAGATGCTACTATATTAAATAAAATTGATGTAAAAAAATACCTGGAACAATCATTGCCAACATTATGTGCTCCCTCTTTATTGACATCTATGGAGGAATGCTAACGTTGATAACAAAAATAGACCACGCCGAGTAAATAGATCTTAGCTCTCCAAATGGATTGACACTATCTGCTGCCAATGAAAGCCTGAGATTACAAGGTTCTTCTTTAAAGTGTGGCCATTTTTCCTCCATGTCCCTAAATGCATAACCATCCATAGGCATTCGAAGAATGCCATCTCCACTTCTATTCCGTGCATGGTAATCCATAAATTATGCTAAGCTTTCACACCTAAATAATTGTTGCATACATGGAATAATGGGAATATAACGAAGAACCTTGTGACGTACCTTTTTTGTTAGTTGATGTGTTCAATATCTACTGATATGACATTTCGGGCATTTTGTTGAAAATTCATGTTGTTTATGATATATAATATGATCATTGGGACATGCATCTATTGCTTGATACTCCATTCCAATATCTTTCATAATGGCAGATAAATCTTAGTATGAGCGAGGTAAAATATTTGATGGTGGTAACAAAAATTCACCTATCAATCTACAACAAAAAAAAAAATTATTAATATAAAGAATATGAATGGTACATATTTCATCCTTTATTTACTAGTGATGAACTAACAACAAAAATAGATGAAAAAAGATGACATACATGACATACCTTAACATCCATGAGATTGCTAGGTTGGATAAACCATTCATAACCTTCAAGTTCACGAGCAAAAATACAACAAAGAGAAGAGTTGTTTGGGATCCTTCATAAAGGGGCTTGTATGCCTTCTCAAGTACAGGTAAATCATGAACATCATCAAAGTCATCTCGATCATCATGATCAACTGCACCACTAAATGTGTCATGGATCAATGTGTTTGTACCATCATCTTGAACTGTGTTTTCTAGCGCATGATCATCTTCTTCCATAGGATCATTAACTTCATCTTCGATATTCACAACTCCATGTTCCTCCGCTTGCAAAACCACATTCTCTAGGCCATGATAATCCATATCATGTGCCCTAGGGTGCTCCACCTTTATAATAATGATCGACACAAATAAACCATGATCATGATCAAGGGATTTTTTATATATAAAAAATGTTAAAATGATATAAACATTTACAAATTCAATCAATATAAAGACATATAATGAACAACTTACCAATGGACAATAATCATAGCCCCCTTCAATGTGACCATGTTGCCTATAATTTTTCTCAATTTTTGTGATTAAAAGTATTCTCATCTTTAAGCCCTTGCAATTATTGCAAAGACAATAACATTTCCCATCACCCTTTCTTTTCAACCTAGCCCACAATCTAGAAAGTGTCTTCATTTTGTTATGCATTAATATTATCTGACATAATTTTTCTTTATCAAGCTTGAATATTTAAATCTTCAAAAAATATCAAACTCACACTCCAATAATTTTTAATCATAGACAGGTAACAAAATCTAATAATTCTGATATTTTTCACCAAAAAAATTTGGCCTATAACCTCCACAAATTGTCACAAGTATAGCAAATTCGCAAGTATATCAAATTCACAAGTATAGAAAAACATTATCACAAGTATAGATAAATTGTCGAACCCACTTTTATTTATTTAAAAAAATTCGTCAGAACCCCGACGAACGCTAACCATATACCTGTCGGCCCACAAATTAAGGAGGCTAACCATATGTCGGCCCACAAATTGATGGAAGGGGATGGTTGAATTTAAGTGTATGTCGAAATAGTGATGAAAATCACGGAGCATCGCAATTTTGATGAACATTGGGCATAAATTTTTAAAAAGAATTGAAAATTTCACATTAAATACACAGGTACTCGATGATACATCTAATTATACATCTTTTATCATAAAGTTTCATCATATTTTGCATTCAAATGAGTTGGTGAGTTTCTTAGCTAATGTCATACTATTAGAATGGGACCCACATATGTCATCTAGTACTTATGTTAAAGTAGTTAAGGATTCCTCTTGGTTAAGACATCGTAGTAATATCCCTTTGATGCTTCGTCGGTACAAGGTATCACCTAGGATCACAAATTGGGATTCCTTTTTAACAAAGGTCTTTTTAAGGTTCAGGGCGATATCCAATGGGAGAGTTCCACTACTTAGGTTAAGTGAATATGCCATGATACCACAGAGATCTAGGACCAGCAATGACATGCGAATTCTGATTCAGGGATTTCAAAAGTTGGTATGAGAAGTTGTTCTACCAAGAATTCACATTGGAGGACATTGTTTGGCATGTAAAACAATGATCCGATTGTTGCCATGGCATTTGCTACTCTATTTTTCATGCGAGGAATTTTCTCATAAGTTATGTCTATAAAGAGATCCTTGAGATTCTCCATCATTTTCTTGTAAGGAGTGAGCTTGTCATCTTTAGTTTGATAGTCATCATTGACTTGGTTGATAACTAGTTGTGAGTCTCCATAGACTTTCATCTCTTGAATTTGCCACTAAACTATTATCCTTAGACCTATGATTAAGGCTTCATACTCAAAAAATTTGTTGGTATAGGGAAATGATAGCCTACATTACTTTGGGATACAATCACCTTGGGGGGTGATGAAGAGAATGCCTACTCCGGATCTATGTTGGGTGAACAATCCATCAAAGTACATCTTCCACTGAGTTGTGAGATTAATAAGGAACATTGATTGCTTTTCGTTCCACATACTCTATGTCAAACTTTGTTAAGATCATCACCCATTTAGCCATTCATCCTATGAGAGTTGCTTTGGATAACAGATATTTGAGCAGATCAATCTTTGTAATGAGATTGATTTAATGTGACAACATGTAGTGCTTGAATTTTTTTGAAGCAAAAACTACTGCTAGGCATGCCTTCTCAATGGGTGAATAGTTCATCTCATAGCCTACCAAGGTTCTACTAATGTAGTAGATGGCTCTTTCCTTTCCATTTTCATCATGTTGTGCTAAAAGAGCTCCTAGTGTTGCTAGTGTTGCTAAGATGTATAAGATCAGTGGCTTGTTTGGTATTGGTGGCATGAGTACTGGGGGTGTTAATAGATAATCTTTGATTTGCTGGAAAGCTTTATCACACTTGACATCCCACTTGTAGGTTATCCCTTTATGGAGAAGATGTGAACATGGGTGAATTTTATCTGATAGTTGTGCTATGAACCTTCAGATAAACTGCAGTCTTCCTTGTAACCCTCTCATCTAATTCAGTGTTTATGGTGGTTCCATGTCTAGAATGGATTTTACCTTTTCTAGATCAATTTCTATCCCTCTTTTTGAGACGATGAAGCCAAGGAGTTTCCCTAATGTGACCCAAAAGACACACTTTTTTGGATCTAGTCATACCTTGTGTGTGAACCCCAATCCTATGACCTGCAAAACAACATGAACAAACACATTAGAAGATGAAATGCAAGAAAGAACAAGGATTCCCCATGAAATCCATTAGAAAATTTTAAAAATAGGAAAGAAGAATGAAGAACACAATGAAATAGATTAAAATCCTATCAAAACAAGCAAACTCTTGATCCCATGGGGGAATTGGTGCCAATTTGATGTAAAAATTGGCCCTTTCCCAACTCCTATGATGCAAGATTGATGTATGATGAAGATTGATCCACTTTGTTGATGCTTGATGAGTGCTCTAATAGAAAAATATGCATAACCTAGCTATGAACTCAATGATAATGGATGAAAATTGCTAATGATTTGAGCATAGTAGGTTTACTCAAATTGTGGATGATCAAATGAGAGAATTAGCCTCTTATTTATAGATGAGATTGATGGATAAATGTTCAAAATAGAGCAATGTGGGACTAAGAATTAGCCAATGGAAAAGTGCCACTTGTCAACTTATAAGTGGATGATGTGCAAGTTTTGAGAATTGTGCTAATAAATGCATATATTTAAAATTTGAAATTGTTGAAATGACATGCAAGAGGGAAGGAAGAATGCATTGAATGCCACTTGGCTCAATGCAAAGGACATGTAAGAGAGAGTAAATTCCTTGTTGGAAGAACTTATCCCACTTGGATTTTGAATTCAAACTTGGGGAATATTCCTTAAAAGATTCCTTGTTGAGGAAAATAGAAATTTAATAAATCAAATAAGTCTATTTCCATGTGCAAGTGGTAAAAGCTAGAGGATGGGACATGAGAGGAGATTAAATTAATCAAAGTTAATTTAATGAAGGGGTTAAATGATGTGACCTATTTGACTTAAATTTGAGGATTTATTTAAATCAAATATGTGAAGAATGTGATAAAGGATTAATTCAATAAGGATTCTTGATTTATTTTATTAAAATAGATGATAGATTAAACTAAATAAGGTTTTAATTTATTTTATTTAAAAGATAGACTTAAGATATTTAATCAAATAAAATTAATTATTTAATTAAATCAGATAATTAAATCAAAATGGTCAATTTAATTATCAAGAAAAGGTGACTTAATTAGATAACTGGTTTATTTAATTAAGAGAGGAATATTGATGAATTTAATCAAATAAAGGTATTCAATTAAATGGTTAGACCAAAGGATGATTCGGGATGAAACGATGTTAGTGATGAGGATCAGATGTCCAATGTCAATCAGTACATTTTACGTGTCTACATTTTTCCCCTCTTTGAAGCAATGCACTCGTTGCGTTGGTTCAAAGAATAGACGGTCTCGATCAAAGCCAAAAAAAATTTGTTTTCAAAATCTTGCCCCACTACTTCCTGGCGAGAGAAAACACGCCGATATATTGCCCCCTTGAGAGAATGGACAAAATTTTTGATTTTTTGGTGATCTCGCGAAAAAGGAGAAGGTACCCGACATGTCCAAAAAGGCTCCAAGAGGCCAAAAATGTGTCTAAATGCAATAAAATGATGTAAAACAGGCCTCAACTAGACAAAAACAGGTTCAAGAGTCCAAAACCCTAATTTTCAAGCTTAAAAAGGCTCAAAGGGGTCACTTTCAATTCATTTTCACACACAGCCTTCTAGCAACTTTGAGATTTGAGCTTTGACCTCCTAATGATATGGCATAATGACAGCTCCTGATGCACATTTCTGATCGAGTTTGAACATACCAGCGGCAACCCGGCATTGGGGCACCGATAAGTGATCTTTACTTGAGCTTTATTTATCTTTTTTCATGCTCATTTATTGCTTTTAAAGTTAGTTATTCTATAGTGGCACTATATAGCGCCGCTCAAAAATCAAACTATGTCACTTGGTGTCAAATTGTGCCGCATCGGTGGAGTTTGGAGTTTGGAAATAAAATCCAAACTCTGACGCTAATATCATGGCCCGTGGGGTCATTTCCAAAGTACGACGTGGCGGTGCTTTAGAAAACATGAATCTTCTCAAACTGCGTTGCTCAATAGAAAAGTGCACCGTGAAGGTGTGCTTTTGGCATTTTGTGCCCTAGCATCGCAGTTTGATAAAAAATCAAACTACGACGCCTTCACGGATAGCGACACTAGAGTGATTCTTTGGACGCTCGGCATGAAATTTTTCAAAAAATTTAACATGGTGACCCTTTCTGATGCAGGACATGGTGAGGGAGCTCTATTCCCAAGAACATAGGTCACATGAGCTCTTCAGTTACCTGTGAGACCTCAGTGATAGAGAGCAGGATCGATTACGGGACATGGGGCTATGGTACATCGCATACATAGTTCCTGTGTGCACCCATCTTGGGATGATGTCAGCGCTTGCCAACAGGTGGCATAGCAAGACCTCATCTTTCCATCTTCCTATCGGTGAGGCCACAGTCACCTTGGAGGATGTGTGGTGCATCCTAAGATTACCATTTCATGGTTGGCATGTTATTTTTGATATGGATGCCGGGTGGGACGCTTGTCACATAGTCCTTGCTACCGAGGATGTTATCTATTGTGAGGGTCAGGTTGAGCTTGAGTGTCACAGGGCTTTGGCCTCTCCCTTTTGCTTGGTTGTTGCGGCTATCATTTTAGGTATTGTGCCCCAGATTAGCAAGGTTGGTACTTCAATCCTAGTTGGGGACTCTACTGGGAGCGCATGGTGATGCGTGATAGGCTAGTTCATTTTGCTTGGGGGCCTATTCTTCTTGCTTCACTCTACAAATATTTACACGAGCACATCTACCTTGATGACAGAGCACTCAGGGTAGGTGTCACACTTCTCCATGTATAGGCATAGGAGCACATCATTGTTCTTCAACTATGAGTTGTAGTACTGATGGTGCCTAATGATCCCCTCGTGTGGCGTTATAGAGGTGGTGTGTCCTTCACACACACAAGCGAGCATGAGATTCCCTACTGGAGGAGAGTCCTAGATGAGATTTAGGCCTTTACATGGTGCCCATACCTTGGTTGGCCCGGATGGGCTGATGATGCAGAACATATTTTCTTTTCCTGTCAGGACTAGTTTATGTAGGGGTAGGAGCATACCATGGTGGAGAGATATTTTCCAAGGTGCATCTAGTGCCAGTTTGGTGAGCCACAGGACTGGCTAGACAATGATTATGTGGCCATATTTTCCCGTACTATGTCACAGGATCCATGGGGTCAATACATTCCTGCTTCTGAGGCTATTGACAGCTTCAAACATTTGGTGGCTTAGCCATGGGTTTATGATTAGGGGCCTATGGATCCAGGCGTCACACAGGCATACAAAGACTGGTTCTGGCCTCCCCTATAGTTGACAATTCTAGGAGTAGTCCCCACTCAGCAGAGGATGAGGGGCAAAGGGGGAAGATGAGGATGGAGAGACGGGGCTTGACAGGATCAGCCGGTCATGCCCCCAATTCAGCCAGTTTAGCCACCTCAGGTTGACGTTTAGATGCAGGATCAAGAGCAGGTGCTAGGTAGGTAGTAGGATCAGGCAGATGCACCACCACGAGTTGGGGTTGAGGATCAACCTTAGGTACAACCTCCATGAGAACAACCAGCAGGGCAGGTGGATCCTCGAGATGCATTGATTGCGCAGCTACAGGCCTAGGTTCAGACCTTGGCAGGGGAGAGGGATCAGGCCAGGGCTGAGAGAGACCAAGCCGTTCTACAGAGGCAGGCTATAGAGCTATAGGCAGTCGCAGAGATGGGCTAGAGACAATAGTTGGAGAGCATGAAAACCTCCTCCTCTCGGAGCATAGTGTCCATTCGGTCCTACAAGGAGGCCGTTCGGGAGGCGGATTACTACCACATGCACTATCATCAATCAGTGCCTAGAGTAGAGTGGGCCCCAGCTTACTCGTAGCGGACCAGCCACAGACCAACAGAGGGTCATGGTGACAAGGGTGAGGGCTACAGATAGGATGGGTAGACCTTGTTTTGATCAAGATGATACTTTTCGTGCCTTATGGGCTCCTTTTTGATAGCCCAATGGGCTTTTTTATACTTATTGACACACACGTATAATAATCTGATTGTTTTGTACTATGACAGTTACCCGATGATGATATATATGAGATGATGATTTTGATACAATGTGATGTGTATCATTTATTTATGCATTTATGGATGGTTCTATTTCTATATGCTATACAATGATGTTATGGTATGATGTGATGTATATATGGATGCATTTCTTTCTAATGATGAATGCATTATGGATAGATCTTATATTATGTTTATTTATGATATGCAGATGGATTTATATGATATGTGATATGAATTGATGATGTACATCTATATGATGATCTATTTATGTTGATGCAAATGCTATGATATGTAATATGGAATGTAATATGCAAAATGATATGGAGATGATCTATGATGTACATGTGAAATGATATGTGAATCCTACTTATATAAAATGATTATGGATGGATTTTTTATGTTCCTATTTATGCTTATAATGATGTGGAATGATTTATGCAATGAAACGTAAAAAATGATTGTGATGTTATTTATGAGATGTTCTATATATCGATATGGATGATTAATGGATGATATAATGCGGTGTAAATGCAATGGTTGTGTTTTATATGATATGTATTGATGATGCAAATGAGATGGTTTTAAGATGCTTAGAATAACAAATATATTATCCTAAACATGTAGTGTATGTGATGCATTTACTGTGATGTAATGTAATATATGAAATGATATGTTAATGCAAAGTGGTATGGTGATGTTTTATGCAAAATAAACGTAATGTGGGAGATGAATTTATGATGTTATATGATGTGAATATACAATGGATTATTTATAATGCTCTTGTACCTATTATATATGATTATGCTATAGGTGGTAATGTGAAATGATTATGAATTTTTTATGCAATGATTTATGTGATGAATGTGATGGAAAAAAGTGGATGCAATGTAATGAGAAAGGGATGTGCTTATCTATGGAAAATGCTTATAATAACATGTTTATGTGATGATGACAATGCAATGCATGTGCTTCCTATATGATATATTTATGCAATATGCTAATGATTTGTGGATGCAGGATCAATGACAATGATGATGATGATGATAAACTGTCATAGTACCTTGTTAGCATGATGAGAAAGAAGGGATGCAAGAGAAAAAGTCATTTCAACAAGACACAAGACGATGAATAAATGATGATGACTACTTGCCGAGGAGTTGGGATTTTCAAAGGGCCAATTTTCTTATGTTTGATAACACATGTGGTACGATGCATCAAGGTATAAAGAACTAGGATGGCGTGGTACCTAATGTGATGGAATTTGACTTGACAATTAGATAGGAGTATTCTTGTTCACACTTGACATACAGAAACCTTGCTAGGATGCGTTTTATAATTTTTAAACATCTTAGACCAAAACACAGAGAGGTGTAACCTATCAATGCAATAGTCAACAAGGTGCCCAAAACCTCCTCCATACATACCTATCAAATCAAGTATTCACCAAGTTATATTACAAGAACGTCCAACAAGCACAACAGACAAAAGATAATGATCCTTGCCCCATTCCTATTTCTCTAAATCCTCTATTCAGATATCATTGAGAGGTCCTTGGAATGAGTACTAATAAGATAAGGAAAAAGACAAAGATAAAGTAAACAAACAAGTTGATGTTCTTCAATACCGCTAACCAAAAGGGGATGCATTTTTAAGGATAAGAACCGAAACTATTTCCAAAAGATAATTCCCATTGTAGGAAGGATACATCCTAGGACATGTTAGTGGATGACGGCATGCCATTTCATTTTATCCAAAGTGTTCTTTCAAATGATTGATATGGGACCAATTGGATGATAGGTTATCGACACAAAGAGTTGACCAACTTGTTTACGTACTGACTTAGACCTGAGACTTGACGTTTTGAGTTTTCACTTTTCACTTGCTAGACTTGTTTCTAATTGTTTCACCAAAGGCTGAAGATGACAATTGTTTATTATGAGTGACATTATTGTGGGTGCAAGTGAGATGAGATGGATGGATTTTTTCAAATATTTGGATGTTTTTGGAGTTTTGCAATGTTTTGAGGTTGTTTTGGTATTTTTTGAGATTTTGCAAATGTTTTGATTTTCCAATTTTTTGAATGTTTTTGGGGTTTTTTGATATTTTTACCTAGAGAATAACCTAAGGACCTATCCTAGGGGCCTCGGGGGCTGATCAATAGATTAGCTTTGCCTACGTTATACACGCAGAGACCACGTAATTTGACTTACGAGTTGACCGATTTACAGATGATGATATACATGATGAAATGTCAGTTTATTATGACGGACTCCTAAAGGACTAACCTAAGTGTCTTGGGGGATGATCAAAGATCAACCTTGCCTATGTTTAAGGCTCAAAGACCCATAGTTTGACTAACGAGTTTTTTTTGACTTTTTGATTGACTTTTGACCTATTTTTGGGATTTTGATATGTTTTGAATGTTTTTTGGATTTTGGTGATTTGTTGATGTTTTTGGATTTTCTAATTTTTAGGACTTCAAGAATATACACGAATCCAATCCGATGAGAACATGCCCCCAACGTGATGCAATAGACTACTATGATAAACGAAGGAAAAACTGACCTTGAGGATGGGCCGAGTAGTACTAGGAGGGATCATGATACGAACACAGGACCAAGCTATGATGCAAATGCGGGTAGATGAGTGATTGATGGAGATTTGAATGCGATGAATGATGGAAAGTGTAATGGATGGATGATGTAGAACGAGCTGTGGAGATCCTGGTGGATGGAAAGTTCTTATTTACACAAGGTGCCTATTTGCTAGGTTTTCACCAAGGTACTTGCCCAAAGTGCCACCAAAGTGGTTTTCACTAGAGGACGATTTTTCTCTGTACTATTTTTTTTTGATTTTTTTTTTTTTGAAAATTGTCACCAAGATGCCTGTGTGCCAAGTTTTCACTAAGGTAACCATTTTTTCAGTACATTTTTCAATTTTTTTTTGGTTCTATACCTTAGGCATAAAACTTTTTGAGATGAGAGCTATTCATGGGCTCTTGCAGAGGTTCCCCTTCAGGTGTTGATAACTGATATGCCCCTAACTTATAACTTGTTGTGATAACAAATGGTCCCAACCAATTGGGTTCAAATTTTCCTTTGTTGCTTGGGTTTGGGACATTCTTTTGATTCTCCTTTAGTACTAGTTCTCTGATTTGGAATGTTCTGCTTCTAATTTTCTTATTATAGTTCATCTTGAGTCTATTCTAATAGACTTGCAAATGATTTAAAGCATCTATACGTCACTCATCCAGTAGCTCTAGCTCATTCAATCTTGATACTTGGTACTCTTCATCTATGATGAGGTTTTGCAGTGATATTCTTAGTGACTAGAGCTTGATCTCAATGGGGAGTACTGCTTCTGATTCGTAGACTAGGAAGAAGGGGGTGGTGCTAGTGGGTGTGCGGATACTAGTTCGATAGGCCCAGAGGGCGGGATTGAGTTGCAGATGCTAGTCACGACCTACATCATTGACTGTTTTCTTAAGGATTTTTAAAATGGTTTTATTAGTGGCTTCTGGTTGGCCATTGCCTTGGGGATAGTATGGGGTGGAGAAGCGATGTTAGATTTTGAATTTTTCACATAAGTCATGAACATCTTGATTCTTGAATGGTGTCCCATTATTTGAGATAATGGCCTGTGGGACATCGTAGTGGCAAATGAGATAGTTCAGGATGAACTTTGATATATGCTTTTCGGTTATATACGTCATGGTATGGCTTCCACCCATTTAGTAAAGTACTCCGTGGTGGTAATGATGAACATGTGGCCATTAGATGAAGTGGGAGTGATTTTTCCAATGATATCGAGTCCCCACTGCGAAAAGGGCCATGGTGTGATGATGGGATGAAGTCCTTGAGCTGGGGCATGGATGAGGTCCCCATGTTGCTGACATTGTAGACACCTTTTGACATAGTCATGTGCCTCTCTTTCCATTGTCAGCCAATAATACCCCATCCTCAACAATTTATTGGCTATGGTCATTCCACTTGAGTGTGAACCATAGATACCATTATGTACTTTAGTTAGAGCGGTCAATGCCTCAGCGTTTAAGCAGCGCAGTAAGGTTCCTTCTATTCTCCTGCGATACGAGGTATCTCCTAGGATGATGAATCGGGATGCATTTTTGATAAAGTTTCATTTTAAAGTTGAGGGTAAGTCAGCAGGTATGCCACCTATTCGAAGGTATGTATAAATGTTGTGGTACCAAGGATCACCAGGACCAACAATTTCACACAAAAATTCTGATTCTGGTACCTCGAATGCAGGCACGAGAAGCTGCTCTATCAGGAATTCATATTTTTGAACGTTGTGGGGGATGTCCAGTAAGGATCCAATTGTTGCCATGGCATTTGTTGCTCTATTGTTGGCTCTGGGTATCTGCTCAAATGTAATCTTGATGAAGGATTTTTTGAGAGTCTCCACCAATTTCTTGTATGGAGTGAGCTTATCGTCTTTAGTTTGGTACTCATCATTCACTTGGTTTATTATCAATTGAGAGTCTCTGTATACTCTGAGAGCTATAATGTTCCACAACACTACTATTCTGAGACTTATGGTTAAAGCCTCATATTCTACAATGTTATTGGTGCAGGGAAACGCTAGTTTGTAGGACCTTGGTATGTAGTCCCCTTGTGGGGTGATAAAGAAGACACCGGCTCTCGATCCATGCTACGTGTATGAGCCATCAAAGTAGAGTTTCCAGTGGTTGGCTATGTTGAGATTAAAAATAGATTCATCTAGAAACTCTGAGATGAGAGGATTCTCTGAATAGATTGGCGCTTCTGCAAGCTGATCTGCAATGACTTGGCCTTTGATTGCTTTTTGGTCCACATATTCAATGTCGTATTTTGATAGTATCATCACCCATTTGGCCATTCTTCCAGTGAGTATTTCTTTTGATAGTAAGTACTTGAGAGGGTCGATTTTGGTGATGAGTTTTATTTTGTGCGCCAACATGTAATGTCTGAATTTCTATGATGCAAAAACTACTGCTAGGCATGCTTTCTCTATGAATGAGTAGTTTAGCTCATGCCCAACCATTGTTCTTCTAATGTAATAGATGGCCCTTTCTGTTCCATTTTCGTCATGCTAAGCTAAGAGAGCTCCAAGGGCTACTGTTGTTGCTGATATGTAGAGAATTAATGGTTTTCTTGGGATTGGTGGCATTAGGACTAGTGGTGTAAGTAGATATTCTTTGATTTTATTGAAGGCTTTGTCACACTTGTTATCCCATCTATACCCTACTCCCTTGTGGAGTAGGTGAGAGTATGGGTTTTGTTTGTCTGCCAGCTGTGCTATGAACCTGCGAATGGATTGAAGTTTGCCTTGGAGACCTCTCAATTTCTTTAATGTTTTGGGTGCCTCCATCTCAAGGATTGCTTTTAATTTTGTCGGATCTACCTCAATACCTCTCATTGAGACTATGTATCCTAGCAACTTTCCTGATTGTATGCCAAAGACGCACTTCTTTGGGTTTAATCTAATCTGGTACTCCTCTAGCCTGTCAAAAATGGCACTTAGGGTTGCTATGTGATCATTTCTCCTTCTGGACTTGGCTAGAATTTCATCAACATAATATTCAATCATTTTATGGATCATGTTGTGGAAGATTATCATCATGGCACTTTAGTATGTTGCTCTTGCATTCTTTAAGCCAAATAGCATCATATTCCAGTAGTAAGTCCCCCATGGACAAGTGAAGGCCATTTTGTGTTGGTCTTCTTTAGCAATCATTATCTTGTTATAACCTAAGAAACCGTCCATCAAGGAAAGCATTTCATGTCCCACCGTCATGTTTACGATCATGTCAATATTGGGCAACGAGAAATCATCTTTCGAATATGCTTTATTCAAGTCTCTGAAGTTTGTGCAAATTCTAATGCTCCCATTGGGTTTTGAGACAGGCACCAAGTTTGACACCCATTCTGGATAATCTATTGGTCAAATGAATCTTGCATCTAATAGCTTCTTTAGTTCCATTTTTACTAGCAGGGCGATCTGAGGGTGCATTTTTCTGAGCTTTTGTTTAACAGGCTTTGCTTCTAGGTATACTGCTAAGTGGTGAACCACGATTTCTAGATCAAGCCCTGGCATGTCAGCATAGCTCCATGCAAAGTTTATTTGTCTCTCTCTTAGGAAGGCTGCTAGGATTTCTTGTTCTTCTGATAGTAATGATTTCACATAGAATGTGATGTGCGAGGTTTCCTCTGTTCCTAGGTTGACCGGATTGCATTTTCCTGCCAGGACTACTGATTTTTCTTGATGAATAACTCTGAAAGGAAGATTGAATCCCCCATCCTCGGGTGCCTCAGAGAGGTTTTCACCATTGGATGTGTCCTTTATTTTTACTTTTTTCTGGTCGGAGAGTGCCACAGTGTGGTTTTCACTCAAGGACTTAGATATTATTCTCAAATTTTCACTTTTGCGACTGAGGGATTCAATTGTTTCCCCATAATAGGCATGTGTATCTAGCTCAATTATGAACCCTGCTTTGTGATCCCCACATAGAATGTTATCCTGTAGTCCCATGAATTTTGAGAGTGCCTCATCATTTTCAAATGTATCAAGAACTGGTGGTCCTCGTTGGTCGTAGTCGATGAGTTGGGGGTATACTAGGCGGATTTCATGATTTTGATGGTCTGATTCAAAGGATAAGGTGCTAATCATGAAAAGAGTGGTATCCTCAAACAACCTAGGTAATTTGGTCATGGAATCCTTGTCATCACTACTACTACAGACATCGGTTATGTCAAATGTGAAGTTATCTATGACACGACCTGTAGATACCGGTAAGCGCAGTTCAACTGCAGTTTGCTGAGGAGGATTTTTGACCTTTCTAACTGGAGGACCTCAGCAACATATGGTTATACTCGGAGGGGTACATCCAAGGCAAAGACTTATCATTCGTGTCTCCGGAATGATAGGTATTATAAGCCCATTGTCATTTTTTTGAAGTCTTTGATTTATGTCATAGCCCATTGCGAACATCATTTACATATCTTTGCTTCTATCATCCATTGGTAAATCAGCTACTGGTCTCTCATCTTGGTATAGCATATGAGATGGATCTTCCTCTATAAATTCTTGACCGAGATCTCCCCAACTTGTAAAGTTGGGATAGTCTTTAGGAGATGTTTGAGATGAGGAGGCCTCATTTAATTGTAGATGTCCCTGTGATCTAGGAGATTGTGATAACTCTCCAACCACAAAAGCATTTTTAGGGATCATGTAGTTTCCACAACCATTATCTTGGATGATGACCTTAATGTCAGAGATGGTGGGAATGGCGGGAGTAGCGGGTGTCTCTGTCACAGAAGTGGAAGCGAGAGTGGTGGGATCAATGTATGGTGTAGATGGGCCATCATCATTTTTTGGTACTTGGGGGATTTTATAGTACTTTTCCTTGAGGCTTTTGTAGTAGGAGAATGGTTCAGGCTATCCATGGATGGTGACTTCTTGTCCTTCATGTGTGAATTTGACACATTGATGGAAAGTTGATGCTACTGCTTGCATTGCATGAATCCATGGACGTCCTAGGAGGATGTTATACCGCAAGTTGAGGTCCAAGACCTGACAAGTGGTTTCCATGATGCTTGGCCCTACCTGAATATGGATTTTGATTGTGCCTTGGGAAACTCTTTCCTGATCATCATATGCTCTTATTGTGATACCCTTTCCTTTGTCGATAGAATCCTTTGAGATTTTTAATTGTTTGATGAGCTTGAGAGAACAAATATTCAAGCCTGCACCTCCATCCACCAAGATCCGTTTGACTTTGCTTTTTTGTACTAGGAATTCTAAGTGGAGTGCACAGTTATGAGATGGTTGGGCAAGAAAATATTGGTTGAAAAATGTGAGGAAATTTGGTGTAATGATATTTTTGACCATAGCTTGGAGTTGTTCCACATCAAGATATGCGGGGACAATGGATGAAGCCATTGCTTCCTCAAGGATTTTCTTATGCGTAGATGAGATTTTTAGTAACTCCATGATGGAGATTTGAGCTAGAATTATTTTGAGCTGATCAAGGACGTTATATCCATTAGGGATAGATCTAGGTGTAGGGACTCTATTTGGCTGGGATGATCCTACGATGGTAACTTTTCTGCCTCTTGTGGTGACTCCACAATCGACATGGGCTCCTTTGATGGTGATGGTAGCACAGTAGTCATCCAAGGATGCAATGACATGGTCATACACATGATTTACATTCTTGAAGGTTTCTTTCCCCTTATTCATGTTATTATTCCCTTTATTGCCATGGTTAGGCATCAGATTCATGTATATCTTAAGGTTTTGGTTTCCTGTTGGCTGTTCCACGTTTATAATTCTTTGATCGATGAGATCTTGAACTATATTTTTTAGCCTCATACAACTATTCATGGTATGCCCTTTGATTTTATGGAAGTCACAAAGATGATTCTCATTATACCAAGGAGGTTTCACATCTGATTCTTGGTAATTCTCATAGGTGGGAGCCTTGATGAGTTTTTCATTTATTAGCTTCTTCATGATGACTTCAAGTGGTTCCCCAAGAGTGGTGTACTTTCACTTGGGGTAATTATTTTTCCATTCGGGTGGTCCCCTTTGATCATTGGCATTGTTAATTGCTTGATTGTTGTTTGGTTGTTGTGTTGCTTGATGATTGTTTTGGTGTTGGATTTGGATTTGTGGTGTGGGTGTATTTTGGCGAGGGGAATTGATGACTACTTTGGCGTCGACGAAACCATCATTGGTAACATTTTTTTTCCTTTCCCATGTGCGAGGTTTTTGATTGTAATTGGTGGGTGGGCAGTTGTTTTTTTGTTCAGGGTATGAAGTTGATCCTATGGGTTGTGTCATAAGGACTCATTCAATGCTGAGTGCCTTGGAGATCAATTGGTCATACGTGGTAATCCCTTGTACCTTGAGATGGAATTCTAAGAGGTCGTCAAGGTTGGATATGATGGAATTCCTTGGGCATGACCCATTTTCTCTGATTGGCCATGGATCACCATCATTGTAGGAATGAAGCGAATGATTCATTCTTACCTTGTTTCAAATCTGAGAGTTCTTCTAGACTGACATCCATTGCAATATTGCATGCATAGTTTTTGATGAATGCATCTATAATTTCTTGGAATGTTTTGATTCATGTAGGTAGGCGAGAGAACCATTCCATAGCGTTGCCAGCCAAACTCCTAGGAAATAGTTGCATCAAATAGGTATCGTCATATGCGACTTCCATGCAATGAACCTAGAATTCCCTGATGTGATCTTCAGGGTTTCCCATCCCACGATATTCATCAAACTTGGGGATCTAAAATCCCTTCAAGAATGGTTTCATCACAAGGCTCTTGTCAAATGGATAGGGATACAAGTTGCTTGGTGTTTTTGTGGTTCACCCTGATTGAAGATCGAGCACTTGTTGCGAGAGCAACCTGATTTGTGTCATTACATTATTTTGCAGATCAGGGGGTGGGATGAAGGTATTATGGGGTGTTTCAAATGTTGGTTCGATGGGTGGGTTGTTTGGTTTATTGTTTGATGGTATTTGCACATTTTGTCGAGCCAGGTATGCTTGCACTTGCTGCTATATAAACAACGCTTGTTGTTGATCTTGTTGTTGCTATGCTAGGATTTCCTATTGTTGAGATTTCTTTTGTGCTTGTTGTTGTTCCAACAATGCTTGTTGTTGGGCTGCCAATTGGGCTACTTCTTGCTACTCTTGATATTGTTTTATTGCTTACTGATATGCTTGTAGTTGTGTTGCTTGTTTTTGTGCAAAAAACTGTGCTTCTGCTTGTGCTTGTTGTGCTTGATATTGGGTGTGCACCTAAGCTTGAGCTTGGGCTTGTGCTTGTTCTTGGGCTTGGGCTTGTGCTTGTGTCACTTGTTGTTGCAATAGAATTTGGGCTTGAGCAGCCTTTTGTGCTTGTAATGCAGGTTGGGCTGCTTGAGAAGCTTGTGCAACTTGAGCGACTTCTTGTTGTTGTTGCAATAAGACTTGGGATTGTGTGGCCCATTGCATTTGTTGTGAAATTTGGGTGGCTTGAGCATCTTGTGCTTCTTGTGCGACTTGTTGGGCAGCTAGTTGTGTGACTCGTTGAGTAGGTATTTGTGCAGATTTTTTCTTTTGCACTTGCAGGAATGCCTTTTGATAAGCAGCTTGTTGAGTGGCTTGCAATGCCATGTTGTATTGGCTTGATAAATTGGAGTTTGGTGGTGGTGGGGGTGGTGGTGGATTTAGAATGGTGCTTGTGGTGGTGGTGAGTGGTGATGTCATGTTAGTGGTTTGAGTGATGGATGGTGCGATTGATGTGGTTGGTCTTTGAGAGCCCATGCTTTAAGATGTTAGGGGGTGGTCGATGATGTCGTGATTTCTTGTGTAGTTGTCATCTGTTGTTGCAATATTGATGACAAGTTTTGAGAGTCTGGCGTGATGCTTTGATTGGTGTTTGGAATGTTGGTTTGATTGATATTTGGTAAAGGTGGAAGCCCCAAGCCAAGTAGAGGTGTGGATCATGGTGGTAATGGTGGAAGAGGTGAAAATGTGAGGGGTGTGATATCTTGAGAAAACGATGTGGTGTCAAAAATGCCCCCTAGTCCAAACATGTCACCCTCTCCTTGTCAAGTTATGAGGAGAGAGGTTTAGGGTGTTGCGCGAAAGGATGATGATGATGGATCATTAGGATTATGGAAAGTGAGAGGGACATACTTATGAAATGGATTTTGGGGTATGTTTTGTTCCAAAATGGTATTTGCATCCAAGTCTTGATTCTTGACAAGGGGGTGTGTTTGAATAGCATTAAGAAATGCATTTCCCTTATTAACATTGGGTTGGGTTGGAGAAAAAGATGTGATTTGCGAAATGTTTTGAGTGATGCTTTGGGATGGGGGTGTAGATGAGATGGGGAGTGTGGATGAAAGTAGAGGCATGATATCCAAAGGTGGTTACACTATAGAGCTCACGTTGAAATTAGAAGGTAATTTGGCCCCTTGTTTTGCTAGTTTGAGCATGTATAGTGAATGGTTAAGCCTCATCATGATGTTGATGATCTTATGGTTCTCCAGATTTTGGACCATTTCAGTTATTTCTTCATGTGAAATCCCAAAGGTAAGATCTTCTTCTTGAATTTCCTCTTGTGGATTTTGTGATGATGAGTTAGTCAAATGATTGCTTGATTCAACAGGATTTATTTCGGCGTTCATTTGGCTTAGGTCACTTGAAGCAGGTGTTTCTTTGTTAGCTTCCATGTTCTTCTTGTATTGAGATCTAGTTTGAACCATAAAACAAGGATCAATTTTCAAGAATATGGGAGATGAATCTCTAGTTCTTTGGATTGATCTTATTTTAAGCACAAAAGTGAAATTTTTAGGATATCTTGAGGATCAAAAGGTGATATGATTGATGATGCAAGAGATGGATGGTGTGGATGTTTGATCTTTTGATAAATCTTGAGGGGTACGCTAGACTTTTAGGACTTCTGGATATGTTTTGGATTTTTATTTTTATTTTTTGGATTTTCCTTGACTTGATTGATATTTTGGTTTGATTTGATTTGAACAATTAGACCCTAAGATGTTGGATGATTATCTAAGGGGTAGATTTTCTCAAAGGATGATAATTTGAATATGTGTAGGGAGAAGGATGCATCTACCCATACCTATTCAAACAAGATGATAATTTAACCAAGCATATGAAGAAGGATGCATCGACATATACCTATCCAAATAAGATGGTTTGATAATTTTTACTAAGCATATGCAAAAGGATGCATCTACACATACCTAGCCAAATAAGATGGTTTGATAATTTTGACTAAGCATATGAAAAAGGATGCATCTACACATACCTAGCCAAAGATGATTCGATAAAGATTTCAAGGATTTTGTCTCAAGGATTTGATGATTTTTATTTTGCGAAAAAGCCTAGCATGAAGGATAATTTC
This sequence comes from Sequoia sempervirens, assembly GCA_007258455.2. Lineage (NCBI taxonomy): Eukaryota > Viridiplantae > Streptophyta > Pinopsida > Cupressales > Cupressaceae > Sequoia > Sequoia sempervirens. The sequence continues at coordinate 37,124,203 of VDFB02072274.1, forward strand.
AAGATTTTCTTCAAAAGATGATGGTGAGATGATTTTTGGTTTGATGTTTGAAGGATGGATGAAAAATATTTTGATTTTGATCCTAAGATGAACCTAAGAGGGACACTTTATTTACCTAGACCTCAGTATTGAAGAACATGCAATGCTTCTAAGGACCTATATAAATAAGGAGTGGTTCAAATTGAGCATACATTTCCAAATTTTGAACTTTGACTCAAGGACTTTCATTTTGGGATTTTGACTTTTTTTGGAAATCATGAGGTTTCAAAACATGTGAGAGTCCATTTTGTTATTTTTTCTTAGTGACTTCATTTTACCACAAACACTTCTTTTGATTAGGTTTTCCAAACTAGATGTCTAATGTCTTACTTCCTTTGAATCCCACAAAGTATGTTATGTGGAAATTTGAAGAATGCAAGGCAAGGGTTACCTATTGTTGATATTTAGTAGGAAAATAGCGATGTAAGTTCAATTGTTTAGAAACCTCTAAGGATGTGAATCCCAAGGGAAAGCAATAACACATGAATTAGGTCAATTGTATTTTCCTCCTAAAGGGTTTGAAATTTGAATGATGATGTTAAGTGTTTGTTTCCCAATGTTTTCAAACAAGCAAAGCATTTTGACTCAAACAATATAACATCCTAGCTCAATTGGTACATTTTTCTTGGTGGGATTGCCTCACGCCCTTCGTAGTAGAAGAGATGATTTTACATGCAACCAAGGAAAGAGTATAAAGGTATGTTAAGAATGAATTCTTAACCTCTATACTTTAACAAACATTGGATGGACTAGTTGGACACTACACTTTGATAAAATCATTGGATGGACTAGTTGGACACTACAAACAAGGTTCTTAATGATGGGACATCAGGGACATGGCACCTTGCGAGTGTCCAACAAGCCACTAAAGGATTTAATCAATCCTAATAGGGGCTCTTATACTTTTTATGGTAGTACCTCGTTCTGAAAGACACTATACGGCTAAGGCCTACATACTATGAGGACTTGACAGTTTAGTCTTATCCATTTATATATCAGCCTGAATGAAAAACCAATTGGAGTCACCTTCGAGTTCTCCTTGCAGATGTGTCTCTTAGGTAAGCCCCTCTAAAGGTAAACAATAGAAAGCAAGCACACCCGTAGTTTGATCAACCTTCGTTTAGAAACAAAGGGAGAACCCATGTGATATACCTAACTCACACTCACAAGTTTTGTTCAATTTTATTTCGTAAAATGAAGTGTGGAGGTGACTACTTTATCTCAACCTGAGATCATAAAAAAGGCTTTTTGATTCTCAAGATCGCTATGAAGTGCAGGAGAAGCACATACGTCCTTTTCGATGATGTTAGTTTAAGTAAGCAATCACAAAAAGAAAGTTGTACATATTCATTTTAACCTTTCAAAGAAATTGTGAGTTCGTTTTAAAAGAACCAAAGTAACTATGACAAATTTCCTTGTTCAATTTTTTTAATCCCAAAACAAACTTTAGTAGATTTGAGTCCTAATATTCATTTTAAGCCTTTTGTAACAAGAATTCAAAAGTTATTTTTAAAGCCCAAATGAAATTAGTATATCCTAAGCATAAAAGATGACAAATTTTCCTTAAGAGGAGTAATGAATCCTCCAATAGTGCTAAACAAACACTAAAGTGTTTAAAAACACTTGTTTTTTTGAAATGACATCATCATGCTTCTCTTCCTCTTTGTCTTTAATCGATTCAACCTACAAGAAAAAATTAGCCATATTCTGCAAAACAGAGGTCAAAAAGATAGAAAACAAACAGAAGAACCAAAATTTAAAAAAAAAAACATACTATAAATTAAATTTCACTTCATACTCCCCTCTAGCAGTGCAATCTGTGAAGGCATCATAGTTTGATTTCTCCAGTGGTGTTGTATAGTGTCGCTAGCCAGTCAGCATCGCTCTGCAGTCAAATGAGTTAGTGAGTTTCTTAGCTAATGCCATACTGTTAGAATGGGACCCACATATGCCATCTTGTACTTACGTTAAAGTAGTTAAGGATTCCTCTTTGTTAAGACATTGTAGTAATGTCCCTTCGATCCTTCGTCGGTATAGGGTATCACCTAGGATCACAAATCGGGATTCCTTTTTAACAAAGTTCTTTTTAAGGTTCGAGGTGACATCCAATGGGAGAGTTCCACTACTTAGGTTAAGTGAATATGCATGATACCACGGAGATCTAGGACTAACAATGACACATGAAAATTTAGATCCGAGGATTTCAAAAGTTGGTATGAGAAGTTCTTCTACCAAGAATTCACATTGCAGGACATTGTTTGGCATGTCCAACAGTGATCCGATTGTTTCCATGGCATTTGCTACTCTATTTTTCATGCGAGAAATTTTCTCAAAAGTTATGCCTATAAAGAGATCCATGAGATTCTCCACCATTTTCTTGTAAGGAATGAGCTTTTCGTCTTTAGTTTGATAGTTATCATTGACTTGGTTGATAACTAGTTGTGAGTCTCCATAGACTTTCATCTCTTGAATCTGCCACTGAACTATTATCCTTAGACCTATGATTAAGGATTAATACTCAAAAATGTTGTTGGTATAGGTAAATGATAGCTTGTATTACTTTGGGATACAATCACCTTGGGGGGTGATGAAGAGAATGCCTACTCTAGATCCATGTTGGGTTAAAAATCCATCAAAGTACATCTTCCATTGAGTTGTGAGATTAATAAGGAACATTGATTCATCAGGGATCTGAAATATCAAGGGGTTCTCAACATAGATAGGTGCTTTTGGAAGTTGGTATGTGATCACTTGTCCTTTTATTGATTTTCATTCGACATACTCTATGTCAAACTCTGTTAAGATCATCACCCATTTAGCCATTTGTCCTATGGGAGTTGCTTTGGATAACAGATATTTGAGCGGATCAATCTTTGCAATGAGCTTGATTTGTTGTGACAACATGTAGTTCTTGAATTTTGTGAAGCAAAAAATACTACTAGGCATGCCTTCTCAATGGGTGAATAGTTCATCTCATATCCCACCAAGGTTCTACTAATGTAGTAGATGGCTCTTTCCTTTTCATTTTCATCATGTTGTGCTAAAAGAGCTCCTAGTGTTGCTAGTGTTGCTAAGATGTATAAGATCAGTGGCATGAGTACTGGGGGTGTCAATAGATAATCTTTGATTTTCTGGAAAGCTTTATCACAATTGTCATCCCACTTGTAGGTTATCCCTTTATGGAGAAGATGCAAAAAGGGGTGAATTTTATTTGATAGTTGTGCTATGAACCTTCTGATAAACTGCAGTCTACCTTGTAACCCTCTCATCTAATTCAGTGTTTGAGGTGGTTCCATGTATAGAATGGATTTTACCTTTGCTAGATCAATTTCTATCCCTCTTTTTGAGACGATGAAGCCAAGGAGTTTCCCTAATGTGACCCAAAAGACACACTTTTTTGGATTCAGTCATACCTTGTGTGTGAACCCCAATCCTATGACCTGCAAAACAACATGAACAAACACATTAGAAGATGAAATGCAAGAAATAACAAGGATTCCCCATGAAATCCATTAGAAAATTTTAAAAATAGGAAAGAAGAATGAAGAACACAATGAAATAGATTAAAATCCTATCAAAACAAGCAAACTCTTGATCCCATGGGGGAATTGGTGCCAATTTGATGTGAAAATTGGCCCTTTCCCAACTCCTATGATGCAAGATTGATGTATGATGAAGATTGATCCACTTTGTTGATGCTTGATGAGTGCTCTAATAGAAAAATCTGCATAACCTAGCTATGAACTCAATGATAATGGATGAAAATTGCTAATGATTTGAGCATAGTAAGTTTACTCAAATTGTGGATGATCAAATGAGAGAATTAACCTCTTATTTATAGATGAGATTGATGGATGAATGTTCAAAATAGAGCAATGTGGGACTAATAATTATCCAATGGAAAAGTTCCATTTGTCAACTTATGAGTGGATGGAGGATGTGCAAGTTTTGAGGATTGTGCTAATAAATGCATATATTTGAATTTTGAAATTGTTGAAATGGCATGCAAGAGGGAAGGAAGAATGTATTGAGTGCCACTTGGCTCAATGCAAAGGACATGTAAGAGAGAGTAAATTCCTTGTTGGAAGGACTTATCCCACTTGGATTTTGAATTCAAACTTGGGGAATAGTCTTTAAAAGATTCATTGTTGAGGAAAATAGAAATTTAATAAATTAAATAAGTCTATTTTCATGTGCAAGTGGTAAAAGCTAGAGGATGGGACATGAGAGGAGATTAAATGAATCAAAGTTAATTTAATGAAGGGGTTAAATGATGTGACCTATTTGACTTAAATTTGTGGATTTATTTAAATCAAATATGTGAAGAATGTGATAAAGGATTGATTAAATAAGGATTCTTGATTTATTTTATTAAAAGAGATGATCTTAGATTAAACTAAATAAGGTTTTAATTTATTTAATTTAATAGATAGACTTAAGATATTTAATCAAATAAAATTAATTATTTAATTAAATCGGATAATTAGATCAAAATGGTCAATTTAATTATCAAGAAAAGGTGACTTAATTAGATAACTGGTTTATTTAATTAAGAGAGGAATATTGATGAATTTAATCAAATAAAGGTATTCGATTAAATGGTTAGACCAAAGGATGATTCATGATGAAACGATGTTAGTGGTGAGGATCAAATGTCCAATGTCAATTAGTACATTTTACGTGTCTACACCTTGTATTCTTCAATCCTGTCAAAGATGGGTCCTAAGAATTGTATGTGCTCACTTCTTTTCTTTGATTTTTCCAAAATATCGTCCACATATTCTTCAATTTTTTTTTGGATCATGTCATGAAAGATGAGGGTTATTTCTCTTTTATAGGTTGCTCCTATATTTTTTAACCCAAATGGCATTACATTCTAGCAATAGGTTCCCCATGGACAAGTGAATGCAGTTTTATGTTGATCCTCCTTGGCGATTATGATTTGATTATAGCCTAAAAAATCATCCATGAGTGAGAGCATTTCATTCCCAACTGTTAGGTCCACAATGAGATTGATGTTAAGAAGAGTGAAATAATCCTTTGGAAATGCTTTGTTTAAGTCTCTGAAGTCAGTACATATTCTGATGCCCCCAATGGATTTTGAGATAGGTACCAAGTTTGAAACCCACTCAGGATAATCTATTGGTCAAATAAATCCAACATCAAGAAGCTTTTGTAACTCTAGTTTGACCAAGAGTGCTATCTAAAGATGCATCTTCCTTAATTTTTGTTTAACAAGCTTAGCTTTAGGATAAACTACTAGGTGATGCACAACCACTTCTGGATCAAGGTCTGGCATATCTATGTATGACCTTGCAAAGTTAGTTCCGCTCTTTCAGGAAAGCTGTCAGGTTCTTTTGTTCTTCATCCAACAATGATTCAACATAGAAAGTGATCTTAGGTGCTTCTTTTGTTCCCACATTGACTGAAGTTGCCTTTTCTGCTAGCACTACTGGCTTTTCTGGATGCATTGCACTAAGGGGGAGATTGAATCCCTCATCCTTGGGTGCCTCAAAGAGGTTTTCACCATCAGATGTGTCCTTTGTTTTTACTATTTTAGGATCAAAGAGTGCCACTAGGTGGTTTTCACTCAAGGATCTGCATGTTAGTTGCATTTCATTAATTTTGTGACTGAATTATTTAATTGTCTCCCCATAATATGCCCCTGTGTTGAGCTATATGTTGAAGCTCACTTTGTGATCTACCCATGATAAGTTGTCACAGAGTCCCATGAATTCTGAGATCACTTCATCATTTTTGAATAAATCTAGAATCAGTGGTCCTTGTTGGTCCATGTCAATAAGTTGTAGGTACACTAGACGTATTTTGATTGGTTGGTTTCTTGGGACAAAGGATGTTATGGATATCATAAAAGGGTGTTATTCTCAAATAGGTCAGCAACATCAAGGGGAAAGTCATCTAAGGTTTTATCACACGATGTAGGTGACCAAGAGGAAGCCTCAACTTTTTAAGTGGAAGTACCTTTGCATTGCAATAAGTGTGACCTTGCTAGTAGTACAACCTAGACCAAGATTATTTAACCATTTCTTAGGAACAATGGCTTCTAGTAGACCATTATCATTTTGTCCTAGCTTTTCATTCTTATTATATCCCATGCTTTTCATTAGCTGCAAGCCTTTGTTGTCATCTTCCATGGGAAGAATAAGGATAGGTCATTCATCTTGATAGAGGAGTTTAGAGATCTCTTCCTCATTGACATCTTCTTGATTCAAATCCCCCCACATGGTGAAGGTAGTAGTTTCCATCTTGATTATTTCTAGTTCTTTGGTGCTAGATGTGGGTTTCCCATGTGACTGAGGAGAAATAGGTAACTCTCCTAAGACAAAGGTGTCTTTCAATAGTTTGTAGTTTCCACAACCATCATCCTGGATCACTGCTTTGACATTGGGTATACTCTGCACAATGAGTATTTTAGATGCTGAAGTAGAGGCCAGGGATGATGGGTCAACAAATGAGCTTGATGGTGTAGGCCCTTCATCATTTTTGGGTATTTTTGGGTATTTTGCAGTAGTAAAAAGGCTTAGGATATCCATGAATAGTGATTTCTCTACCTTCGAAAGGAAACTTCACACACTGATGATAGGTCAAGGCTACAAATTTTAGAGCATGGATCCATGGTTGACCAAGTCAAATTTTATGGGGAAGATCAAGATCAAGCACTTGGCATGTAGTTTCTGCAATAAGAGGTCCCGCCTGAATAGGAAGTGTAATGATTCCTTGTGATATCCATTCTTGGTCATCATACACTCTAATGGTGGTACTCTTTGTCTTCTCAATAGTATCTTCTGAATAGCCTATATTTTTTATCAATTACAGGGTACAAATATTCCAACCAACACCTCCATCTACTAAGACTCTTTTCACCTTGTTTTTATGAATGAAAAACTCAAGGTGTAAAGCACAGTTATGAGATGGTTGTGATGGTGGGTCTTGCTCAGAGAAGGTAAGAATATGGCTGGTGATGTGGCCTACCATAGCTTGAAACTGATCAATATCAATATTCTCGAGACAGATGACTCAAACAAGGCTTTCTCCAATATCTCCCTATGTGTGGGGGATAACCTTAAGAGTTCTAAGATAGATATTTGTGCAGGGGTCTACTTAAGTTGATCTAGAAGATTGTACTTGCTAGGATTAGATGTGGGAAAAGTAGGTTGTGTCCTAGATTGAGATGGGACTCCTTGGATGGTTATTTTTACACATCGTTTGGTGACTCCACATTCCATACTAGCTCCTTTGATGGTAACTATTATCACCTGAAGTTGCACCCCTGTTGAACCTAATGTTCAACACCTCAATGTAACATTGGAAGACCTCTAAAGATGTGGGTTTCTTGTGAGCAGAGGTCAACCTCTGGAGAAAGCCAACTTCCTTTGGGTATCACCTTAAACTATTGATTCTTTGAAGGGAAAGGGAGAAGGAGAATACATTAATTGAAACTAAACTAAGGTGATGCACCGAAAAGATAGGAACAATGAAATACTCAATTTACGCTTGAATACTGAAGGTGAACATAAGATTACACATCAAATTCTGCAAGCCTTGCACTAATATTTCACAAACAGGTTTGATTCACACACTTTTTCTAGAGAGGAAAGAAAGATTTTCACAGATCATAATCCATGTGTGACTAATTGAACATAATTTGTAATTTGTATAATGATACTTTTGCAAAGGAAGGCATGAAACACAAGATAAAGTTATGAAGGAATGAAAGAAATTCACAAAAATAACTTGATCATGAACCTGAAATGCACAACACTTCGCAAGAACAAGATGGAAATTTGCATATCAACAGTGATCAAGGTAAGGTTTATATAACATGTTCCAAGTTGAATGACAAAAACCTACTAGTCTAAGAGAGGACTGCAAAAGGGTCACAGACTTCAGAGAAGCATACATTGAAACTATTTACTAAAAAGGAAAAAATGCCTTATATATAGAAAAAGATCCTAGCGCCTTAGGGCTTACAAAATATCGAGCCCAGAGAGATCAAACTTCAGATCTTTTGGATGAAGTTAATGCTGAAGCCTGTGTGTCCATGTCGGCGAATGCCTTGAATGCTACTAAGTTCACCATGATTCAGGTTGCATTCATCCTGTGCTGGAATTCTACGCTCTGACCACACTGCCACGGTTCATCTCAGCTCCTCATGGTTGGTTGAGCATTTTCCACGCAGGCTCGGTAAGAGGTCAAAGCCCTTTCTGAAAAAAATTGCATATTGGCAGGAAACCAAAAGTGTCTCATCGATGCAATTCTGTTCCTTGCAACTTATCATCATAACATGGCGCTATCACTGATATCCTTTATCGAGCTTCATATCTTATACCGATGTTGCCCCTGTGGTCGCCAAGACAAGCGCTCATCAGTAAGACATCACACCAAGTGTACAAATTCCTCCCAAAGTCTCCGTGAACTTGATACTACAAACCATATTGGCAGAAGTCTGCCGATGTCACCTTGATGCATTTTGGTCTACCGAGCCCTTCATACCTTCAGCGAGACATTCTGACCTCGCCCAGACCTCACACCGAGGTCTTTTTCTCTTGGTGAGCTTCTTTCTCCTTTGCTGAGACCCATGCCAAACTCCTGCATTCTTTCTGAGCTCTTCTCATCTTTTGGCAAGACTGGCACTAATTTGGCAGGACCTTATGTCAAACTTTGAATCTTTAGATGAGCCCACTTTGGTATCGGCAAGACTCTTGCTAAAGACCATCATATCGAGGCCCCCTTCATTCAGTTGGTGAGACCATATGTCTTCACTAAGACCTCTTAGTGAGATCCTTTACCTACCTTGAATGTCTAGTTGGTGTGACCCTCATCCTTCAGCAAGACATTTATCCTATGCCGAGCTACTCTATTTCTTTCAGCAAGAGGCCATTAGTGTCTCCCCGATTGTATTTTACCTTACCGAGCTCCACTTTCCTTTCACAAAGACTTAAGCGAGTTGGAAAGACCTCATAGTGAATTACTCATCCTTCTGTGAGCTCTCTTTAAAGTCAACGAGACATTTGATGTCAGTGAGACATCTCGTCGATCTTGATTGCTTATACTAAGCACATTATGCTCTATCGGTGAGACATTATATCTCGAAAAAAAATTTCACCGAGACCTCCAACCTCTGGCTAAAATTGATTTTCACTTTGGAGGCTTTACTGCTCGGTGAGACTCTTGGCGATGGTCTCCGCCTCCTGCCAAGCTCTGATCTCAGTGAGACATCATGCTAAAGTATGAACCCTTGGCTGACTTCCTTATCACCGGGACATCTTGTAGACTTCCCCTTGCCTCTTGTGTTACACCGAAGATCTCTCTCCATTCACCCCATTCACCGAGACATGCTCCTGTCGACCAGACCTCTCCTGAACTCATCGCTATTACCGAATCACCCCCGGGTCACCGAGACCCTTTAGCGAATTCAAAATTTTATGCCGAAGACTTCAAAATAAAACACTGTTAGTGAGACTTTGTCTCATCGCTGGGACTTCTCACCGAGCTCCACATTGTCACCCCGAAGCCCATGGTCGGCATAAGTTTTGTCGATAGACGATTGAATGGCCTATCGGCCAAAGAATTCTGTGCGATAAGAGGTCATAGTGACCCCTTCCTATCATAGCGATAGGCTCTGCAGGCTTGTTCGGCATGACAAAAGCTAGGTCTCAGCAACCTACTCAAGATGAAATGAATCAAAATAGTTAGTCAACCAGATAGTAGGAGGGTCTTGCCGACTTTCTCCTTAAAGGAAAAAATGTCAAATTGACTAAGGCATGCTTTTCAATTGAGCTCCCCTGCAAAATTTCATCAGATGCCTGACATAACTTTTAAAGGAATTGTCCCACTTGGCCCCTTGAACACCTGCAACATAGATTCTTTTCCTGATTGAGCCTTAGGGTGAAAATTGGGTAACATTTCTAGCGACCTTTGCTGGATGTTTTTCTGCTAAACACAGAAACTAGTAGCCTTGGCCTATCCATTGGGCATGGAGTCATTGGGACAACTTAGAAAAGATCAAGAGCAACTTTGAACATGGTTGTAACTCATCTTGAGAGTCACCAGAATACTGGGAAACTTATTGAAAACAAGAAAAACTGAAAAGACTATTTACATGTGTTGAAACAACACTTAGGAAAAGTAAATTGCATCTAAACCTACCCTATACTAACCAGTGAGAAACTAATCAAACAAAACCATTCATAGGTTGGGTAAAATAACTGCCCTTTCTCAAAAGTTTATGATGTTTTCCATGTTGGAGAACAACTAAAGAGAAATGAAGTATGCATGACACTTCAATAGATGGCAACACAATCTCTTGCAGAACATATTCAAGCTTACTAACCTTTTCATGCAGAATGTAAACATTCCCATTCTGAGGTGGAAAGGTAACTTGAGTGCGCTCCTCCTAAGTAGTACCCTCATGCTTGGGTGTAATATTTGTTCTTGGTGTGGTATTGGACTCCATCTGAGCTAGGTACCAAATTGGATAGCCCCTGGTAAAGGAAAATCTTGCACTTTCCTTACTGATCTGTTGTTGATCTCTAAAGACCTCATCTTTTCCTTGGAAAGATGCTGATTGGCGGCAACATGTAGGTTGTTCACTGGCTGCTACACTTTTATCTTCTTGAAAGATTCGACCATTGTTGTCTATAGGAGGATCAGCTGCTCTTCCTTTCGGCTCTGTAATGAGAAAGGAGTCCTACTTCTTTGCATCATATATAACGCTCTTTGAAGAGAAACCATTAACATTTTTGATGGTTGGATCCTCTTGACTAAGAAGCTGATACCCCTGTTAGATAACTGAAAACAAATCTTCAAACTATGGCTCCCTATGCTCTTTTTTCATGGTAGAATACACCTCCTCATCGACAAAGTGGGGTAGCTCATCTAATAAGTTCACAGGCTGCAAGGCATTATCTTCAACAACCTCTTCAATAGTCTCACCAACCTGAATGGGTTGATTACATGCTTCCCTTTCATATGGTACTATTTCATCATCTATGTTGGAACAAAAAGCTTCTATGGAACAAAAAGCTTCTATGATATCATCTAACTCACCATTTTGCATTAAATCTAGATGAATTTTATCATTTAGTTGCTCCATACCAGGCATAGATGCTATCATGCATGTGAGATCCTCATCTTCATTGACAAATTGAGGAAGTTCATCGAACAAGTCAGCAACATTCTCTGGCCATTCCAAATCAACTGGTAAATTAGGAACCTACATGCTCTCTTCAGCTTGCTCAACATAACTAGGCAGTTGATCAAATAAAGAAGTGAATTGTTCCTCTTCATGCATCTCCTTTTGTAGTGAAACTTGGGTATCCTCTGCCTGCAAGTGAAGATCTTCAACTGTCAATTGTCCTACTTCTTGTCTCTCCTCCTGTTTGAGCTTTTCTTGCTATAGTTGGTAATATGCTATAGCTAAATGCATTGGATTTACTTTGCTAATCCTCTCCATGAGGAGTAAGTCATCTGAATCAATGGGCTACTCTTGAGGGATGATGGATTGATCCTGTTCAGGTACTACATTCTCTTCCATCGAATTGAGCCCCTTAAAGCTTGGAATTTCAAACTGAGAAGACTTACAAGGGGAGTCAAGAGGCTGAATTTGCCTAAAGCTAGAAAACTTGTACTTGGGAGCCTCTTGTTTAGAAAAATTTAGCCTCATTTCTACATCTTTTGTAGCCAGCTGTTGGGAAAGGCTCTCTTCAAATTTCCTCCTTTGGGCCTCCCATTCCTGCTCCGTTATCTGAGCTTGGTAAGCTTCTTGTTCTTGTTGCCAATCGGTCTCCTGCTCATGAAGGTAGACTTGATAGGCCATCTCTTCTTGTTGTTGATCATACTCCTGCTACCTCCTAAGCTCTTCCATCTGCCTTACGATGTCTGGCAGCATGTCCTTTGTGTTATTCATGTTATTCTTTATATAATTAAACTCTTGGAGCTGATTTTGGACATCCAAATGTGGATTCAAAGACTGAGTAGGGGTGGGTGGGAGGTGAGCATGTTGAGCATGCTGATAGGCTGCTGTTGCATGGTTGTTTGGGATTAAACTAGCAGTATGACTGGCCTGATATGACTAATAGGGTGATTGGTTGATAGGATTTTCATGAAATTGAAGTGGGTATACATGGTAACCACAGAAATATGTCATCTCTACTCACATGTATGCTAAAATTAGAATATTCAACTTATAATTGAAACATACCAACACTGAACTTGTTGAAACCAGTAGATTTTCTCAGAGTCACCAGGTATGTAAAGAAAATGCCTCCAAAAGGTTGAAACCACTACTGCACACACCAAACAACAGCAATAAAGTGTGTAAATATGAACTGAGGAGCAGCTCACTATCCCACCAAGCGTGCCAAAAATTGTTATCACCTGAAGTTGCACCCCTGTTGAACCTAATGTTCAACACCTCAGTGTAACATTGGAAGACCTCTAAAGATGCGGGTTTCTTGTGAGCAGAGGTCAACCTCCAGAGAAGGCCGACTTCCTTTGGGTATCACCTTAAACTATTGATTCTTTGAAGGGAAAGGGAGAAGGAGAATACATTACTTGAAACTAAACTAAGGTGATGCATGGAAAAGACAAGAACAATGAAATACTCAATTTATGCTTAAATATTGAAGGTGAACATAAGATTACACATCAAATTCTACAAGCCTTGCACTAACATTTCACAAACAAGTTCGATTCACACACTTTTTCTAGAGAGGAAAGAAAGATTTTCACATATCAGAATCCATGTGTGACTAAGTGAACATAATTTGTAATCTGTATAATGATACTTTTGCAAAGGAAGGCATGAAACACAAGATAAAGTTATGAAGGAATGAAAGAAATTCACAAAAATAACTTGATCATGAACCTGAAATGCACAACACTTTGCAAGAACAAGATGGAAATCTAAATATCAATAGTGGTCAAGGTAAACTTTATATAACATGTTCTAAGTTGAATTACAGAAACCTGCTAGTCCAAGAGAGGACTACAAAAGGGTCACGGACTTCTAAGAAGCATACATTGGAACTATTTACAAAAAAGGAAAAAATGCCTTATATACAGAAAAAGATCCCGGCCCCTTAGGGATTACAAAATATCGGGCCCAAAAAGATCAAACTTCAGATCTTTTGGATGAAGTTAATGTTGAAGCCTGTGTGTCCATGTCAGTGTCTGTCGGTGAATGCCTTGAATTCTACTGAGTTCACCATGATTCAAGTTGCATTCATCCTGTGTTGACATTCTACGCTCTAACCAGACCGCCACGGTTCATCTCAGCTCCTCATGGTTGGTCAAGCATTTTCCATGCAGGCTCAGTAGGTGGTCAAAGCCCTTTCCAAAAAAAATTGCATCTCGGTGGGACACCAAAAGTGTCTCACCGATACAATTCTATTCCTTGCAACTTATCGGCATAACATGGCACTATTGTTGAGAGCCTTTATCGAGCTTCAGATCTCATACCGATGTTGCCCCTATGGTCGCCAAGATAAGTGCTCATTGGTAAGACATTGTACCAAGTGTACAACTTCCTCCCAAAGTCTCCGCGAACTTGATACTACAAACCATATCGGCAAAAGTCTGCCGATGTCACCCCGACGCATTTTGGTCTACCGAGCCCTTCATACCTTCGATGAGACATTCTGACCTCGCCTAGACCTCACATTGAGGTATTTTTCTCTTGGTGAGCTTGTTTTTCCTTCGCTAAGACCCATGCCAAACTCCTACATTCTTTCTGAGCTCTTCTCATCTTTTGGCAAGACTGGCACTAATTCGGCAGGACCTTATGTCAAACTTTGAATCTTTAGGTGAGCCCACCCTGGTATCAGTAAGACTCCTACCGAAGACCATCATATCGAGGCCCCCTTCATTCAGTCAATGAGACCATATGTCTTCACTAAGACCTCTTAGCGAGCTCCTTTACCTACCTCGAAGTGTCGAGTCAGTGTGACCCTCATCCTTCGGCAAGAAATTTATCCTATGCCAAGCTGCTCTATTTCTTTCAGAAAGAGGCCATTAGTGTCTCCTCGAATGCATTTTACCTTACCAAGCTCCACTTTCCTTTCACCGAGACTTAAGAAAGTTGGCAAGACCTCATGGTGAATTACTCATCCTTCTGCGAGCTCTCTTTGCAGTCGGCGAGACATCTCGCCGATCTTGATTCCTTATATTGAGCACATTCTGCTCTGTCGGTGAGACATTCTATCTTGGAAAAAAATTTCACCGAGACCTCTAACCTCTGGCTAAAACTACTTTTTCGCTTTGGAGGCTTTACTGCTCGGTGAGACTCTTGGCGATGGTCTCTGCCTCCTGCCGAGCTCCGATCTTGGCAAGACATCACGTCAAAGTATGAACCCTCAACTGACTTCCTTATCCTCAGGACATCTTGTAGACTTCCCCTTGCCTCTCGTGTTACACTAAATATCTCTCCCTCTTCGTCCCATTCACTGAGACATGCTCCTATTGGCTAGACCTGTCCTCAACTCATTATTGTCGCCGAAGCACCCCCGGGTCACCGAGACCCTTTGGCGAACTCAAAATGTTATGCCGAAGACTTCAAAATAAAACACTATTGGTGAGACTTTGTCTCATCACTGGGACTTCTCACCAAGCTCCACATTGTCACCCCGAAGCCTATGGTCGGCATAAGTTTTTCTGACAGATGATTGAATGGCCTATCGGCAAAAGAATTCCGCATGATAAGAGGTCATAGCGACCCCTTCCTATCATAGCAATAGGCTCTGCAGGCTCGTTTGACATGATAGAAGCTAGGTCTCAGTGACCTACTCAATATGAAATGAATCAAAATAGTTAGTCGACCAGACAGTAGGAGGGTCTTGCCGACTTTCTCCTTAAAGGAAAAAATGTCAAATTGACTAAGGCATGCTTTTCAACTAAGCTCCCCTGCAAAATGTCATCAGATGCCTGACATAACTTTTAAAGGAATTATCCCACTTGGCCCCTTGAACACCTGCAACATAGATGCTTTTCCTGATTGAGCCTTAGGGTGAAAATTTGGTAACAGTAACAATAGTGATAACACTATTGTAGGAGAAAATTACATTGGAATAGGTATGTTGCACATTGGTGTAATCCTTAGCTTTGCCACTCTTGTTTGCTTGATCTGGCATAGGGTTCTTGTATATCTTAAGAGCTTGGTTCCCAGCTGGTACCTCAATAGATATGGTATCATTCTTGATGAGATTGTTGTCTCCTAGAATTGCACCCTGTGCAAAGTTTACAAAAAGTTGAGCATTCTAGAGCAACGTGGGATCATCTCAAGGCTGTGGGTCACCTATAAATGAAATGAACCTCTGGAGAAGGTCGGATTCCTTTGGGTATCACTTAAACTATTGTTTCTTTGAGGGGAAAGAGGGAAGAGATGCATAAATTAAAGAACTACACTAGGGTGATACACTAAACTGATAAGAAATCATGAAATGAACACAGGAAGAACATACACATGAAAGCCTAATTGCTATTCTTAGAACAACCTCTTTCATATTTAATGCTTTAGTCCTAACAGGTTTGATCTACATACACATCTCAGGAAGGAAAGATTAATTTCACAACTCTAAGATATGAATACAGAATTATAAAACACAGTTAAAGACTTGCATGTTCAAAAGAAAGATACAGAAATGAGAATCAATACAAACATGAACACAAGCTTCCAAGGTAAACTCTGTGTTGTATTCAGGATTCCAACCGAGTTACAGAAAAAAATACATTGATTGAGAAAGGATTGATTAAAAATAACTAACTCCTCAGGGTGTGTAATCATAACTATTTACAAAAAGGCAAAAAATGCCTTATATACAGACTGTATGTTGGCCCCTTAGGGCTTACAAAAATATCTCAGTTCAGAAAAAGATCTATCTCAGATCTTTGATGAATTAATTGCAGAAGCCTGCATGTCCCTGTTGTTGGTGTCGATATCCAGAACCGCTCCTGGAGAAGCCTTCTCCTGATCTTTTTGTAGCATTAATTCTTCTGGTCCATAATGTCCAGCTACCAAGTCCCCTGTTGAAGAGCTGCATTGAATGCCCCCTAAGCTCAAAATAGATATATGTTGCATTCATGTTGCATTCGTCTTGCATTGGCATTCCACATTTTGATTAGATTGCCATGGCTCACCTCAGATCCCTTTGGTTAGTCAAGCACCTTCCACGCGGGCCCTGTAACTGGTCAAAAGTCCTTTTGAATGGAATTGCATCTTGGCAAGACACTGAAAGTGTCTTGCCAATGTGATTATGTGTCTCTACAGCTTTAGAAGTCATGTTGATACTGCCAAAACCATCAGCAAGACAAACATATTTGGTTAGAAGTCCCAGCGAGCACCATTGAGTCACACTGATATCCTTTTCATTTGGTACCTCCATCACTGTCGGCCAGAGATTATATGTTCGGGAAGACCTCCTAACAAGCCCTCCATCTCTTGGAAAGCACATATGCAGTCAGTATGACTCTTGGCGATGACCTCTCATCGAGCTCATTTCGTTTGCCCCCGAGCTTACTCTTCTCCTCCGGGCTTGAGCTCCTTTGGCTTTCGGTGAGACATTG
This sequence comes from Sequoia sempervirens, assembly GCA_007258455.2. Taxonomy (NCBI): domain Eukaryota; kingdom Viridiplantae; phylum Streptophyta; class Pinopsida; order Cupressales; family Cupressaceae; genus Sequoia; species Sequoia sempervirens. The sequence goes on from VDFB02072274.1 coordinate 37,140,823, forward strand.
GTCTATTGGCCGGACTTCATACCGAGTGCCTCTTCACTCTCTGTCAAGCTCTTCTTTACCTTCGTTGAGACTCTCACCAAACTCCTGCATTCTTTCTGAGCTCTTCTCACCTTTCGGCAAGACATCTGATGTCGACGAGACATTCCAGCGAAGTCCCTTAGTTATACCAAGGTTCTTTTGTGTCGGCGGAACTCCTGTCGAAGACAACTACATCGAGGTCCATCCTTTCCTTTCAACAAGACTTTCATCCTCACCAAGACCTCCCGACGAAGCCCCTCACTTTTTCTAAAAGCATCTCTCACGCTGAGACTCCTCACACGTCGGTGAGACATTGAACCTTCGCTGGGACTTCTCATCGAGCGCTGTAGGTCTCCCTGAAGCCTGTGGTCGCCAAGAGTCTCAGTGAATGATGATTGAATGGCCTATCAGCCAAGGAAATCCATGCCGTAAGAGGTCATACCAAACCCCTCTTGTTATAGTGATAGGCTCCATAGTGACGCATTTGGTAGGACGAAGACTAGGTCACAACAACCTATCCAAAACAGAGTGTATCAAATAGCCAATCGGCCAAACAATTAAAATGTCATACCAACCTAGCTCTATTGGAGATTGAGCATAGAATATTGAGGCATGTTTTCAATAGAGCAGGTCTCCCAACTGACATCCCTATCAACTATCATCAGATGCATGAAGTAACCCTCAATAGAAACAATCCATTTGGCCCTTATGAATATCTGCAACATAGATGTCTTGCCTAATTGAGCCTGAAGGTGAAAAATTAGGTAACATTTCTGGTGACCTTTTCTAGATGTTTGCCTTCTAAACATGAAGACCAGTAGCCTGAGCCTATCCATTGGGCATGGAGTCATTGGGACAGCTCAGAAAAGATCAAGAGTATCTTTGTACATTGTAACTTGAGACACAGATCACCTGGAAACTTATTGAAAATAGAAAAACTGCAGAAGGGAAACTATTTGACTGTGCTGAAACAACACTTAGGGAATATAAATTGCATCTAAACCTACCCTATACCAACCAGTGAGAAACTGATCAAACAAAACCATTCACAAGTTGGGTAAAATAACTACCCCTTCTCAAAAATTTATGATGTTTGCCATGTTGGAGAACAACTAAAGAGAAATGAAGTATGCATGATACTTCAATGGATGGTTGTAAGATCTCTTGCAAAACATATTCAAGTTTACTAACCTTTCCATTTGGAATGTAAACATTGCCACTCTGAGGTGGAAAGGTAACTTGAGTGTGCTCCTCTTGAGCAGTACCCTCATGCTTGGGTGTAGGATTCATCCTTGGTGTTGTATTGGACTCCATCTGAGCTAGGTATCTTATTAGATAGCCTTTGGTAAAGGAAAAAATTGAGCCTCCTTTGATCTCTTGCTCATGAACTGCCATTTTATCACCTTGCTGGCTGGGAAGATCTAATCGTTGTGACTGAATTGGTGAAAGAATAGAAACCTCTTCAGTATGTTCATGCTTTCCTGAATGAACACTCATTTCTTCAATGGAGAACAAAGAGATAGCTTCCTCCATCACATCTTTAATCAATTCATAAACCTTAGGCTACTTTATAGACCAGAAAGGAAGCTGCTTATAATTCTCATAAGCACTGGAAGAGTTACACTCTGATTTAGGCTTGTCTTTTTCAACTCAAGAAGACAACAATTTAAGTGGTGATGAGGTCTCAGGTCCCTCTGTACAATGAAATGGAAGTTCCTCCAACCAGTTATAACCTTGCAAATCAGGCTCATTAGGCTCCTCCTGATGTTGCAACATTTGTTCAAGTTCATGAACCTGTTGTTCTAGTTCATCATGACTATCAACTACTTCTAAGTCTTCACAAGGATCAAAGTTAGCTTCCTCCCCCAAAAAATTAACAGTAGCTTTTCTAACCCCAACATGTTCAAAATCATCAAAGTTCCCACCTTGGAGGATAATATCATGTTTAATCTCAGGCTATTCTCCCTGAATTGAGGCCCTATTGTCTTGCTTATTATTGTCAATAAGCAACCCACCCATGCTTTCTTGTTGTTCAATCATTTGTTGTTGTTGTCTTCTATATTCCTCCATAGCTAGATGTAATAGATTTGGGATTCTATCCTCCCCCATAGTGACTGAACCAACCTGATCATTGGGATGCTCTTGAGGGATGCTGGACTGGTCTTGTTCAAGTACTACATTCTCTTCCATTGAATTGAATCCCTTAAATCTTGGAATTTCAAGCTGAGAAGACTTTCTAGGGGAGTCAAGAGGCTGACTTTTCCTAAAGTTGGAAAACTTGTACTTGGGAACCTCTTGTTTGAAAATTTTTAGCCTCCTTTTAGCCTCCTTTGCAGCCAACTGCTGGACAAGGTTCTCTTCCAATTGCTTCTTTTGCAACTCCTTCATTAATTGGTGATGATAGTCAGAGTAAGCTTGAGTATTTTGCACCTGAGTAGAGAGCAGCTTCATTTGTTCTTCCTTAGTAGCTATTTCCTGTTCAAGGCCTTCTTCGAACTAGATTCTTTTTGCCACTCTTTCTTGATCATAAAAGTCGACTTGCTTAGCCACTTCTTACTGATGCATAATGGTACCCTGTTGCATCTTGATATCAACCAATGTCCTAGATAGGCATGCAAGCACCTTACTAATATTATTAATCTTCATATTGTGAAGATCTTGACTGAGATCCCACAACGTATGGTCAATCTATTGGAGCAGGTCCAATACACTCTGATATGGATGTGGAGGAGCAACATACTCATGATATGGAGGGTAATAGTAAGCATCTTCATAATTATTTGACATCTTTTCAGTTAAAGAGCTAGAAACCCTGAATTAACAAATTATTTTGAGACATACCAATACTTGTGTTTGTGAAACTAGAAGATTTAAGCTCGAAGTCACCAGGTATGTAAAGAAAATTCCTCCAAAAGGCTAAAACTACTGCTGTACACACCAAACAGTAGCAATAGAATGCATAAACATGAACTAAGAAGCAGTTCACAGTCCCACCGGGCATGCCAGAAACTGTTGTCACCTAGAATTGCACCTTGTGCAAAGTTTACAAAAAACTGAGCATTCTAGAGCAACATGGGATCATCTCAAGGCTGTGGGTCACCTATAACTGAAATGAACCTCTGGAGAAGGCCGGATTCCTTTGGGTATCACCTAAACTATTGTTTCTTTGAGGGGAAAGAGGGAAGAGATGCATAAATTAAAGAACTACACTAGGGTGATACACCGAACTGATAAGAAATCACGAAATGAACACAGGAAGAACATACACATGAAGGCCTAATTGCTATTCTTAGAACAACCTCTTTCATATTTAATGCTTTAGTCCTAATATTTTTGATCTACATACACATCTCAGGAAGGAAAGATTAATTTCACAACTCTAAAATATGAATACAGAATTATAAAACACAGTTAAAGACTTGCATGTTCAAAAGAAAGATACAGAAATGAGAATCAATACAAACATGAACACAAGCTTCTAAGGTAAACTCTGTGTTGTATTCAGGATTCCAGCTGAGTTATAGAAAAACATACATTGATTGAGAAAGGATTGATTAAAAATCACTTCCTCAGGGTGTGTAATCAGAACTATTTACAAAAAGGAAAAAAATGCCTTATATACAGACTGTATGTTATCCCCTTAGGGCTTACAAAAATATCCTAGTTCAGAAAAAGATCTATCTCAGATCTTTGATGAATTAATTGTAGAAGCCTGTGTGTCCCTGTTGTTGGTGTCGGTGTGAAGAACCACTCCTGGAGAAGCCTTCTCCTGATCTTTTTGTAGCTTTAATTCTTTTGATCCATCGTGTCCAGCTATCGAGTCCCCTGTTGAAGAGCTGCATTGAATTCCCCCCAAGCTCAGAATAGATATATGTTGTATTCATGTTGCATTCATCCCGCATTGGCATTCCATGTTCTGATCAGACTGCCATGGCTCACCTCAGATCCCTCTAGTTAGTCAAGCACCTTCCATGCAGGCCCTACAGCTGGTCAAAAGTCCTTTTGAATGGAATCGCATCTCGACAAGACACTGAAAGTGTCTTACTGATGCAATTATGTGTCTCTGTAGCTTTAGAAGTCATGTTGATACTACCAAAACCATCGGCAAGACAAATGGATTTGGTTAGAAGTCCCAGCGAGCAACATTGAGTCACACCGATATCCTTTTCATTTGGTACCTCCATCGCTATCAGCCAGAGATTATATGTTTAGGAAGACCTCCTAACGAGCCCTCCATCTCTTGGCGAGCGCATATGCAGTCGATATGAATCTTGGCAATGACCTCTCGTCGAGCTCATTTTGTTTGCCCCCGAGCTTACTCTTCTCCTCTGGGGTCAAGCTCCTTTGGCTTTCAGTAAGACATTGGTCTGTCAGCCGAACTTCATAGTGAGCGCCTCTTCACTCTCTTTCAAGCTCTTCTTTACCTTCATTGAGACTCTCGCTGAACTCCTACATTCTTTTTCAGCTCTTCTCACCTTTAGCAAGACATCTGATGTCGGTGGGACATTCCAGTGAATTCCCTTAGTTACACCGAGGTTCTTTTGTGTCGGCGGAACTCCTGCCGAAGACAACTGCATCGAGGTCCATCCTTTCCTTTCGGCGAGACTTTCGTCCTCGCCAAGACCTCCCATCGAAGCCCCTCACTTTTGCCGAAAGCATCTCTCGCTCTAAGACTCCTCACATGTCAGCGAGACATTGAACCTTCACTGGGACTTCTCACCGAGTGTTGTAGGTCTCCTCGAAGCCTGTGGTTGCCGAGAGTCTCATTGAATGACAATTGAATGGCCTATTGTCCAAGGAAATCCACGCGGTAAGAGGTCATACCAAACCCCTCTTGTTATAGAGATAGGCTTCACAATGATGCGTTCAGCAAGACAAAGACTAGGCCACAACGACCTGTCCAAAATGAAGTGTATCAAACAGTCAGTCAGCCAAACAGTTAAAATGTCATGCTGACCTGGCTCCATTGGAGACTGAGCATAGAATATTGAGGCATGTTTTCAATAGAGTAGGCCTCCCAACTGACATCCCTATCAACTATCATTAGATGCATGAAGTAACCCTCAATGGAAATAGTCCATTTGGCCCTTATGAACATCTGCAACATAGATGTCTTGCCTGATTGACCCTGAAGGTGAAAAATTAGTTAACAAAGATCTTGAATGGTATTCTTAAGTTTCATGTAGTTGGTTGTTTTGTGTCCTTTGATTTTGTGAAAGTCATAGAGATCATTCTCATTGTACCAGGATGTTTTTTCTTGTGGTTCTTGGTAATTTTCAAAGTTGGGAAGGGTTATCAAATTTTACTCTACCAACTTCTTCATGATTGTTTCAATATGTTCTGATAATTATGTGTACTTGCTTTTGGGATAGTTGTTCCTGTTAGTGATTCATCTTTGTTGCATGCCAGTTTTATTGATCTGATTGTTCTGAGGAGGTGTTATTTGTTGCATAGTTGGATGGATGTTAGCAACTTGATTGTTATTAGGCCTAGGAGCACTTAATATGACCTTACCGTCTACCACATCATCATTTGTTATGTTTTTGTTCTTTTCCCTAACACGAGGTTTCTCATTCGAACTAGTTGAAGGATGGTTGTCTTTGTAAGCCTGAGTATTTTTCATTGTGAGATTAGAGCTCTTTCAATGTTAAGGGCTCTAGGGAAAAGCTCATCATATGATGTGATGCACTGCATTTTCAATTGGAATGATAGATTTGGATCCAAATTAGCTATGATGATTCCCACTTGTTGTTCATCAGGAAGCAACCACTTGCTTTTACTAGCTCTTTATCTCCATTGTTGCAAGAAATTAGCGAAGGTTTCCCCTCTATTTTGTCTAAGAGTGTATAAATCTTCTAGAATGACATCCATGTCAAGATTGGAGTAGTGATCAATGAATTTATCAATGATTTCTTGAAAAAATTTGATGCCAGGAGGTAGATGAGAAAAATAATCCATAACATGAACTATTAAACTTCGAGGAAAGAGATACATTAGATATGAATCATTGTAAGCCACCTCCATGCACATGACATTAAATTCTTTGATATGGTCCACAGAACTTCCTCTCCCTTTATATTTGTCAAATTTGGGGATTTCCAAACCAGGGGGGAATGGTATCATTGCTATGTTTTGCTCAAATGGATAAGGACACAAGTTTTGTGTATGGGTTTTCTTTACCTTTCCCATGTGAAGGTTTTGCATTTCTTGTGAGATTAATTTTAATTGTGATGCTAGATTGTATTGCAGGTTGGGAGGAGGAACATATGGTGGGATGACAGATGAGTTGTATGGGGCATATGGTAGTGTGAGATTCTATGAAGATGATGGGGGTATTGACGTATATGTTCCTAATGTGTTTGGATTGGTGATGTTCTGTTGAGGATTATAATAGGAACCTTGTTGTTTTTGTTGAGCATATTGTTGAGCTAGTAAGGCTTTTTGTTGAGCTTCTTGTTGTTGTTGCACCACTAGGGCTTTTTGTTGGGTCTGTTGTTGTTGGTGTGCTAATAAAGTTGCTTATTGTGCTTGATGTTGTTGTTGTGTGGCTTGTTGTGCTGCTAAGGATGCTTCTTGTTGTTGTCACTATTGTTGTGCTAAGGCTTCTTGTTGTTCTTGATGTTGTTGTTGTGCTAAGGCTACTTGTTGAGCTTAATGTTGTTGTTGTGCTAAGGTCACTTTTTGAGATGCTAAGGCTACTTTTTGTTGTTGTTGTTGTTGGATGGCTTATTGATAGGCTTGTTGTGCTTGCTATAGATCTAAGGCATGTACTTGTAATGTGGGATCATGTGGTTGTTGAGACATCTATGAAGTATTATGGATATTGATGTTTTGAGTGGGTAATGGATTGTTGATGAGAGGTAAAGGGTTCCCTTGGTTCAATATTCCTTGTAAGATGGTAAGATGAGGTGGAGGAATCTATGTTTGAGATCCTAATTGATTTGGAATAGTAAAGGGGACTGTGGGAAAAGATGAGGATGATGTCATTAAATTTTTCATTGGAAATGACACACTAGTACCTTGAGTCCATTGATTGAAAATATTTCCTTGTCCCATGTTTTGAGGATTTCCTTGTGCCAAAGATGTAAACAAGGGATTTTTGCTCAAGGTACTTCCTAGATTGACAAAACTTGTAACCAAGGGATTGTTTTGATGTGGATTGATAGTGGATGAGGTGGAAATGGTAGATGTCATGGATGAACCCACCAAAGGGTTGGATAATGATGTACCTATTTGTGTTAAGGGTTGGTTTTGTGATATGGTATTGACATGCCCTTGTGTGTTGTTTTGAGATACTTGGTATATACCACTTTGTGTGATGGTGGGAACACTTGTGGTACTCATAGGTGTGGATGAAGAAGGGTGTCCCAAAAATGTTGAAGTGGTTGTGGAATAATGAAGTTCAAGAGGTGTGTGTAGTTGTTTTGGAGCTTCGAGAATAAGAGGAGCACCAAAAGTAGGTGTCCAAGTGTTTGTTGGAGGTGGAGGATCAGTGTCAAGGGTACCCACAAGTTTACTACTTTCAAATGGTGAAGCATGACCAAATTCTTTAGCAAGGTTGGTTGCAATACTCGGAAAATATGTTTGATTTAGTCTTGGCGATGGAGTTGTGAAACCTTGTGTTAAATTTTGTGCCACAAACATTGGTGAGATAGGAGCTATATTTTCAAAGGCTTGATGTTCCACAATTTCCTCCCTAGTGAGTTCAAATGGGTTATTTGTGATGTCTTCAATCTCATAAGGTCCTGAAGGAGATGACAGTTGTTGTGATGGGGTAACATGACTACTAGGATCAAATTCTAAAGGATTTGAATCACTTGAGGTAAACATAATTTTGGTTTTCTCCATGATTATCTTGTGTTGTGATCTTGTCTTTACAATAAATTTTGTGTCATCTATGGGAGAGTTATGTTGAGTTTTTTAATGTTTGAACTCTCTAGTTGACTCAAATCTAGGTAAAAGGGACACTATAAGTCTTTTTGGAGCAATGATGATAATGGGGGATGAAAATATGGGTGATGTGGGAAGTGATCTTTGAAAAAAAATTGGGACAAAAATTTTGTCTTGAGTTTGATGCTTTGATGTTAGGATAAAGGATGCTAATGAACTTAAAAATCTTTAGGGTAGACTTGTGACCTTCAAGATGAACTAGTTCAAAGATGGTAACTAACTTAAGTAAGTGCATGGAAAAGGATACATTTCACATACAAAGTAGCTAAGTTAGTAATTGGTTTGATTGATGTTTAAGTCAAAAGATATTGGTGTTTTCAAAAAAATTTGCAAATTTGGATGAAGTGAAAGATGAATTTTGATAAGGGGTGAGTGAAATGTTTGACCCAATGTTGAATTTTAAGTAAAACTTTGTTTTGACAAGACCAAGGTGTTGAGAATGATGCTAGACCTCTAAAAAATTCAAATCCTAAAGAACCAATGTTGATTTAGATGAGAGGATGAATGGGTATGTTTAGACTTGTTCAGATCCTCCTAGCTCGAGCATAAAATTTTCTTAACAAGAGGTAGAAATTGCAATAAAGTATTGAAGCCAACTTCCTACTAAACTGTGCACTACGATATCTATGTTTGCAATGACAAGATGGAGATATTCCCCTATGGATTTTGATTGTGTGATGGATCATTTAAAGGAGTTTAGTATCGTGAAAAAGACCAGGATTTTGACTCCAAAAGAATGCATATAGTTTTGGACTGTTTCTTGAAATGTGTCAGTAAAATTTTTGCTACCACCTTGTCTTTATTCTTATGAAGTTTTAAAAGATGTTTCTTGAGAGCTTTTGGGGTAACATGTCTAAGTCTAAAATAAGGACCTGTAGACCTTACTTTAGGGATCCCAACTTTATGTGAGATCATATAGAAACAACTCAAGTTTATAGAAGAAAGGAAGATATTTATTGCCATGTGGGAGGTGGTAATGTGGGCCTTCTATCCTCAATATCAGCTTGTTCCTCTTCTTCATCTAAAATGGTTATTTTTTTCTCCACTGGGTATTTGTTTCTTTTGTTTCAAAAGTGAATCTTCTCAAACTGCTAATGAGATCAGTTTGTTCTCTATTAATGAGTTCAAAGTTTGGCTGAATTATAGCACCTAGAAGATCAGGTTGTTCAATGGGAGCAATCGGTCTCCAAATAGTCATTTGGGGTTCATTTTTGTCAAGTTTATCTTGCTTAATGAATTGATTTTATAGACACTTGTGTTGATTATGATTTCAAACTATATGTTTATGTCCAAAACATCATAACTTTCACAATGTCCATTTGATGAAAATCATGAGATTAAAGCCATAACTGCCTATGTTGTCTTTGGGAAATATGGATTTGAGATTAATGTCAAGACATTTAGAAATCACTAAGGATAAATCCTTAGGACAAGTAGTAATATCAAGGCTAACTCAAGAAGTCCATATTTAAGCCAAAGTGTTTGAAATTTTGAGGGTGATAGTGAGTGTTTGTTTTTGTATCATTTTGAAACCAAGCAAAGTGTTAAACTGACTCACATTCGTTACAACCCTAGGTTCAAAATGGCTATATTTGTTGAGTCCCCACTCAGATTTCTCCAAACACTAAACAATGCGAACAATTCTAGAGATTTGGCGACACTAGATCCCCTCCACAAAACACACTTCTCAAGACCACCAAATCTCAAAATCCTTAAAATCTAGAGATCAAAAGGATTTTTTCTATTTCTACAATTGAATAGTACAAATGTGGGGCGGCTTTAGAATGACTATTCTTGCACCAACAAGTATTGTAGTATTTATGGATTTCTAAACAAGGGTTCATAATAAGGGCTTCCAGTTTAGGGGATGTAATTATAAACTCCATCAAGAGGTCTCCCAACCCTAAGAACAAGGGCTTTATGCATCATAAAGATACTGGGGGAGAGCTATCATGTACCGCTTCCCATTGATCACAATTTTCATTGCAACCACACATTTATATCGTTGTTTGGAAGAGCTTGGCCTTAGCTCGTTACTGCTTGGGTTGTTCCCTTGGGGTGAGTACTTTTTCCCACCAAGGTAGGCCCTCTAAAGATAAACAATAACGAGGAAGCACATCCATAGTTCGATCATCTCCATTCATAGGAACAAAGAGAGAGCACATGCTATGCCTTTTTCTCACTTGCAAGGGGTTTAAGTTTTAATCCAAATTGAAAGATGGAGGTGATTTTGCAAAGTGTTAAGGAATGTTTCTGTTTCTCAAGATTTTGAAATGGCACGAGAAAATTTCATACGCATCCACTTACAACATTGAAAATCACAAAACATAGCAAACAATTATAAATTTTAACCCTTCAAAGTAGTGATGAGTTCGTTTTAAGCACCAAATGAAATATGAGGTTTCCTTGTTCAATTTTAAGCCCAAAGTAAAATGATGATGTGAAGGTTCAATTTTATCCAACTTTGAGCATTCATTTTAAACCCAAAAAACAATGACGAGGGTTTAATTTTAGCGTAATTTGAAAATGAGTTTTAAACCCAATTGAAATCTAGTTGGTCCTAAGATTGTAAGTTTTAAGCCCAATGGAAAATTAGTTGTCCTAAAGCATAAAGAAGCATGAATGTTGGGTTATAATTTCCCCAAAGCGTTAAACACTTGTTACAATTATAGAATTCAACATAGAAAAGGATTTCTTCACTTTAGGTCCATGTCTTTGAACCTACAAAACCCTGTTAATCTAACAACCAAAACATAGTAAGAAGCACATCAATGGTCAGATAAATCAAAGAAATTAAATCACATGTCAAAAAGAACAAGCATAAAATTTCTTACCCTGGTTGGGCGTCGTTGAACATGATAGTGTTGCAATTTGAAGTATGGGTGTCACTCTGGTGAAAACGGGTGTCACTCTGCAGTAGAAACAGTAAGCACAATAGCGTCAGGATTTGGTTTGGTATCGCTTCTCGTAGTAGCATCTAAGTTTGAAATTTTTCGGTGTCGCTTTGGTGAAGTTTGGGCATTGTCATTTGAAATTTTTGATACCTCCAGATTAAATCAACATCACTAGATTTCAATCAGTGTTATTGCATTAATTCGACATCGAGATTTCAAATTGTGATGGCATCACTATATGGTGACTCTCCTTAAATAGTGTCGTTGTTTGTAGTTTGGGCATCACTATATCCTACAAAACAACAAACAAACAAAATTCAAACTAAAAAAGTGTTAAGTTAATGGTTTTCCCTCCTAGTGCCAGAATGTGAGATGAGGATTGCTAGTTTGGATTGATTACGCTTAATCCATGATGAATTGAAGCATAATTTACCCAATAAACCTGCATCTACCAAACAAGATCATTCAAATTGAAAAGTTAAACTAAGCATTTTAATTGAAACTGAAAGTTACAAACTACAAGAATAGTTAAATTCCTACTCTAACCCATTTGAAACTTATCCCATTTTGGAATTGGTGTTGTGTTTATGTGAAACAACGACCCTTTCCCAATCTTGTGATTAGTGAGCCTATTTTATTCAATTCTATGGAAGAGAATCGATGAAACCATTGTGATAAGTGGATGAAAACCTATTTTATGCTAAAAATGAACATGATGCAAGCTAAGTTACCATGATTTTATGCTACAAATGATCTAATTATGCTATTGCTAAGCTAATTTAAGATAATTCTAAGCTAAAATATGGAAACCCTAATTTATAAAAAAGCTAAGATGGATGCATGGAAGCCATTAATGAATGCTCTAAGCTATTATGCAACTAAAATTAGATAAAACAAGCTAAAAGTGAGTGAAATGAGTGTGGATGCAAGTGATTTCAACAACATAAGTTTGCAATTGAAAGATGGATGAGATTCAACATCACGAGTTTGCTCTAAAAAAGATGGATCCATTTGTCTCCAAATAGTGATCTATTTATAGGAAAGCAAATGAGGAATGAAGGGTTGAGATCAAAAATATTAATCAATGATCAAAGATGAAGGAGATGAGAGACATTGATCATGGATTCTCATCAACAAATGAGAATGCATGATGAGATTTTAATCAAGGGTTCACACTTGCCTCAAACAAACACACTTTTGACCTGCTCACATAGGTCAAAGGTGACTTTTTCAAAAGTTTATAGGTTAATACTTGCTTAAGAATCCAAGTGAAAATATCCCTTTTTCAAATGATGGAGGAAGGTGAGGATAAAAGGAATTTTTCAAATTAAAAGAAATTCTTAATTGTGCAAAAAGGGGATAAGGAATATTCCATAAGAATATTCCCTTTGCTTAGAGGAAATTTAATTTAATCACTAATTAAACAAGGTTTAATCATGCAATTAGGGAATTTGAAGAATTAAAGTGATATTCATTAAATTAAATGATTTAATAAATGGGGGGAGAGAGAGATGAAATGATATTTAATTAAATAACTTAGGTTTATTTAATTAAATAAGATGACTTAGGGAATTAAATTAAATATTTTGATTTATTTAATTTAATAGGATGAAATGTTAGCATGAAGGGGGATGAATTAACCCATTTTTGATGAATTAGGTTAATGGGTGAAAATGATGCAATTAATTAAATAGCTAGGCTAATTTAATTAATTAAGCAAAAAGATGATGGGTTAAAGAAGAAATGATGTTAATAAACCTGTTTCAAGTGTATGATAACATTTAGGACATTTTTCAATGTCTACAAGAATATTACCCTAGGAACTACAGAGTTCCTTTCTCAATGCTACCATGGGAAAGACCATTCTCAGGGTGTCTAGGTCACGGATAGCTGCAATTGGTTTTGAAAGTGTTGTGCCACAGTGTTTATAAATGTATCAAGTGCATAATTAGAGTGGAAATTATTCACCCCCAGGAAATAAGGTTGATTTTTCCTTCCAATCTTGTTTCAATTTTCTTTTCCAACCTGGTAGACTTGCTTCAATGCTTCAAATCAATTGAAATTATTGCATCCAAGGTGATTAATAGTGATTTCTTGGAAGACAATGCATTGTTGTGTAATATCCAAAACTATGATATCTGGAACAGAAAAGGCTATGTGGGTGGGTTATTTCCATGCCAATTTCTAATGCATAAAAGGTCCTTTGTATTAGTTTTAGATGATCTAAAATTTTCTTTTGAATTGAATAACCCTAGCTTCATCAATAGGGCACTAACCAGGTACAATTAATAAATCAAGTTAGATGTAATTGAAGGATTCACAAAAAAAATTCAAACTATCACTTTTTGTCTTGCACATATCTATCATCAAGATGTTGTATTAGTGCATCACCCATCGCTAAGAAGGTTAGTGCTTGACATTAACCTAACTAAAAATTCTCAGAATGAGGTCAACGGGCATGAACATCAGGGTGAAAACTCTGTTGAAATTTGATAAGGGTCAGGGTGCTTTAGTTAGGGTGGTGGAAATTTTTCTCAAGGTGGTGACAATTTTTGGTATCAACAATGTCAATGGGGGCTACATTTTCTATCTTCCAGTAATGTAAGCTACACTAGGGCTCAGTTATGGCTATGGATTAAATCATGTTGTAAATATAAACTATCAATTTTTTACAAGTTGGTCATAGTTACAAGCCAGGAAGCCATCCTAGAAATGTTCTATTTAGAACCCATTTGTTGGTGTTAATTGCAAACCTAGTATTGTGCTCCCAATAGTTTATCTTTTAGGGCTAAAATTGTTAGAAATTTTGTAAGTTTAGCATGGTATGGCTTGCTAGTTTTTTTCTCATCCTATACACACTGAACATATTACTAATCATTGATTGATCAGGTTTTTATCTAAAATTTATGTAACTCTTTTATTATATTAATATGTTTATAGGTTGTAAACATTTTACTGAAAAAAAAAAAAAAAGATAACAAAAATTGAAACAACCAACACCATACACAAGAGAACACCAAATTTACATGAAAAACCATGGGAGGGAAAAACCACAATGAGTATTAGCTCACAATATAAGTAATTACAAAATAGGTACAAAGAGGCTCATTGCCATAATAGGACACACTTTCCAAAAAGGATCACAACCCAAGCTCACTACCAGAATAGAAAGAAGAAGGAAGATAGAATGTTACACAAAGAACACAATCTCAAAGCAATAGAGAATCCACCACAATAGCTCCAATTACACTCATAGTCTTCAAGAGATCAAGATACCTCCAACTCACCGCGCTCAATAATCTTTCACTATATCTTGCACTATATTTCACACTTCTACACTTAATTTAACATCACAACACTCAACTCTATTTCACACTCCATTTCACATCAAATCACCTTGCATTTATACCATCCACAACTTGAAAAACATCTTCAAGTTAGCTAGACACACCTTACATTTTACAAATTCAAAAATACATCAACACTAAGCATTCCTACGGTGGATAGGAATGAAAGTGGACCAATACAAAACTTAATTGGGACCCAAATCAACTCTTACATGCCACGTTACACCTTCATTAATACTTGAACATATTTGAATGTAGTGTAAACACTAGGTCATCCATTACCCATATAAACACCATTAAAATTTGAAGTACACGCTTCCTCAAATACAAGGATGACTTGAAAACCACACACAACACTTCTAGAAAATATAAAATAATCCACAAACCACCTGAGATCCAACAAATTCTTCACATCAACTAGCACCTTCATAATATACACATCTTGTACATTCATACTACATTGCCAAATACTGCAACTCTAAAATCCATCTTTCAAAGCACCAAACCACAAATCCACTTGAAAAAGGAAAGAGATCAACACAATATCCATACCTTCAAAATCATAAGACCTGAAAAGAAACTGCAAAGAAAAGCGGAGCAAGAACATTTCTCCTAGACACCTCTATAAGGAACCCTACAAAACTACTTCACACACTAGTGAACATAACTTCTTCTACACATCAATCTAGAAGCCCAAATTCTAGATATAGAAACTTGGAACACCTCTAACTAACATATCCAAACCACAAGCAAATATTCAACCTAGAAGAAATGTGAAGCAAAATAAAAACACTTCTACAAAATAGAACACCTCTATAACACCCTGTTTCCTCTTTTTATCAATTTTCTCAATATCCTTGACATCTTTATCAATACCACAACCATAATTAAAAGAATGCAACAAACTAAAATAGAAATATCTCTCAACCACTACACAACTGACACCAATGACAACACAAGCTCGTTGACATCAATGACAACACATTCATACTTGCAACAATATCCCCCTTTGTCATTGATGGAAACACAAGATGTGAAAAACCATTAAATCCAACATACACAACATTCCTGCACTCTCTCCTCCTTACAAGATTCTCTCTATCTCTCCCCCTTTCAAATTTTTATTTTTCACATGCTTCAATCTCCTCTAGTATGGATAGAATTTTTCACATGACTTCTCTCTCTCTCCCCCATTGACATCAATGGAAAAGGATAAAATGTTTTGCATTGTTATCCCCCTTTGACATAGAACCAAGATACTTGCTACTACTTTGAATACTCCCCCTTAGAAGTATACTCTAACCAAATCACCAACCTCTGAAAAAAAGAAAATACTTACTCCATACTGCAAAAATGTTACTACCTACTCCTCCTAAGAGGTAGCCACCAACATTAGTCCAGATAGAGAATGAATCCATAGATCTACTAGACTAATGCATCTCCATATGCATCTAGTTCAAAGGAGGGGAAAAACCCCCAACTTCTCCTGAAGATACTCAAAATTATCCTTAGGAAGAGCCTTAGTGAATATATTAGCAATCTAATCCTTTGTAGGTACATACTCAAGCTTCACTTCATTCTCCACAACCTTCTCTCTTAGAAAGTGATATATTATTGAAATATGTTTTGTCCTTGAATGCATCACAGGGTTCTTTGAACTATTTATTGCACTTTTATTAACATAGAAGATAGAAATAGGCTCATCATACACCACTTTGATAGCATTCAATGGTTACTTCATCCATAATACTTTTGTGCAACAAGATGTTGTTGCAATGTACTTAGCCTCTGCAGTAGATAACAAAAATAGATCTTGTTTCTTACTTAGCCATGATACCAATTTGCATCGAATAAATAAAGCACCACCAATTGTACTTTTCCTGACATCCACACAACCAACCCAATCTTCATCTGTGTAAGCACTTAGTGTGAAATCAATATCCTTAAGATACCACAAGCTATAATCCAAAGTTCCCTTCAAATATTTGAATATCCTCTAAATGGCTACAACATGTGTCTCTTTAGGATCTTCTTGAAATCTAGCCACAAGACAAACTGCATACATGATATTTGGTCTAATAGTAGTTAGGTATAGTAGTCCATCAATCATAGATTTGTACTTTCTCTGATCAACCTTAGGGGATTCATCATCCTTATTCAATTTGCAACCAGTAACCATAGGAGTACATATTGGTTTGGAGTCATCCATTCCAAACTTTAACATTTCTTTAACATACTTTGATTGTGAAATGAATTTTCCTTTATCTATTTAATTGATTTGTAGCCCAAGGAAGAGATTCATATCCCCAAACATAGACATTTCAAACTCTTTTTGCATCTCTTCTAAAAATTTCTTGCACATAGCTTCATTGCCTCCAAAAATTATGTCATCAACATACACAACCATTATCAAGATTCGATCTTTGTCAACCTTAAAGTAAAGATTACTATATGTGGTGTCTTTATTAAATCCTTGTTGTATTAAATACTTGTCCAACCTTGCATAACAAGCTCTAGGATCCTACTTCAATCCATACAATTCCTTCTTCAATCAACAAACTATATTAGGTTTATCTGACAACTGAAATCTTTCTTGTCATTCCATATAAACTTCTTTCAACTCTTCATTTAAGAAAGCAGACTTCACATCCTTCTAATAAACTTTAAAATCCTTATGTGTTGCTAATGCCAAGAATATATTGATCGCTTTCATTCTAGCCACTAGATCAAATGTCTCCTCAAATTCTATTCCTTCAACTTCTAAGTATCCCTTACACACAAGTCTTGCCTTGTTTCTTACCACTTCTCAATTCTCATTCAGCTTATTTCTAAATACCCACTTAGTACCAATTATGTTCTAGTTTTTCAAGTCTATAAACAAGTTCCCAAATTTGATTCTTCTCAATTTTCATAAATGCTTCTTTCATTTCCTTCATCCAATATTCATCTTTGCATGCCTCACTCACTATTTTAGGTTCAAATTTAGAAATTAAACACATATTTACCTCTACTTTAGTAGCTCTTCTTCTTGTCAATGCACATTTTCTTTTGTCTCCAATGATTTATTCTTCATAATGATTTCTTTGCACATACTTAGGAGTCTTAGGGGTCTTTTCTGGAGCTTCTTCCTCTTCATTTTGTGCTTCATTTTCCTTAGCTTTTTTTCTTCTTATCCTCTACAAGTAGATTCATCTAATACATATCCATCTATCACTACTGAATTCCTTAAATCTTCATTAACCTTGACACTTTCACTTTCAATAATCTTTCTCAATCTTTTATTGTAACATTTGTAAGATTTTTTCCTAGTAGACTATCCAAGGAAGATACCTTTGTTAGACCTTGCATCAAAATTTCCTAAGCTTTCATCATCTCTTTTGATATAGAATTTGCTTCCAAAAACTATAAAGTATTTGAAAATAGGCATCCTTCCATACCACAACTCATAGGTATTCTTTGTGTTGTTAGCTTTTGCTTGAACTATGTTAAGTATTTAAACAACAATATGAATTGCTTCTCTCTAGTAGACTTCTAGTAGGGTAGCTTCTTTCATCATAGTCCTTGCAACTTCTTGAATAGTCCTATTTTTCCTTTCAACCACTTCATTTTTTTGAGGAGTCTTAGGGGCAAACAAGTTCCTTTTATGCCATGATTCTCACAAAACATGTTAAATTCATTGGAGGTGAACTCTCCATCTCTATCAAACCTCAAACATTTGATCTTCAAATCCATTTCATTCTCAACCATAACTTTAAATACTTTGAATCTATCTAGGGCTTCTAATTTTTCTCTAAGAAAAGTAACCCATGTCATTCTAGAATAATCATCAATCAAAAGCATGAAATACTTGTCACCTTGAAGAATTCTCACTCTTGTAGGACCACAAAGGTCTAAATGCACCAATTCCAATAATTTGGTAGAAGATTATTGTTTTTCCTTAAAACTACTTCTTGTTTGTTTTCCAAATTGACAATCTTTGCAAATAGAATTGATAGTCTTTGTAATTTTTGGCGGATCTCTCACTTCTTAAATTGAACTAATTCTAACAAAGTTATCAAAAT
Organism: Sequoia sempervirens; assembly: GCA_007258455.2. Taxonomy (NCBI): domain Eukaryota; kingdom Viridiplantae; phylum Streptophyta; class Pinopsida; order Cupressales; family Cupressaceae; genus Sequoia; species Sequoia sempervirens. Next base: position 37,159,093 of record VDFB02072274.1, read on the forward strand.
TGATGTGACACATCCTCCTATGCCATAATTAGCTATCATTAATTTAGTCATAAAACAATGACCATTAGCACCCTTGAGTTGATAGATATTTCCATCTGTCCTCTTTCCAGTAGCAATCACAGTTCTGAACCCTTTTATAATCTCACATCCTTCATCCTGAAATATAATTGATGCAGGAGCATCCAGTGGTGTAGGGAAATATTGCATCACCCAAAAAAAATTGTTTCTTCTTATTTTATTTTGTTGTTTTGAGTTCCATGATGGCACTTAAGGGGTGTAAGATAGTCAAGCATCAAAAATAGTGAAAAATGGTCACTTACTATTTTTAGTAAGTTAACCTAAATAGGCTTGTATGGACCTAAAAATTTACCCAAAGGAGCAAAGCTGAAAAACATTTTTGGTCGCGAAAGAATCACCTCAATACCCTGCATGGTTCAGGAGAAATTAAAGTTTTTGTCTCGGGAAATTTCTCCAATGCAACTTCAAATTCAGATATGAAGACTTTAGAGGCCCCGAAATAGGTCGAAAAGTCAATGAACCAACATATGGTGGTTCATGTGTTGTAGAGCTCATCAAGAGCTCTCCAAAAATATACAATAATAGCAAATCAGACACCCAGATCAAAATTTATTGCCCCACGAAGTTGACCCTCTAAAAAGCAAATTTCATTAAAATTTCTTCCTAGGCCAGAAATCAAATGGTCAGACTTTTGGTGCCAAAACAAAAGGGCAATTTACACTTTCTAGAAAATTTTGGGGTGGTTATTGGGAAAAATAAAAAGGGATATGAGGGAGTTGTAGAAGGTGGCTCCATTAGTGTAGATTGTGGCTCTAAATAACAAATTTTCTTTTAGAAGTTAATTTTTTTGTTGTAATGAATCAAGCCCATGAGGCTGTAGCATGTAAGATTTGAATATGTAAATTCATTTTCTAAAAATAATTGAAATTGGGTTATCTTCTATCTCACATCTTCTATGTTGGTATCTATTATTGTGTCAATGTGGTTTTAGGTAGTGTAGCCCTCATCAAGTGGTATCAGAACAGGAGTTCTTGAGTCTGTAATAGAGCGTCGACCATGAGGTAGTTGCAACGAGACCTGTGAGTTTGGGTTGATATCAAGATGCCTCCAAGACTTGCTCAACATGGTAGGGGTAGAGGCAGAGGCAGTGGTAAAAGAGATCCTCCTAGAGATGAAATTAGTGCCCTGAGAAGGAAATTAGAGGCCTTGCAGGATGAGGTTCGAAGGAGAGATATACATCAAGAAAGAGATGCCAAAAAAGATGAAATTGAAGGGAAAAAAAAGAGGAAGAAGAGGATCAAATGGATCCAGAAGAAGTTAGATGTTTGAGAGCAATATCAAGTATTGGAAAGAGACCTGAAATGGAGGTTTCAACTTTTAGCAGAAGTTTGAACCCTAAAGATTTGATCGATTGGATCAATGACATGGAGGAATTTTTTGAGTTTGAGGATATTGAATACCCTCACTAGGTGAAGTTTGCAAAGACAAAATTGAAAGGCCATGCAGGTATATGGTGGAAAGAGATCTACCTTGAAAGGGGAAGATAAGGAAAAGATAGAATTTCTAGATGGGAAAGAATGGTGTCAAAATTGAAGAAGCAATTTATTCCAATTGATTATGAACTAGAGTTTCTCAAGAAAATGCAAAGCTTGAGACAAGGAACAAGGATGGTGAAGGAATACACAAAGAAATTTCATAAGGTTCTGATTTGAATAGGACATTCTAAGGTAAATAAAGAGAAAGTTGCTTGATATATTAACGGGCTAAAGCCTAGCATACAAGAAAGAATTGGCGCTAGTAAGGATGACCATCATTGAAGATGCTTATTAGTTTTCCCTAAAGGTTGAAGATCGACTGGAAAAAAGGTTTGAAAGCAAACAAAGAGGTGGAGGTTGAGGTGGAAAGAATAGTGGTTGGTCATATGGAGTTTGAAATGAAGATCAAAAAAAGGGTGAAGGATCCAGTAGCAGCTAGAACTAGAAAGGAGATAACACCTACCGTCCCCATGATCAAAATAATGGAGACCAAAGAGGAAGAGGGAGATCTGGATGAGGACAAGGAAGAGAAGGATTTTGTGGAACCTATTTCTAGTGTGGAGAAGAAGGAAATAGAGCCTATGAGTGTCCTCAACATCAAGGAAGGACAAATAGAAGACTTGAGGGTAATGCATGAGTTGTACATGTAGATAAATATGTTGAGTCTTCACATTCTGAGGATGCAGAAAGAGGAGAGGTTCTTGTTACTAGAAGATCCTTTTTGAATGAGGAGAAAGAACCAACTCAAAGGAAGAATTTTTTCACACCAGATGTAAGTGTGAAGATAAGGTTGTAATATTATTATTGATGGAGGTAGTACTGATAACCTTGTTTTAGAAGAGATGGTTAGTAAGTTGCAGTTGGAGAGAAGGTGTTTGAATCCATACCAGATTGTTTGGCTACAGAAGGACCATAAAGCTTTGGTAAATGAACAATGTTTGGTAAATTTCAAGATTGGAAATTTCCATAATGAGGTATTGTGTGATATTATGCCTATGGATGTTTTTCATATGTTGTTAGGCATATTGTGGTTGTTTGATTGACGAGAAATACATGATGGGAATGCCAAAACCTATTATTTGACAAAGGATGGAGTTTGTCATAAGTTGAAGCCCCTGAAAGAGGAAAAGAAAAAGGTATGCAGTAATGCAATAATTTGTTTGGTTGATGGAAGAAAGTTCCTAGAAGGTATGAAGCATGAGCATATGTGTTTTGCATTGATTCCTAGAGTTGATAAAGAAGATACTATTGAGGTGCCTATAGAGGTTTCAAATTTTTTGAATGAGTTTCAAGCTATTATTTCTAATAATGTACCTGAAGGTTTTCCTCTAGTAAGAAATATTAATCAAATGGACTTTATTCTTGGAGCTAGTTTTCCAAATAAGGCAGCTCATTGTATGACTCCAGTAGAGAATGAAGAGTTGAACAAACAAGTTCAAGAGTTGTTGCGAAAAGGATTGATTAGGGAGAGTTTGAGTCCATGTGCAGTACCTGCAGTACTAGCACCAAAGAAGGATGGGGAATGGTGGATGTGTCAGACTCTAGAGCCATTAACAAGATCACCATCAAGTATAGATTTCCCTTTCCAAGAATGGATGACATTATGGATTATTTGAGTGGAGCTGAGTACTTCACAAAGATAGATCTGAAGAGTGGCTATCACCAAATCCGGATTAGAGAAGGAGATGAATGGAAGACAACCTTTAAAACCAAGGAGGGCTTGTACGAGTGGTTAGTCATGCCTTTTGGGCTAACCAATGCACCGAGCACATTTATGTGGCTTATGAATGAGGTATTGAAAGAATTTTTAGGAAATTTTGTTATTGTTTACTTGGATGATATTTTTATTTTTAGTAAGAGATTGGAGGAGCACTTGATTCATATCTAAATATTTTTTGAGAAGCTAAGGGATGAAAAGTTGATTAATTTGAAGAAATGTAGTTTTGTGAAGAGAGAGTTGGTGTATCTAGGATTTGTTGTCTCAACAGAGGGTCTCAAAATGGATCTAGAGAAGGTGAGAGCTATCATTGAATGGCCTAATCCAAGGAGTGTTACAGAGGTAAGATCATTTCATGGTCTAGCAAGCTTTTACAGAAAGTTTATTAAGAATTTTATTAGTATTTGTGCACCCCTAACTGAAGCAATGAGAGGGGATATAAAAGAGTTTAAGTAGACTACAAGGGCAACTAAAATTTTTGACATGTTGAAGAAGAAAGTTACTGAGCAACCTATTTTGGCACTTCCAGATTTAAATAAGGTTTTTTAGGTAGATTGTGATGCTAGTGGCACTGCCATATGAGCTTTTTTGAGTCAAGAAGGTAAGCCCATTGCCTATTTTAGTGAGAAGGTAAATGATGCTAAGAATAAATATTTTGTCTATGATCAAGAGTTTTATGCTATAGTTCAAGCTTTGAAGAAATGGAGACACTATTTATTGCCAACATAATTTGTTTTATATACTGAACACCAGGCTTTGCATTATCTCAATAGCCAAGGAAAGTTAAATCAAAGGCACTTTAAATGGGTTGAGTTTTTGCAGAGTTATATTTTTGTTTTGAAGCACAAGAGTGGAAGGTCAAACAGAGTTGTAGATGCCTTAAGTAGAAGTAAAAATTTATTGATAGAGATGAATATAGAGGTTGTTGGGTTCAATGAGCTCAAGAGTTTGTATCCAGAAGATCCAAACTTTGAAAAAGCTTGGAAGGCTTGTTTGGAACCTATTACATTGGATAGGATGAGGTGGTTGTATTTCTTAATCCAAGATGGGATGTTGTTTAGAGGAAGCTAGTTGTGCATTCCAAGGAGTTCTATGAGATATAATCTAATCAAGGAGAAGCATAGTGGGGGATTAGCTGGACATTTTGGTTGAGATAAGACCATTTCTCTTGTTAGTGAGAATTATTATTGGCCACAGTTACAACAAGATATGAAGAATTTTGAACAAAGTTGCAGAGTATGTCAAATGGAAAAAGGAACAAGTCAGAATACTAGATTATATCAGCCATTACCTGTACCTAAGAGGCCATGGGAGGATATTAGCATGGATTTTGTTCTTGGATTGCCAAGGACACAAAGAGGGAATGATTCCATATTTGTGGTGGTGGATAAATTTTCAAAGATGGAAAATTTTATTCCATGTCATAAGACCTGTGATGTTGTTCATATTGCAGAGTTGTTTTTCACAGAGGTGGTGAGACTACATGGTCTACCAAAGAGTATAGTTTCAGACAGAGATACCAAATTTGTTGGTTATTTCTGGAGGACATTATGGAAGAAATTGTAGATTTGAAGTTTAGTTCTACAAACCATCCCCAGATTAATGGAAAAAAAAAGGTGGTGAATAGGAGTTTGGGTACCTTTCTAAGATTCTTAGTAGGAGATAAGCCTAAGTGATTGGATTTGATTATACCATAGGAATAATTTTCTTATAATAATTTTTTCAATAGGAGCACTGGTAAATTACCATTCTAGATTGTGTACGGGAGTAGTCCAAGGACTACTTCTAAACTGAGGAAGATGGACAAGGGGGAAAAGAGTAGTGATGAGGCCAAATATTTTGTTGAGCACCTGAGGAATTTGCACAAAGAGATGAACAAACATATCAATAAGATGAACTCACAATATAAGGCTTAGGAAGATCAGAAAATGAGGTATAAGGAGTTCCAGGTAGGAGATGAAGTCATGGTTCATTTGTGAAAGGAAAGGTTCCATTTGGTACATACAACAAGTTAAAGATGAAGAAGTTTGGACCATGCAAGATTCTGAAGAAGCATGATTAAGGAACTGCTTGAGGTAGAGTTTCCTAGTGGAATAAATATTTATCCTATGTTCAACATTGCTGATTTGACAAAGTATCATTAAGGTGATATAGAGGAGGGGCTGATAAAAGAACGGTGGAAAATTCCAGCACCTACTTCAAAGAAGGAAGAGATAGAAGAAATTTTAGATAGCCATGTGGGTAGAAACACAAGAAACATGAAATATGCAGAGTACTTCATGAAATGGAGAGGAAGGCATGTTGAAGATTCATCATGGTTGTCTGAGGCTAAGGTTAACCATCTTGGTTTCCCTCTAAATCATGAGAAGTGATAGGGTCACTTTTCAAATTACCCTGGGTGTCTAATGTAGGAGCATCTAGCAGTGTAGGGCAATCTTGCATCACCCAAAAAAAATTGTTTTCCTTATTTTATTTTGTTGTTTTGAATTCCATGATGGAACTTAAGGGATGTAAGATAGTCAAGCATCAAAAATAGTGAAAAATGGTCACTTACTATTTTTAGTAAGTTGGCCTAAATGGGCTCATATGAACCTAAAAATTTGCCCAAAGGAGCAGAGTTGAAAAAAAAATTGGTCATGAAAAAATTACCTCAATACCCTGCACGGTTTGGGAGAAATTAAAGTTTTCATCCTGAGAAATTTCTCCAATGCAACTTCAAATTCAGATATGAAGACTTTAGAGGCCCCGAAACAAGTCAAAAAGTCAATGAACTGACCTATTGTGGTTCACATGATGTAGAGCTTGTTGAGAGCTTTCCAATGATATGCAATAATAGAAAATCGGACACCTGGATTAAAATTTATGGCCATGTGATGTTGACCCTCTAGAAAGTGAATTTCATTAAAATTTCTTCCTAGGCTAGAAAACAAATGACCGGACTTTTGGTGCCAAAACAAAAGGGAAATTTTCACTTTCTAGAACATTCTAGGGCGGTTATTGGGTAAAATAAAAAGGGATATGAGGGAGTTGTAGAAGGTGGCTCCATTAGTGTAGATTCTGGCTCCAAATAATATTTTTTCTTTTAGAAGTTGATTTTTTGTTGTAACGAATCAAGCCCATGAGGTTGTAGCATGTAAGATTTGAATATGTAAATTCATTTTCTAAAAATAATTGAAAGTGGGTTATCTTCTATCTCACAACTTTTGTGTTGGTATCTATTATTGTATTTGTGTGGTTTCGGGCAGTGTAGCCCTCATCAGTAATATTGGATCCTTTGCTACACATTTTTCCAACACTCAAGAGGTTATGCCTTAAACCTTTACCATAGTAAAAATCTTTAGTATTATGCTTGCCATCAAAACTTATTGAACCTATTCCACAAATCTTAGCACCTGAATCATCTCCAAATTTAACAAGTCCTCCATCATATTTTTCAAGTTTAATAAACTTACTCTTGTCTCTGGTCATATGATTTAAGCAACCATTGTTAAGAACCCAATAGTTCTTATCCTATCTAACATGAAAAGTAGCTACCAAAGTAACTCCAGTGTTATCCTTTTTCTCCAGAATATTTTCCTTCACACAACTTTCAGAGTTAGTAGAAACAAGTTCATCTTTTAAATCCAATAATAAGCATTCATTATCATCAATTGTTGCATGTATGAGCTAGTCTGGTGGTGTTGTCATTGATGTCAACATAGTTCAGTGTGTTGCAGATTGTACATGTATGGTTGAGATGCTGGTGAGATGTTGTGAGTACATGGAGCTATCTTTATGGTGTTGCAAATATGTTGGTTTTATGAGTTTCCAAGTGCTTTTGAGAAAATTAATAAAGAAAAGAAGTTAGAGTGCTGAAAATGTTGAGAATGTTCTTTGATATGTTCTTCACACTTCTCCTATGTTGATCCTAATCTTGTTTGGATCTAAAGGCATGTTGATGGTATTCTCATGTTGATAACTCCTGAGTTTTAGCTTCTGGTTTGATGGTACATAGAAGTTACGTTCACCGGTATGTGAACTGTCTGGCAAGTTTGATCTTCTATGGACTAGGAGAAATGTTTCTACTCTGTAGTACTCCATTGTTTTTATTTAGATCATGTGGATCTAGGGTATGTATTGTGAAGGTCTTTCCTATGCTCTGGCAAAGAGGTTTGGATTTTGGTAATCAAGAAGTCACGTTTCAATATATTTTGTGTGTGTCTACACAGTCGAGATAGTCTGGTGAAAGAAATTCAGTGATTGAAGCTTGTTATTTTTGTTGTGGATGTATCTAGAAGGTTCTGTGATGTATTCTCATGCATAATGAAGTGTGTTGCAACATTTGTGTGTCATCTTCTTGTTGGGAAGCATGTGCATCAATGATTGTTTTTTTTTCATTAGGTTTGGCTGACCTGGTGTTTACACTTCATTCAAAGAATAAAATTTAATTGAGGAAGCATGTAGAAGGTTCAAGAAAGATTTCATGAGTGATAAAGTTTTAAGTTTGAATTTGAGTGACAACTGATTCACCCCCCCTCTCAGTTGTCCTATGCCTGTTTAACATCAACACCTCCATAATCAAATTCATCATCGGAAATTCTAGCATCTTCTCTAACGTAATATCTTTTCTTAATAATCTTTCCTTCGTTTTCCTTGTTCTTATTGTTCACAACTCTGTTTGGACATCTCAAATCATAGTGACCAATATTTCCAAAAATTAAACATTTGAAAGGTAATTTACCTTTATACTTATCGGTGCCCTTTTTCATTCTTCTTACAAAGTTAGCTTCTACATCATCAAGATCACCTTTATTTGAATCTTCAACTTTTTTTTATTTTCCAACCTTGAAAGTAGTCTCCACTTTTGCACTTTTGTTCAAACCATTTTTTCTCATTTCATATGCAGTTAGTGTGCCATAGAACTAATCTCTGGTGCAAGTATCAAAATTTGCAACTTCCTCAATAGTTGAAACCTTTGCACCATAACAATCAAGAAGAATTTTGAGAATTTTCTTTACCACTTTAGATTCTTTGAATTTTGCACCAAGACCTCTCATTGCACTAACAAGTTCATCAACCCTCTACATGTAATTTGTAATGGATTCATCTTCATACATTCGCAAGTTCTCAAATTGTATCTTTATATTCTGCATCTTAGCTTGTTTAACCTTATCATCACCTTCATAAATACTTTCTAGCTTATCCTAGATTTATTTAGCAGTTTTTAGATCCATAACTTTCACTAATTCAAAATCTGCAAGACTACTCAAAAGAACAAACCTTGCTTTACTATTTGTTTCATAAGCCTTGATTTCATTGCTTATGCTCAGTCCATTTGTAGGTATGGAATATACAGTCTTTACTGCATGTGCCACATCAGACCCAAGGTACTCCAGATAGCCTTCCATCTTCACTTTCTAGAATACATAGTTTATGCCATCAAACATAGGGATCTCCTTCTTGTTCACCATCCCGGATCTACCTCAAGCAGTCAAAATTTTCTCCAAGGAACCTTGATCTGATATCAATTGTTGAATGAATAAGACAACTCAAAGGGGGGTGAATTAGTCGTATCAAATTAAAACATCAAACCCTCAACAATAAAAATATCCACATGCATTCATTAAACCTTTAATCTATTTTAATGTTTAAACATGAAAAGGAGATAACAAAAATTGAAACAACCAACACCATACACAAGAGAAAACTAGATATTTGTGGAAAATCCTAGGAGGGAAAAACCACAGTGAGGATTAGCTCACACTATAATTAATTGCAAAACTGATACAAAGATTCTTATTGCCAGGATAGGATACACTATCCAGAAAGGCTCACAGCCTAGGCTTACTACTGGAATAGAAAGAAGAAAGAAGATAGAATTTTACATAGAGAACATAAACTCAATGCAATAGATAATCCACCACAATAGCTCCAATTACACTCACAGTATTCAAGAGATCAAGATACCTCCAGCTCACTACACTCAGTAATCTTGCATTATATCTCACACTGAATTTCACACTTTTGCACTTAATTTTTCATCACAACACTCAATTCTATTCCACACTCCATCTCACATCAACTCACCTTGCATTTATACCATCCACAACTTGAAAAACATCTTCAAGTCAGCTATACATGCCTTACATTTTATAAATTCAAAAATAGGTCAACACTAAGCATTCCTGCAGTGGATAGGAATGAAAGTGGACCAATACAAAACTTAGTTGGGACCCAAATCAACTCTTACATGCCACACTATGCCTTCATTAATACTTGAACATCTTTGAATGTAGTGTAAACACCAAGTCAACCGTTACCTATGTAAACACCATTAAACTTTGAATTACATGCTTCCTTAAATCCAAGGATGACTTGAAAACCATGCACCATGCTTCTAGAAAATATAAAATTATCCACAAACCACTTGAGATCCAAAAAATTCTTCACACCAACTTGCACCTTCAAAATGTACACATCTTGTACACTTAGAATACATTACCAAACACTGTAACTCTAAAATCCATCTTTTGGTGCACCAAATCATGAACCCTCTTGAAAAATTCAAGAGATAATCACCATGAACATACCTTTAGAATCACAAGACCTGAAGAGAAACTGCAGAGAAATGTGGAGCAAGAAGATTTCTCCTAGACACCTTTGTAAGCAACACTGCAAAACCAGTTCACACACTATTGAACATAACTTCTTTTGTACATTGATATAGAAGCCCAAATTTTAGATATAGTAACTTTTAACACCTCTAACCAACATATCCAAACCACACAAACATATCTTCAACCCAAAAGAAATGCAAATCAAAATCAAAACACTTCTACAACACCATGTTTCCTCTTTTGATCGATTTTCTCAATATCCTCGACATCTTTATCAATACGACAACCATAATCAGAATAATGCAACAAACCAAAGCAGCAATCTCTCTCAACCACTACACAAATGAAACCAATGAAAACATAATCTTTTTGACATCTATGAAAAAACCTTCATACTTGCAACAAGGATAGCCAAAAATATTGCCACTATAGCCAAAAGAGTTGCAATCACTAGATATCACCAAAAATCACACATGCAATATAGGATTTAATAAAAAATAATGGTAGAAACTCTCTAGAAAAAGGAAGGGGCTTGTCAAATTCAAAGCTTTGATACCATGTTGGAAACACTCAAACTCTAATACCCGATTGAAGTGAGTAGCGAAGATCAAACTAGGATCATCAATTTGTAACACTAAATAACCTCCACACATACAATAGAGAAGCAACAAAAAAATATGTTATTCCACCAAACAAGAATATAAAAAAAGACATGTTGATGTCTTATAGTATGCAAGAGGATCCTTTCTTATAAAGGTAAGGTGAGATATAGGATTATACAAGATTATGACATGTGTCTTAATCCTATAACATGAGATAGCTAACTCAAAAAATATTAAATGACTTGGGACTCAATAATTAAATTCCATAAGATATGATAAAATATGAACATGACAACTAAGACTTCTAGAAATTTTTATAATTATGAAAAAAATGATCCATAGGATCAAACAATGAACAAAGAAACCTTCCACACAAGAGAGTTGCAAACAATAATATGTGTGTGAGTAAAATATGTGAATCAAAATAATCAATTCAAAACACACAATCAATGCAACGTGTTATATTATGGAAATAAAATTTAACAATGCAACTGATAAAGATATTCCTCAAAGTCATTCCATCATCCCCTATTCTTAAGGATCCTGTATTAGTGCTCTTAGATTTTAGGTATGCACTAAACTACTAGTATGACAACCTAAGAAACAAGAATCCATTAAACGAAAATGCAAGAAACTATGCCTACATCTACATGATTTGATGGATGATATGTTAAATGATAAAATGCTAAGCTAATGAACGTGTTATGGAAATGATGTAATGATAAGGAAAAAAATTAAGTTCCTAGAAATGAAATTCCCATTATAACACTACTTGAAATCAAATGCTAAATTCTAATCTAAAATGCAAATGCTAAGCTCACTAATGCTAAAAGTATTTCTGCAGAGTAAATTTATGCTATGATCTCTATATGAAAAGTTGTAAATAAGCCTCTATTTATAGATTTCACCAAGTCATCAAGTGATATGGCAACAATGGACAATCAGGATTCGGTATGGAGAGGTAAAAGGTGAGAAGTGAAGAGGTTAGAGAGAATCAAGGAAGTTTTCCCCTTTAATAGAACAAGCTTGCCAAGTGTAGAAGGGAATAAATAGAAAGGAGAAGCCATGTGTCTCTGAGGTTGTTAAAATTGTTGAAGATAATTGCCCATTTAGAAATTATAAATAATTAATTTCATGTGACACATGGTGAGGTGGAAGATGAGGTGGAAGGAGGTTAGAAAATATGGAGAAATGTGACTAAATTCCAATTTAAAAATTCAAATTTAGTTGGAGGGAATTTATTTAAATAAAAAAAATCAGTTAAATTTGTTTATTTAATTAAATCATGAAGAAGGTGGTTTAGATAGGAAGAATTAAGAACTATGAACTATATAAATAAATTTTACAATTTATTTATAAGTAGAGGAAATAAAGATTTTATTAATTAAATAAATAGTATTTAATTAATTTCCTCCAAACCAATTTTAGATGTATACATTTTTCCCTTCTTTGAAGTGATGTGTTTACACATTGCTTCAAAGAAAATTTTTCCAGTGATGATAAAATTTTGATAATGCCCCAAATGGTGATTTTTAGGAGATAACGGATGTATGCCCCCTCGGGAGATAAATTGAGGAATTTTTGATTTTGTAAAGATTTTTTGAAAATTTTGATTTTTTTTATGATTTCTAATGATGTTGATGGAAATTTTCTGATTTGATGATGTTCCATCGATTTATCTCCCAATAAAGAAGAAATAATATGTGAGTTGATTAATTGATCCCTGAAAAATTAAAATATCCCATCTTAAATCTCACTTTAATTACGCCTTTTAATAGGAAAAAAGTGAAAAAAAAAGATTCATTTATGCACCTGTGATTTTGAAAATTGGAGTGAGAGCAACTTGAGAAATTTAGCCAAAGATGGTGATCCCCTACAAGACTCATTGATTCGAGCATGTGTGGCGACATAATTGGCCAGCAGCATACAAACCTCCAGTACAAATTTTGACATCCCTCTTTGTGAATTTTGAATTTTTTTTCCTACATTTTTAATTTTGAATTTTTTTTGTTTTGCGCGGTTTAGCGCATAGGATGAATTTATTAGCGCATAGAATTAGAGTTTAGCACATACAAGGCCCAAAATGGTGATCCCCTACAAGACTCATTGATTCGAGCATGTGCAGTGACATAACTAACCAGCGGCATACGAACCTCCAGTACAAATTTCGACATCCCTCTTCGTGAATTTTGAATTTTTTTTCCTACATTTTTAGTTTTGAATTTTTTTTGTTCTACGTGGTTTAGCACATAGGCCATCTATTTTAGCACATAGGATGAATTTATTAGCGTATAGAATTAGATTTTAGTACATACAAGGCCCAATGTAGTGCATCAAAGGTCTGTAGTAGCACATCCACATATTAGCGCATCAAAACAATGTTTTAGCGCATTAGAGTATTGAAATGGCGTGTCCATTATATTAGCGCATTGAATCAAAGTTGTAGCGCATTTTCCAAAAGAAGTGATACATCACATTTTGTGACATATTGATGTTAATCTCTGGTGCATTGATGACCTTCTCTAGCGCATTGACCAAAATGGCGCATTGAGGGACTGTATTAGCACATAGAGAGAATTCAGTGGCGCATCTATGCTTTGGCACATAGAAGCACTGTATTAGCGCATCTAGGGAAGAATTGAATATTTTTTTCTTTTTCTCCTTGATTTTGATGATGTTTAATCGTGTTAGCCAATGATTTGTTTTTGTTGATAGATTAGATGATTTATTGATCTCATGATAGGTGAGATGCAATAATGATGATGTTTTGTCCTCATGATAAGCGAGGATCAAAATTAGATGTTCACGAGATTTGATGAAAATATCACTTGAGCTGATAGGATAAGTGATTGTTTGATGTTGATTGCTTTGTTGATTTTATTGATTGATTGATATGTTGATTGCAATGTGTTATAATGATAAGAGAGTGATTTAGGTAATCTTCAGTCACGAGAGCGCTTCCCACAGACTTGGGAGTTTATTCCACATTTGAAACAGGCTGATAGAGATATTATTGAGAGATGCGAATTATCTTCATTGATTGACATGGCCCAGATTAGGATTAATCAGGGATTGCTGACGATATTGGTGGAGAGGTGGCATAGCGACCACAACACCTTTCATTTGGCCACTGGAGAGATGACCATGATGCCAAAGGATGTCTATAGGATCTTGTAGATTCTCATGATGGGTGACATTGTTGTATATGATTGGGCCGAGTAGGGTGGCACACATGCTTTATGTCGGATATTCCATGATGATCAGATTAGTGGGTATGAAATGCCCTAGCAGGAGATGTTTGAGAGTCATGCCCCTTTACCTTTCGTGCTTGCGGGTTTTTTAAGTGGCTTTATATTCCCTAACAAGAGGTCAAAAGGATTGTCTATCGGTTGGGGTTGGACACTAGAGCAGATGATTCTGCATGGGACTCGGTACACCTGGGGTTCGTGCATGCTTGTGTAGTTATATCATGATTTACACCAGGTAGTGTATCTTTGAGGCGCTAGTCTATCTGCAAGGGTGACCTTGTTATAGATATGGGCCTGGGAGCATAATGCGGTGACATGCCCAGTGACAAACAAGTATCAGTTGATTGGGAGACCTTATGTCTATGGCTATACCGGCTCAGTTGCCTAGCATAAGATGGGAAAATTGGAGTATTGGAGATGTGTACTAGACAACCTAGATTTCGTGACATGGCAGTCGTATGTGGATTGCGAGCAATGGGCTGATGATCACTTGGAGATGCCATTTCTTTACATAGGTAGATATCTCATTAGACAGGCATGTTTCATTATTGATAGATTCTTATTGATGAGGGTACTCAGACAGTACAACAGAGTGTAGGGGATTACATAGGGATTGGCTACATATGCACGGAGATAGTAGGATGCCACAGAGTGGGGACCCACCCTATCCTACGATGCTACTTGTGATGAGTACCATAGATTACAACCAGTGATTTGGAACTATAATCCATAAATTTTGGAGGGATATATGACAGAGGAGTACTTGAAGTACTTTTGTGGATATCCATTTCCCAAAATCTCGAGGCTTGATGAGCCAGTGTTGGCGTTGGAGGATGATGAGGAGAGAGCACCCAGACAGAGGAGGGACAAAGGTGGTTGTGATGAGCAGGGAGATGGTGGTGACGGGGATGGAGGTGATGGTGGAGGTGGTGATGATGATGGTGGAGATGGAGATGGGGATGGTGGTGGGGGAGATGGAGGAGGAGGTACTCATCCTGTGTTAGATGTCAGAGTGCCTCAGAAGAGGCGATCCTTAGTAGCTATGACACAACAACATGTGCAGATATGATTTCCTTCTCAACAACAACAGGCACAGATTGTAGCCCTACAAGTTTAGGTCTAGACACTTCGAGGCTAGATGACACAGATTCAGGGGCAGTTGCAAACACTGACAACCGAGAGGGATGCTGTGAGACAACAGGTTCATCAAACCCAGGTTCAGACACAGGTACAAATGTAGGGGAAGATTGCTACACTGATTGCAGAGAGGGACACTCGAAGACAACGTGTGGGTCAGGTAGAGGGCATTGTTGAGAGACTACAGAGAACCACAGAGGCCACAGGTTTGGTAGACTATTTTAGAGAGATATGGCATACCATGCAGGAGGAAGAGTTTTACAGAGTGATATATCATGATGCAGTTCCTCCAAAGTGGTGGGAGAGCTACTCATAGTCTACCAGTCATACTCTTATGAGGACTACTAGCATGGGTGTGATGCAACCACTTCAGCAAGATCCTGGCACAGGTCCAGAGATGTCGACACTATCTGGGGGAGCATTGCATAGCTCTGATTCATGATGTTTGTTGTATTTTGGACATGTCTACATTGATACTGATGATTCACTAGCATTTTTTATGATGTACCTCTTCATATTTGGATATCCCTGTACACTTGACATTATTTTGAGATATATATGCAACGATGGTGATGGTTGATCTATGTGCTTATGTGTTGATCATGATGGATTCATTTGATTTCTTATTATGTATGCTATGTGATGTTCCATATGATGATGATATGAATGCAACATGTGCAATGACTCTATGATGCTTTATGAATGATGCCTATATGCTATATGTGATGAATCTTATTATGTGAATGAAATGTGATGGATGCTATGCTTTTGTACCTTTCTAATGCAAATGTATGATGCAATATATGATATGTTATGTATGTTATGGATGGATGGAATGATTTAATGATGATGCATAATTCTATGTGTTTCCATGGAGGATGCTTTATTTTGATGTATGAGATGCATTATACTCTAAGTTTTTATATTTTTCTGATGCAAATGTATGAACATGTGTATGAAATGGATTAGGAAAATGTTTCTTTTTGGATTTTTTGTAATGCAAATGTATGACCAAATGTGTGGATGGATGGAAATGATATGGTGAATTCTTTTTTTTTGGATTTTCATGATGCAATTATATGACCTAATAGAAAATGAATGCATAAAAAAATGATATGATAATGCTTTGTTTTTGGATTTTCATGATGCAAATATATGACCTAATGAATAGATGGAATATGAAATGATATGATAATGTGAATGGAATCCTAATTCTTATCCATCTAAATGCAAATGATCTTTTTTTGTTAATGTCAAATGTACTCAATCTGTTAATGATAGAGATAACATCATTTGTGAAATTGTACCAGCCTTGGAAAAATATATAAATACAAATGCAACACTAGTATGAATGCAACCTAAACATGAAAACCTACTAATGCAATGTTTTCATCCCAGTAATCAATTTATTGTGCTTGGTATCATCATTGAGATTTTGAAATGTTGAAAGTAAGTACAAACATCAATGGTATAATTAGACCATGATGACCTGAGTACTTATTTCATGATGTTTGATAGTGCAAGGTAACACAAGCATCTAGGTATAATTGGACTAAGATGACTTGAGCATTTATTTCATAAACATACAAGAGTTAATTGTTTTCCTATGTGAATCTGAAATGTCATCAGTGATACTTTGTAGAGAACGTCCCACGACAATTATCATAGTAATAATGATCAACTCACAAACAACAGACAAAGAAAAATATCATTCTCAATCATAGCTTCTCTAGTTCTTAACATCCTCGAGTTGCTCCAAAGAAATGATAACAAAAATCATGATGCAAATAATTTGAAAATTTGTGTTAAAGTGATAAAACCTTGATTCAGAGGATGGCCATCCAAATGAGATTTGTTTTGATTGATCTTGTTGTTGTTGATTTGGATGGTTGGCTTTTGTGATTATGATTGATGTTCAATGTTATGGTTCACTTGATCGTTGTGTTTTTATCGTGTTGTCATGTTGCTTGTCTATCATTTTAAGCTCAAAGATAGATTTCCCCTAGTGAGTTCAAGATTTTTCCCCCAGTGGAAACAAACCAATTTATTATGGATATATACAATGATCGCCAAACCAAGGTGAGACACAACTGTGACGCCTGGATATGTACATGAGGCTCAAATGATAGACGTGGGTGGTGATAGCGAAGAGCCAACGATCGACACATGTTCCAATAGAGGAATAATTTGGCCCATCACAACTAGCGCCTGTTGCCAGGTTTTCACTACTTGCTTTTATTGCACTTTTTTCAGATTTTATGACTTTTTTTGTATTTTTCTCTTTTTTGATTTTTTTGTATTTTTTCTCTTTTTATTTTTTGTTGTCACCAAGATACCCTTTTTTCCTAATTTTCATTAGGGTGACCATTTTTTTAGGACATTTTCTGATTTTTTTGGATTTCTTTAGAACTTTTTCTTGTTTTTTTTGGATTTCTTCAGGACTTTTTTTGATTTTTTTTGGATTTTTTTCAAGACTTTTATGCAACATCAGATGAATCATGTGTAGAATTTCTTGAGATGGAGGTTATTCATAGGCTCCTCAAATAGGTCTCCTTCTGGCATGGATAGCTGGTATGCTCCTGATCCATAGACTAATACAATGACAAAGGGGCCCAACCAATTTGGTTCAAACTTTCATTTCTTCTCCCTATCCTGTTGATTGTGTGGATTCTCCTTCAATACCAAGTCACCAACTTGAAATATTCTTGGTTTGACCTTATGATTATAGCTTCTGGACATTCATTGTTGGTAGGATTTCAGGTGGTTTACTGCATGTTGACATTGTTCATCCAATAACTCCAACTCTTGCAATCTAGATACTTGGTAGTCTTCATCAGAGATAATACCCTTCAATGACACACAGAGTGATGGTAATTCAACTTCAATGGGTACAATGGCCTCATATCCATATACAAGAGTGTATGGTGTGGCTCCTATTGGTGTGCGGATACTAGTTTGTTACTCCCACAAAGAAGGGTTTAATTGGATATGCCAATCATGTCTAGCATCATTGACTATTTTCTTCAAGATTTACATAATAGTTTTTTTGGAGGCCTCTGCTTGACTGTTTCCTTGAGGGTAATATGGTGTAGAGAAGCGATACTGGATATTGAACTTCTCACACAATTCTTGCATGTCTTGATTTTTTAATGCTCTTCCATTATGAATGATGATGTATTGAGGGATGTCGTACTGACAGATGATGTAATTAAGGATGAAGGATGAAATTTTCTTTCCTGTGATGGTGATTAGAGGAACAACTTCAATCCACTTCATGAAGTATTCTATGGCTATGATGATAAACTTGCATCCATTAGATGAAGGTGGATGAATTTTACCTAAAAGATCCAATCCCCACTAACAAAAGGGCCATGTTGATGTGAATGGTTGAAGCTCTTGTGTTGGTGCATGAATGAGGTTGCCATGAATCTAACACTTTTGGCATTTCTTGACGAACTGAAAAGACTCCATATTTGGCCAGTAATATCCTAAACAAAGGAGTTTCTTGGCTAAGCTTAAACTGCTTGAATGAGCTCCACAAATACCCTCATGAGATTCCCATAAATCCATTTTATACTTGTCGCATTCCAAACATTGGAGGAGAATTCCGTCAAGACCTCATCGGTAAAGTACATCCGTGATAAGAGTATGTCGGGCGGCTTGGTGAATGAAGTTTCATTTTTGGTTTCAAGATAGGTCGGGTGGAAGGGTGTTATCTTTTAGATAGGTATAAAATTGACCATATATTAAGGTATCGACATCAACCAGGTGACATATAACTTGGGATTCAGTATCATCATAAGTAGGGGTAAATAGTTGTTCCACCATGAACTCATAATGACTTCTTTTCTCTAGAATTTATAATAAGGAAGCAATAGTGGCCATGGCATTGACATCTTTATTATCCACTCTTAAAATCTGCTCGAATTTGATATCCACAAAGTATTTCTTAAAATCATCAATCATTCTTTTGTAGGGCATCATTTTTTTTGTCCTTTGTTTGATAATCATCATTGACTTGGTTAATGACTAACTGAGAATCTTCATAGACTTGCAATTCTAGGATTTTCCATTCTACTGATGTCTTGATGCTAATGATTAATGCTACATACTCTTCCATGTTGTTGGTACAAGGGAACATCAATCTATATGATTTCAGAATGGTATGTCCTTGTGGAGTGACAAATAGGATTTTGGCCCCTGATCCATGTTGTGTGTGTGATCCATCAAAGTATAATGTCCACTGTTGTGCAGTCAAGGTGAGGACATCAGTGTCTAGAAATTCAATGTGTAGAGGATGATCATCTGGTAGAGGTGCTTCAGCCAACTGGTATGTGATTGCTTGTCCTTTTACTGCTTTCCTATCCACATATTGGATGTCAAATTCACTTAGTATCATAATCCACTTGGCCAGTCTTCCAGTTAGGTTAGCTTTGTTGAGGAGATATTTTAGTGGATCTATTTTGGCTATTAACTTGATTGTATGGGTTAGCATGTAGTGTTGTAGCTATTGGGTAGCAAACACTACTACCAAACAAGCCTTTTCAATGGATGTATAATTGATTTCATAGCCATTTAGTGTCCTACTGATGTAATAATTTTCTCTTTCTTTTGTTGTTGAATCTTCTTATGCTAACAAGCCTCCCAATGATATCTCAATTATTGCAATGTTTAATAAGAGTGGTTTTCCTTCTGCTGGTGGTATTAAGATAGGTGGACTCATTAGATATTGTTTTAATTGGTTGAAGGCCTCTTCACATTTCTCATCCCATTAGAAAGAAATTTTTTTGTGTAACAAGTGAGTGAAAGGATGGGTCTTGTTTGCCAGTTGTGAAATAAATCTTCGGATTGATTGGAATCTCCCTTGTAGAGATCATAGTTGACTGATGTTTTTGGGTAGCGTCATCCCCATGATAGCTTTAACTTTTGCCGGGTCTACCTCAATGCCTTTTTCTGAAACTATATATCCGAAGAGTTTGGTTGAAGTCACCCCAAACACACATTTCTTCAGATTCAGTCATACATTGAACTTCTCTAGTATGGTAAATATTTTTTCTAAGATCTCTAAGTGTCCTTCTCTGGTGTATGATTTGGCCAATAGATTGTCCACATAGTTTTCCATGAAGGTATGCATCATATCATGAAAAATTGTTGTCTTGGCATGCTGATAAGTAGCTCCTACGTTCTTCAATTTGAATGGCATGACTTTCCAACATAATGTTCTCCATAGACATGTGAAGGTTGTCTTGTCTTGGTCCTCTAGAGCTATCTTGATTTTATTATAACCGGAAAATCCATCCATAAGTGACAACATGCCATGTCCTACTGTTAAGTCCACTATGATGTCTATGTTAGGTAGAGGAAAATCATCTTTAAGGAAAGCCTTATTAAGATCTCAGAAATCTATGGAAATGCGGATGCTATTGTCAATCTTTGAGACTGGTACAATATTGGAGATCCACTTGGCATAGTCAATAGGTATGATGAATCCTGCATCCAATAACTTCTTCAGCTCTACTTTTACCAATAGGGAAATATGTGAATGAATTTTCCTTAGCTTCTACTTGACTGGTTTTACTCATAGTGGTAAGGATAGGCAGTGCATGATAAGATTTGGATCAATCCCTGACATGTCGACATATGACCAAGAAAAGCTGATTTGTTTCTCTGTGAAGAATTTGAGGAAGCTTAGTTTTTCTTAGTCTATCAAGGATGTCACAATATGTGAAGGATAGGTGGTGCAAGATAAGATCTAGATCAATCCCTAGAATTTCAGCATATGACCAAGCAAAGTTGATTTGTTTCTCTGTGAAGAATTTGAGGAAGCTTAGTTTTTCTTGGTCTATCAAGGATGTTGCTAGATGGATCGTCTTCACTATTTTTGTATTCCCAATATTGACAGACTGTGTGGACTCAATCAATACTTTTGATCTTTCCTGAAAGTGTTCTGGGAGAGTGTCAAATCTTCCATCCTTCAATGCCTCAAAGAGGTTTTTTCCCTTGGATTCGCTATTTATTTTTACTTTTTTTTTGGATCTGATACTACCATTGAATGGTTTTCACCATCAAATCTATTTCCTCTATTATTCATTTTGTAGTTGAAAGATTTGACACTCCCCTATTTGGAAGCTTTGTTATGACGTTCAATGGTGGAATCTATTTTGGGATTGTTGGAATAGAGGAAGTTGACAATGGCATCATCGTTTGAAAAGGTGGGGATATCAAATGACTCAGTTTGGTCCTAGTCTATGAGTTTGGGATGTACTAGAGGTAAGGAAACATCAAATTGGTTAAGGTAAGAGATAGTAAGAGTCTTGATGGCGATGTTTTTTATTTGTCCCATAGAAAAATTGAGGTCTATAAGGTAACTTTCCTCTGAATTATCCATTTCACTTTGAGTCTGATTGTCTTCACTAGAGTCATCAATATGTTGTGATCCGATTTCAAGTGATCTAAAACCTGAACCTTGTCCCTCCTTGAGTAGGGGTGTGTACTTGTGTACCACATCAATGTCCTTATTGTGACAAGACTCCTCAGATAATGAATCCAACTCATATTCATTTGAATTAGTTTCATGATCATCACTAGCTTGTAGTTGCAAGATTCTCTCAACAACCCGCTGAGTTATTTCCTCTTTATAACCCAACCCATTCTTGTCTTTTGGATTGATTAAGATGGGTTGAATTGGTTCCACAATTCCTTCTTTTATTTTTCCTACAGGGCCTTTTCCCTCGTATCCCATCTTTTCTAAGATTGTGAAGCCTTTTCATATTATGTTGTTTGTACATTTGTAGTTGTTGCTTGGGACTCTTCTTCATCCTTATAAAGCTAGTTCAGAACATCTTTGTCTTCAACTTCATCAACTATGGTGCCTGCTTTTACAAATCGACCATTAAAGAGTGTGACTAGTTGTGATGACTATTGCGTTGATGTTGAGGGTTTCCCATATGACTTTGGGGAAGACAACTATGAGAGACATAGAGATTGTTCAATGAAATATTCACCCACACCTTTATCTTTGATTTGGACTTTTTTCTCAAATTGTTTGGACAAGGAATTTAATTGGGTTTCATGATTTGAGGACATAGAAGGAGAAACTTCTTCCTTTTTCTCAGACTATTTAGACATGGAACTGGATTGGCTTCCATGATTTGGAGAAGTGACCAGTGATTTTGACAAGGAACTTGATTGGCTTTGATTACTAGTAGAGATGGAAATAGAAGCTTGTCTATTATGGGGTACAAAGACATCTTGGACTGATTTAAGGGTGTTGCAATACTGAGGACTATTAGAATCAGCCAAGATGGTGATTTCTTGACCACCACAAGGGAATTCAAACATTGGTGGTATGTTGATGAGACCACTTGCATTTCATGGATCCATGGGTGACCCAATAGTATGTTGTAGGTCAAATCCTTGTCCAAGACTTGGAAGATTACATCTTTCTGAATCGACCCTACTTGAATGGGTAAGACAATCAATCCTATGAAGATCTTTCCTCATCATCATATGCTTTTATTGTAATATTTTTCTTTGAATCTATTGCATTTTTCAGAAAATCCGAGGGCACGAACAAGCTTTAAAGTACATATATTCAAGTTAGCTCCTCCATCTATTAGGACATGTTTGACATGATGTTTATGAAATAAGACTTCAATATGGAGTTGGGCGTTGTGGGGGTGAGAAATGGATGTGTCATCATTTTCTAAAAAATATAAGAAATGAGGTGCAGTCAAATGTCCCACCATGGCCTCAAATTTACAAACTTCTAGATCTATTGGTCTATTGTGTCCAATAGGACTTTTTCCAAAATCTCTTTGTGGACAAGTGAAATCTTGAGTAGTTCCAATATAGATATTTGTGTGGGGATCTTTTGTAATTGGTCTACTATGTTATATTGATTGGATGAGGCATCAGGTGTTTTAGACGAACTTCCTTTTAGTACATATTTGTCCTGTGCTCTCATGGTCATATTTACTGGCAGGATATCTTGTTTCCCATCGATTTTAATGACATTAATTTGAGTATCAATTGTAGCCATGTCTTGTTTGATGTCATTAATCTGATTTTGAATTGTAATGATTTCTTGTTCATGTTCAATTGGATTGTTGGATGAAATAATGTCTTGGTTGTCATTGGTTTCAATGTTATTCATTTGATCTTCCACTACTGAGATATGAAGGATGAGAGTATCATGGACATAGTTTACATTCTTTCCTTTTTTGTTTGTTGTAGAGGACTCCCCTTTTTCCTAATTCAGTAAGGTATTTTTGAATGCTCCATGATCAAAATTTGTTTTGGGTCCTTCTACTCGTATGAATTTGTCATCTATTAAGTCTTGTATCTTGTGTTTTAATTGCATGCAGCTATTTGTTTGATGACCTTTGTACTAATGAAATTCACAGTAATAAGCATCATTCCACCATGATGATTTTACTTTTGGTTCAAAGCCTTGGGTGTCAGGTAATGTTATAAGGTTATTTGCAAGAAGTTCTCTCAATGCAGATTCATGTGTTGACCCAAAGGTGTGAATTTTCTATGGTTTTATTGTGTTTGATAGGTTGGAGGTTTAGATGTGGTACTCCTTTGATTGTGGCTATTTTGATTGTTATGTTGGTTAACATTTTGATTAGTGCCTTGATTGGTGTTTTGATTAGTCTTGGTTGTGGTTCCTAATAGATTAAAAACTAGTTTGGCATTATGTGTTTTGGTGGCACCATCGTTGGAATTCTTGTTTCTTGTCCAAAATTTTGGTTTCTCATTGTTATTATGATGATTGGAAGAGATAGCATTGTTTGATCCTTCATTGTGAATTTTCAACACCCCTCTTTTGACTAAAGCTTCTTCAATTTTGACACTGTTTTTTATCATCTTCTCGAAGCTAGGGGGACATTGCAATTGCATCCTATAGCTCATTTCACTATTGAGGTTGTCAATAAAAATTTCCATCTTTTCTTGTTCGGGTATAGGGCGAGCGTATCGAGCAAATAACCTTCTCCATCTCTGTAAGAATATGAGAAAGGATTCTCCTTTTTTCTATTTGGTATTGCAAAGATCCTTCATGGTTATCTCATGTGAAATGTTATATGAATATTGAGTGATAAATTTTTTGACAAGTTCTTCAAAGGATCTTATGCCTGGTAGTAATTTCGAAAACCATTCCATACAGTGGCCTCCCAAGCTACGAGGAAAAATTCTCATCAAGTAGGTGTCTTCATGAGAAAACTCAAGACTCATGGTTCAAAATTCCCTCACATGGTCTATGGGGTCATATTTTCCATTGTATTTGTTGTATTTTGGGAGGTCACAATTCAGTGGGAATGGTATCATGTTCATATTCCTATCAAAAGGGTAGGGACACATATCTTTTGGTAGTCCCTCTTTGCATGTCTTGTAATTGTTGTTGAAGGTTCTTCATTTGATGTGTTAGGGCAGCCATTTGATTTGCATTTGGTGTTTCAATTTCAGTTTTCTTTGGTGTTTCTTTCAATTTGTTGACATCAAAATCACTTGGTAATTTGACCCCTTGGTTTGCTAACATTAGAAGGTATTTTACTCCATCATTTTCAAAGATTCTCTCTAGGAATTTGTGAAATTTGGGATCTTGGTTTGCTTGTTCTATTTCCTCCCTTATTTCTTTTGTTTCATTTTGAGGGATTTTGTGGAAAGGGTTTTCTTTTGGTTCACCCATGGTGTTTTGAGATTCAATTTCCTTATCCTTAAGTTTTTGCTTTTGGGATCCTGTTAAAATGGGCATGCAAGTGGTGAAGGTTTGCTAAATTTTGATTGTTGTTTAGGAGTGCCAAAGAGATACCTAGGTCGAATAGAATGGCAAATTCTATTGATGGGACTAAGGTAATGAAATTTGATGTAAAGTGTGTTGTTTCAAGATGAAGGATGACAAATCCTAATGGTGAAACTCAACTTGATCATCAAATTTAGGTTTGATGATGGTTGTTGGGCACTTTTTAGATGTTTGATCAAAGTTTAGGTAAATGAATCCACTTGTAAATGCTATTTTTTCCAAGTTTAAAGAAATGTTGGGATAAGGAATGAACTTCTCTATGGAAAAGATCCCTAAATCTGGGTTCAAAATGTCGAATAGGGGGTCAAATTTAGCTTTCTAGTTATAAATCTGGTGGATGCACTATAACAGTCCGTGTATGTGCTATAGAATGGTGGGGATGCACTATAGAATGGCTTGGATGCACTGCAAGATTGATTGGATGCACTACATAATAGCTTGAATGCACCAAAGTATTGGGTGGATGCACTACAGCAATGGGTGAATGCACTATAGAATGCAATGGATGCACTAGTAGATATAGTGTATGTGCTATAACAACATATGGATGTGCTAGAGGATGGTGTAAATGCACCAGAAAAAATAGTGGATGTGCTGAATTGGGAAAATGTCATAGTTTCTTGCAAGTTTCTTTGATTTTTCTAATCTTCCAGTCAGAGAATTGTTTGTTTCAAAGGATGTTTTTTGAATCAATATTTTCACTTCCAATGTGTGATGCTTTGTTTGCAATTTTTTTAAAAACACATTGGTAAAACACAAAAAACATGTACAATTCTTAAGGCTGTGTAGGACAATATTTACTAGATTCCCACTTGCATTTTAGTCTAGCTGCGCCTACTTTTAGTGAATGATTAGAAGCTTGACCACACTGGCTCCCCTCCACGACACTCACTTCTCAAGTCATCCAAGCTTCAATACCCATGAATCTCCCATGAATGTCCCATGGCATACTTCTCATCTCTACTAAAAGCCACAAAAATGTGGGATGGCTTCAAAGGTTGGACCTTTTTCACCAGTAAATAGAATAAGGATTTTAGCTTGCTAAACAAAAGATTCTAGTATAGGCATTTCGTTCGTGGGGGATCGTCCATATGGCAAGAGACCATTGCTACCCTTCTTGTCGAAACAATCCTCATGATACTTGAACTTTCCTCAAGTACCCACACTTATATACCAGTTGGAAGTCGCTTGGCTTTAGCGTGTTACAGGGTGGGTCGTTCCCTTGGATGATTACTTTTTCCCACAAGGCAGGCCCTCTAAGGATAAAATAAAATAAAAATGAATGAGTCTAGATTTTTGGTCACCCAGTTAAGGGGAGAGAATATGCCTACCATTCATCAAGCACAAAAAACATGGTGTTATTTCCCTCCTAATTAATATAGATTCCTAAATTAACCAAAAGGAAATAAATCAACTCCATCCCCTACATCAAAATTATTTGTAGTTTTCAATAAGAGTTCTTTAGCAACATTCAAGGGTTTTAGCTGAGTCTCTGATAGCATTTATAAAACATGCACAATAGAAAAACATTCATCAGTTTTCAGAATCTGGAAGAATTTTGCAATGAAAATTAAATGTGCCATTACAGTAATTCAATGCGCTAAAAAGAAAGATGCGCCTGAGAATGCAGCGAATGCGCTATAGAAAATAGTGAATGTGCTACAAAAATTATTAGATGCACTACAAAAATAATCATATGCACTATAGAAACCCCTTGATGTGTCGATGAATTGCTTCACTAACTCATTTGACTGCAAAATCCGACGAATATGTCCAACGAAATATGTATAATTTGATGTATTGTCTGGTGCTTGTAAAATTTGATGTGTAATTTTCAATTTTTTGAAAGTTTATCCCTGACGTTCATAGAAATTTTGACGAACCTAGGTTTCATCGAAATTTCGAATATCAATTTCTTCAAAATTTTGACAAACATGAAAAATAGAAAAAAATCAAATTGTGGCCGACATAAAGAAAAGTGAGTTCGTTGATTTATTGCGACAGTGTTTTTCTCTACTTGAGACAGTTTGTGGAGAACTAAGGAATATTTTCTTGGGAAAAATCAGAAAAAATCAAGAAGATACTGCCAGGTTGAGGGTAGTCATTGTCTTTTTGCAGAATTTAGTTGTGAAGTCAGATTTGTAGTTCCAGGTTTGAAAATCATATTTTAAAGCAACATCTCATCAAATTTCATTTTTAGAGGTTTAGGGTTTTAAGAATTTCATGTCTATATTTTATTGTGTGGAATCACCATAAGATCACAACCAAGGAAAAAATTATTGTGAATGTAATTATGTGATCCATAACTCTATTGGTCATGTGGCACAGTTATGCTATAACAAATACAGGATGCATTCATGTGTGACCCAAGTTTAATGTGGCTATGTTGTGATAGAAATGGAGGCACTCATATAATGTAGTTAATTCAGGTTGTATAATGTAGGTGCCAATTATCATTGGGTGCATTTAGGTTGTCTCAAGTTTAACATGTTAGGATGCAATTCTAGCATGATCGAAGAGTGATTACCTCTTGCTACAATAAAGAGCCTATAACTCTGGTTGATATGCAGAGTGGTTGTGTTATATCAATTATGTAGTGCATTCAAGCACAACCCATGTTTAATGGGCTATTCTAGAGAGTGATCAAGATTTTCTAAACCTTATGAATGTTACTTAAAAGTGTATAGCTTAAACTACAAACCAAGTTTGTTACATACTTGAATGCAATCTTGGGTTACCATGAACTATAATAATGTGATCTGCTAATAACCATTATGGAAAGTATTAAAGCAAGACCCATGCTATATAGGATACATTTCCCTGATCAGGTTTACATACCTTAATGATCAAACACAAGCTTCCCACACACTCTAGGATACAATCCAAGATTATACCACAACTTTTTCAAGACAACTAATTTTCTAACCCAAGATTTAAGGTTGTTTTTTAATACCAACAAAGCATTAGTAAGAGAATGATTAGGGTACAAACCCTAGGCCTCCATAGAAACATAAACAATAACTCTATTGGATTAGTGAGGTTGCAATACCAGAAATATTGAGACATTGTAGCTAATAACAAAATCTTGCAATATAAAGATTGTAGCCAATAACAAGCACACTATGTAGCTTAGTGAAATTTGTAAATGCAATCTATGGTAAGAAGAATGACAGTCACTTGAGATGTGACAGTCAAAAAGAGGCTGAGCAATGACAAGATAATAAAGCTCAAACCTTGCATAGTAAAGTGGAGATTTTAACAGTGAGTTTCCTTACCCCTTGCTGACCTTAAGGGTTTTTCAAATGCTTTGGTAGTGTTAGACAAGGAAAATGCAATCGTGGAATGACTATCCAAATGAAGTAATAGTGGTAATCATAGGTTCAATGTTTCTTCTTAGCCACTAATGTATAATGGAGGCAGTGGATTGCATGTTTGAGCAGTGTTTTGAGACTCATCAAAGATGGGAGAATAGTGAATAATACCTTGTGGACTGTGAAGTAGTGTCAATAAGGTTGAAGGATCTTAAGATCTAAAATACCATGAAACAATGAGTCCCCTATAGTAAGTAGGCAGTGTATAGGGCATAGATTGATTTTATAGAAGGATGCTCATGAAAGGAATCTTCAAGTGAGAGTGAGTGAGTTTTTTGAGATTGCAGCTGAGGGTGCAATACCTAGTCTTAAAGGAAGTTAGCAAAGCAGTAAATGTGCAAGAAAATCAAATCATACACAACAAACAATTCACAATGTTATCTTTCATAATTCCTTGAGTTTGAAGACAAAAATCTCATTGTATCTTGAAGAAAGTGGTGACCTTAATGGTCAATCACTAGCAACCATGATTTTAAAATATGCTATTGTGCTTATGGAGGCAACATTTTAAGCAAGGCAGTGAGTGGTGGTTTGGAACAATGGCAGGTATGGACTTGCTTTATATGCATACTATGTAGTCTAGCTTAAGAAACCGTTCTTAGAAGAGATGAAGGTGGATTATGGAACTCAAGGGTTACCATGAAAAGGATTAAAGCAAAGACTAAGATCTATTTAAAAGCCACGGTCATGAAGATATTAAAGATGTCACATGCAAAACCCTAGTAGCTGGAGTAATGAATACAGTACAAAGAGGATAGTGTGCCGGGGAAAATTTAGGAGATCTCCACATTAACTAATTACAGAGAAATCCATCATTTATTTATTTAATTAAAAATAAACTCTTCATTCTAAAACCCTATATAGGATACATTGATACTTCAAAAGCCTTTGAAGGAATTTGAGATTATGCAAATATATGTCAAGTAAATACCTAGATTACAAATAGTAGTGGGAACAATGTAAGATTTGTTGAGCAGAGCAGGAATGAGATAAGCAACAATGAATCCTATGCCTCCTTTCACGCACATCTTCTCACCATTCTTTGTCATTCTTTACGAAAACACTTCTCCATTTTGGTGGTCTATGCTTGAAAATAATGTTTTGACGGAGGTTTTAGAGTATGTTTATTAAAACGAAAACTTCATTTTGGTGGGCTACACCTGAAAATAAGATTTTGACAAAAGTTTTAGGGTATGTTTATTAAAGTTTTAGAGTATTTTGGAGGGATAAATTCTTGATTCCTTAAATGATTTATTCAAATGGATTGTGACTAAATAAATGACTAACTATTTAGTCATTTTTATTTGTGTGACTAAATATTTTTTAATCAATGACCAAACTAGTAATTTATTTACTCATTTATAGTCGAAGGTAAAAATGAGCAGAATTTAGTCATTTTAGTTGCTAGGACTAAAAGCTCTGTCACCCAGTCAGCCATCACACCCTACTAGTGTGTGCTTCCTTGTGCAATTAGGGCTCTCTCAATGTTGAGGGCCCTAGGGATAAGCTCGTCATAAGAAGTGACACATTGCATCTTTAACTAAAAGGATAAATCTGTATTGACATTAGCAATGATGATTCTGACTTGTTGCTCCTTAAGAATGGGTCACTTGCTCTTACTAGCTCGCTACCTCCATTGTTGTAAGAAGTTTGTGATCAAGTTCAATATTATGATTTTAGGAGTCTTAATGGTTGGAAATCATAGTAAAACTCTAATTTAATAAGTTTTGGAATCCAGCAATGAAGTGTTTTGTAATACACTGTGACTATCTTCCTTTGTGGGTGGTTGCATGCCACAAATTTTGGTGTAAAGACATCGTAATTATTAGATTTTGCTACTTGTCTATGAATAAAAATTATTGGAGTGTGAGTTTGATATTTTTTGAAGATCTAAATAGTCAAGCTTGGTAAAGAAAAATCATGTCAGATAATATTAGTCCAGAACAAAATGAAGAGACACTTGATAGATTGTAGCCGATTGAAAAGAAAGGGTGATGGGAATGTTATCACCTTGCAATAATTGCAAGGGCTTAAACACGAGACGACTTTTAATCACAACAGTTGAGAAACATTGTAGGAAGCATGGTCACGTTGAAGGGGGGCATGATTATCGTCCATTGGTAATTTGTTCATTATATGCTTCACATTATTGAATTTGTAAATGTTTATATCAAGCTTTTAACATCTTTATATATATATATATATATATATATATATATATATATATATATATATATATATATGTATTTATAATCACTTGATCATGATCATGGTTTATTTGTGTCTATCATTATTATAAAGGTGGGGCACCCTAGGGAAGATGATATAGATTATCATGGCTTGGAGAATGTGGTTTTGCAAGCGGACGAACATGGAGTTGTGAATATCGAAGTTGAAGTTAATGATCCTATGGAAGAAGATGATCATGCGCCAGAAAACACAGTTGAAGATGATGGTACAAATACATTGATCCATGACACATTTAGTGGTAGAGCTCATGATGATCGAGATGACTTTGATGATGTTCATGATTTACCTGTACTTGAGAAGGCATACGAGCCCCTTTATGAAGGATCCCAAACAACTCTTCTCTCTATTGTATTGTT
Organism: Sequoia sempervirens; assembly: GCA_007258455.2. Taxonomy (NCBI): domain Eukaryota; kingdom Viridiplantae; phylum Streptophyta; class Pinopsida; order Cupressales; family Cupressaceae; genus Sequoia; species Sequoia sempervirens. The sequence goes on from VDFB02072274.1 coordinate 37,189,728, forward strand.
GTTGTTGAACTTGAAGGTTATGAATGGTTTATAAAACATAGCAATCTCATAGATGTTAAGGTATGCCATATATGTCATCTTTTTTCATCTATTTTAATTGTTGTTAGTTCATCACTAATAAATAAAGGATGAAATATGTACCATTAATATTCTTTATATTAACAAACTATTTTTTGTTGTAGATTGATTGGTGAATTTTTGTTACCACCATCAAATATTTTACATCGCTCATACTGAGATTTATCTGGCATTATGAAAGATATCAGAATGGAGTATCAAGCAATAGATGCATGTCCCAATGATCATATTATATGTCATAAATAACAGGAATTTGCAACAGAATGCCTGAAATATCATATCAGTAGATATCGAATAGATCAACTAACAAAAAAGGTGCCTCGCAAGGTTCTTCATTATATTCCCATTATTCCACGTATGCAACGATTATTTAGGTGTGAAAACTTAGCACAATTTATGGATTACCATGCACGAAATAGAAGTGGTGATGACATTCTTCGAATTCCTACGGATGGTTCTGCATTTAGGGACATGGAGGAAAAATTGCCACACTTTAAAGAAGAACCTCGTAATCTCAATCTTTCATTGGGAGTGGATGGTGTCAATTCATTTGGAGAGCTGAGATCTATTTACTTGGTGTGGCCTATTTTTGTTATCAACAATAACATTCCTCCATGGATGTCAATAAAGAGGGAGCACATAATGTTGTCAATGATTGTTCTAGGTATTTGTTTACATCAATTTTCTTTAACGTA
>VDFB02072274.1:37190600-37203125 GCA_007258455.2 Sequoia sempervirens
TGAATTTTCAACACCCCTCTTTTGACTAAAGCTTCTTCAATTTTGACACTGTTTTTTATCATCTTCTCGAAGCTAGGGGGACATTGCAATTGCATCCTATAGCTCATTTCACTATTGAGGTTGTCAATAAAAATTTCCATCTTTTCTTGTTCGGGTATAGGGCGAGCGTATCGAGCAAATAACCTTCTCCATCTCTGTAAGAATATGAGAAAGGATTCTCCTTTTTTCTATTTGGTATTGCAAAGATCCTTCATGGTTATCTCATGTGAAATGTTATATGAATATTGAGTGATAAATTTTTTGACAAGTTCTTCAAAGGATCTTATGCCTGGTAGTAATTTCGAAAACCATTCCATACAGTGGCCTCCCAAGCTACGAGGAAAAATTCTCATCAAGTAGGTGTCTTCATGAGAAAACTCAAGACTCATGGTTCAAAATTCCCTCACATGGTCTATGGGGTCATATTTTCCATTGTATTTGTTGTATTTTGGGAGGTCACAATTCAGTGGGAATGGTATCATGTTCATATTCCTATCAAAAGGGTAGGGACACATATCTTTTGGTAGTCCCTCTTTGCATGTCTTGTAATTGTTGTTGAAGGTTCTTCATTTGATGTGTTAGGGCAGCCATTTGATTTGCATTTGGTGTTTCAATTTCAGTTTTCTTTGGTGTTTCTTTCAATTTGTTGACATCAAAATCACTTGGTAATTTGACCCCTTGGTTTGCTAACATTAGAAGGTATTTTACTCCATCATTTTCAAAGATTCTCTCTAGGAATTTGTGAAATTTGGGATCTTGGTTTGCTTGTTCTATTTCCTCCCTTATTTCTTTTGTTTCATTTTGAGGGATTTTGTGGAAAGGGTTTTCTTTTGGTTCACCCATGGTGTTTTGAGATTCAATTTCCTTATCCTTAAGTTTTTGCTTTTGGGATCCTGTTAAAATGGGCATGCAAGTGGTGAAGGTTTGCTAAATTTTGATTGTTGTTTAGGAGTGCCAAAGAGATACCTAGGTCGAATAGAATGGCAAATTCTATTGATGGGACTAAGGTAATGAAATTTGATGTAAAGTGTGTTGTTTCAAGATGAAGGATGACAAATCCTAATGGTGAAACTCAACTTGATCATCAAATTTAGGTTTGATGATGGTTGTTGGGCACTTTTTAGATGTTTGATCAAAGTTTAGGTAAATGAATCCACTTGTAAATGCTATTTTTTCCAAGTTTAAAGAAATGTTGGGATAAGGAATGAACTTCTCTATGGAAAAGATCCCTAAATCTGGGTTCAAAATGTCGAATAGGGGGTCAAATTTAGCTTTCTAGTTATAAATCTGGTGGATGCACTATAACAGTCCGTGTATGTGCTATAGAATGGTGGGGATGCACTATAGAATGGCTTGGATGCACTGCAAGATTGATTGGATGCACTACATAATAGCTTGAATGCACCAAAGTATTGGGTGGATGCACTACAGCAATGGGTGAATGCACTATAGAATGCAATGGATGCACTAGTAGATATAGTGTATGTGCTATAACAACATATGGATGTGCTAGAGGATGGTGTAAATGCACCAGAAAAAATAGTGGATGTGCTGAATTGGGAAAATGTCATAGTTTCTTGCAAGTTTCTTTGATTTTTCTAATCTTCCAGTCAGAGAATTGTTTGTTTCAAAGGATGTTTTTTGAATCAATATTTTCACTTCCAATGTGTGATGCTTTGTTTGCAATTTTTTTAAAAACACATTGGTAAAACACAAAAAACATGTACAATTCTTAAGGCTGTGTAGGACAATATTTACTAGATTCCCACTTGCATTTTAGTCTAGCTGCGCCTACTTTTAGTGAATGATTAGAAGCTTGACCACACTGGCTCCCCTCCACGACACTCACTTCTCAAGTCATCCAAGCTTCAATACCCATGAATCTCCCATGAATGTCCCATGGCATACTTCTCATCTCTACTAAAAGCCACAAAAATGTGGGATGGCTTCAAAGGTTGGACCTTTTTCACCAGTAAATAGAATAAGGATTTTAGCTTGCTGGCAAGATTTACAGTACCGGGCATTTGCGTTGGTAGGGGGTCGTCCGCCTTGGCGGGAGCCATTTTGCTGCCGCTTCTTGTGAAGCAATGCTCGCGGTACTTCGTCGCCAGTTAAATCCATCGTCGATTGGTGCCATCGGATGACCGGCTATGCGCAATGCCAATTGATGCCTTCATAAACATGCTTCCTATTATGCTTAAAAGGAAATAAATCAACTCCAACCCCTGCATCAAAATTATTAGTAGTTTTCAATAAGAGTTCTTTAGCAACATTCAAGGGTTTTAGCCGAGTCTCTGATAGCATTTATAAAACATGCACAATAGAAAAACATTCATCAGTTTTCAGAATCTGGAAGAATTTTGCAATGAAAATTAAATGTGCCATTACAATAATTCAATGCGCTAAAAAGACAGATGCGCCTGAGAATGCAGTGAATGCGCTATAGAAAACAGTGAATGCACTACAAAAATTATTAGATGCACTACAAAAATAATCATATGCACTATAGAAACCCCCTGATGTGCCGATGAATTGCTTCACTAACTCATTTGACTGCAAAATCCAACGAATATGTCCGACGAAATATGTATAATTTGATGTATTGTCTGGTGCTTGTAAAATTTGATGTGTAATTTTCAATTTTTTGAAAGTTTATCCCCGATGTTAGTAGAAATTTTGACGAACCTAGGTTTCATTGAAATTTCAAATATCAGTTTTGTCAAAATTTTGACAAACATGAAAAATAGAAAAAAATCAAATTGTGGCTGACATAAAGAAAAGTGAGTTCGTTGATTTATTGCGACAGTGTTTTCTCTACTTGAGGCAGGTTTGTGGAGGGAACTAGGAATATTTTCTTAGGAAAAATCAAGAAAAAATCAAGAGATCTTGCCGGGTTGAAATTAGTCATTGTCTTTTTGCAGAATTTAGTTGTGAAGTCAGATTTGTAGTTCCAGGTTTGAAAATCATATTTTAAAGCAACATCTCATCAAATTTCATTTTTAGAGGTTTAGGGTTTTAAGAATTTCATGTCTATATTTTATTGTGTGGAATCACCATAAGATCACAACCAAGGAAAAAATTATTGTGAATGTAATTATGTGATCCATAACTCTATTGGTCATGTGGCACAGTTATGCTATAACAAATACAGGATGCATTCATGTGTGACCCAAGTTTAATGTGGCTATGTTGTGATAGAAATGGAGGCACTCATATAATGTAGTTAATTCAGGTTGTATAATGTAGGTGCCAATTATCATTGGGTGCATTTAGGTTGTCTCAAGTTTAACATGTTAGGATGCAATTCTAGCATGATCGAAGAGTGATTACCTCTTGCTACAATAAAGAGCCTATAACTCTGGTTGATATGCAGAGTGGTTGTGTTATATCAATTATGTAGTGCATTCAAGCACAACCCATGTTTAATGGGCTATTCTAGAGAGTGATCAAGATTTTCTAAACCTTATGAATGTTACTTAAAAGTGTATAGCTTAAACTACAAACCAAGTTTGTTACATGCTTGAATGCAATCTTGGGTTACCATAAACTATAATAATGTGATTTGCTAATAACCATTATGCAAAGTATTAAAGCAAGACCCATGCTATATAGGATACATTTCACGATGGGTTTATACCTTAATGATCCAAACACAAGCTTCCCACACACTCTAGGATACAATCCAAGATTATACCACAACTTTTTCAAGACAACTAATTTTCTAACCCAAGATTTAAGGTTGTTTTTTAATACCAACAAAAGCATTGGTAAGAGCATGATTAGGGTACAAACCCTAGGCCTCCGTAGAAACATAAACAATAACTCTATTGGATTAGTGAGGTTGCAATACCAGAAAGATTGAGACATTGTAGCTAATAACAAAATCTTGCAATCTAAAGATTGTAGCCAATAACAAGCACACTATGTAGCTTAGTGACATTTGTAAATGAAATATACGGTAAGAAGAATGGCAGTCACTTGAGATGTGACAGTCAAAAATAGGCTAAGCAGTGACAAGATGATAAAGCTCAAACCTTGCATAGTAAAGTGGAGATTTTAACAGTGAGTTTCCTTACCCCTTTGCTGACCTTAAGGGTTTTCAAATACTTTGGTAATTGGGCAGAGAAAAATACAATGAGGGGAATGACTGTCCAAATGAAGTAACAGTGGTAATCATAGGTTCAATGTTTCTTCTTAGCCACTAATGTATAATGGAGGTAGTGGATTGCATGTTTGAGCAGTGTTTTGAGACTCATCAAAGATGGGAGAATAGTGAATAATACCTTGTGGACTGTGAAGTAGTGTCAATAAGGTTGAAGGATCTTAAGATCTAAAATACCATGAAACAATGAGTCCCCTATAGTAAGTAGGCAGTGTATAGGGCATAGATTGATTTTATAGAAGGATGCTCATGAAAGGAATCTTCAAGTGAGAGTGAGTGAGTTTTTTGAGATTGCAGCTGAGGGTGCAATACCTAGTCTTAAAGGAAGTTAGCAAAGCAGTAAATGTGCAAGAAAATCAAATCATACACAACAAACAATTCACAATGTTATCTTTCATAATTCCTTGAGTTTGAAGACAAAAATCTCATTGTATCTTGAAGAAAGTGGTGACCTTAATGGTCAATCACTAGCAACCATGATTTTAAAATATGCTATTGTGCTTATGGAGGCAACATTTTAAGCAAGGCAGTGAGTGGTGGTTTGGAACAATGGCAGGTATGGACTTGCTTTATATGCATACTATGTAGTCTAGCTTAAGAAACCGTTCTTAGAAGAGATGAAGGTGGATTATGGAACTCAAGGGTTACCATGAAAAGGATTAAAGCAAAGACTAAGATCTATTTAAAAGCCACGGTCATGAAGATATTAAAGATGTCACATGCAAAACCCTAGTAGCTGGAGTAATGAATACAGAATTCTTGAAAGGTTAGTGTGGCAGGGGAAAATTTATAGATCTCCCATTAACTAATTACAGAGAAATCCATCATTTATTTATTTATTTAATTAAAATAAATCATTCTAAACCCTATATAGGATACATTGATACTTCAAAAGCCTTTGAAGGAATTTGAGATTATGCAAATATATGTCAAGTAAATACCTAGATTACAAATAGTAGTGGGAACAATGTAAGATTTGTTGAGCAGAGCAGGAATGAGATAAGCAACAATGAATCCTATGCCTCCTTTCACGCACATCTTCTCACCATTCTTTGTCATTCTTTACGAAAACACTTCTCCATTTTGGTGGTCTATGCTTGAAAATAATGTTTTGACGGAGGTTTTAGAGTATGTTTATTAAAACGAAAACTTCATTTTGGTGGGCTACACCTGAAAATAAGATTTTGACAAAAGTTTTAGGGTATGTTTATTAAAGTTTTAGAGTATTTTGGAGGGATAAATTCTTGATTCCTTAAATGATTTATTCAAATGGATTGTGACTAAATAAATGACTAACTATTTAGTCATTTTTATTTGTGTGACTAAATATTTTTTAATCAATGACCAAACTAGTAATTTATTTACTCATTTATAGCTGAGTTGCAAAAAATGAGCAGAATTTAGTCATTTTTAGTTGTTGTGACTAAAAGTTTGTCACCTAGTCATTTATTTGCCAAATTCTACTAGTGTGTGCTTCCTTGTGCAATTAGGGATCTCTCAATGTTGAGGGTCGTAGGGATAAGCTTGTCATAAGAAGTGACACATTGCATCTTTAACTAAAAGGATAAATCCTTATTGACATTAGCAATGATGATTTTGACTTGTTGCTCCTTAAGAATGGGTCACTTGCTCTTACTAGCTCGCTACCTCCATCGTTGTAGAAGGTTTGCGATCAAGTTCAATATTCTGATTTTAGGAGTCTTAATGGTTGGAAATCATAGTAAAATCAGAATTTAATAAGTTTTGGAATTAGCATTTAAAGTGTTTTTTGGGGTCATTAACTTCAGACTATCTTCTCTTTTGCGGGTGGTTGCATGCCAAATTTTTTGGTGTAAAATATCAGAATTATTAGATTTGCCACCTGCTCTATGAATAAAAATTATTGGAGTGTGATTTTGATATTTTTTGAAGATCTAAATAGTCAAGCTTGGTAAAGAAAAATCATGTCAGATAATATTAGTCTAGAAAAAAATGAAGAGACACTTGATAGATTGTGGGCTAGATTGAAAAGAAAGGGTGATGGGAAATGTTATTGTCCTTGCAATAATTGCAAGGGCTTAAAACGAGATAATTTTAATCACAACAACTGAGAAACATTGTAGGCAACATGGTCACTTGAAGGGGGGCATGATTATTGTCCATTGGTAATTTGTTCATTATATGTGTTTATATTGGTTGAATTTGTAAATGTTTATATCGTTTTAACATTTTATATATATATATATATATATATATATATATATATATATATATATATATGTATTTATAATCACTTGATCATGATCATGGTTTATTTGTGTCTATCATTATTATAAAGGTGGGGCACCCTAGGGAAGATGATATAGATTATCATGGCTTGGAGAATGTGGTTTTGCAAGCGGACGAACATGGAGTTGTGAATATCGAAGTTGAAGTTAATGATCCTATGGAAGAAGATGATCATGCGCCAGAAAACACAGTTGAAGATGATGGTACAAATACATTGATCCATGACACATTTAGTGGTAGAGCTCATGATGATCGAGATGACTTTGATGATGTTCATGATTTACCTGTACTTGAGAAGGCATACGAGCCCCTTTATGAAGGATCCCAAACAACTCTTCTCTCTATTGTATTGTTGTTGTTGAACTTGAAGGTTATGAATGGTTTATAAAACATAGCAATCTCATAGATGTTAAGGTATGCCATATATGTCATCTTTTTTCATCTATTTTAATTGTTGTTAGTTCATCACTAATAAATAAAGGATGAAATATGTACCATTAATATTCTTTATATTAACAAACTATTTTTTGTTGTAGATTGATTGGTGAATTTTTGTTACCACCATCAAATATTTTACATCGCTCATACTGAGATTTATCTGGCATTATGAAAGATATCAGAATGGAGTATCAAGCAATAGATGCATGTCCCAATGATCATATTATATGTCATAAATAACAGGAATTTGCAACAGAATGCCTGAAATATCATATCAGTAGATATCGAATAGATCAACTAACAAAAAAGGTGCCTCGCAAGGTTCTTCATTATATTCCCATTATTCCACGTATGCAACGATTATTTAGGTGTGAAAACTTAGCACAATTTATGGATTACCATGCACGAAATAGAAGTGGTGATGACATTCTTCGAATTCCTACGGATGGTTCTGCATTTAGGGACATGGAGGAAAAATTGCCACACTTTAAAGAAGAACCTCGTAATCTCAATCTTTCATTGGGAGTGGATGGTGTCAATTCATTTGGAGAGCTGAGATCTATTTACTTGGTGTGGCCTATTTTTGTTATCAACAATAACATTCCTCCATGGATGTCAATAAAGAGGGAGCACATAATGTTGTCAATGATTGTTCTAGGTATTTGTTTACATCAATTTTCTTTAACGTAGTAGCATCTCATTTGTCTTATTTGTTGCATAATTACTTATATTTTTTTCATTCAATAGTCATGTACATTAATTTAAATTTATTGTAGTAAAATGGTTATAATAATTATGTAATGTTTATGTTTATTCAACTAGGTAAGTACCAAGTTAAAGATATGAATGTATATATCGAGCCTCTTATCGATGAGTTACTAAAGTTATGGAATGGTGTCACTATGTATAATGTCTCTAGACCAATAGGACAAAGACAATTTCAATTCCATGCAATGCTTATATGGACAATTCATGATGCCCCAGGGCTAACACATTTTTGTGGTATGTTATAACATTCGACTGCACTTTAATAATATTTAATTTGATGAAGTAGATATCATGCATGTTTTTAAAATAATCATTCATTATATATAATTATAAAAATTGAAATATTTAATCCAATTATATATTATTTTGCAGGTCTTCAAACAAAGGGAAAATTTGCATGTCTAATTTGTGGTCCAAAGATGAAATCTTGTCGTTCAACAAGTTTAGGAAAGCAGGTTTTTGATGAGTATAGGAACTTCCTTCATAGAAATCATAATTATCGAACTATTGAAAAACATCTTTTCAATGGGAAAGAGGAGACTACATCAAAACCACAAAGAATGACACTTCGCCTATGGAAGTTGGAATATAATAGAATTAATCATCAAGGTTATACATAGGATCAAATTGTTTATCTATCATATATGATATGTTTTGAATTTATATTTTTATATTGTGTTGTGTTTACTCATGTTGTAATTGACAATGATTGTCGTTGTTAATTTGTTTAACTTATATGCTTCATGAAGGTTGTCAAGGCATTAATGGCCGGCTTCCACAGGGACTGAAAACTTATCCCAGACAATTTAGTAGGTTTCCCTACTATGAGCAGCTACAAATTGTGCATTTGTTTGATACAATGCATATCAGAAAGAATATAACAAAAACGTTATGGAAAATATTGGATGGAAAGCATGACAAAGAAAAAATTGTCAAAATCTTTAGTGACATTCAGGAACCCAATCATGCAATGAAAAATTTTATTCAATTAAATAGCGATGGAGACCAAATTAATATAAGTGCCCTTCCTTGCTTATTAACAGAGCAGCAAAGCAATGCTATAAAAGAAGTCATACGAAAAATTTGATTTCCCACAGGATTTGTTGTGAGCATAAACAATATAATAACAAAAAAAGGTGAATTTGGGTCAGGGATGAAAACGCATGATTGGTATACCTTCATTAAGATAATGATTCTAGTATATTATATACAATTGTATAATGCATGTACTTTTCAATGTATTGTGTTTACTACTTTTGGAAAAATAATGAAAAGATCATTTTATTATTGTTGTAGTACATTCTACCTCTATCTCTCCCAGACAACTTTGACAACAATGTCAAGAAATTTATATATGATCTTGGAAAATACATGAGGTAAGTAGTGATATTTGTTCAATTCGTTGTATACATCTTATAATTTCCATTTTTTTTAATTGTTATGTAATATACTATATATTTTTTTTAAATCTTGTTAATATATTTTCGTGTTGAATCACTTGTAGATGGCTATCATCTAAAGAAATCCATAAAGAAGATATAAATTATTGGAAGAGAAAAATTCCTCGTCTAATGTGTGAAATGCAAAAGTTTCTACCTTCAACATTTTTCAATGCACAAGAACACTACCTCATACACCAAGTTAAGGAGATTGAATTGTGTGGACCTATACACAAGGTCAATGTGGATGGTTGAGAGGCACTTGAGATTTTTGAAGACTTTGGTTAGACAAAGAGCACATCTTGAGGGTTCTATGGTGGAGGGATATATGGTATACCAAACCATGGTGTACATTAGTGAATATCTTCCTAAGTTTGCAACAAAGATCCATGTAGATCGCATTTGGGATCCCAACTCCATTAACAAATTCAAACGGGAGTACCTAATGGGGAAAGGTAGATTGAGGAAAGTGAGAGCTAATTATAAGATGGTCATGGAGATTAACTGGAATAAATTTTACATATGGTTTTTATGTATATTGTACTTATTTAATTTTTAATCTTCAATATACATCAATTATAAATTAAGGTTGTATATTGTGGTATTTAACTAATTATACGTCGTTTGTGAATTTAAATTTTTTTTGATATAGTTGGTCGAGAGTGGGATACACAACATTTGTATGTTGCAAACAATCTTGATTGGATGATGGTATGGATTGAACGATGTCAACAATTTGGTTGCGCATTAACATGGGAAGGTGTGGCTTCATTGGTTAAAGAAGTTCATCGTAATGGAGATTCCAATGTTACACAAAGGGAAATTGATTTAACATATGGTTTAAGAGATAAACAAGTATGTATAAATATATTAATCACCCATATTATTTAATTATTTTCAATAATATTAATGTATATATATGTTGAGATTGTTTTCTTTGCATACATTTTGCCAAGAATAAATATGTTTATCAACTGATGATATTGCAATAATTTTTACATGTTTGACATATTGTAGGTGAAACACCACAAGGCTATGTGGTGCAATGGTCATAAATTTTGAATCAAAATGTTGGATGACATGAAGAAAACTTGTGATTTGGTATAACTACAGTCTTTTAGGTGACTAATGTTTCATCTAGAAGTGATATACATCCAAAAGTCTCAAAAAATCGATACTATGGGATTTTGGATGATATACTTGAGTGTGACTTTAAGTCCTTTAGATTAATTTTGTTCGTCGTCCTATGGTACATGCTACGATTGAATGAAAATGATCATGAGAGAAATGTTATTGAACATGATAATGGATTTACCTATGGTTAATACAAGGTTGATCGAAATGAGCCGAAATGAGCCCTATGTTCTTCCGTCAATGTGAGCAAGTATTTTACTTAGAGGTTCCAGGTAAATCGGGTTGCTCATTTGTTGTTAGACATGATCCAAGAAGAAGGCTGGTAAAGTATAATGTGGTGGAAGAAGAAGATACCGAAGAACTATAAGATGATGTAGATGATGATTAGGAGCAACGATTAGTTGATGATGTCCCTAATGAAGATGTCAAAGAGGAGGAACTAGATCATGATGATGTAGGAGTTAATGTTCATGAAGATATCCGTGTGGATGATGACATTATTGAAACTGATATCGATGATGATGATGATATGACCAATCCTTACAATGTCGAATCTGGATCGGATGATATAGATAAAGAGTTGGATGAAGAAGAAGATCAATGACATTGAAATGTATGAGTTATGCGATTATATTATCTATTTGATATTAATTTCTTGATAGAATTATATTTGACTTATGTGGTTACATAATTAATTCATGATGTTTTTAATTTTTATGACATTACATAATTAATTTAATGATGTACTTTTTAATGTTTGAAAGGTCAAAAAATTAAAAAATTTCAATAGTGATGTTAACAATCTTGAAATTAGTGTGTTTTATGTTTCATGTGATCATAAAAGATTAAAAGGTCAGTTGTAGAGGTGGTTGTTTAGTGGTTGACATGTAAAGGCCTTTAAAAGGCATAAAGTGATCATTGTAGTGGTTGTTGATGACTGAGGATTTAAAATACAAGCTCTTGACATTCAAAAATTTGTGTTTTTCTTCAAACTTTCTATACTTTTCCTATTATTCAGCACTATACAGTCACATGCAACCATATTTTTATGTGAAATCAATTCTAGGTCATGAAGATATGTGTTAGCTTTGATTTGAATCTAATTTGAGGGCTTAAGGCATTGATTTGAGTTAGAAAGCTTCATTTCTTTGCATACAGCCCAGTTACCCTGTTCTTGAGGGTTTTGTAGTTCAAACATAATATAAAGGGGCTCTTACACTTTTTGTGATTACTATAGCTTGTGTAAGAGGCCCCATGGATACTATTGTAATTTTAGGATGCATGCATAGGGTGTAGGATGAGAAATAAAGAAGGTATAGCTGTTGTCCTCAAGAGTTTTGTGAAGAAAAGCATGTGAAATGAGAGGTACTTTATGGCCTGATGCTTGTTTGCTCCTTCATTTTCTATAAGAAGGATTTCAAGGCCAGAAGTATGGGTTAGCAAGTTAGATATTTTTTGGTTGATTCTAGGTAGAGTTGTAGAGAAAATTGTAAAGTTTGATGGTTTTAAGGAAAATACAATTTAGGTTTTGAGTCATTCTATAGTAGGTTTTGAATTCATGGGGATTTGATGTTTTATGATAGTACTGGCATTTGAATTGAAATGATCAATGGAAACTCATGTCTCTCCATTGTACATGCATATCTGAATTTTGAATAAGATAATCAAGGGTTGTCTTGTTCATCTCACTCTTGTGGTGTGTATGATTTTTGTTTTGGCTTTAATTCAAGGAATTAATTAAAATGCTTGAATGGGATTGTAGGTGGATATGTTTTGTATAAGGATTTGATAAGTAGAATTGGGTTAGAATACATGTTGATGAAATTGTAAAGTAATGTTCTCAAGGATCTTATATGTTATGTGTTAAATCTGTCATAAACCCTTAGATGCTTATGAATTTGACTCCCTCAATGGATATATGGCACTGATGTAAGTTGTACTAATTTGTATGGTTCAATATTTTTCTTGTCTTTACCTAGCGCTTGCTACAAATTGCAAATCAATGACTATTTTACACTGTGGAATGTGTTGTAGTTATCTCATGCTCCAAATACTTGATATTACTGATGAATAGCCAATTCTATTCAGTATTATGCTATTATGTTGAGATATTAAATGAGATTATCTGTTGTTGTTAATGTTGTTTACGATAATGGTGCAGAGGTTGTAAACACATTAAGGGATCACCCTCCTGAGTCTTGTAGAACCCAAAGTGTGTCTTTAAAATCTTCATCCTGGTTCTAGGCCCTTCTAGGTCTCCCCTTGATTGAATTGGCA
>VDFB02072274.1:37203225-37218301 GCA_007258455.2 Sequoia sempervirens
CCCCATCGCTTCATCTAGGCTGGGCCCCCTTTTGCTTTATCATTTTATTTCCTTTGCCTAACTTTATTTTTCCTAAGTCTTTTGTTGGTCTTGTGTTCCCTCGTTAAAACAACTTATGTCATTGTTTGTCGTCGGCCTAGTGATGTCCCCTTATTCCTTTAGGGGAGAGGGCCTAGTAGTCATGTAGGCTAACTTTCTCAGCATGTAGCAATTGACTAGAATATCATAGAACCTTCATTTTTTTTTTTTTGAAATGTAGATTGGTCTCTCTTTATTTATCTATAACTAAGGTTTGAGGTACACTATCATGCAACTCACACATCGATGCATCTTTTGAGAAGTGTCTAAAATTTGAATTTTTAAAGGTAAAACCAAAACTTAATCATGGAACCCCAATAAGCTGAACCAAAAAAAATATCATTTGTTGTCAGAATATGATATTTTATTTAAATTAAAAATTAATATACAACCTAAGTGGACCAAATACTTATTGATAGCCATAAATCTTTGATATCTCTACCTTTTATATTCAACACATATGGACTAATAGTTGAACACAAAAAATCTATTTGTTGTTATAAAAACAACACATAATTATTTAAAATATAACTTATATTGAACAAAAATGGACTAATAGTTGAACACAAAAACTTTTTGAAAATCCTTCACATTTAATGGGAAAATACATGTTATTTATTGTGCTCACCTTTTATATTTGTGATAGTACAAACTATTAATATAAAATTATCCAATGCTTGTACATTGCCACCCCAATTGTTGTACACATAAGAACAATATTTTTTCACTATGATAACAATACTTGTTTAAATGAGTGTCTTATTTTATTAAATGAGCATTTTATTTTTTGAATGATATACTTATAGTGGAGATTTGTGATATTTTATTTGAAACAAAAAAATACTTATTTGACTTCTTCATGAATGTATTTATGTTTTTTTCATATAACATTTAGAGGTTCTCATGTGTTCAAGTATGGGTCCATTTTTTATCAACATTTGGTTTTTTCTTTATTTACATTTGGACTATTTATTTACAATATATAGTATAAATATGTGGTAAGACTGGGTATCATCATCATGATTGAGTGCACAAATATTGGAACCCACATGACTACTGGGCCCTCTCCCCTAATAAATGTTTTTATTTTGCAGAGGGACAAGTTCGCATGGCCGTAGATCAATTGTTGTGTCATCTCAGCCATTCCCCGCCATCTCGCGATGACCCCACCACATTGTCTTTGTTGATCGTGATATCATGGGTGAGCGCCATGTGTCTCATTCGGTGAAGCCAAAGGAATGATAAATACTTTGATGCGTCTTTAATACATTATGTCGTAAGTTACTAAAGCAGTTATAAGATGCATGTGTTTTAAATCAACGTAGATGTTATAACCTCAGTAGAAAGGTGCTCGATGGTTAATAACAAGGTTGGAGACTATGTTGAATGAATAGGATTGCTAATGGTTGAGATCCATGGTTTCCCACCATCATGTGATCAAAATTTGTGAGGTCTTTATTGATTACGATATCACAGGCGGGCGCCATGTGGATCTCCTTGGCAATGAGTAGTATGGTGGGCCCCTTATTGCCATGATGGAGACTATGCCAATTTGCTTTGAAGGTAGTCATCCGATGATCTCACCAAGGTGAAGGATTGATGGCTAATATTTGAATCTACATCAAATGCAGTTAGAGTCATTCGTGCAGTGTGCAAGTAAGCTTTAATGGCGGCCACGACATCTACTGCCATGGTTTGATCGAAATAAAGAAACTATTCTTCTTCTTTTGGTATCACAAAGCATTCAAAACATCTTAAATGGGGATTTTTGGTGGATATGTTCTATATAAGGATTTGATAAGTAGAATTGGGTTAGAATACATGTTGATGAAATTGTAAAGCAATGTTCTCAAGGATCTTATATGTTATGTGTTAAATCTGTCATAAACCCTTAGATGTTTATGAATTTGACTCCCTCAATGGATATATGGCACTGATGTAATTTTTACTAATTTGTATGGTTTAGTATTTTGTTTTTCTTTACCTAGCGCTTGCTACAAATTGCAAATCAATGACTATTTTACACTATGGAATGTGTTGTAGTTATCTCATGCTCCAAATAGTTGATATTACTGATGAACAGCCAAATCTATTCAGTATTATGCTATTATGTTGAGATATTAAATGAGATTATATGTTGATGTTAATGTTGTTTATGATAATGGTGCAGAGGTTGTAAACACATTAAGGGATCACCCTCTTGGGTCTTGCAGAGCCCAAAGTGTAGGAGATCTTTAAAATCCTCATCAGTTGGTCCAGGACCTTCAAGCTTCCCTTGATTGGAATTGGAAATTCCATAGGTAAATTAGAAGACCAACCTGGTTACAGTAAAAATAACCAACAAGTAGAGGGGAGAGATATAGAGAGATTCAGTGAGAGAGAGAGGGAGGGAGTGGGAGAGAGATAGAGGGTAAAGGGTTAAGGGTAGAGGGGAGGGAGATAAGAGTGAGTGAGAGAGAGAGAGAGACTTGAGAGGGGGAGAGGGAGTAGGAGGGTGAGACTTGAGAGAGAGATGGAGGGTGGTAGAGAGATAGAGGGTAGAGGGTTTAAGGGTTTAGATTTTAAGGGTTAATGGTTTAGGGTTTAGGTTTAAAGGTAGAGGGTGTTTGTTTGTTTTTTACACTATAACTAGGTTGGTCTTCTAATCTACCTATGGGATTTCCAATTCCAAACAAGGGCAGCTCGAAGGACCTGGACCAACTAACGAGGACTTTAAAAATCCTCCTACACTTTGGGATCTGCAAAATCTGAGAGGGTGATCCCTTAATGTGTTTACAACCTTTGCACCAATATCATAAACAACATTAACACATAACAGATAATCCCATTGAATAGCTCAACACAATAGGATAATATCGAATAAAATTGGCTATTCACTGATAATATCAACTATGTGGAGCATGAGATAACTACAACACAATCCATAGTAAAATATAGTCATTAATTTGCAATCTGTAGCAAGCTTTAGGAAAAGATAAACAATTATTGAACTACACAAATAAGTACAACTTAGATCAATGCCATATATCCATTACAGGAGTCAAACTCATAAGCATCTAAAGGTTTATGACAGATTTAATACATAACATATAAGATCCCTAATAATATTGCATTACAATTTCATCATTATGCATTCTCACCCAATACTACTTATCAAATCCTTATACAGAACATATCCGCCTATAATCCCATTCAAGCATTTTAATTAATTCCTTGAATTAAAGCTAAAATAAGGATTATACACACCACAATAGTGAGATGAATGAAACAATCGTTAGTCATCTTATTCAAAATTCGAATATGCATGTACAATGGAAATACATGAGTTTGAATCTAACATTTCAACTCAAATGCTAGTACTATTATACAATATTAAATCCCCATGAATTCAAAACCTATTATAGAATAACTCAGAACCTAAATTGTATTTCTCTCTAAAACCATCGAACTTTACAATTTTCTCTACAACTTCACCTAGACTCGACCAAAAATTATCTAACTTGCTAACCCGTACTTCTGACCTTGAAATCCTTCTTATAGAAAATGAAGGAGAAAACAAGCATCAGACTAGAAAGTACACATGTCACCAGCCAGCTGGCACACCTAGTGATATTCCAAAAATTGTTACAACAACTATCACCTTGGAGAATATTCTTGTTCATCATGTCAGCTGAGAAAATTTGATGCAACAACAAAAAACCACAAGAAACCCGCACCAAGAATTCCATCCAAGCAAAACTGGAAACCGTTGTAACTGCAACATCTGATTTTCCACCTGTTAGTAGTCCATTCCTTTTACTCTTCCCCAGTCAAAAATTTAGTTACCCATTTATGGTATTCTTCATCAGTCGGCCAGTCAAAACTAATCACCTCATTCACCTTGGCATTATAAGGTGTGTATTTTACTGCTACTTGATTTGCATCTCTTTCAAAAGCTTCCAAAAATAAGAAGGTACTAATGATTTTATCCATACAGCTCACCAACAAGTCATAATCTGAGTCATCGCAAATTAATTTAATTTGATCACTGATGACTTCACTTGCTTGATCCTACCACTACTGGAGTGACTTGATTTTCCCCTGCTCATCAATTATATTTGGTAAAGATGTATTACCCCAATCATTAAAATTCTTCACCAATTCCCTGATATTCCTACTCAAATCATCTGGTAGGGTCTGAAAACCTTGCAATGATTTAACCAACACTTGAGTAGGCTTTAATGATTGGGGCCTATTATTTGTATCAAACCTTGAAGCATTATACATGACATCCAAATCACTGACCCTAGGGATCCAATTTTCAATCAATGGTATCACTACTTCTTGATCCCTATCAATATTATTTATTACATCTAACAACAAATAATATAAAGAATGTATAGATAACAATTTACTATCAACCTTTTCATTTAAATTCCTCAAGACAATAGTAACAATCTCCTTTTTCTTTGAAAGAGATCCCTCCTCACTTACCTTCAATGATGTCTGCAATTCATCAATTCTTTGCAAGAGTTGCTTCTTTGTAGGATCAACAAAGCACTATGTTTCTTCATCAATTTGTTCTAAAGGAGGGGTGAGAGAAAGATTCTAACTGGGAGACCCTGGTGTGGAAACAATTGGCGAAGCAAGAGGCACTGACCCTGCTATGGAAGGTAATGCACTGGTCCCTAGAGCACTTGATGTCTCCCCAATCTGTTTATACCTAAACCTTTCCACCTCAGTTTGCAACTCAACATTTCTTTGTTGCATCTTGTATTCCTCAATCAAAAGGTTATACTTCTCCATTAGGCTCTTCTTTTCAGCCTCCTCCCTTTCAGTAGTCTTTTGGGCCAATTTGGCCACATTCAGAGTCAAATTAGTGGCCTCAGTGGTTGAGGTCTTTGAAGCTCTCTTTATTATTAATCCTCCTCTAAAATTTGGATTAATATCCGTAACATTTGGCTTTCTTCCTTGAGGGGCCAATGCCCAAATTTAAAAAGTTTCATAATCCTCACTGAAGGCAGAATCTTGCAATGTTGTCTTGACTTCTTCTTTAGAGTCTTGCAAAGAATGCTTGGACTTTAAAATAGTATTAAATGCTACAGCATCTGCAATGTCCCATTCAAGAAGAACCAACACACCAGCCTGACTCACCAGTCTTCTCCCTTCTTCAGGAGTGATGTTCTTAAATTCCTCCATTAATTTAGCTTTTACCTCCTCATCATTATCTTGGTCTGACCTATCAGGCCTTAGTTCTCTTCTCTTCTTACATTTCTCTTGATATTCTTCAAATTTCATCCTCCATACCAATTGCAAGAATACATGAGTTTTTACAAATGTATTGTCATCTAGAAACTCCTTACATGCTTCCATTCTTGCATCTTGTACACTTTTGCCTTTCATATCTAAATCAGATAGAACCAATTCAGCTGGCCTAGGATGGGAAGGCATACCAACCTACATGTCCTGATCAGTAACAATAATTTCATCCATCAGATCCTCCTATGGTTGAACAATTCTTTTTCTTTTAGGGCTTGGCTCAGATGGTGGTGATGAGGGATTGTCTTCTAGTGATGATTATACATCAATGATTTTAATTTCCCCAGGCACTTTGAATTTTGGACCTGGTTGTGAAGGAAATTTCATTATTTGATTTCTTTTTTTGTCAATTTCCTCTTCATCACTGCTATCATCCTTTTCCTCCTATAAATAGGCCACCTTTCTGTAGGGTGGTATGTTGGCCTTGTTTCAATTGGCCTGGCACCTTGTTCCTGTACACCCAGACTCAATTCTAAATTTATCTTTTTGGTCCTCAATGTGCCCATAATTTCCTTGAAGTTCTCCATTAGAAAGTCAATCTTCTTATGGTATTGATTGAACTCCAACAATGGATTATACTTTAGATCCATCTTCTGCACAATATCTAATAGCTTATTATAAGCTATCCATTTCTCCTTGTTCAACTCCTGCCTATTTAGATCAAATTCATTTCTGATCAAATCCTCAAGAAAGTTGAACTCATGCACAAATTTTCCAGCCTTTATTCTTTGTCTGAAAAGGGAAAACAATCCCCTAGGATCATGTTGCCGCTTTGGACCACACCTCAAATGGTAATTATCAAAGAATTTCTCAAAATGCACCTAACCTCCTTTTGAAAAGGAAAAATCAAATGCCACTGTCTAATTAGGGAAAAATGTTCCCTTACCCCTCACTGTGAGGTTGTCCTCATGGATACAACCTATTTTCCACATAACTTTTGTAAACCCCACTCTTGGTGGCACATTGTATGGCAATATATGGGGGGCTCCTTGAAAACCGTATACTCTCAAAACAGTGTTAACTGGGTATGGGATAATGTCACCTCAGTTATGGAAAACTTTAAATTCTAGCTTCCTCCCTTTTGGCCTAAGGAAATCATGCAATTCCTCAAGGATTTTGGGTACATTCACCATCAGTCTAGCCCTCAATCTAGAAGCAAACAAATTATCAAATTGCACATAACTGGTGCTTTTCTTATTGCAAGATAAATATGTAGCCCATAATTGTACTGGCAATCTTTCTCCATCAACCGATTGCCTTAATTCCATCTTTTCAGAGAAAAATTCAGCATTCTTGAACAAGAACATATGCATTAGCATAGAATACTAGAAGAATTGAGTGTCGGTATCATTTTTCTGCAACTTTGACAACCCTTCATGTATCCTCTTAGCCAAGAAAGAAGCAAAGTCATATGTCACAGAGAAGTTAGGGTGTTGTATTTGCACCCCCATGAACATGTATGCAATAGGAATCACTACACCAAGACTGAAACCCAAAATTTGACACAATGAATAGAAAGTGACCAAGAAATGATTTGCAAAATAGTTTAATATGAAAGGTTCCTGGTCACTAGGGCTGATATGAAATCGTGAACCTCCTGCCCTAGCCAGATGAGGTGGAAGCAACTTAGCTCTAAAAAGAGACTTCAACTTTGCATATTCCTACTTCATTTCCTCAAGATTTATAGGAACCAATTCTTCACTTGGTTCGCTCAAGTCAAAAATTTGTTGGACCTCTTCTCTATTAACTCTCAACAGAACCTTTCCATCATTATCCCTGATTACCCGTGTGATAGGGTCATATCTTGCAGCCACTGCCCTAAGTAAGTCTATGTCAGGGAACACATTTGGGACCACCAACTTTTGCAAATCATACATCCAGCCGTTTGAAAAGGGGTGAGGAAAATTCCTCTATCCATACCATAATATGAACATTTCCAAGCCTGTGAGAGGAACCCTAGCATCGACAATGTTAGTGCAATTATATACTAACCCTTCCCCTAGGATTTTCCCTCGCATTAGAACCAATACCTTCTTCCTATCATTTGTTGACCAGGGCAATTGATCTAGGAAATCATCATACAAGTTTCTTCTTAAATAATCAACTTGGATAGAATGTTGCTTTGGCGGTGTCATCTTGGAAAAACTAGGGTATTTTTACAATTTCACACTTCGAATAGCTAGGACTAACCAGAGATAGGAAATTACAGAACAAAACACTGCAATTTCTCACAACTATAATTAAACTATAGCCCCAACACGTTTATCAACAAGCTCAATGACAAGCACAACAAATATTTTTCCCAAATTCAACTGCAGAATGACTGGGAAGCACAGAAATTAACACACGGATTTGTTTGCAGAAGTCCCAAATTCTGGCTATAGAGATTCACAACTTTGCTTTCGACTCTGAAACTGCTCCGCAAAATACTTGAATGCTTTGTGATATAAATAAAATAGGAGAATTGATTTTATCTCAATCAAATCATGCTAGCAAATGTCTCATCCGCCATTAAAGCTCACTCGTGCACTGCACAAACGACTCCAACCATATTTGATGCAAATTTAAATTTTAGCCATCGATCCTTTAGTTAGATCAAATCATCGAATGGTCATCTTCAAAACAAGCTGACACAATCACCAACGTGGCAATAAGGGGTGCACCATACCATACGTTGCCAAGGAAGTCCACATGGCGGTCGCCCGCAATATCACAATCAGTAAAGATCCTACAACTTTGGATCACGTGATGGCGGCCAACCGTAGATCTTGAGCATTTGTGATCTTATTCCTTCAACACAATCACCAACCTTATTATTAACCATCGAGCAACTTTTTCATCAAGATTATAACATATCCGTTGATTTAAAACATGTGCACCTCAAGAACACTTTAGTAACCAGCCTTTTAATGTATTAAGGCTGGATTAATTTATCACAGTATTTCCTTACTTCCTTTGGCTTCATCAAATGATACACATGGCGCCCGCCTGTGATATTGCAATCAGTAAAAACCTTGCAACTTTCGATCACGCGATGGCGGGAAACTATAAATATCTTATGACAATTGATCGAAGGTCAACCAAACTTATCACCTTCGGCCTCACCAGATAGGACATGTGGCACCCACCCATGATATTGCGATCAACCAAAGTGATGTGGTGGGGTCATCGCAGGATGGCGAGGAGCGGCTAAGATCAAACAATAGTTGATCAACGGTCGTGCGAACTTCATCCTTCTGCAAAAAAAAAAATTATTAAAAGGACAAGGGGACATCACTAGGTGGATGGTAAACAATGACATAAGTTGTTTTTAAATGATGAAACATGGGGCCAACCAAGACTTAGGAAAATAAAACCCTGCAGAGGAAATAAAATATTAAAACAAAGGGACTCAGCCTAGACGAAATGATAGGACATAAGTCACTTTAAAACCCCTCAAAAAGTAACATCAAAATAGATCCCAACCATAAAATAAACAATAAACAAGGGAAGGGTTTTTATAAAATAAACCAAAACCAAAACCCAAGGAAAATTCTGACACCATGAAAGACAAGAACATCAGCAGGTAAATCAATGGAAAAATCGAAAAAATATAAATCCATCGTGAGGGGATCAGAGATAGAGGAGTCGTAAGAGAGGAGACCCTCAGAGGGAAGAGGGGTGAGGGGAGAGTCTTGAGAGAGAGAGGGGGGAGGGAGTGAAATAGGAATCAATGATCAAGGGTAGAGGGTGTGGAGAGAGAGAGAGAGGGGGGAGGGAAAAGAGAGATAGAGGGTGGAGGAAAGGAAAGCAGGTCAGAGATCCCTGAGATAGAGAGGGGGCAGGAGGGACATAACTGGAGAGAGAGAGAGGGTGCAGAGGGTTTCATGGCTCTGGGGGCCTATGGTCATCCTAGGCTTATGGGCAGAGGGGAGATCATCATCAAATCATCATCATCATCATCATCAGAGATTCAAATCGTTTTTTCATCCAAATCAGGATTAGGATCCGGTCGAGAGACCTGAAAATGGAAAAATGGAGAGAGAGAGGAGGGAGAGATAAAGGGAGGTTGGTAGGGTGGATGGAATGGAGGGAAGGAAAAGGGTCAATAGATAGTCATGGAAATCAGAAAACAGGAGAAAAATGGGTCAGGGATTCGCGTCACGGAGACAGAGTGAGTGAAAACCGTCGTGAGGAGTGATTGAGTGAGGGAGATTCAGTGAGTCAGAGAGAGAAAGAGACAAAATCATCACGCGAGAGATCGAGATCATCGAAAAAGGGCAGAAGAGGGTCAAAATCAGGTCGTTCGTTCAGGGGAGAGAGACTGAAGGAAGGAGTGGAAGACGAAGAAATCATCCATCTTTACATCAGATCCGAAATCAGAAAGGGGAAAGCAGGTAGAGGGTAATGAATCAAAATAAATGGAGAGAGGGAGGGAAATCATCGTAAATAAAGGAATCTCAATCAAAGCAAAAGTCAAAAGGGGAGATGGAGAAAATCAAAAATCGAGGAGTCAATCGAGATCAGGATCGAAGGTCAGAGGGTCCGTCAAAATCCTTAAGTTCCGGGGTCCGGTCCAGGGTTTTTTTTGGGTTAAGGGTAGAGGGAAGTGTTGGTTTTGTTTTACAATGTAACCAAGTTGGTCTTCTAATCTACCTATGGAATTGCTAATCCCAATCAAGGGCAGCTTGAAGGACCTAGACCAATTGATGAGGACTTAAAAAAAGCCTCCTACACTTCGAGCTCTGCAAGACCTGGGAGGGTGATCCCTTAATGTGTTTACAACCTCTACACCAATATCATAAACAACATTAACAATAATATATAATCTCATTTAATATCTCAACATAATAGGATAATATCGAATATAATTGGGTATCCATCGACATTATTAGCTATTTGGAGCATGAGATAACTACAACACAATCCCAAGATAATATAGGTCATTGATTTGAAATTTTTAGGAAGCTCTAGGTAAATACAAACAAATATTGAATCATACAACTTAGATCAGTGCCATAATCCATTGTGGGAGTCAAATTCATAAGTATTCAAGGGTTTATGATATATTTAACACATAACATATACAATCCTTGATAACATTGCATTGCAATCTCATGAATATGTATTCTAACCCAATACTACTTATCAAATCCTTATACAGAACATATCCGCCTATAATCCCATTTAAGCATTTTAATTAATTGCCCTTGTCAACAAATGAAGGGAAAAAGGAATTGGTTTTGATGTGAGGAAACACCCTAGGTGAGGGATTAGTGTATAATTGTTCCAACATAGCCTGATGGAACATTGGATCTTTTCTCATGCTTGGGAAACCTTTCACCAAAAGATACCATGAATGCACCTTACCCAAAGTATGCTTTAGGACCTCCATGCATACAAACACAAGGATTGTCATTTATCATCTTGCAGCAGTGGTACCTAAGATGATGGTACTACCCCTCCCTTGGACATTGCTCTCTTCCTACAATTGGATACATCAGTCCTCCTTTTGATTTTTTTAAAAAGATATGAAATGATTTCTAAGAAATGCCTTATTGGGTCAATGAGATCACCAAAAGTCTAGGACTTGTCAAATGAAGGTATTTTATTGACACCTATCCCTTTGTTATTCACTTGTTAGGAATTAGTAATGACTATCCAAAGAGAAAATGAGATAGTGGAAATAACCATTTATATTATTTATCTCACAGCAATCCATTTCATGGCTATAGTCATGTTGTCACCCAGTGTAGATTTATTTTTTCAAATTCATAGATAACATGAAGACAAACTTGTAGCCTTTAATGGTACTGCTCTTATTCATGACTATGCTTTGTTCCCTTGAAGCACCACGATTTATGATGGTTTTTATGCTGAATATCTTCATTAAAACACCCCTGTGCAAGTATATTCCTTCACTATTATAGCCTATTGCTGGAATGGATGATCAATGGTATGAAAAGTTAAAAATACAACTGTGCTTTGCTTCCTTCACTACTTGTTGATTGTTGATTGTTGTTCATATGCACTTGTACCATTGCAATGCTTGATGTCCTACATGAACCTGCATGGCTGTCTTGTAGCATAACCTCATAGTTGGTGTTCATATACACTTGTACTATGGCCTTGGCTTCCAAAATGAGATCTCTCCTGAATCATAATTGCTTAATTGTCATTTGTAACTTTTTGTTTCTTGTATGCAATCATGATCCATGTTGGATCAATCATGATGACCAAAACCCCTACATGAAAGGTTATGAGCATAGAAATTGTATCTTGATCACATGATATGAGGGTTCTATTGTTGTCATAAAGCTCTTGTAATGGCATGTTTTCAATAGGCATATTATCTGTGTCAACTAGAGTTGATGTTTCTTGAATTTCTTTTCCTTTTATGTCTTTCCTTAAAACATCATGCATTGAATGTTATCTAGCAAATTGTTCGCCTAATGTTTGATTGTGAAGGCCTTGAATAGATCCTTGTGAAACTTTAGATTTTGTTTTTGTTGATGTCCTTCATGAGACCATTGTAGCATGCATTGTTGGTTGTCCTTATCAATGACAATGACCTTTACCTGTTGCATTCACTTTCACCAGTACACCCATGAATGAATAATATCAATCCCCTTTGCCTCTTTAGCTCTTGCAAAGGTGTTGTCCTTGTACTTGTATCATGACCTTGATTCAACCATTTCTATTATTTTGTTATGTGTAATAAATACACATAGTCTCCTCATTTTATCTTTATTGGACAACCACCTATCACATATGTGGGTGACCTAACAACTCACCTTCCTATGTGATGTGTGACTGTCCAATAGGGTTATGGTGAGAGGGTCTTGACAACAACTTGAAATGCTTCCTCATTGTTTAAAAGATCTATGAATTCACTCCCTTTATAAACAGATCATGGATCTTCTTAACAAGATTGAAGGACATATCAACACAGTATGTTGCATCTTTTGAATTTGTCCTTTCCTGTCCTATCTTATGTTCCTTTCTTGTCTTGTCTTATGTTACTAGTCTTTTATGGTATTGGCAAAATCCTAAGGTTGGGGTTTTTTCTTTGATTGAATCCCTCTTCCCTTTCCATTCCTTCTACCCTCTCTCTCTCTCTCTCCATTCCTCCCTCCCCTCTCTTCCATCTATCTCATTCCCTCCTCCCTCCTTCATACCATTCCCTCCATGTTTCTCCCTCTTTCCATCTCTCTCTCAAGTATCACCCTCCTACCCCTTCTCCCTCTCTCTCACTCACTCTTATCTCCCTCCCCTCTACCCTTAACCCTCTACCTTCTACCCTTTACCATTAACCCTCTACTCTCTATCTCTCTCCCACTCCCTCCCTCTCTCTCTCACCGAGTCCCTCTATCTCTCTCCCCTCTACCCATAACCCTAAACCCTAAACCCTCTACCCTTTACCCTTAACCTTGTCTCCCTCTATCTCTCTCCCTCCTAGCACCACTCCCTCACTCAGGTCACTCTCTCTCTCACTCACTCAGTCGCTCTATCTCAAGTCTAAAATTTTGAGAAATTTTCTCTCTGCCACTTGACCTGGGTCTCCATTTTGAAACCCTTGTCCCCATGAATTAGTAGGGTTTTATTCCCTAGAGCACGAAAATGTTATAATTTGAGGTTGACCTACTTAGTTAGTCATCAACCCCTTAAGTCACCTCTTGATCCATTCGGCATGTCAGTTCACTAGCCCCATTAGCCCAAAGAACTGGTCATCGTTTTCCCACCGCATTATGTCTTCTCCTAAAGTTAGGTTTTAATTTTAATCTGGTGACATAAGCCTAATCCATTAACCCCAATGGTCATGTCGTCGATGGCTTAGGCAAAGCCTTTCATTAAATACTAACCGTGCAATGTGTAGGTTTTTCATATTTGAAGATATGGGAGAAGATCTCGATTGTACCACGCTAGCTCGTAGACCTAAGGTGTCGGCCTGTTATTTGGCGTGAGGTCAACAAAAGGAAGATGTGTGTCTTGTATGGAATGTGGGGCCCAATCTCCACTATTGAGCTCATAACCCATGGTTTTAGATCGACAACTAAGATCAAAAGCTAATGTAAATCTCTATCATTCCCCACTAGCTCGCAGGAGGAAGATGAAGGTTGGTTAAAAGCTACGAGGTCAATGAGATTGCAATGCATAGCTCCAGCCGTTCAGTTTGAAAAGTGCATAGGACCTTCCGAAATGGTAGTTGGTTTTCGAGATGGATTAATGTTATTGGTCATGAGGAAGTGCAATGATGCTTCGTTGGATGTCAAACCGAGTTAGCTTGAGATAAACCATTTGATCTGCCAACTCTTCAGGAGATTAGCGGGCAGTATTCAAAGTTGGAAAATGGCACATGGTGGTCATTTTATCATACAAATGGTGAAGCATTAATGAATTATTCCTTGCTTGTGTAGTCATGTCGATCTCAATCTGTGTGAAGATGTTGTTGGAAATCATGAAGGGTGATCTGCGGATTCTCATGCAACTCAAGTTAAATGGTGATAGTACATATGCCACCAAATTGCCATGTTTGCACATGCATTTTTACTAAGCATTGGTGAAGGTTTCCATTACCTTGCACAATAAATACAAGAGGAATTAATTGCTAATTGTGTCATTCTTGTAGCAATTAGAGAACTTTCTGGGCTAACTCTAATCAAGTTTGAGTGCTTGTCTGACAAGAGAAAATGAGTAAGTCAGTAAGAAGTTCTATTCATTTGAGCTCACAAAAGCTCGGTCCTGCTATTTAGGAAGGTGCTTTGGTTGACAATCCCAAGCTTGTTCCCACTAGATGTAGTAGAAGGTTGCAATTCCAGGACGTTGCTGCTCAACTGGTAGATGACAAAGGAAAGCAGTCGGTGTGCTCTATTACTAGTTTCGGTAGGAAAATAAGGTATGGGCATGGCTCCTTTGGATGCCAACACTTGCCCTAACCTTACGAGAAACAATTCTGATGGTGTAACCAAGATCGACTCTGACTACTATTGGTATTTAGCTCATTTCAATCACAGTCTACCCTTTGATGAGGAAGTGATATATGTGGTGCCATTGGCGGTTAAAACCCCAAGCGGACGGACTAGAACCGTATTGTGAAAGGACAAGAAAGAAGAGGAGGTTGAGGTTTCCTCTCCTCCTCTAGCAACAAGTAGAAGTGGGCGTGTATACCGGGGTCTGAGTGTTGGTAAGGGAAGGGTGGCAATTAAATAAGAAGTTGTGTGGGATGTAAAATTTTGTGTTGATGATGTTGTTGTTGTTGGTGGTGTTGGTTCTACGTGTGTGGCACATTTTGATGTCGATTGTGTGCCTTCATGGCAATTTGGTTGCCTGGTTTTTTTGTGTGGATAGCGAAAAACAGGATTTTGATGACAATTTGTGTTCCCTTTTCTGATGGTAGTTACAACTTTATCTTTCCCCAGTTGCACTATGTTTTGCAGATTCAACATGTGGGAAGTTTTGAAATAAAATTCAAATGCAATGGAGATTTTGTTCAAATAAAAATTTGTGGTGAAATTACATTTGAACCCAAAGCTTGTTGCTCCCTTGTCATATAAAAGGGAATTCAAGGCTCATTTGTAGGGATAGAACTGATGAAAGCTCTAGCTAGGTTTTGAGTTGAATATATGGGTAGAAAGATAGGAATAGAATAGATAACCTGTTTTGAGTTTTGGATGAATATATGCAAATTATCTTAAATTGTATGTAGATATGAATTATAAGC
>VDFB02072274.1:37219290-37229847 GCA_007258455.2 Sequoia sempervirens
TTCAATTAGGGCTAGGATTTAGATGGGCT
Source organism: Sequoia sempervirens (assembly GCA_007258455.2). Taxonomy (NCBI): domain Eukaryota; kingdom Viridiplantae; phylum Streptophyta; class Pinopsida; order Cupressales; family Cupressaceae; genus Sequoia; species Sequoia sempervirens. The sequence continues at coordinate 37,219,320 of VDFB02072274.1, forward strand.
TAGGGTTAGGGTTAGAAATAGTGTTTAATTAGTCTTAGAGTTAAAAATAGGGTTCAATTAGGCTTAGGGTTAAAATTATGATTCAATTAGGGTTAGGATTCAATTAAAGGTAGGATTATATTTCAATTAGGGTTATGATTCAATTATGGTTAGGGTTTTGTTAAATTATAATTATCTCACATATATGAGTTTGGGGTTAGAGCTAGGATCTTGGTTTAATTAAGCTCGGGCTTAAGGTTAAGGTTAGGGTTTAATTAAGCTCAAGGTTAGGGTTAAGGTTAAGGTCGGGGTTTGATTAGGGTTATAATTAGAGTTAAGGTTGTCATGAAAACTATGGTTAGTGTTAAACTAAGGATTATGAATAGCATTAGAACTATGGTTAGGGTTAGAATTATAATTAAGATTATAATTAGGGTTAGAATGATAAGGGTTGGGATTATAATTATAGATAGAGTTAGGGTTGGGGTTAGCATTATGGTTAAGGTTAGTTTAGGTTTACCATTTAATTAGAGTTGGGATTCTAGGATAAAGCTTAGGTTCAATGATAGGGTTAGGGTTGGGGCTGAGTTAAAGTTTCAGTTACAACTGAGGTTGGGGTTCAGTGGGGTTGCAAAGTTAAGGTTAGATTAGGGTTATGATTCAATCTCAACAATAATTCTCACTCTAACTCTAACCCTAAACTTAATCGTAAAACTAACATTGACACTATTTTTAACCCTAACCCTAACTAGATATATATCTAACCCTAACCTTAATTCTATAACTAAAAGTAATTATAATATTGTCTTTCATGTTGTGCTACAAATGCTACTAGGAAATATATATTATTTATTAATATATATAAAATACGCCAAGAGATATCTTTGTGGAGGCACCTATTTTATAATAGTACAATAGACGCATCAAAAGGATATCTCTCGGCATATTTAATATATATTATTAATAAATAATATATATGCTAGTAAGTATTTAATAAATAAAATAAAATAAATATATCAATTTTTTATTCATTAATAATTATTTTCATTTTATTTCACAATTATTTTATTAATTGTATTTTAAAAATTGATATATTTATTTTATTTTATATATTAAGTATGAAACATTTTTTATCCTTTAAAATTTATTTTATTACATATATTTTAAAACTTGATATATTATTATATTTGTTTTATTACATGTATATATCAATTTTTTTAGTGTATAAGAATTATTTTATCAATCATATTTTAAAAATTGATATTTTTATTTTATTTTATTTATTAAATGTATATAACAAAATATGAAACAGTTACTTCAAAATTATTTTATTAATTATATTTAAAATGATTCAAAGTAAAACAAAATTATTTTTTAAAGAACAAAAATTTATTCTATATTTTTAAGAATTTAAATATACAACAGTTTTAAAAAGTTTTAAAAAGTAGAGAATAATTTTTTAAAGAAAAAAAATTATATTGAACATACTAAGGAAGTACGCAACAACTAATTAATGAAATGTACATTAACTGACACTGACAACCGTTAACAAAAGTGCAGCAAGCATAAGCCATGCGGATGCCCATGCCTTTTTGTAGGCTGGCTAGCCTTTGCCCCACCATAGTACTCGTTGCCAAGGAGATCCACGTGGCACTTGCCCGTGATATCGCAATCAATAAAGACCTCACAAATTTTGATCACGCGATGGCGGGCAACCATGGATCTCAACCATCGACAATCCTGTTCATTCAACATAGTCACCATCCTTGTTATTAACCATCGAACACCTTTCTACTGAGATTATAACATCTCCGTTGATTTAAAACATGTGCATCTTATAACTACTTTAGTAACCTGTGGCATAATGTATTAAAGACGCATCAAAGTATTTATCATTCCTTCAGCTTCACCGGATGAGACACATGGTGCTCGCCCGTGATATCGCAATCAATAAAGACCTCACAACTTTTGATCAGGCGATGGCGGGAAACCATGGATCTCAACCATCAAAAATCCTGTTCATTCAGCACAATCGCCAGCCTTGTTATTAACCAACAAGCACATTTCTACCAGGATTATAACATCTCCATTGATTTAAAACACGTGCATCTTATAACTACTTTAGTAACCCATGGCATAATGTATTAAATACACATCAAATTATTTATCATTCATTTGGCTTCACCGGATGAGACACGTGGCACTCGCCCATGATATCACAATCAAAAAAGACAGTGTGGTGGGGTCATCAAGGGATGGCGGGGAATGACTGAGATCACATGACGATTGATCTATGGCCATGCGAACTTGTCCCTTTGCAAAATAAAAACATTTATCAGGGGAGAGGGCCCAGTAGTCATGTGGGGTGCAAAATAAAAACATTTATTAGGGGAGAGGGTGCACTCAATCATGATGATAATACCCAGTCTTACCACATATTTATACTATATATTATAAATAAACAGTCCAAATGTAAATAAAGAAAAACCAAATGTTGATAAAAAATGGACCCATACTTGAACACATGAGAACCTCTAAATGTTATATGAAAAAACATAAATACATTCATGAAGAAGTCAAATAAGTATTTTCTTATTTCAAATAAAATATCACAACTCTCCACTATAAATATATCATTTAAAAAATAAAATGCTCATTTAATAAAATAAGACACTCATTTAAACAAGTATTGTTATCATAGTGAAAAAATATTGTTCTTATGTGTACAACAATTGGGGTAGCAATGTACAAGCATTGGATAATTTTATATTAATAGTTTCTCCTATTACAAATATAAAAGGTGAGCACAATAAATAGCATGTATTTTCCCATTAAATGTGAAGGATTTTCAAAAAGTTTTAGTGTTCAACTATTGGTCCATTTTTGTTTAGTATAAGTTGTATTTTAAATCATTATGTGTTGTTTTTATAACAACAAATAGATTTTTTGTGTTCAACTATTAGTCCATGTGTTGAATATAAAAGGTAGAGATATCAAAGATTTATGGTTATCAATAAGTATTTGGTCCACTTAGGTTGTATATTAATTTTAGTTTAAATAAAAATATCATATTCTACAACCAACAAATGATATTTTTTTGGTTCAACTATTGGGGGTTCCATGATTAAGTTTTGGTTGAACCTTTAAAAAGTAAAATTTTAGACACTTGTCAAAATATATGTCGATGTGGCGAGTTACATGATGAGTCGCACCTCCAAACCTTAGTTATAAATAAATAAGAGACCAATCTACATTTCAAAAAAAAAATGAAGGTTCTACGATATTCCAGCCAATTGCTACATGCTGAGAAAGTTAGTTTGCATGACTACTAGGCCCTCTCCCCTAAAGGACTAAGGGGACATCACTAGGTCAACGACAAACAATGGCATAAGTTTTTTTAACGAGGGAACATGGGACCAAAAAAAGACTTAGGAAAAATAAAGTTAGGTGAAGGAAATAAAACGATAAAACAAAAGGGGGCCCAGCCTGGACGAAGCGATGGGACTTAAGTTGTTTTAAAGCCTTCCCAAAAATTAATGGCCAAATAGATCCCATCCAAGGTGTAAGATGAACACTAGGGTTTTACATGAAGATGAAGGTAAAACCCCAACATTAGGATTTTCCCAAACACCATAGATGACCAGAGACACAAGGCAGGATAAAATAGAACACAGAGAACAAAACTTTGAAGTTCCATCACTACCCATGACCTTAAACCCAAAACCATTAACCTTTAACCCTTAAACCCTGTTAGAAGATTAATCTTTACTTGGTAAAGGTTATTCTTTAATTGTAATTATTTATTAACTTGTAGGAATATTCAAAGGAATCCCTACAAGTATTTTGTCTTTTTTGTCATCTCACACATGTGTGAGGATGGCTTATTTTTAATTCCTTTAATAAGATATTTGTAACCACCTCCTTAAGAGGTGACACTTTACACACATAGATGAATGGTGGCATTCATTGAGTTGGGAGTTACATTCTAACTCCTTCTCACCTCTACTTATTGAGGTGCCTCTATCTCATTCTTTAAGACTCAAGCAAGCAAGCTAAGGCTGAAGTTCTCTCTCTTTGTATTATTCTTTAGGCATTTTGCCTCCATTCATAATATTGGGGTTTTTTCTTGTTTTTTCCCCTTAACAAATTCTTGTGTCTCTCTTGCTTTGGTGGTGCTTGGTTTGGCTACTTCAACTTATTTGGTAATCTCTTTCCTTCAAACAATTGCTCTTTATTAGTACTTTCCATTGCTCTTTTTTTAATTTCCTTACATGGTATCAGAGCTTGGTATTACTAATATCTTGTGAGCTATATTATTGAAGGTTTACCAAATTTTTCAGTACACCATTGAAGACACTCTCAAAGAGGAGAAGAAGAGCTAGTGCCTAATCTTGGTTGTTTTTTTTTTGTCTTCTAACCCTTGTGCAGGATTTCTTATTTAAAGATTTCTAAGTTATTTATTTAAAATTTCAAATCTATTTGCTTTGCATGCATATTTAATCTTTTGATTTTTTTTAGAAACATATTATATTTCAATTTTTTTTAAGATCTGTATTTTTTTATGATATCAGGCTAAATTTGTAAAAAATTACAATATTTTACATTTTGTAAAAAAATCAAAATTTTTAGAGATCTAACCCTAGTTCAAATATTCTTTTTACAAAAAGGCTAATCTGATTTTTTTTTTTTGCAAATTTGTAAAAGATATTTTCTTTTTAAATCTGTATAATACAGATTATAAAAAAAAAAAGTAATTTTTTTTAAGATCTCTAACCCTCTTTAGCTTAGTTTTTTCTAAAATATTTCATACTATTTTATTTAAGAAAATAAATTATTTTGTTTTAAAAAAAATCATTTCTATGTTAATAATGCAAAAAAAATTTCTTCAAAAAATCAAAATAAATCAATAATAAATAGTAAAAAAATTAATATTAAAAAAAATACCAACTATATTTTTCAAGATATATATTATATATGCCTATTTTTTTAACAAATAAATAAATTTTTCTACTCGACCCTTTCTTGTGTAGGTCTGTTTTGGGCCTCTGTCAGGGCGTTGTGGCTGCAACCCTTCCCGTTGTTGGTACTTCACGCCACTGCTTCGTAGCCCACCCTCAGTCGTGCCTTCACTCTGCATCTTTGATTGAAGGTTCCCCTCATGAGCAAGCAAAAAAATCTTCAAACCCTTGCCTCTTACGAAAGCTCTCTCCTCCACTGTCGCCCCTCCATTTTCTTTCGCCTCCTATTTTGGGTTCTTACAAACCTAAAAATATTAGTATTAATGAAGCTAATGAAGCTTTTTTCCCTCCCGTGAGCTTTTATTTTAAATATAAGGTTAAGTTTTTTTTTAAGTTTTCATTCTTTAAGTTTTTTCCTTTATCTTTAAAAAAGCTAAACTTTTTCTTAATTTAGATTTTTATAATCTTTTAAAAGTGTCTTTTTTAAACTAAATGAGTTTTTAGTTAAATTCTTTTAAATTTAATAATTCAATTCATAATATTATTTTTTCCCATATAATATTCTCAATTTAATTTCAACTTTAATATTCTTAATTTAATTTCTTTTCAAATAGTTTTTTTTCTTAATATATGTTATCATTATTTAATCATATATATTTTTAGATTGATTATTTTGCAAATTTAAGGCATTTAATTTTTATTTATTGAAAAAAAGGTTTTTTTCAAAATTCAATCAAAAGGGATTTTTTTTTTGTAAGTAAATATTTACATAGCTTTTATTTTTCTCATAAAGTTGTGATTTTTTAAAATTATTTTGCAATCATGTCAACTTTAATTCCTAAGATTAAATTAACTAGTTCTAACTATCATTCTTGGAAAACTCACATTTCTTTCATTTTCGATTTAAACATCTTTTGGATGTTGCAACGGATCCTAAATCTAAACCAGGTTCATCTGCCTCCAAAGATGAAATTGAAAAATGGAATCTTAAAAATGAGGAAGCCCTTGGCCTCATAGGTATCTCCATGTCACCCGACTTTATGTTCATATTGGGACATGCACAATTGCCTATGAAGCATGGGACAAACTCAAATCAATTTATGATAGTATAAATGAATCAAGAAAAATTCAAATTCAAGATCAACTTGAAGATTTGAGGTATTCTGATTTTAAATCTATGGATGAATTTTTATTGAAATTTGATGCTTTAAATAGTCAATTAGATGGTTTAGGAGTTAAATTAGATAATCTTAGATTAATTCATCTTATTCTTAAAAAGTGTCTTCCTAGACAATTTCAACAATTCATTACTAATATTCATGCTCAATTAGCTATTCCTTCTTTAGCTACTCAATTAACTTATGATATTTTTCGTGATTTATTAAGACAAGAAGAGGCTAAGTTAATTCAGTTTGGTACTCTTAAGTCTAATGACCATGCTTTCTTATCTAATCATAAGCAAAATTTTAAACCTCATTCTAAACAACAACATTATAATTCCAAACCTCATTATAATAATGGCAATGATCCTAGAAAGTTTAACTCTTCTAAGAAACCACATTGCACTTATTGTAATAAGGATGGTCATTGGCAAAATACTTGTTTTAAGAAGCAAAATGAGAAAAAGCCTATGAAGCAAAATAATCAACAAAATAAACCTAATAATAATAAGTTTCAAAATAATGCAAATCAATCTAGACGTGCTTTTACTTGTAGTTCTAATGTTTCTCAACCTCTTGAATGGGTTATTGATTCAGGTGCATCTCAACATGTTACTTCACATAAAGAAGTTTTTGAGTCTATGCAACCTGATATATCTAATGTTCCTCTTCAACTTGCTAATAATCATACTTGTAAAGTAGAAGCAATTGGAGATGTGAATGTTCCTAATGGTAAATTGCATGATGTTTTATATGTTCCTGAATTAAAGACTAACTTGCTTTCAGTTGCTAAGCTTTGTCAAGATTATAAAATAGAATTTTACAAAGATATGTGCTATGTTATTGATCCAAAACAAAACAAGGTCATTGCTAATGCTAAATTAGACAATGATAATTTGTTCAAATTTTATGAGTTTTCTCAATCTAGATGCTCTTTAATATCTACCATTGATTTTAATGTTTGGCATGAAAGACTTGGTCATATAAATGCTAACAATATTGCTTTAATGCACAAGCTTAATATGGTAGATGGATTGCCTAGTATTGTTCCATCTAAAATTGTATGCACTGGATGCATGAGTGGTAAGATGCATAGGGAGCCCTTTCCACATGGTCAATCATGGAGGGCAACTCATAAGTTGCACCTAGTTCATAGTGACCTTTTGGGACCCATGGAGAATAACTCCATCCAAGGATCAAGGTATGCACTTACTTTTGTTGATGATTTTTCTAGAAGAACTTGGATCTATTTTCTTCATAGTAAGGATCAAGTTCTTGATACATTTTCTGAATTTCATAAATTTGTTGAAAGGCAATCTAGTTTTAAACTTAAAATTCTTAGAACTGATAATGGAAAAGAATATGTGAACAATGCTTTTAATAGTTATTTGAAAACATTTGGTATTAAGCATGAGCTAACTATTCCCTATACACCTCAACAAAATGGTGTAGCGGAAAGGAAGCATAGAACTATTGTTGAAATGGCTAGATGTATGTTACATGCTAAAAATATGTCTTATAAATTTTGGGCAGAAGCTATGTTTTGTGCTACTTACATTATCAATAGGACTCCTACTAAAGCTTTAAAGGATATAACTCCTGAAGAAGCTTGGTCTGGTAGGAAGCCCAATCTTAAGCATTTAAGGATTTTTGGTTCAATTGCTTATGTTCACAAACCTAAACAAAAGAGGCAAAAATTAGATGCTAAATCTTCTTATCATATTTTTGTTGGTTATGATGAACATTCTAAAGCTTATAGAGTTTATAATCCTCTTACTAACAAAGTTAAAGTTGCTAGAGATGTATGCATTGCTGAAAATGGTGTTCATGATTGTTCTAAAGTGCATAATATTGATTCTTCTCAAAATAAAGTTATTGTTGTGGAGGATACTCCTCAAGTTGAAACTCCTCTTAACCCTCCTAATGCATCTCTTACTCATAGTGATAGTGATGATGAAAATGTTGAAATTTCTCCTCATGATTCTTCTTCTAGTGATGATACTCCTACATCTAAAAGAATGCCAAAATGGTTTAAAAATTTGTTGCAAGAAAGTGAGGATTATTTAGCTAAAAATCCACCTAAAAGAAGAAAGGCAAATTATTGTAATCATGCTTTGATGTCTAACATTATGAATTCAAATGATCCTCAAACTTATGAACAAGCTAAAGATCAACCTCATTGGCAAAAGGCTATGCAAGAAGAATATGATACTTTAATTGCTAATAATACTTGGGATTTAGTTCCATTACCTCAAGGTAAGAATCTTGTTTCATGCAAATGGTTGTATAAAACTAAGGTTAATGCAAATAATGAAGTTAGCAAGTTTAAAGCTAGATTAGTTTCTAGGGGCTTTTCTCAAATTGAAGGATTAGATTATAATGAAACATTTGCTCCAGTAGCTAAGATGCCAACCATTAAATTAGTTCTTGCTTTAGCTTCTCATATGCATTGGCCTATTCATCAAATGGATGTTAAAAGTGCATTTTTAAATGGTGATTTACATGAAGAAATTTATATGTCTCAACCTTTGGGTTTCATTAAGGAAGGTAATGAAAATCTTGTTTGCAAATTGAAGAAATCAATTTATGGTTTAAAGCAATCTCCTAGAGAATGGTATTCAAAGATCAATGCCTTCTTTTTATCTCAAGGTTTCATTAGAAGTAAAAATGATCCAAATTTATATATTAAGCATAGTGAAGATGATATTGTGATTATTATTTTATATGTTGATGATTTAATTATCACTTCTAGTTCTAACAATTTGATTAGTGATGTTAAGTCTCAACTCAATCAACAATTTCAAATGACAGATTTAGGCCTCTTACATTATTTTTTGGGTATGCAAATTTGGCAAACACCTAAAGGTATTTTTCTTTATCAACATAAATATGCTCAAGATCTCTTAGATAGATTTAAAATGAATGATGCAAAGTGTGTTTCTACTCCTTGTGAATTAGGAACTAAATTAATGGTTGATATGGAAACTCCTTTTGTTGATCCTACTTTATATAGGCAATTAGTAGGAAGTTTAAATTATCTAACTCTCACTAGACCTGATATTATAGTGTTGGATTGGTTTCTAGATTTATGTCTAAACCACAACAAACACATTTTAAAGTTGCAAAAAGAATTTTAAGATATGTTAAAGGAACTCTTAATCTTGGTCTCTTTTATGATGCAAATTGTGATTTTTCTTTAAAAGGTTATACTAATTCGGATTTAGGAGGTGATCCCAATGATGGGAGATCCACTTGTGGTTATTGTTTCTTTGTTGGATCAGGTGAAATCTCATGGAATAGTAAGAAACAACAATCTACTTCTCTTTGTTCTACAAAAGCTAAATATAAAGGTTGTACAAATGCATCTAAAGAAGCATTATGGTTAAGAAGATTACTTGAAGACTTGGGTCTACCTCCAAAGGATCCTACTCCTTTATATTGTGATAATCAAAGTGATATTGCTTTGGCAAAGAATTCAATTTTTCATGCAAGGACCAAACACATTGCTCTTCAACATCATTTCATTAGAGAGCAAATTGAAGACAAGAAAATTTCTCTTTTGTATTGTAAAGTTGAAGATCAAGTTGCAGATATTCTCACCAAAGATCTTTGTAAAGATAAATTTCTCTTCCATTGTAAAAATCTTGGATTACAACCCATTGAAGGGTCTGATGTAACCTCCCCAAGTAAAGCTTAAGGGGGGATGTTGGAAGATTAATCTTTACTTGGTAAAGGTTATTCTTTAATTGTAATTATTTATTAACTTGTAGGAATATTCCAAAGGAATCCCTACAAGTATTTTGTCTTTTTTGTCATCTCACACATGTGTGAGGATGGCTTATTTTTAATTCCTTTAATAAGGAATATTTGTAACCACCTCCTTAAGAGGTGACACTTTGCACACACATAGATGAATGGTGGCATTCATTGAGTTGGGAGTTACATTCTAACTCCTTCTCACCTCTACTTATTGAGGTGCCTCTCATCTCATTCTTCAGACTCATACCAGAAAAACAAGCTAAATTTGACTCTCTCTTTATTATTCTTTAGAATTTTGCTCCATTCTTAATATTGGGGTTTTTTCTTGTTTTTTTCCCTTAACAAATTCTTGTGTCTCTCTTGCTTTGGTGGTGCTTGGTTTGGCTACTTCAAATTATTTGGTAATCTCTTTCCTTCAAAAAATTGCTCTTTATTAGTACTTTCCATTGCTCTTTTTATTTCCTTACAAACCCTAAACTCCTTAAACCTCTACCCTCTCTCTCTCTCAAGTCTCTCCCTCCTACCCCCTCTCTCTCTCTATCTCTCTCTCCCCTCTATCATAAACCCTAAACCCTAAACCCTTAACCCTTAAACCCTCTACCCTCTACGTTTAACCCTCTACCCCTTATCTCTCTCTCACTCCCTCCCTCTTTCACACTCTCTCTCAAGTCT
>VDFB02072274.1:37229947-37246280 GCA_007258455.2 Sequoia sempervirens
GAAGTTGAAGCTTATCAAATTAGTCATAGACAGTAGGTCACTTGGCCTTAATTCGAGCCAGGGTCGAGTACTCACAAGGGCATATATTAAGTAAGATGACATGAAAAGAACCTATTCAAAACAAAAAGTGACATCATTTCATGTATACGATTACTAATGAAATCAACCCGGTCCAGAAATTGTTCTCCACTTAGGATAATTTGGATAAAGAAGTACATCCACTCCTCAAAGCTGTGGACATCCCTAACCCTATACAACAACAAAACAATGTCAGCTACTTCATTTATCAGGTGATTTTTGTGCATGTTGTGAGGAAACTGGGATTTACCCTTCTTGGGCTTAAATAACCAATTCTTCACTATCACGTTCATGTAAATCCCCTTTTTGGCAGTGAATTCAATATGAGAATTGGTCATGTCCATTGGTGAATATTCTTCCCTCTTCTGAATCCTCAAACATGACATGAAATTAGACCTCTGAATTTTTAGAACTAGCCTATTGTCCTTTGTCCTAACCTCTCGTGTCTGTGAATCGTAATGCCTGATGCACTCCAACACTAATTCAGGACTCTGCACGACTATTGGGAATGCAACAACCTCATCAATCCACTACCCCTTACCCTCTCAATGATAGGTGGAGGATTGGGTTGGTTAAATTTTTTTCTTAGTTCATCTAGGTAGTGTCACCAATCTCAAGCCCCTCATAAGTTAAACTAGACACATATTCATAACCCGCGTATTTAACCCTCGCCATGTTCAATTGTGACTTTTGACAATATACTTGTTGAATACAAAACAATTCATAAAATAGGTTGTAATGGATAAACTGTACCTTTGGTGATGATCTCTGCAATTCGAACTACGCGCTTCCTCCTACTCTCCCCAAATATTTTCGTGACAAGAATGTTTTCTCATTCCACTATTTTATTAACCAAAACTACACAGAAAAACATGAGGGAAGATGGGCATTAATTTCCCAATTTAGAATTATGACATGTGGTAGCTATCACTGTCAACATTCCCCATATAACAGTCTTTTGAAAATTTGAAAACAAATGTCTATGGGTGGTTATAAAAGAGGTTCACAGAACTTCAGAAATATGTTCCCAAGTTTGAGCGCTACTAAAAAAGGTTGCCCAGGCTCAAAACTATTTTATTAAGGATGAAGTTCAATCAAGTACATAAAACACCGCCCTATATAACACTTGAAAGAAATAAAGGGGTCTCAGACGACAAAGTGAGAAGTTTGACTAACTATGAAAAACTCTGCTCGAGTTAGAAAAATGACATAAAAGACCACCTGCTTTTAAATAAAGGATTATATGGGTTAGTAGAAAACTTAATGAGATGGGGAGTGAAACAATGGTAACACAGTGAAATGTAGAATGAAGTGCTAAAACTACTATAGACTAAAATGCAAGAAATAAATGTTTTTGGTTGATACAATATTTCTTTACAACTAGGGATGTTTCTGCATTAGACACCCAAGGTTGGAAGAAAAGTGAGTCCCTCAATTTCCAGGATATAGAGGAAAACCAAAGTGGTCCACCTTAGCTTGAGAAATCCATGATGAATCCTCCACTAGTTTGTCTTTCCTCTTTACCAAATATTCCTTATATTGCTTGTTCCTAGTGTTCCTTCTAGTTCTTATCCAAGATCTGATCAATCTACCTCTAGTGGTTGATGTGGTAATTGCTCCTTCAAATCAACTTTGGTGCTTCTACCACTTGACTATCCTTAATGATACTCATAGATGTCTGCAATATTGAAAATAGGTGATATACCAAGTTTCTTCGATAAATCCACTTCATATGCATTTTTAGAATCAAACTTCCTGAGAATCTTATATGGTCCAAACTTCCTCATCTTCAGCTTATTGCATGTTCCCATTGGAATCCATTCCTTTCTAAGATATACCATAACTTCATCCCCAATAGAAAATTCCTTATGCCTCTCTTCTCATCTTACCTCTCCTTATACTTTTTATTCATGTCCTCTAAGTGTTTTCGAACCCGATTATGAAATGTTTCCATGAATCCTACAAACTCTTCTACTTCTACACTCCTCTTATTCTTCATACTGATGTCTCTAAGCTTTGCAACTCCTTTGGGATGTATCCCTGTCACAATCTCAAATGGTGTCTTCCATATGCTCAGGTTTACTAAATTATTGTATGCAAACTCTACTTGCAATAGAACTATATCCCAATTTCTTGCCTTATCTCCAACCAAACATCTTAATAAGTTACCCAAACTCATGTTTACCACTTATGTTTGTCCATCTATTTGTGGGTGATATGCCAAAGTAAACTTCAGATCTATCTTCATCTTCTTCCACAAAGTCCTCCAAAAGTATCCAATGAACTTAGTGTCCCTATCTGAAACTATACTCTTAGGTCATCAATGCAATCTCACAATCTCCTTGAAAAATAGGTCAGCTCAACATGCACAACATCATTAGTCTTATTGCAAGGAATGAAGTGTGCCATCTTAGAAAAAAATTCCACTACTACCATTATAGAATCATATCCTCTCTGTGGTCTTGGTAATCCCAATATGAAATCTATACTTATATTAGATTCCCAAGGTTTCTCTAGTACTATCAAAGGTTTATACAATCCAGTATTTTGACTACTCCCTTTTACTACTTAAAAAATTATACAACTTTGAACATACTTCCTAACATCCTTATATATATGCATCCAAAAATAGTGTTCACCCACCAAATCTACTATTTTATCAACCCCAAAATGTCTTGCTAGTCCTCCACTATGTTTCTCCTTGATCAAATTCTCCCTCATTGAACTCCTTAGAATGAACAACTAATTTCCTTTGAACAACATATAGATTTTTTAATGAAATAATCCAACCATTATTTTCGGTTTGTTACTAATGATTCTTTACATGCTCTCCATGCTTCATCAAAAGTTGGATCATCCTTATACATGTGCTTCAGTTCCTCAAAACCCAATACTTCTATCCTCATTTTTGTTAGCAAATTCCTCCTCCTGCTCAATGCATTTTCAACTTTGTTTGACTTGCCACTCTTATGCTTCAACACAAATGTATAACTTTGCAAGAACTCAACCCATCTCATACGTCTCTGGTTCAACTTCCCTTGACTAATCAAATACTGCAAAGCTTGATGATCAGTGTACAACACAAACTCCTTAGGCAACAAATAATGTCTCCACTTCTTCAAGGCTTGAATTATGGCGTAGAATTCTTGATCATAAACTGAATATATCCTTTTGGTATCATTCAACTTCTCACTGAAATAAGTTATTGGTATCCCTTCTTGACTCAACACTGCTTCTATTGCATTCCCACTTGTATCACAATCAACTTGAAATACTTTATCAAAATTAGGAAATGTTAACACTAGTTTCTCTATCACTTTTTTCTTATCCAATTCAAAACTTCTTTGTGCTCTGGATCTCCACTTAAATTCCTTCCTATCTCCTCTCATTTTCTTTATCATAGGCATGAAAATGCTACTAAATCTTCTGATAAACTTCTGGTAGAAACTAGACAATTCATGAAATGATCTTACCTCCCCAATGTTCACTAGTGTAGGCCATTCAACAATTGCTTTAACCTTTTCAAGGCCCATCTTCAATCCTTTAGAAGAAATGAAAAATCCCAGACATACCAACTCTATCTTCATAAAGCTACACTTCTTGACATTAATCAACAACTTCTCCTCTCTCAATATCTACAATTCTTGTCTGTGTGCCACAATGTTCTCTAGTCTTACTAAAAATAGGAATATCATCCAAATAGATAATAACAAACTTACCCAAGAATTTATTCAATACTTCATTCATCAATCTCATGAAAGTGCTAGGTGCATTGGTCAATCCAAAAGACATCACTAACCACTCATATGCTCCTTCATTTCATCTCCTTCTCTGATCTTGATTTGATGATATCCACTTTTTAGGTCAATCTTTGTGAAATACTTTGCTCTAGTCAAACAGTCCATAATGCCATCCATCCTTGGCAATGGGAATCTATATTTGACTGTGATCCTATTGATAGCTCTTGAGTTTGTACACATCCTCCATTATCCATCTTTCTTTGGTGCAAGTACAATAGGTACCACACATGGGCTTAAACTTTCTCTTATCAAACTTTCTTCAATAGCTCTTGTATCTATCAGTTCAATTCTACATTCTTTGCAAGTTTCATCCTATGTGCTACTTTATTTGGAAAACTTGCTCCTGGTATTAGATCTATATGATGAATAATTCTCCAGATTGGCAACAATCCATCTAATGCATTCTCTGATATGATGTCTCCATACTCTGTCAACAATTCTGCCACCTCTTCATTCTTTGTGGTAGAATTGTCTACCTCCAATTTTCCACTCTTCTTTGGAATCAATGCAAAACACAATTTCTCATGCATAAATCCATCCAAAAACTTTCTTCCATCAACCAAACATAATTTGGCAGTACCACATTCCTCCTTCTTGTCTACTTCCTTCAAGGGTATCAACTTAATACTCTTTCCATTTGAATTAGTAGTATAGGCATTTCTTCTTCCATAATGAATTTATTTCCTATCATATTTCCATAGTCTTCCCAACAGTAAATGGCATGCATCCATGGGCATAATATCACACAACACTTCATCATGATATGATCCTATATATGAAATTTCACCAAACACTACTCATTCACTTCTTCATGCATAAAATATCTTCTCATTACCAATGATTTTCCTATCTCTGGCTTCTCAACTGAATTAGGGGATCCAATAGTTTCTTCCTCTACATAAGCTTCTCTTTTGGTATGCTTGATTTTCTTACTGGTATTTCCTTGATAACATTCAAATGCTCAGTGTCCACCTCCACACTTGAAACAAGTTCCTCTAAATGGTCTCTTCTTAGATCTTCCTTCATTTCTCCTATATCCTTCATTGTGGTAAGAATTATGACCTCCTCTGTCATTGTGGTAAAAATTTGTATCTTCTCTTCCTCTACAATATGAATTGCAATCCTTTTCTTCACTGTGTAGGTATTTCCATTCTTGTTTTTCTCTGCATACGGTCTTCTTTCTTTGGATTGTGATCTGATCCTTTGGAATTTTCCTCTTGCACTTCTCTGCCTCTGTTCAAACTTCTTTTCCATCTCTTCTTCTACCTTCAACGCAAATTGGTATGCTTCTTCAACTTTTGTCATCTTCACTAGACTCAATTCATCTTGGATGTTTGTTCTCGGTCCATTGATGTATCACACGACCTTCTCTTTGCTTGCTTCACTATGTCCAACCCTAATGATCATCTTGTAGAATTCTTTAGTATACTTCTTCACAGATCTCTCCTTTTACCTTAGTTTCTACAATATTTTCAACAGTTCAAGCTCACAATCAACATGTATAAATTGATTCTTCAGCTTTGTCACCATCCTATCCCACTTTGTGATTTTCTCCTTTCCTCTTCTATTTCTATCAAATTGAACTTCTTTCTGCCATATAGTAGCATGTCCTTTTGAGTTTGTTTTTGCAAATCTCACTCTTTTTGGATCTCCAATTTCTTCATATTCAAAATATTCTTCCATATCATTGATCCAGTCAATCAATTCCTTAGGGTTTAAATTTCCCATGTAATTTTGAATTTCAATTCTAGGTCTCTTACCAACCATGTGGATGATGACATGAACATACTATTCCTTTCCAAGCATTCTTGTACACTCCTTTTATCAATTTAGAGAATTTCATGTTGGTGCAAACAATTAGTACTCAAGATATCAACTTCAGATAGATTGTGGTATAGGAGAGGATTAACTATTAACTTGAAGATCTTCCAGACAACACACTAAGACCCAGCCATGCTTCTCAAAACCTCTTTTGGAAAAATTAGGCAACTACTTGCTAACGTAAGTCATTAGATCATCACCAAACCAATCATCCAATTAACTAGAATACAAGCAACATATTTTCATCAAGAGAATCAACAGTGGTACACTAACTCATGTGGAACTTGAACTGAGCAAGAATATAATCTACAAGAACATAAATCCAAAACTGCAAGTCAAAAAGAGATAATACGATGAAGTGCAAAGAATTTTTGTTCAACCTTAGTCAACACTCTCAGGAACCTAACTTGTTCTTACTCTGTTAATACCGAAGATAATTGTGGTACCATTTATGCTTTGAAACTTGGAATATGCATACCTCATAGTTGTATTGAGCTATCCTTTGAACTACAAGACCATATCTTCATCTATGGAGAAATATGGAGCATTTGACAGAGCTCTTGTAGTGCTAGTCTTTGTGCCTTCAAGAGTTTGGATACTTATGCATTTCTATTGGTGTGAATAAATTTCTTGTACCTATTTAATTCAATTACTAGGGAATTAGGGGACATTCACATGTTAAGTTTACTTAGGATATAAGATTCCTTCTAGAAGTCTTAGTTGGCTTTTCTAGAACTTATCATATCTAGCTTGTAATGCTTGATTCCTAGGTAGTTAGGTTGTTAGTTGTCACATGTTATAGGATTAAGACACTTGTTATGATCTTGTCTAATCCTATCTACCACCTTGTCTTTATAAGCAAAGCATCTCATGTACATTTTCATATTCAACCAATATTCAATATTGCATTGTTGAAGCAAGTATTCTTTCCATTTTCTCTCTTGTGGAAGATATTTTGGTCTAGAAACTATTCTTGGGGTTTTTGAGGAGTCACCATTAACTCCCACATGGTATCAAAGCTCTAGTGTTGCAGATTCCTTCCCAGATCTAAGGGTTTTATGTTAGCTTGAATATTTTGCTGGGTACATTTTAGGGTTTCAAGGACCTCACAGCTGAATTCAAGGCATGAAAGAAAGTCAAAATTTCCTTTTGTTTTGTCAAATTTGGTTATGTTTTTCCAGATCTATGAGGGTTTGAAAAAGTGTGAAGAGTAGATGATCCAGGACGTCAATGATTTTTCATAGCACTTTGGGCCCAAATCGGCATCACCATTGTGTTTAGGAGGCCGATCAAAAGAATTTTGACTATAAATTCATCCATTTTTGGTAAAGTTGTTTTTGGGGCAATTTTTTTCCCTAGGTAGGTCGTACGACCTTCCAAATGTGCAAATCATAGGATTTTATTTGCAATATATATATATATATATATATATATATATATATATATATATATATATATTTAAAAAATATTTTTCTGCAGCTTTTCTAAAGTTTGGGGCAAATATTAAAAAAAATTGTTGAGGTTTTATTAAAAATTATGCAGATTTAATTTATGGGGTTGACATATTTAGTGGCATATTCCACACAGAATATTCTTCGCGTACCCTTAATCTTCTTGTGGATCAATTGGCATCAATTAGTGTCACCTCAAATCACCAGTAGGGTACGATTTTGATTTAAATATCACATATTTTTAAATATTAAAAATATTTGTTTTAAAACTCTGAAATAAAAGTTTTTGTCAACATTTGTTTCAAGCAGTTGAGTTTCAGCTGGGCCATATTATATCGCGGGATGCTTCACGCCTTGGGCGGTGCAACTCCATCCGCTGCCCCCGCTCAACCCGCCTGCCACCAATGGTGATGGTGGGTTTTTTTTTAAACCTTGCAAGTTGTCGGTCTTATTAGTGACCAAGTGTCAAAATATATCAACCCCAAGCACTCAATTTTTGCGCCTACTTAGCCTGTGTTTCCCCTCCAAGTGCTAAATAGGGCATTTTTTTCATTTTTCCATAACTTTCACATACAGAGGCAAAAATTTTGGAACAAAATATTGTTGGAAAGTTGACATCCTATTTTTTCACTAGTGCATGTGTTTTGTAGTTTTGTGCCATTTTTTTAGGATTGAAGCCAAATCTTTCTTTTCAGCCTTTGAGCTCATAAGTTTTTTCTTCAAGCTCTATTTTTCCTAATTTTGTGGTATCAAGAAGGTATTCAGGAGCACTACAATTCTATTCATGCGCTTTTTGTAGATTTTTTTCTAGAATTTCAAAAATTTAGTTTGAAGCTAATTTGGTACTTTTGGATACATTGTTGTAAATTTGCAACAAAAAGTGTCAATTTATTTGGGACAAAGAGGTTAATTACTTGTATTGTGAAGGGAAATTTGATGTTCCTCTATTGTAATATTTGATTTCATCATGGATTTTCCAAAAGTTGTACTTTTAACCCCTATAACTATCATGAATGTAAATCACAAATGGGGATGTTAAATTGTTAAAATTGAAGTTGCAAAGTATCACATTTGGCCAAGATCTAGAACCCATAGGAGCTGCAAAAAAAAGAAAATGGCTTGATAGAAGGAATGAAGGTCTCGGTACTCTTATTTTGTCCATTTCTCTAGATCTTAGATATCATGTTGCATCTTGCACACATCCTAATCAAATTTGGACTACTTTATTGGTAAGCCAGATAAAATGAGGAAATTTAAGTTGGAGAATGAACTAATGGGTCTAAATCCTTCAGATTTTGGCAATATATCCAAGACTTATTCTCTAAGTTAAATTCTCTTAGATTGCAGTTATCTAATTGTGGGGTCACTAAAGAGGATGAACAATTGATTCTTTCTATTCTTGCTAAGATTGGTCCTAGTTATTCAATGTTTGTTTCTACATTTTATGCTATAATGGATGCCCTTGGCAATACATACAAAATGCCTTCTCTTGATGAATTTGTGGCTCAACTCTCAAGGTAACAAGAAAATTTGGTACACATGGGCACGTTGAAGTCTTCCACATCTAATGATCTTTTTGCAAAGGATTCAAAGGCTTCAAGTGGTGAAGGTAAGAAGCAAAAGAAGGACCCCAAGTCTGATGAGCAAGGTAATGATTCTCCTTTACATAGCACTCTTGATTCCACTCCCTCTTCTAAAGAGGAATCATCTAGAAAGAAGAAGTTCAAATGTACATATTGCAAAAGGTTAGGACATGATGAGCATAGATGTTATAATAAGAAGATTGATGAACTCACACACCTTCTTCAAAAGAATAGCATACGACTGCCCTCATCAGTGTCTTCTACTTCTTCTTCAACATCTCAATTGGTAGCACCTTCGTCTTCATATTCAAAGAATACAAGATATATAACTAGTTTGAACACAATGAAATGACAAGCACTCTTATCCTCTACAATTCTTGAATCTAATAGATGACTTCTTGATTTAGGGGAATCTCATCATATGGCATCATATATGGGAATTTTCTCTTCTTTTGAGCCTTGTAATTCACCTCATATTTTGATGGGTAACAATACTTATATGAAGGTAAGTGGGAAGGGTTATATTGACATGGGAGAGGACTCTTTTAATGATGTACTTTATATTCCTTCTTTTTCCACTAATCTCCTTTCTATTTATCAAATTATACCATGTTGGTCAAGATAAAATAGTTGAGTTCACTCCTAATAGAGTGTACATAAGGGAATTGGAGACTAGAGGTATTGTTGCTATCGATATGGTTGATCATTCATATTTTTTGTATTCCTTTTCACATTTTTCTTTAGAAGAAGATAATGTTCCTTTGGCTTCATCTTACACTCCTTCATTGAGAGTAAACCATGTTTATGAGAAGTTTGGTCATTTAAACCTTGGTATTCTAGAGACCAATGTTGAGCTTCCTACTCCACCTCCTAATTTTTCAACCATTAGTGTTTCTATTCAGTAGGATGATCACAGTTTTTCAGATCTTGCCTTATGGGATGAGTATTTGAGAGGGATTTCTAACTTATTTGTGGAGTCTCATACTACAAATTTGGAGGAAACACTTGAGGGTGTTTCTCTCCTCTTTGATGATAGTTTGAACACAACTATTATCCCATTTTCTTTATCTTTGGATATTGAAATTCATGTGTCTCCTCATTCTCTTGATTTGTCATGTTTCTTGGTTTATTTTGATGATGATTATGTTGTGACTTATTCAAGCTTGGAGACTCCTAACCAATTTTTAGAGACACACATGTTGAGACTTCATTCTTCCCCCTTTCATTTTTACATGGAATGGCTTCTTCATCAACCTATGGATTTGTTTCATCCTAAGGGACTTGATATATTGTTTGTAGGCATTAGATTATGTTTTATCTCCAAACATTAACCATTTTTGTAGGAGATTACACATTGTGGGGGGGATATCTTGTCTCTCTCTTGCCCTCTTATGGGGGGGTCATTGATTGTATATACATGATGGATGTAGTCCTTTGGGGGGTATCATTGAGTTCTCTATACATTATATTTTATATTTATTTTCTCTCTTTTGGAGAGGATTTTTGTCCCACTGGGTTTTCTCTTTTTCTTCATTTGTGAGAGATTGTATTGATTGCATTTTTATTTTCATTGTAAATGAGTACCTAACATGGCCTAGTGGCCAAGACTCGTCTTCATCTTCATAGTCTTTTTGCATAGTGTGCATAATAATCTTCTCCCTAAGTTGCACTTAAGGGGGGTGTTGGTGTGAATAAATATCTGGTACCTAGTTAATTCACTTACTAGGGAATTATGGGACATATTCACATGTTAAGTTACTTAGGATATAATATTCCTTCTAGAAGTCTTAGTTGTCTTTTCTATAACTTATCTTATCTAGCTTGTAATGCTTGATTCCTAGGTAGTTAGGTTGTTAGTTGTCACATACATTATAGGATTAAGACACATGCCATGATCTTGCCTAATCCTATCTATCACCTTGCCTTTATAAGCAATACATCTCATGTACATTTGCATATTCAACCAACATTCAATATTGCGTTGTTGAAGCAAGTATTCTTTCCATTTTCTCTCTTGTGGAAGATATTTTGGTGTTGGGGGTGTTGAGGAGCCACCATTAACTCCTGCAATTTCTCTTCATGCCCCATGTGAAGTCTTTCATCAGAAACATCACTCGAATCACTTGAGATCCAACCATAAACTTCAAAAGATAAGGTACAACTACGTACCAATGATAGCATTATAGCCCTTCAACACAACTCTTCATTAAAGACAACATACAAGTGCATGTGGTAGTAGCATAAGTTGACATCAATGACAACATACTATCATCACATTTTCCAACAAACTATTCTTGATCCCACAACACCAAGTAGGAACCAAGTTGGCTCTTGTGGCTAAACAATGAGGTAGATTAAAGCAAGAATGATCTAGACCATCCTAATTTCTTAACATGCTTATGGAAACCAAAACTAATTATACACCAAGTCATAAATAATACTTCCTAAAACTCAATAAGCTTTAAACTTAACTCTCCTTCAATTTTATTTTAATATTTGACATCCCTATTATTGATGAATAATATGTTTATTAAATTATGTTCGCTATTTTTTCTCCTTCCTAATTCTTATTGAATTAAACCATTTCTTTTTATTGAAAACTTTTAAAAACCTTCTTTATATATTGAACCATCGTATTTCAATCTTAGTTAATATTAAATGCCTAGTACTTCTACATGTTGAAGTGAAACTTCATTTTTCAAAGATGATACATTTTCTTATAATTTTGTCAATCGTGCAAATTACATTTTATAATTTTAATAACATATTTTTTAAATACCTAAAAATAAGATGATTTTGTCTTTATTTTTATTTAGTTGTAACTAGTCTAGTATGTGAATCTCCATATTAAGAACAACTTTATAATTATACATTTAATATACTAGTGTGTGTATAATTTAGTTGTAACTAGTCAAGTATGTGAATCTCCATATTAAGAATGCCTTTATAATTATACATTTAATACAGTTGTGTGTGTAAGACGTTAAAAGATATAATAGTGATTTCTCTCAACATATTTTAGATAGACATATTTAATATATCTATTTTAGTAATATTTATGCATGTGACATATCCAATGGCATTTTGACATGACCCTAGAGAGTTTGACAATTACTTTGAAATTTTATTTGAAAATGCATCCCCACAAATATCTTAGAACATATGAACTTTTCAAACTCTATTCATAGATTAGAGGATAACATCACCCTTTCCTTAGAAATTAATAAGTCAACAACAATTTCATTATTTTGATTAGTGATAGAATGGTACCCCTCCTTTTGTTGGACTGCTACTTAAATCAATATTTTAAACAAGTACAATTTTCTTATGATTGTGCACTTTATCATATGTTATAAGTAGATTTATATCATTATCAAACTTTCTTAATAGTTGAATACAATGCAACATCAATCATTCCCATCAATAACTTGCAACCACAATTCAATATAATAATATGACTTTCTTCATGCTTTTGTTGAGAGAGATTTTTTAAAATGATTTCATTTGAGCATATGCAACTTCCTTGAATGAAACTCTTTAACATGAGTCTTTATTTAATTAATTTTTTTAATAATAATTAACATTATCTTATTGAAATTGACATAATAAATGAAATTTTACATATATAAATAAAAGAGAAGACAATTAACTAATTAGCAATATATATTATAAAATTACATATTTATTTCATATATTTCAAAGTGAACATTATTTATAATGTATATATATATATATATATATATATAAACTATGACAAAATTGAATCTATACAATTCACTTCCAACAATTCATCGTTGTGGAAAATTCACCACAGTAATTCATCGCCTGGAAAATTCACCACTATCATGGTGGATAATTCATCACATATACAATTAGGAATTGTTGATGGTGAATTTTTCAGGCGATGAATTGCTAGTGGCGAATTTTCTAGAGATGAATTGTCATGACAATGAATTGTTGGCGAGGAATTCTCGGAGGTGAATTGCTAGCGGTGAATTGTTGACATGAATTTTCCTGAAGCCACCTAAAGTTAATATTAAAATCATATTTAAAAACACGAATATAAAAATCATATAGTCTATACATTACTTTACAAAATATTAAAATTGACAAGTAGGAGATATTTTCTATAGCATGTCAAATTGTGATGTTGCTATTAGATCTCATGAATCATGGGTCAATGAGTTTGACTCGTAAGTCTACACGGTTGAATCTTGATAGCAATATCACATATATTAAAATTGTTATGGCCATCATCAATTTAAAATGAACATCACTTATATATATAATATGACAAAATTGACTCTATACAAATTTTTAAAAAAATCTATTATTGTTTCGAAAGAATATAAAGATAAAAAGTGAAATTTAATATATATAAATTTAATACTAAAACTAAAAATAAAAATAAATTATATTATCTTTTACTGAGTTTCTCTTTCATAGTCAAAACTGATGTTTGACCCGTCATCTCCCTCATTCAACGCCCTAATTTATTTCTGTAAAGACAAAACGTACAAGAAATACTCATGGTTGCCTTTTTCCACCAATAAAGTTCAAAGCAAATATTATTAAAAAATTACAATTAAAATTACATTTTATTTTTTAACTAAATTACATGGTCTTCATCATTATTCTTAAAAGAAACAAAACTCATAGTATATCTGTGGCGGCCATTATTATTATTAAGTGCATTCTAGAAATTTAACAAGATTATCCTTTTCTCGGGAATATTAAAATAATAATATTAATATTAATCCACACTTTATAGCCGTCTCCTCCGAACACACTCTATTAGATACCTTCTTGTCTTCTTCACGCTTCTACCTTTGCTGACGTCAGAATATGTAATATATTTATTTGCTTATCGAACTGTCAAAAGGTAGAAGGACACGTGTAACATTGAAACTAGTTATTTATTTGCTTATCTAACTGTCAATAGCCTTAAAAATGACACGTGGAACATTAAAACTAGTTATTTATTTGCTTACTTAACTGTCAAAAGTGTAAAAAGACAGGTGTAACATTAAAACTAATTATTTATTTTCTTATGTAACTGTCAAAAGTGTAAAAATACGTCGTCTAACATTAAAACTAGTTATTTATTTGCTTAACTAACTGTCAAAACTGTAAAATGACACGTGTAACATTGAAACTAGGTGTAATTGAGTCCACCAATAGGATTCCATTCCCTTATAAGTGGAGCCTATCACAATGTATTCTTATATTTGAATCATGGACCAATAAAAAATTATTCCCAAGGAACCAATAAAATATTTTTAAAAATATAATAATGATATATACACTAATGAAAATAAAGTGCTTTTCACTACTTTTTAGACTGCCAACACCACTTTTTAGACTGACAACAATTAAAGTGCAATTATAAAGAAAGTATAATCTACTAATTTGGGATTGATAATTGATAAAAGGGCTTAACAAGAGCCTCTATGGTACTGATCAAAAGTACAATTACAACAAGGTTGTTAATAATAATTTATAAAAATTAAACAATTTTGTAATTAAGGTTAGCAAGGTTCATATTCTTAATCGAGGTATGACACTAAGATACATGTTTTGGAAGACCTTTCTTCTTTCTATGGACCATTGTTCAGGAAATCTCGTCATCCAAATCCAAAGTTAGGAGAAGGGGGAGGTGAGTAATTGAAAGAAATGTTATAATTAATATTCATATAAAGATTTAAATAAATAATTTATATGTAGATATTTAGTTTTCTTTTATGAAAATGACCAAATTACATAGATGTTGAAATGTTTGTTTTTATAGAGAAAATTATAACAATATGAGGCAACATACATCTAAGACAAAAGTCATCCTTTGATTAAGCATCCATGTGTTAGGGAATCTCATCCATCAAAGATATCTAAGTGTTGAACCTAACTCGAATGTGCCTCTAGGCATTTGAACCTTGGTAGGTGGATTTTTATCACATTCCATCATCCTAACCAATTGTGCTCAATCAATTGAGCTACAAATCTTTAGCTATATTTAGTTTTTATTTCAATAAAGATGTTTTTATGTAGATTCTATGAATCTAGTTGCAGAGGTATTGAAATTTATGATGTATTATTTTCTTATAAATCTAACAATGTAATGTCTTGTAGCATCGTAAATTGTCTACCTTGACAATTTCACACTAAATTTTGTTGTCTCCTCTATAGTTGGACCTAATCATACACCTAATTTCCTAAATTATACATTCCATGGCCCATTTATTCATTTATCAAGAAATCAAATGTGCAAAACCAAAGTAGGCATTTAATATTTTTCCCCCGATAATTCAAATCTTGAAGAAGTGGGTCTAGACAAGGGTGCCCTTGGTGCCCTTGTCCCCTTAAAATGGCCCCAAGTTTATATATGTTGGGGTTGGTAATTTATTATTTGAATTTCAAATCCTAAATGCCAGCTATCGAGATTTAATTTGTGGGAAATTAGAATTATTGCATATAAATACATAGTATTTTCACAATTTTAAGGAACATGGAAGATTAAACAATTTTGGAGAACAATTATTATCAAGTCAAGAGTAGTCAAAAGCAGAATTTACAAAATTATTGCAGCATTTCAACTTCAAAGCATCATGTCAAGTTTTATGTGAGATTGTTCATGTTTATGCATGCATTTTGTTTGTGATTACTAATGCTTATAGGTCTTCAAATCGAGTCAAGCTAGATAGCAATCAAGCCTTGAGGTGATGTGTATGACTTCAATCCTTCAAGGAGATCATATTTGAGTGGCGAGTTATAGTCAATTGTTGATTCATTACCCCATTATCATTTAGCCTCTATCCCTCAAAAGAATAAGCTCTCTCTATCATCAATTTTTCCATTTTGGAGGTAGAAATGCCAACATGGGGTTTGACCAAGGCAAGCCCCTATATGGTACTACCCTTCATCTCTCTTTAAATGTGCAGGTTACAGATCTGAAGAATATTGGAGGAAGATTGAAGAATATTTTCCCATTGATGCATTCAAGCCCTACAACTTGACAAGATATGGAAACTCAATTATCTCAGTGATTGATAGAGATCCAACAATAAGATTCGAAAGGAAGAAGCCTTTGCTCGAGGACCTAAGGACTGTGAAAGAAGATTTTAGTTTAAGATCCCCAGTCTAGGGTGCCCTTATCCTGTCAAATCAAGCTCAAATTCAAATCACAGGTGGACACATGTCTGCTCAACTCATTTTTGGTTATTAATTTGGGTTATCACTTTCTATAGTGTCTGTTTTCATATCAAAACAATGCATTTTCATAATTAGCTAGTTACATCATTGCATTCCTCCAAAATTCCATTTCCAAACACACTCCACACAACAAAACAAATAAAAAGGGGAACCAAAGATTAAGGATAGGTTGGATCACCTCTTAGGTTGCAAGTTAATCTCATGTCCTTGCTCACCATCAATTCCCTCGATGTCATGCTTGGAAAGGTGACTAATCCTAAGTAAGCCCTAGGGTTTCACTTTTCCAACATAACATATCTAAATTCACTTCTATATGTGTAGACCTAATCTCCACAAGTGCAACCTAATATCTTTGAATGTGAATCTAAACATCCACACATACATAAATAATAAC
>VDFB02072274.1:37246380-37294936 GCA_007258455.2 Sequoia sempervirens
GAGCATGATCTTGGCACCGTAGAGGCAAGGTTTTTTCTCAATATTGGAGGAAATTTTGGGAAGAGCATATCTTTAAAATTTTAGTGAGTTTTTTTTCTAATTTTTAAAGTGCTTTTGAAGAACATGTTAAAGAACATTCTATATTTTATAGGAATTGGAGTAGAATTGAGCGAATTATTGCCGAATTAGGGTTTCTACACAATTTATTTGGAATCTGTATATCTCTCACATCCTACCAAATTGGAGCCTTATTTTAGTGGGTTTTTTTGGATAAATACTAAAGGAGCCAACAATATAAAATTTACAGAAATTAGATCATAAATAAGCGAGTTATTGAAAATTTAGGTTTTTCACAAATATCACTCTCAAGGCTGCAAATCTACTTATTTCTTGGAGAATTTTCTAGGTGAGAGGTATTTTGTCCCTAGTAAGTTACAGTAAAATTTTTAGAGAATTTAAATTTCATTTGTGTGATTTATTTCAAAATTATTGGTTCCCATCATGACGGGGCCTGCAACAAGGGGCAAAAAGAATATTGTCACACCGAGGAAGACTCCTGATAAGGATGGGGTAACAATAAAGGATATTAATCCTAATGAGGAAATTAATAAGGTCAAGGAAGACATTTCCTCAATCAATTTGGAGATGTGTGGCCTAAGATAAGATATATCAGACATGCGAAGCATGTTAAACACTTTTATGAATGAACCAAGAAAGGTGGTCTAAAGAAACCAAGAAGAAGAAGAAGAAGAAGTGTTGGAATATGGCTTTGATGAGGTCAAATTTGGCTACCTGTGTTGTCATTGATGGAAAATTGAGTCTACAATTTAATCCACAGTATCAGGTGTGCTTATACCAGCAGAGAATCTAAGTCTTTGTATTCTACCGACAGAGAAAGTAAAGAACAAGACATCCGGTTGGTATGTTGATCTGATTACTTCTTTGGATCACTATTTTGGAGTGTGGATCCCCAAGGAAGTTTTCTTAGCTTGTACATTATTCTACTGAAGAATTTTTGTAGTTTTTCATTGATCATAGTTCAAGTTATGAGGTTCAGTAGCATGTTTTATGATCTATTTTTCATTATAACCGATAGGCTTGATATGGTGGATTGCAGATGTATGTGGAATAATTATTTTGCTATATCCTATGTTTAGAACCTTGGTATGGGTCCTCTCTATAATTCTAGCTGACTCATGATGGTACAGTTCATTTCTAATTAAATATTTAAGGTCGGCATGGACGATATAAGCAATGAATATTATATTTTGTTGAAAGGCTGACATATATTGAATTTTTGGGTTAACGGATATATAAGGAAGATCGGTAGTTCACTTTATGTATGTGGTATGATTGGAGTGAAGAGAGATGAAGGTGTGTGAAAAAAAAAATAGTTGATTGACCAAATATTGGTTGTACTACTGAAGGGTTTTCAACAAGAGCACAAAGCAGAGTAGAGCAGAGCATAACAAATTTGAGTAGAAGGTCCAAAGTCAGATTGTGTGCTTCAGTGGAACTAAATCCATGCATTTGTAGATGTTATATTCTCAGCTCAATTTTGTTGTAATCTATATTATAGTTATATGGAAATGAGCCTCTTTCTTGAGCAATGAGCTCTAGGCAATGTGCCTGAATGCAAGTGCATTCCCCTCTTTTATTTTACTTTTAACATAGTAAACTTTGTGGATTAATCTCCACCATGGTTTTTCCCCTAACAAGGTTTCCATGTAAAAATATCTAGTGTTATGGTGATTATTGATGTGACTGCATGTTTTCATTTGTTATGTGCTGCTAATATAAACTTCTATTACTGTTGTTGATGGTTGTTAGTTCTATTTTGTAAATAAAAATCATTGAACACTGATTCACCCCCCCTCTCAGTGTTCCTTGCATCCAACGAGAAGAAGAAGAAGAAGAAGGAGAAGAAGCATATGAAGAAGAAGAAGAAGAAACAAAAGAAAAAGACAATGAAGAAGAAGAAGTGAAAGAAGAAGAAGAAGTTCTTAATCAAGCTATTCAACCAATGCAAGGGTACCATGTACTATTCCTCACCTCTTCCTCTATGGCACATAAAAAGGTTCAAGTAAAGGAAGAACACATTCATCACCATCAAGAGCTTGATGGAAAGGGAAGACACATCTTGGAGTTGAAGTTAATTTTCCAGACACACATGAAGAAGCTAAGGATATCAACAGTTCCAAGTTACCTCATGATAAGGAAATATTTTCTAGTTAAAGCTACCACATGGGATGATGAATATTATATGAAGAAACTACCACAATTGTTTAGCATTGAGGAAAACACTTTTGTAAAGGTGGGGGGCATGCTATGCCCTTACTTCCATAGTGTATATGGTTATGAATAGTCAGCTTGTGGCTATTTTAACTCTTAATTAAGTCATATTATCATTAGTATATTGTTATATAGTTGTTTAGGTTAGCCTAAGACTTATATAGGGCTATCTAGGTCAGCCTAGGTGATATCCTAGGCATAAATAGATATATATAGGAGGTTGTGAGTCGTATTTGATCATGATGTTGAGTATTGTGTTCTTATTGAAGACTATTGGAGGTATCCCCCTCAAAGTGGATTAGGAGGTTTCCCCCTTGAAGTGGCATATTATTATCAAGTATTTGAAGCATATTTCATATTATATTCTTTTTGTGCAAGTTATCTCATTACATGAGTAGATTGACTTTCAACCATGAAGGTGAGCAATCAGACCTAAATCTCCATCCTATTAAGGATTAGAATGATTTGGAATTGATTTGCTATGCTTAACCTAATTAGAATATGTGACCTAATATGTAAAATGTATAATCCGATAATTAATAGACTTAAATAGTAACTTGTAAGGAAATCTAGGAAGTGCAGAGGACTATGTACCTATCTTGAAAAGTTGGTTCTAATAACTGTATGAGGAAAAAGTCACCCTAGGGTGCATGGGTCTTTGTAGGCCTTTTCTACTTTTCTTTTGGGATCATCTAATAACATATTTGAGCTTTTGATTTCTGGTTGTGGAGTTGTCAGAACACTACCAGATAATTCTATAGATGATTTTCCATGAGTTGACAAGATGTAGGGCATCAAGTGAAACAATGAATAATTTGTCTTCAAGCTCTCTTCAATCCTCTTCAAACCTAAAACCTACACATTCAAAAAGGCGAAAAATGTTGGGCCATTTAGGGGCTTGCCTTAGTCAAACCTTGTGTAAGTGTTTTCACTTCCACAATGGCAATGCCAATGATAGAATAAGGATAAATGATAGGAAGGAATGATGAAATCTCAAAGTGTTGCAACTCACAACCCTTCAATGGCTTGCTTGAAGGAATAAAGTCATACACATCACCTCAAGGTCTTGGATCTTTCTTCCTTGATTTTCTTGAATGCTTTTAAGACCTACAAAAGTGTTAACCTTCACAAAACAATGATAATATGAACACACATAAACTCACATAAGATTTGACATGATGTTAGGATCTTGAATTGTTGTAATAAATCTCTGAAATGTTGCTCTTGAATTGTTCTTGAATACTCTTAATATTCACCTCTTGCTTGTTAGATTTCAAATGATGTAATAACTAGGTATTTATAGGCATTTCTCTAATTTCCCACAAATTAAACCCTACTAGCCAACATTTGTAAGTTGAATTTTGAATGTTAAAATGATGACATTGACATATCCAAAATTGGTCCCCAAAAAAATAGGGGGACCCATACGCCCTAGGGTGAATGGGTCTTAGCCCTATTTTCCAGGACATTAAGTGTTAGTGGAAAAATAATAGTTGGATGCATTTGTTCAATGCTTGTAATTTCTTGAAAAGTGGTACAAATGGGCTATAGAATGCATAATTTAGGAAATTAAGGGGTCAATTAGGCTCAATAATTTAGGGGGGACAAAATATAGTGTGAAATTGTCAACGGTGACAATTTATGACACTACATTTTTCCCCCACTTTAGTGAGAGTATGAACTTACGCTCAGACTCACACTAAAGTAGACAATCTATGTCAAGAGATGTCTGATTGTCCAAATGTCAAAAATAAAGGATGACTAAGGATCAAGGGGGAGCTCACAAGCCATCGAGATTCAAGATCCCATGGCAAACCAACATAAGCACAAAGGAACACACATATACGATATGCAACAAGACAACATACATAAACATACATGTTAGAAAAAATAAAGCATACACAACAAAAACAAATGACCCAACATACCATATAAATGATGAAAAAATGAACACAAACATGATATAAACACAATGGAAACACAAAGAAAACCAACAAAAGACAACAAAACACAAGGTTAGTACTAAAATATTTGAGTCGATAAGGCAAAGAAACCTCAATCTTAAATTGTCTCAAGTACCAAACGCCATCCATTGAATAAATGTTAGTTAAAAGAATGCTCCCATGAGGATTAGAAAGTTGTGTTATGCCACATCACTCATGAGCCGCATCAATCTACTAGCTAGAAAGTTGTGTTATGCTAGGTGTCCATGCAATATGATGAGTTTCACAATGCTACCGAGCTGTGTTATGCTAAACGATCATGAAACACATAGCTCTACTAGAAAGAAAAGTGTGTTATGATAGGTGGCCATGTTAAAAAGGGTGTCCATGAACCAAAAATTTATGTTATGTTGAATCCATGAACCAAAGGTGTTCATGACTCACACCATAGCAAAGTTTGATATTTTCTAGTTGAATCACAAACTATAAGGCACACAAGCTAGTGAAGTCCAATATTCACTAGGTCATCCCCCAAGACAAGGTAGCAAGATGAGAAACACACTAGGACTAGTGAGGACTAGTTTTCACTAGGTGTGCAACCATGTCAACCATATCAAGAGTTATACCTCCTAATAACTCTAATAAGGTGCTACAAAAATAATCAAGATGCCATGCCAACACATCACTAAGTTCAACACCTATGAACAAAGTGAAGAAAAAATTCCAATCTTACCTAAGGAGGCGCAAAAACTCGCCTAAGGAGGTGAAAAAGCTTGCCTTAGGAGGTGCATAAATAATGACAAGGCCAAAACCTCAAGGGGTGTTATAACAACACCACCACAAAAGTTGATTTACAAAAAAAACAAAGGGGCTTTGCTCAATACATGAAAGGTCACACCTTAGGGAACATCACACATGACATCACCACCAAGAGAGGACAAGTTGTGGAATAGGAAATTGCACCTTAGGGCATACTAACCATAGCATTACCACCAAGGGGAACACAATATACCAAGAAAGGTCACACTCCTAGAGGATATCATGACCAATATCCCCACAAAAGGGACACAAAATAGATTAAGAAAGCTACACTTTCATTTCCAAGGTTACACTTCCTAGGAGATGTATACTATCATCGCTAAGAAGGGACCATTTCACATGCAAACAATGAGTGAGGGACTATATTCGCCCCTTAAAATGTTAGTGTACTTTCTACCCTAACATTTTAAGGGGAAACAAAGGGATACCTTGCTAGAAGGAATACACCTAACACAAAGCAACCTAACCCCTTGCCCCCAAGGGTAGGGACAAAAGGTGAGCTAAAGATGGGTGGTGATATGCTACTCCTTGTGAAATGAAATATGATTGCATAAAGCCTACTTTATACCCCCATTTATGGTAGTGAGCATGTTATAATACTACAACTACCACATGGAAATTTTTTTTTATATGAATGTTAATCTATCATACGTTCAACTTGATCCTCTTGAAGACCAAGTTCTCTCAGTTTATTCTTTAAAGAAAAGCATTTGTCTGTATGGTGTCCACATAGTCTATGATATGCACAATAGAATATATTTGTATTCTTTTGTTTATTTCATTCAGACATAGGTGGTAGTGTAATTAAACCCCAGTCTGCAAGTGTAGCTAATGCACATTCTGTCTTGGATATAGGATGTAGGAAATGTAATTTCTTAACAAAACCACAGACTTTGTATTTCTTGTTTGGTGGGACAAATGTTTGATGCAAAGGAAAAGGACATTGGTAACCTATTCCTTTAGTGTTTTCCAACAGTGTTTGTTCCAAAAGGGGATGGATTCCATGCTCATTCTTTATGTAACATCCTTGTTCTCTCAAGATCCTAAATCCTTTTCCATATCTTTGTTCCAAGTTAATGGGCATGTTTGTAATTTTGTGCTCATTTGATGGGGGATTGCTTGTTGTGTCTTCCATGTGATTATCACTGATAGGTGCTTCCATGTTCATTGGTTGAGGTATGCTTTGTGATTCATTTTTTGGATGTAAGAAGGTGAACATTTCAAATGGTGGTATGGTAGGAGGTGTTGGTTTTTGGTATGGGTGATTGGGAAATCTCATGGAAGGATAAAAGGCTACATTATTCTCAAGATTATAGAAAGAATTATTTATGAATTCATTCATGCTCTCCTCATCTTGTCCCAAGATATCCACATCACGAGGGCATGTGTTAGGAGGTGAAGGATCATGAATGTTCTCATTGGAATTAGGGTCATCACCAAATACACAACTTGAAACATAAACCAAGGATTTCAAAGAAGAAAAAATTTGAGTAAAACATCGAGCCATAATGATGATGCTTTTTACTAAGGTTCAAATTGTTATGCAATAGGTTTTTGAAAGACAAACAACAAGTCTAAATAGAGGATCCTGAGAAGATTTTGTCATAGAAATTTTGAGGCAAAAAGAACACGAGGATAGAGGCGTCCAAGGGTGTTTGAGTCCTAGGCAAGTCTCTCAGAATTTCAAAGTCTGAGTGTGTATGATACTACATAAAGATTCTAAATCTTCTTGCAAATAGTTTTACAAAATTTACTCAATTTATGCCAATTTGATTCAAAATGCAACTATGTAACATGTTTTAAATGTTTTAATACAATTTTTAGATTTGAAATGTAACAAATGATTGCTTGTACTATGACAAGACCTAGAAATGATAATTTTTGATGTAAATTTGAAAGTACACAATGCAATTTTTTCCACTTTTATGAACTATATCAAGGATGCCTAAATAGATGCAATTATGAATTCCAATTTAGAGATCTGCAACCACAAAAATGCTGAGCAAACAAAGGAAAAAAGTTGTGATTTTTTTTTTGATGCAAGTTTACAAGGACAAAGGCACCTAGGGGCATCTAAGTCCTTGATAAGGCTTCTGAAAACTAAAAACTAAGTGTGTAGTAGACTATCTGAGTGTTCTATTTTTGTGCGCAAACAGGTCTGAAAGTCAATATTACTTTAGAATTTGCTCAAATTAAGACAATGTGATGCAAATGCAAATATGTAACAATGAAAATGATAATTATGAATGAAATATTCAATGTATATCTGATCTAAGTGATTGAAATGAATCCTAATGCAACCTATGATGCAAAATGATATGCAATTTTTTTAAATTTTTTATGTCCTTTATGATGCAAAATGAAACCCTAAATGAAAAATGTAATACAAGATATGTAAAACCTAGATATAAGGGTGAAATTTTAGAAGGTATGTAATGTTAACAAGTTAGGTTCACCAAAATGAAACAAAGTAAAATGGGGAACCCTAGGTCTACTATGTAAACCTAAGATTCAAATGGTTAGGAAGGGTGTGTGGTATTTTCCTATGTTTCATTAAGATGGATATTAACAAGGTGAGTAGATTGAATTTCAACCATGAAGGTGGGCCAATCAAACTTGAATATCCATCCTATTAAGGATTAGAATGATTTGGAATTGATTTTCTATGATTAACCTAATTAGACTATGTGAGCTAATATGTAAAATACAATAATTCAATAATTAACATATTGAAACAATAACTTGCAAGTAGATCTAGGAAGTACATAGGACTATGTACCTATCTTGAAAAGTTGGTTTTGATCACTATATGAGGATAGAGTCACCCTAGGCTTTGTAGGCCTTTTTTTCTATGCTTTTGGGACCCTCTAATAATAAATTTGAGCTTCTAATTTTTTATTATAAAGTTGTCAGAACACTATCATATAATTTTGTAGATGAGTTTCCATGAGTTGATAAGATGTAGGGAATCAAATGTAAAAATGAACAATTTGTCTTCAAGATCCCTTCAATCCTCTTCAAACCTAAAACCTACACATTCAAAGAGAGGGAAAATTTTGGGCCATTTAGGGGCTTTCCTTATTCAAACCTCATGTAAGTATTTCCACTTCCACAATGGAAATGCCAACGATAGATAGGATTTAAATGATAGGAAGGAATGATGAAATCTAAAAGTGCTGCAACTCACAACCCTTCAATGGCTTCCTTGAAGGACTGAAGTCATACACACCACCTCAAGGTCTTAGATCTTTCTTGCTTGATTTTCTTGAATGCTTTGGAGACCTACACAAGTGTTAATCTTCACAAAACAATGATAACATGAACACACATAAACTCACATAAGATTTGACATGATGTTAGGATCTTGAATTACTGCAATAAAGCTCTGAAATCCTACTCTTGAATTTTTCTTGAATGTTCTTAATGTTCACCTCTTGCTTGTTATATTTCAAATGATAATAGCTAGGTATTTATACACATTTTTCTAATTTCCCACAAATTAAATCTTGATAGTTGATATTTACAAGTTGAGTTTTTAATTTTAAAATGCCAACAACAACTATCCAAAATTGGTCCCCAACAAAATAGGGGGACTTGGATACGCCCTAGGGTGATTGGGTCCTAGCCCTATTTTCATAGACATTAAGTGTTGGGGATAAAATAATAACTGGATG
This sequence comes from Sequoia sempervirens, assembly GCA_007258455.2. Classification (NCBI taxonomy): domain Eukaryota; kingdom Viridiplantae; phylum Streptophyta; class Pinopsida; order Cupressales; family Cupressaceae; genus Sequoia; species Sequoia sempervirens. The sequence continues at coordinate 37,255,109 of VDFB02072274.1, forward strand.
CATTTGTTTAATGCTGGAAATTTCTCAAAAAGTAGTACAAATGGGCTATAGAATGCATAATTTAGGAAATTAAGGGATTAATTAGGCTCAATAATTTAGGGGGGACAAAACATAGTGTGAAATTGTCAAGGGTAACAATTTACTACACTATAGTTTGAATGTGCATGAGGGAAGAAAATATTTAGTAACACCTTTAGGGAATCTATTAATTACAAGGGTTTAGGTTCTCCTCAATCAAACCCCTAAATATGTTTTTATGTAGATTTTATTAATCTAGCTTTTAAGGTATTAAAATTTATGATTTTTTACTATCTTATAAATCTAACAATGTAATGTCTAGATCCACTTCTATAAGTGTAGACCTAATATCCATGAGCATAGACCTAATATTTGTGAATGCAAATCTAAACATGCACATAAAGATAAATAGTAACTCATAAATATGATCTAGTATATGGTTTACTATTGAAATTTAGTTGCCTTAATTTTTTATATTTCAATGTCATGAGGGAAGATAATATTTATTTTATTGAAAAATGGATACTAGGTCTAATGCATAGATCACTAACATCAATCCTTTTTCAAAGAACATTAGGATGCAAATCGACAAGGAAAATAGTTTGACTTCCAACCTTGAAGGTGAGCCAAGTAGCCTTGGATCTGACCCTTTAATGACTTAGAAATTTATTGGAAATAACTTGGTTTTGTTGACTTAATTAAACTATGAGACATAATTTAAAAATGCTTTCTATAATAGAAAAATTGTAAAACCAAATGCTGAGACTAGATTTGAAAATAGTAGAGTACTATGCACTTGTGGTCCAAATTTGAGCTGATTTTTGGTGGACTAGGGAGCAAGGACACCCTAGTCCAGGTATTTGAAACTAAAATATGATTTTGTAATCCTTAGGTCCCTAGTCTGTAGCTTCTTCCTTCCAAATCCCGTTGTTGGATCTGTCTTTTGCCAAGATATTATAGTTTTTGTATCTTCTTAATTTATAGGGTTTGAATGCAACAATGAACAAATGATCTTCAATCTTCCTCCAATATACTTTAGATCTACAATCTACACATTCAAAGAGAGAGGAAGGGTTGTGCCATAAAGGGGCTTTCCCTAGTCAAACCTTGTGTTGGTGTTTCCACCTCAACAATGGAAAAATTGATGATAGCAAACTTATCCTTTTAAGGGATAGAGGCTAAAAAATAAATGAACGATCAATCAACAACTTGCGAAAACTCATACTTACATCCGATTTCCTTGAAGGACTGAATTCATACACATATCCTCAAGACTTGATTGCGATTAAGCTTGGATTGCTTTGAGGACCTACAAGTTTTAATCCTCACAAATAAAATCTTTGCATAAAAATGAACAAAATCACATAAAAATTTGAAATGATATTTTGATAATGAAATACTACAATAATATTTCTCTTGAATGCTCTTGAATTGATAATAATTGCTTGATAATGATGTTGCTTCCAATTCTTGCTCACTTCTTTTCACTTCCTTCTCAAATGATGAGATGACTAGGTATTTATATGTAATTGATATAATTTCTAAAAAATTAAATCCCAATGGTCGACAATCATAATTTGAATTTCAAATATTAAATTAATACCACCAACACTTTGAATTTTTGGGCCACATTAGGGGGACTAGGGCAGAAGGACGCGCTAGTCCAGATCCCTCAATTTTTGGGATCCAAAGCACTAGGAGAAAAATGTAAAATGTCTATTTGGGTATTACATATTTTATTTCTTGATAAGTGTTAAAACGGACATGGAATGCATACTTTAGGAAATTAGGTATACAATTAGGTCCATGCACATAGGAGGGAGCCAAATCTAGTGTGAAATTGTCAAGGGTGACAATTTATGATGCTACATTTAGCCCCCACTTTAGTGAGAGTGAAATTATGCTCAGACTCACACTAAAGTAAGAATATGTGAAGAGGGGTTTCATTATCCAAATGTTGAAGAGAGGATGATAATTAATCTAGGGGGAGTGTGCAAGCCCCAGGATTCAAGATCCTATGGAAAGAAAACATAAGGGAAAAGGAACACACTTGTGAAGTGAAATGCAACATGACAAACATGAAGCATACAAAATCAAGACACAACATAATTTAATGCAAACATAACATGAAAATTAAACAAACAAAAACACAATGCCAACATGATGCATACATGATGCAAACATGATACAAACATATAACATACAATAATTACAAAACAAAAACACACGATTAGTACTAAAAGGATTCGAGTTAGTAAGGTAAAGAGACCTCTTTCTTAAATTTATCTCAAATACCAAACATCATCCATCGCATGTGCTATCTTAACATAATGGTGCTTTCACAAGGATGTTAAATCACTCATGTGGTACTGTAGTGTATAAAAATGGACACCTTTACATTTTCACACTATGTTTGCATCCCCTTAATTAATTAGACTTAATTAATCCTTTAATTGGCCCAATTATGCATTCAAAAGACTAATCAATTTCATTTTCCGAAAGGGGAACTTACATTTAATTAGTGCCTACATTGATCTTAACATCTTGGAAAATGTGTGCCCTAGGTTTAGGGCCTAGGACCCATTCACCCAAGGGTGAATGGGTCCCCCTTAAGTATCGAGACCCATTTTTTAATATGTTTCTAGTAGAATTTTAATGATCTAAATTCAAGTTTTAAAGGTTGGCTTGTGGTGTTTAATTGTCAGTTAATTAAGGAAACACCTATAAATACAATATTTTTCTCAATTCAAAATAGCTAGCTATAGAGAAGGGGGATTCACTACTCATGAGTCTCTTTATTCTCAAGAGAATCCCAAGGGGAAAATTTCCCTAAACTACCTCAAGGAACATAGCAAGAGTTTCAAAATTAGAAAGAGCAGGCCATAGAGGTTTTTTGGACAGACTGATGGTCTCTTGGTGAAAGGATAGTAGTGCGAAACAAGGATGACAGTGTGGCACGTTGGAGTCCCAGAAGCACGTTGGAATCTTGTATAGACCAAAAATTGAGTTTATCAAAGAAAACAACTTTATCAATCAGATTGCTAAAAACTCTTAAGAATGTAGGAGAATAATAAAGTATAACAAAACTAGAATAAAGTAAAGTAGACGATAAGACTAAAGAAGATAAAAGATAAAAGCTTCTCACAACAACCCAAGTAATGAAGCCTCCAACACATGAATATCTTCAATACCTGCATATGTAAGATTGAGAGAAAAATGTTGGGGTTGTATAGGGTTTTGCCTTAGTCAAACCATCATTTTGGTGTTCCCACCTCCATGGACAACCAAATAGATAGAGAAAGTGAACATGGTAAGCAAATAGGGTGTGATAAAAGCAATCCCCGCTCAAGGAGAAGAACCTGTATCACAAGATAGAGATGCAATTGATAGGGGATGTGTGAAATCCTAGGATGCTCGCAAGCACAAGATAAGGGATATATTAGTTGCAAGATTTAAGGAAGCCAAAGCAAGAGCTAGTTGTGAGAGCCAGGAGAGTTGTAGAGAGAACTATGAGAAAACAAGAGTGTGATTGTAGTGAGTTGTGAAATCAAGTGAGCAAGACCAAGAGAAGAGGAAAAGACAAGAGCCAAAGCTAGAAAGATCAAAAAGACCCAAAATAGATTGAAAAGATAGCATATAAAGATAGAAGAGGAGGGAAAAGAAGCTTCCCTAGACATTACAAGGTGTCCCGAGCCATTACCGCTGACAAGAGGAGATGAAAAGTGGCAAAAATGCTCGAAAATGATCATTTGAATGTCAAAATGTCATAGGATGCTAGCGCGGCATGCTAGTGTCCAAACACATCATTCTACAAAATAAAAAGAATGAGAAAAGAACAAGGTTTGACGCCAAGCTAACGCATGAAGGTAGTGGCTGAAAAGGGGTCCTAAGCATCCTGGGAGGGAAAAAAAGTTGATGTAGGGGCTAAAATGAGCCTACAAAAGTGCTAAGGGAGTAGACACTAAAGCGGGCACAAGAATGTATGTGAAACTGCAAGTGGTACAATTTTGTGAGATTACACTAGCATTAAGGAAAATTTCACAAGAGAAAATATTATTTTCAAGAGCATTGCAGATAAGATTTATCAAGCATCTATAGCAGCATTCAAGATCCTATCATGATGTCAAAGATTTATGTGTATTCATGCATGTTTTTAGAGCTAAAATTGTGATGTACATTTCAAGTTTCAAGCAAGCATTCAAGAATCAAGATCTATCAAGCAATCAAGCCAATTTCATGCAAGGTACAATCCTTATAGAGATTTGTTAGACCTCAATTCTCTAAGGGAAACCATTAAAGGGTTTTGGTGAGGTGTAACAAGCTTTTTTCATTCATCAATTTCTTCATTTTATCATTATTTCATTATCAAGGTTTAATTACCAAACTAGGATTTAACCAAGGACAACCCTTATCCACCAAAAGCAAACAATTTTTCCCTCTCTTTGTATGTGCAAATTTTGAAGTGAAGAAAGATTAAAAATTGGATCAAAAGTGCAATTTTGCAAAGTTGTCAAAGTTATCAACATTGTTGTTAAGCCACAGATACTCAAATCTTGAATTTATTTCCAACTTTCTGATAGTGAAACCTAGGGAAAACAACATCTCAGATCCATTTCTAGAGGACCCCTAAAGTTGAGGAAAAACCATGTACGAAGACTCATTCACCTAGTGGCCCAAGTGTCTAGTTTTGGCTAAAGTTTCCTTCACAATTCTCGAGACAAGTTTTTTGGGTTAGTAGATACCACCCTGCAACCCCCAAATCTGCCTGCAAATTGTCATTTTTGTTAGTATTATGCTATAAATCTGCATTTAAATTTTTACATTGCATAATTAAGCTCATTAGGAATTTTTAGTTCATCTCCCCAAAGTGCATTTCATTCATATTTATCATTTTCTATCATAAGGAAAATAACATATCTTCCAATAGGGTTGGTTCACCTAAGGGTTGAAAGTCAATTCTATCATTGGGAGATCTCTTTTCCTAATGAAATTGGGAAGATAGTGATGCAAAGCTAGAGGAATAAATACACTAACTCAATCTCATTTTTCAAAGCTCAACCAATTCTTCATGCCCATCCAATTAAGACTCTTTGTCATTCATAAAACTCATGTTTACGAGCACTCAAACTGAAACAAGGCACCCGAACCACTTATTGATTCTACACAAAACCTTTAGAGAGAAAAAAATTGATGGAATCAGACTCTTTTCTCAACCCAAACTATTAAACAAGTGCATTTACAAAGGTGACTGTCCAAAACAGCAATTAGGCCCTTTGGGCCACACCCACAAAGCAATATCAATCTTCCAAGCCCATTTACATCTTTCTATAATTTCCAACACATGTAATTAGGTCTGCACCAACACGTTATTCCATTCTCCAAACTCCATTCAAGACATTTTAGCAAACACCAATTAAAAACCTCCAATTTCTATTTCGAAGGTTAACTGTGTTAACTCTGTCTAGACATGACAGTCGCTAAAAGAACTCCGCAACTTGTAAATATATAAATTCCCATCCTAAAATGGGGTCATCTAGTTCTAAACACCTTCCCCAAACAAAATGACATAAGAAGAGCTTAAAATCTCGAGCAAATCTCAAATAGACTTCATTATACACTAGTTTTTCACAAATTTTTCATAAAATTAAGATCTAGGGCATCCAAAACATCATAGCTATCCTTCTTCATTCGATCTGAGACTTTGAACTTTAAAAGAAGATATAAAAAAATTCATCCATACCATATTTCAAGTGATTCCAATGGTTAAATTAAGAGATGCAATTTTTTTTGAATTTGTTTTCCCTAGCAAGGGTTTTGAACGATTTTCACTAAAATCAACATAACTTTCTTAAAACACCATGGATTTGAATGAAACAAAAAGGAAATTAAAGTAGAATCTGATATCTATCATGCCACATGACTTCCCCATGAAAATATATCCGTACAAGACCATACAACAGCCTGCAAATGCATTTTACCAGTCATAAATAAAAAAATATAAAGTTTTTATTCATGTTTTTCTTTACAATGCAAAACTCCACTCCTGCCTCAACCTATGTGAGGATTATTTATATATTTCTCACTCCTAACTACCCTCCAAAACCATCTTACTACCTTCCATATTCAATTTGACTCTTGAGTTCCCCAAATCTTGTAATTACATTATCGACAAATTTGTCAATTTTGACAATTTTACACATTTTGCATTATTTACCCCCAAAACATTCTAAACACCACAAAAATGACCTAATACACTATTTAATGATAAAATATGACCTTATTTACCATATTCCATGGCTTGACTCACTAAACCCCTTAAAAACCCATTATTACATATTTTGCGCTTTCAAGCATGATTGACAACATATCACCATTGCTTTACAAGAGGGATCTCAAAATACATTCTAATGGTATTTTCAAGACCTTATTGACTCATTTCATAACCTCAACCTCATAATTAAACCTAAATAAATTATGTACAAGTAGGCCTCATGGAGGCTTGAAAAAAAACTGGTGCTCCTGCACCAGATAGGTGCATACATCCATTCCCCCTTCACCTATTTTTCTATGTTTCATTTTGGTGAACCTGACATTCTTGCACTACAAACTTTCTAAAAATTGGAGGTCATTCAAACCCTAGATCTAGGATTTTCATTAGTTTGCATTACATTGCATTACATTGCATTAGTTTGAATTTCATTTAGGGTTTTTAAAATTACATTAGTTTTCATTTTATTTAGGGTTTTAAAATTACATTTTGCATTGATTAAAACTTCAAAAATCCAAAAAAATTGCATACATATTACATTAATTTTGCATAGTAGTTGCATATTAGTGTATTTTCAGGAATTTACATCAAATAATTTAGTCAAAATTACACTCAAAATGTTTTCATCTTTGTTCACTTGTTTTCCTTGATTTCATTTTCATTTAGACACCAAAATTTGGAAAATTTTATCACAAAAACCACAATTTGTAATTGTAGTGTAGGAAAAAGTATCCTTTTTCACACTTAATTTGGGAATGAATAATTAATAATAAAATGAGCTTAATGATGCCTTAATTTAGTGTTGTAATATGTGTTTTACATATTCACGTTAAGTTTAGGGCCATTTAAATGAAATGGAATTAATTGTGCCTTATTTTTTTATGTTGTAAGGTGTTCCTTTACACTTTCACACTAATCTGGGGCTTCATTAATTAATTGAGGTTAATTTTCCTTAATTTTCCCCTTTAATTCAAATCCAATCCTAATTAATTACAATTTATGGGGGATAAAACCTGACATTCATAAATGCCATAACATAGTGTTTAACATTGAGCAATGTGTGTCCTAGGTTAGTGACCTAGGACCCATTCACCATAGGGAAAATGGGTCCTCACTTACACCTAGGACCTAAATTCAAATTATGTTTTTGGTTGTTTTCAATGATTTCAAATGTGTATTCAAATGTTGGCTTATGATATTTGAATTTCAAGAATTAATGTTAAGATATGATTTCAACATGTTTTCACCTAGATTTTTCATGCAAGAATTCCTTCTAGCAAGTTTATGAGATCAAGAGCATTTTAAGAGCATTGTCAAGGAATTTGATGGTAGATTTGGAGAAGATGATTGCAGCAATCAAGATTCCATTGTCATGTCAAATATTTCTTGCATCATGCATGTTGTTTGAGCTAATATGGTGATGTAGAGTTCAAGATCTATTCAAGCATATCAAAGACATTATTTCAAGACAAGTTTCATGATCAAGATCTACGTCCATTAAAGCCAATTCATGCTAGTTGTAGATCTAGAAGCCAAGGTTCAAACAAAGGTTTGGTGAATTGTTACATAGAGTTGTTCACTCATCATTCCTTCATGCTTTTCTATTTCATTAAAAGGTTTAATTACCAAAAATGGGGTTTGACCAAGGCAAACCCCCATTCACCTAACAAACAACATTTTTCTCTCTTTGATGTGTGATTGCATATTTTAGGTGGAAGATCCTTTGAAGAGAAAAATTGAAGAAAGTTACAAAGTCATCAAAGTTGCAAGAAAATTTGTCATTTCACTGAAACTCTTCTACAAAATTTATTTATGGTTGTCTGACAGTGAAAATTGAGAATCTAGGAGTTTAGACACAGTAGAAGACAATCCAAAAACAAATTTCAAAGAACCCTAGCTAGGACCCATTCACCATAGGGAAACTGAGTCCTCAGTGAGCTCTAAAAAGTGACTTTTGTTGACTGGTACACATTGTTCTCCCATTTCCAGATCTGCATTTTAATTGTTGTTTTTGTTAGATTTGAGTACTGCCCCTCATTTGAATTTTATAGCTTGCATTTTGGAGTTTGTTTGATGGTTTTGATATTTCTCCCCAAATTACTATTCGAATCTTACCCCTATCCTTGAATAGAGAGGAAATTTGTTGATTCATACCTTAATTTGACTCAACTTTTTAGTTTTTAGTCACTTCATTGTTTGGATCTCATTTCCTTGAATGAAATTAGAGAAATAGATCCATCATACCCTATTGTTCATTAATCCATGGTGGTAAAAAACCCTATTTTTCCATGTTTCAGTAACCTAAAATAGTGAACTTCAAACTCATATTTCAATTTTTGAAACCTTTGTACAAGGACTCATTCGCCCTGGGGCTAATCTATCCTTGTACAAGTGTCCTAGAAAGTTTTTGGGTGCCTTTTTCTGTCTATTTTTTCATTCTACTTCTATTGTTACAATTACCTTTTTAAATTCTAAAATTATCTGATCTAAATGTTAAAGAAAGTTGTTCTCTTGGGTGCAATTTTGAGGAAAATTGAAAAAGTCATTTTCTATTTAAATATTAGATTATTTCAGATCTGTGGTCATTTTATTTACTTTTTACATCATTTCATTGTTTAGATAGATTAGTCTTCATTTTGCAAACATTGAAAACCATAAACTATCCCAAAACATTAAACAAGAAACTACACAATAAATGATAAACCTTGGAGAAAGCATAGTAATCTAGTCATGTTAGATCTCCTTCCATAAGCACCTTTTATACTTACCAAGCCATTTAGTTGTGATGTATTTGACATGTTAGATGAAGCCCTTAAGTACTTCATCTCACCTAGATCATCCACTAAAGCTTTGGTGCAAGAGGATGCAATCATAGAAAATCATGACTATCCTAGTTGTTCTTCTCCCAATACCTCTCCTCCTTGTGACACAGGTATATTGGTGTTAGAAGTTACAATCATTGAGCATCATGAGAATATTTTTTTTCCCTCTTCCCCTACGCCACCCATATGAGAGGATATTATGGTGCAAGAATATGAGATCATTGGCACATTCCTTAACATCACCTTACCTAGTCTCCATTCAACTCCCAACATATCTCCCACTTGTGAGAATACTTTAGTGCAAGAGAATGCAATCAAGGATAATCATGATAATCATAAGTTTTTCTTCTCCTAATACCTCTCCTACTTGTGATGAAGGTGTCTTGGCAAAAGGAGATACAACCATTAAGAATCATAAGAATCTTATTTGTCCCTCTCCCAATTCTTCTCCCATTTGGGAAGATACTGTTCCAAATGAAGATGATATAATAGATAAATTTCTTTTACAATATGGTATAGATGAAGAGGCTAAGACAACCTTTGATTTCACCTCATTAGAAAATAATCAACAAGAAATTTCATCTTTGAGGTTATGAATGTACAATTGGCCATTAGATATCCAAAGCTTCCTCTTGGACCTCCCCGAAGTCCTTTAATTATTGGACCTTCCAAGTCACCTCTTGAGCCAATTTTCATTATAATACCTCTAAGACCTCTAGGGACTATCTTGAACTTTGTAAGGAAACATTGTAGTAACAATGTTTTGCAACAACCAAGTTATAATATTGTTGCTCACACATATAACACAAGGAACAATAGGTAACCACAAACCATACCTACTTCATTACCATTACCTCAACCTATTTTTCCTAGTGTTGCTTGTTTTCCTTTGCATAGAGGAAAGGATTATTATCTCGTGGAACAACTTAGAAACACTCTTGCTAAGATTTATTTATGGGACCTTATTCAAGAATCACCTAATTATCATAACATGCTTCAAAAGGATTTGCAACAAGTTGCTATCCCCCCTAGTGTGCAACCCAATGATTTAGCAGCCCTAATTCAAGGTAAGAACTTGGTCAATTTAGACATTACCTTTCATTAAGATGAGTTACCTCCATTGGAGATACAAAAAAAAAAAAAGGCCTTGATGATAATAGTTTTTATTAATAGATGTGGAATAAAAAGAAATCTTATTGAAAATGGTTCAACCCTTAATGTGTGTAGAATAAACCTCTTGGATAATATTGGAGTAAACAAGAGTCAAATTCAACTTGATTCCTTATCTATTTGTGGTTTTGATAATGTGGGAAAACAACCTCTTGGTGTGATAACATTACCCATGAAAGTAGGAAAGGTAACATTGCAAACTCCTATTCATGTTATGCCTCAAGAACTCGTATGTAATCTTCTCCTAGGTAGACCTTGGATTCATGAAATGAATGTGATGCCTTCAACATAACATAATCTAGTGAAGTACATTTACAACAACAAGGTTAACACAATCAAAGATTACCTACAATTAGAAATTTTTTTGCAAACTAAAACTAGAATGAAAAATCCTCTTACAAAATTGACACAAACTACCAAATTTGAACCTATGCAAGAAGAAGAAAAGGAGAAATCAATCATGAAACTATTAGATGATGATTAGGTTTCATTAGATTTTACACCTACATTCATGGGATAATACAAGATTACACACAAATCAGGAAAAGAGAAATAAGTTGACATAATATCAACACAAGCTGAGTCATCAAAAGCACATGAGTCCACAACCTTTAGCAAAGAAGAGGAGAACAAAAATTTTACATCCACATATGATGAGTGTGATCATGAGAAACCACCAAATCCAAAAGAAATGAAAAAAAACTATGGAAGAGTTTATGAGCTTTTGAAACAACTTGTCTATAATGGAAAAGTATGTGGTGCTAGAGAACAAGGTATCCATGTCCCTATAGAGCCTTAAACACAAGAACCAACACAAGGTCTTGGTTATTGTCTTTTGAAAGAAATGAATGCATCAAAGAAACCTTCGCTTAATATCAATGTCATCACATAAAACACTCATTGAATAGATAGTGCTTCATCTTCAAACACGTCTTAGTGATCATTGGGGTTCACTAGATTTAACAACATCCTTTAAGGGAGAGTACAAAATATTATAATCTAAAGAGTCTTGTGTATGTATGACACCTTGTACTAAGCAAGAAGTATCTATGTCATAAGAGAAATGAACATCTTCTACCATTGATCAAGAGAGTACCTTGTTGAGGCTTCTCTAAGATCACTTGATATCTCTCCCTCTAAGAACATGAAAGACATTTTATAACAAAAGTTCATTTTTTTCATATCATCAAGTTCATGGTCATTCTACTAATGAATTTAAAGCTTTGAGTAATAAACTTCAACATCTTAAGGATTGTGGTGCTCTTCCTTGTGTTGATGCACCTATTTCCTCTAATTGATACTAATTTTCATCTTATCATGTTGTTCATTACTATGTGGAATTAGTAGCTTTATGTGTCTTTCTCATTGTCATTCATGGTGGTGCAATCTTAAGTTCAACCATATTTCTCTTGGAAGCAACATGATAGTTCTTGGTTGTTGAATTTGTCTCTATGATTGGGGGGAAAGGATAGCTAGTTTTTGGAGGTGTGAATTCTTTCCAAGGATCCCCTCTTCCTCTCTTTCTACTTAAAATACCAACATAGAAAGTATGTTGACATTTTAAGTGGGGCGCATATAGTCCCCCATTCACTGTTTGCATGTTCTCTTCTTAGTGATGATATCATACATCTCCTAGGAAGTGTGAAATTTTTATTCAAAGTGTGGTTTTCTTGATCTCTATGATGTGTCTTCCTTGTGGTGATTTTATGCTTGATATTCCACAAGAGTGTGACCTTTCTTGGCATATGGTATTCCTCTTAGTGGTAATGTTATGGATTGCATTCCCTAAGGTGCGAATCTTTTATCTCTTGACTAGTCCTCTCTTAATGGTGATATCGAGAGTGATGTTCCCCAAGGTGATACCTTTCATGTATCAAGCGAAACCCCTTTGATTATCCTAACCAAAAACCAATTCATGTCCATTAAGAATAATATAGCTTGCTTTGTGGTGACTTTATGACATGAGTGTCTAGCATAACGTAGCTTACTAGCCTTGTGGAAACCTTTGACCATTTAGTGTGGTGTCTTATCAAAGCTATTAGGGAGTATAAATTTTGGTATGGTTGACATATGGGAGCTTGTAGACCTGACATGACTTACCCATCGCCACTTGTTTTGTGAGATCACACCTTGTAGACCTAGTGTGTGTTTCTCATATTTGTCTTGGGGGCTCACCTAGTATATATCAGACAACACTAGCCCTTGTGAACATGTTCTTCATGGACACTGAGCATAACACAACTTGCTTTCCTATGGAACTATGTGTTTCATAAGTGATTTTACATCCTTATGAGTGTATTTGATGGACGTAGCATAATACAACTTTTTAGTCCATCTTTCTTTCTTCTTTGCTTTTATTTTGACATTGTATGTTTGTGTATCTTGTCTTGCTACTTCATATCATACATATGTGTGTGTCCCTTTGTGATTATATTGGTTTTCCATGGGATCTTGATCTTGGGGGCTTATGCAACCTCCTTGATCTTTTTCATCCCATCCCTTCAAAATTTGTGCACTTGGACACCTCTTGACATATATTTGTCTTCTTTAGTGTGATTCTAAGCGCAAGTTCATACTCTCACTAAAGTGGGGGCTAAATGTAGTGTAGAAAAATGTACACCTTTACATTTTCACTATGTTTGCATCTCCTTAATTAATTGGACTTAATTAAGCCTTTAATTGGCCCAATTATGCATTCACAAGCCTAATTAATTTCATTTTCCGAAAGGGGAACCCACATTTGATTAATGCCTACATTGATCTTAATATCTTGGAAAATGTGTGTCCTAGGTTTAGGGCCTAGGACCCATTCACCCAAGGGCGAATGGGTCCCCATTAAGTCTTGGGACCCATTTTTTAATATATTATTGGTGGAATTTTAATGATCTAAATTCAACTTGTAAAGGTCAGCTTGTGGTGTTTAATTGTCAGATAATTAAGGAAACGCCTATAAATACATAGTCTTTTTATCAATTCAAAACATCTAACATTAAGGAAACTTTCACAAGAGAAAATATTATTGTCAAGAGAATTGAAGAGCAGATTTATCAAGCATCTAAAACAATATTCAAGATCCCATCATGATGCAAAAGATTTATGTGTGTTCATGCATGTTTTTGGAGCTAACATTATGATGTAGGTTTCAAGTTTCAAGCAAGCATTCAAGCATCAATATCTATCAAGAAATCAAGCCAATCCTTAGAGAGATATGTTAGACTTCAATCCTCTAAGGGAAGACATTAAAGGGTTTTGGTTTGGTGTAACAAGCTTTGTTCATTCATTAATTCCTTAATTTTATCACTATTTCATTATCAAGGTTTAATTACCAAACTAGGGTTTGACCAAGGTAAACACTTATCCACCAAAAACAAATAAATTTTCCCTCTCTTTGTATGTGCAAATTTCTAAGTGAAGAAGGATTTAAATTGGATTAAAAGTGCAATTTTGCAAAGTTGTCAAAGTTGTCAAGCCATGGAAACTCAGATCCCAAATTTATTTCTGACCTTCTAGTAGTGAAACCCGAGGCAAAAAAAATCTCAAATCCATTTCTAGAGGACCCACGAAGTTGAGGAAAATCCCTGTACAAAGACTCATTCGACTAGTGGCCCAAGTGTTCAATTTTGGCTAAAGTGTCCTACAGTTCTCGAGACAAGTTTTTCTGGGTTAGTAGATACCACCCTGCAACCCTCAAATATGCTTACAAATTTTTTGTTTATATTAGTATTATGATTTAAATATAAATTTAAAGTTTTACATTGTACAATTGAGCTCATTAGGCATTTTTAGATCATCTCCCTAAAGTGCATTTCAGTCATATTTGTCATTTTTTGTCGTAAGGAAAATAGTAGATCTTCAATAGGGTTGGCTCACCCAAGGGTTGAAATTCAATCCTATCTTTGGGAGATCTATTTTCCTAATAAAATTAGGAAGATAGGTGCATACATCCATTCCCCCTTCACCTATTTTTCTATGTTTCAGGTATATAGATCTACTGGCTAGCAAGCCACCTTATGCTAGTTTTCCATGTAATATGATGAGTTCCACAAGGCTAGCAAGTTGTATTATGCTAAGACACTCATAAAACACATGGATACACTAGCAAAAAAATTGTCTTATGCTAGGTGTCCATGTTGAAAATAATTTAAACTCATAGACCAACAAACTCAATTATGCTAGGACTATGCAAAATATACTTCAGGGAGCATACAAAAATCACCTCAATGGGTGCATAAAATTTAACATCCAAGGGGACAAATAAAACTCACCTTAGGGGGTGCAAAAAGTTTAATATCACGAGGGATGAATTGAAAGCCATGCCTCAAATGGTGTTATAAACAACACCACCACCAAGAGGGTATGTCAATAAGTCAAATCTCACAAGACAAAATGGATAGGGGTAATATATGCCCCCCCTTAAAATGTCAACATACTTGCTATTTTGTAAATTAAGGAAGAAAAAGGGAAGATGGGATCCTTGAAAGGAATACACACCTCCAAAACTAGTTATTCTTGCACCCCCCTCAAGTGTAGAGACAAGGAAAACCATGTGAGAGACTATCATGTTGCTTCCATGGAAAATATCGTTGCACTTAAGATTGTACCACCATGAATGGAAATGAGCAAACAAATAAAGCTACAAATTCCACATAATGTTGAGCAATAATGTAGAATAAAGATCATTATTGTTTAGAGTGATTAGGTGCATCAACATATGGAAGAACACCACAATCACTAATTTTTTGTATTTTATCACTCAAGGCTTGACATTCATTGGTAGAATGACCATGCACTTGATGATATGCACAAAATGAGTTTTTGTTATAAAATGTCTTTCATGTTTTCAAAGGAAGAGTAATCAAGCAGGCTTTGAGAAGCCTTGAAAAATATGCTCTTGCTCAATAGTAGGAGACATTCCCTTCCCTTGTGAAGAAAATCGTGTTCACTTGCCACAAGATGCTATAAATACAGTAGATGATAAAGCATTAGATGAAGATGGGGACAAAGGTTGGAAACCTAGACCCTGTTTGGAAAAGTACTATATAGACTTCACTTGATCCTTATCATTTTGTTCCATGTTTGCATTATATCCATTTTTAGATAGAGTTTTGTATCCAAGCCCATAACATCCTTCTAACTTAGATGAAGAAATTGTATCGACATGCTCATGAGAAGAATTGGCTTTTTCCCAAGCACACAAATCCTTTTTTAAGTTTTTAAAAGTTAGGCATCTTCCACTCATGAGGGACAAAATTTAAAGAGCCTCCATCACTGTCATGGGATGATGTCTTTGAATTTGTTGAAGTAGAACAAGATAAAACACAAGAATCTTTAGGTTTAGATTGTGAGATTTTGTACTCTCCCTCTAGACATATAATTTTGAATTATTTAATTAATTCATTTTATATTTATTCCTATTTTGATTAATTTAAATAAATTTCAATTTATTTAAATTACATCACTAATGTTCCTTTTCCCTCTATAACTATATTTATTTATTTAATTATTCATTTCCATATTCTTCTATACTTAAATAATTATTTAATTATCCATTAGCCTTTTTCCCTTCATAATTAAATAAATCTTATTTATTTAATTATTTATCATTTTCTTATCTCTATAATTAAATAATTATTTTAATTATTTAATTATTCATTTTCTCTCTCCTAAATTAAATAATTGCTTAAAGATATCAAGTTTCCACAATCCATATTATAAATTTTTATTGCTTCTGGTTTTGATTGTGTAGAATTCTTTTAGCATCAACATTTCTGATCACACTTTGATTTTTCTCCTCTTGCTCTCTTTCATCCTGATGATGGATCACAGAGTGTGATCCAAAAAGTTGATGCTAAAAAAATTCTACACAATCAAAACCAGAAGCAATATAAATAATTTCTATCATTATTTAATTTATGTTCTTAGCCAAGCCCTAAATCTCAACTAATTTCTTGAGTTTTGTTCCATCCTTCCCATCCTTATCTCTTTTATTCTCAATTAATCTCATCCATTGATTGTCATACATCATCTTTTAATCTTCACCCTTCATTTGAATTGGGATTTTCGTAAAAGCAAGCTTTCAATTCATTTTAAGGTTAACCTTGAAAATTTTGAAGTTTTGCTATCTTGAGATCTAGCTATCTTACATCAATATCAAGCTTATCAAATATCTTGCATACTACAAATTTGAGAACAAACAAAGAAAAATGGAGAAGAGAAATGGAGGTGATTTAATTATGGCATATGAATTGAGGTTTATTGCTTCATTATTTGTATTTCTATTGTCATTTGTGCTTCACTGTTAGATTAGGGTCTCCATGGCTTGAATTGGGTAGTTTTGTGGTTGCTATCATTGATTCATGCATTATTTCCTCGAATTTACCCTATCTACATTTGGTGAAATTGAGGTTGACTAACCAGATTTTTCAAAAAAATTGAGCAATTTTTACTTTAGGAGTGCAACATAATCATTCTATGTAGTGCCACAATTGAGCCTTAAAATTCCATAATCATTGTACGACACTATGTATGCGAGGTTTTCTACACATTTGTTGTCCAGAATGACACATCTAACTGTTATCTTGTAAAATTCAAAATCCTTAAACAATTACTATTTCAGATCATTTTGTTGATTGTTGGTTATTATTTTAACATTCTAATAGTTTCCTTACATCATTTCAATTATTAGATTTGTTGTTTCTTGTCAAATATTTGTGTTTTTAGAAGCTACAGGTTTTGAGTCACAATCGTGCCCTAATACATCACAATCGTTGATTCGTGAGACACAATCGCCATTCTGTGCACCATAGTCACCATTCTATGCACCACATTTGTCAAGTCCTACAACACATTACAAAACCACATCTGAGCCTCTACGCACCGCATCTGACTGTCATAGCAAAAAGAGTATAAATTCTAGATTTTCATTTTTTTCTTTTTACATCCATTAGGGCAGAGGTTTCTAGATTTTCATTTTCCAATTTTTGATTTCTAGCTTGTGGCAATCATTGGGAGAAGACCTTTTGATCTATACTACTAATCCAATTTCTTGTCGGGTTCCATTGTGTGTTTGTGATTTCTAAATTAGGAACATTTAGAATTGATTCTTAAGAAGAACAAGTTTCTTTTGTGTTTTTTGCACTTGCACACATGTGTTATTACTGAAGGTGTGTTTAGCTAAAGTATCCTCTCCCCTTGTGCTATGTGTGATTCCCAGGTGATTAGAAATAGTAGCACAACATAGTCTTAAGTATCCTCTCCCCTTATGCTACAAGTGATTCTTGGGTGATGAGAAAGAGAATTGCACAAGTCTTACATTTTTCTTTTTGAGCAGGGTGGGCCTGCCAGTGGAGTTACACCCCTGAGAATGACTCCCAATGTATATACCTCAAGTATGCTATATAAAAGTGTAAATACCAAAAGGTGAGCATTATTCATTTGAGCCCTAGTAGGGTGGGCCTTCCAAGCATGGGTGATTTTGCACGGGGGTTAGAGACTTCGATCTTCCATTGTTGTTTGGTCATGGTGTTCCTCAGAGTTCAATGTGAGTAAGAACCATTATTTTTAGAAACCTAAGACCTATTTTGGTCATCTACTATTGTTGGTGCAAGGGATGCAAACCATACCCTGCAGTTACTTACCACGTCTAGTTCTTGGTTGAGGTGGCAAGGTTCCTTGTTTGGATTTCATCCTTTCAAGGTGAGAGGTTTTAAGGTGGTACATGACCTTGGCATACTATAGCTTCACCCACTCCTTTTTCTCAGATTTAACATCACTCAAAAGGGTGAGGTAAGCCCACTTTAGTAGATAACCCTATTACTACTAGTTAGGAATGATGAATGAATAATACTATGTTGCAACTCACAAAACCCTTGAATAAACCTTTGGAATGTTGATCTTGATCTTGATCTTACATGAAATGGCTTCAATGGATGTGGATCTTTATTTGAATACTTGATTTGATCTTTGAAACCTACATCACAATGTTAGCTCTAAAAACATGCATGATTGCAAAGACCAACCTCTACACAAAGACCCATTTTCCTATAAGCGAATGAGTCACAGTTAGCCTCTTGAATCTAAATTTTGGTGACAGGAACACATCACTCTGCCATTTCTAGATATGTCGAAACTTTTTTTTCTATCTATATTATGCTTTAAATTTATGTTTCAAGTTTGAATGAGCATAATTGAGTTGATTCACTATTTTTATTTTTTCTCCCAAAAGTGTTATTCAGGCTAATACCCCATCCCCAATCATAAGGAAATCAGTAGATTTCCTCATTGAATTGAATCACCTAAGGGTTGTAAGTAACTTCTTTGTGTGGATCTCATTTCCTAATGAAATAAAGGAAAATAGGTCTATCTATATCACACACCTCACACATCATTTTTAGGTAACCCTATATTTTTTGATGTTTCACCATCTTGCATTCTTATAACAAAAAAATCCAAAAACATAGTATAGTGCCATTGTCATCTTGCATCTTCATCCTTAGTTGCATTCATTCCAAAAGTCTCAAAATCCACAAGTCACAAGTCTTATATGGTCTTCAATAGGTCACAAAGGAAGCGAAAAGACAAACTCCTCATATGATCCTGATTTTAATCCAACTAGCACCATGAAAATTGGGTCATCTTCAAACCAAACTCAAACATCACAAGGTGAAATTCCAAATCTATTTTCCAATCTTACATTGAATGAGGTTAACCAAGGTCTAACCCCTGAAGAGATCAAACAAGCTTCCCAAGATCCTAGGATAGTATGTATCATAGAGGAGCTTGTCAATGCAAATCCTAATAGGTACTTTCTTGCACTTTCCAAGAAGGGTTCCAAGCTTCCTTTTGGTTTTGACACTTTGACAATTGTAGAGGGAAAAAAACATACACAAACTCAAGGTCAAGGTCAAAACACATTTTCACAAGGTCAATCCTCCTCACAAAAAATGCACACTAGCTTGACTCTAGGGGGGACTACACATAATGTAAAAACTATAAAAATTCCCCCTACTCCAATGTTTGGGACCAAAAGAATGCATGTAACATCTCAAGGACCAACTCCCACATTTTTCAATCCACTTGGTTCATCCTCTAGTGCCATGGGTATGGCTTTTACAAATCCATTTTCCACAACATAGACTCAAAACATCACACCATCAACCACCACAAACACAAACCAAATCCAAATCCCCAAATAAGATAAGAATGAATCACATTTCCAAACCAAGAGGGAAAACCCAAACAACCAACACCACACCAAGCAAAAACATGTCTTTTGGGTCAACTCTAAACACCAACCAACCTCCATCACAACAACATGGCAAAGCCAACCCCAACTTCACACCACAATTCCAACAAAATAAACCAAACCCCACCACAACACAATACCAACACCATGTTTACATCCCACTACCAACAAGGCAACCAAAATCCTTCTCAACAAAAAATCAACCCAAATCCAACATTTACCTCCAACTTCCAAAACCAAAACCCATTATAATCCTACAACCATCTAAACACATTTGACACCAACAACAACCCTCTCTTGCAAAGTCAACCAAACATACTGTTAGGGTTAGAAATGGCAGATATCTAACAATTAAATGCAGATCTATATAATAAACAGAGAAACTAAAACACACACACAGAATAAATCATAACACAAAGAATTTAACGTGGTTCACCCAATCTGAGCTACATCCACCAAACTAGAGCCATCCAATACTTTTATTATCTAGTGTAAAACTTATTACAATCTTGCAAATAATCACATTTTTCATCATACTGAAAATACCCATCTAAACCCCTTTTTATAAAGCTTAGAAGCTTCCAAATTTTAGGGTTCTACAAAATTGGATTTTTTCTTTTTTGTTGATTTTTCCCTTTTTCGGTGATGACGCGAAAAAGTAGGATACCATGGGCTATACAGTATAGCATGATCAGTTTCCACATACCAACAATCTCCCACTTGGAGATTGATCAGGCTCCATACCAACACAATCTCCCACTTGGAGACTGATCTTGGACGACACTGCTGCAATTACAGCTCCCACTGGAAATAAGTACCTTGGACCCTGCTGCTCTGTTATACTTGAATTCAACCTTGAAGACCAACTGAAGCTAAAGAGGAGCTTAGCTTCTCCCTTGTCACTGCCTTCGTAAACATATCTGCTGGATTTACATCTGTATGTATCTTGTCCAGCTTGACCTCTCCATTCTCCAACACCGACTGAATGAAATGATATCTCAACTGTATGTGTTTTGTTTTAGAATGCAAGGCAAAATTCTTTGCAAGATGTATAGCACTTTGGTTGTCTGTAAACAAGTAATTTTCAGCATGTTGTTTGCCCAACTCCTCCATGAAAAGTTGCAGCCATATCATCTCATTTGTTGCCTCTGTTGCAACAACATACTCTGCCTATGTGGTGGATAAAGCAACCACCTTCTGCAATCAAGAAATCCAGCTCACTGTTGTCCCACCAATTGTAAATACATAACCTGTGGTACTTCGCCTGGTATCTATATCCCCAGCCAAATTTGAGTCAACATAGCCTTTTAAATCAGTATTAGAGCCCCCAAAACATAGACAATTATTGGATGTACCTCTCAAGTACCTAAGAATCTATTTTACTGCATTCCAATGCTCAACTCCGGGATGACTCAAATACCCGCTAACAACTCCTACAGCATGTGCAATATCTGGTCTTGTGCATACCATGGCATACATCAAACTACCTACAACTGAAGCATATGGTACCTTGGAAATTTTTTCTTCATCCTCTTTTATCCTTGGACACATATCCTTAGTCAATTTAACATGACTAGGCAAAGGTGTGCTGACAACTTTTGCATTCTCGATATGAAATCTCTGCAACACCTTTTCAACGTAATTAGCCTGAGATAAAAAAAAAATTATGTTTTTCCTATCTCTACAAATTTTCATACCAAGGATTTGTTTTGCTGCCCCCAAATCCTTCATAGCAAAAGAATTTTCTAACTGTTGTTTTAACTCACTTATGTGAACCATGTTAGACCCAACTACAAGCATGTCATCAACATATAAACATAGAATAATGTAGCTGTCATTATCCAACCTCTTAAAATAAACACAATGGTCAGAATTACACCGACTATAGCCTTGCTCAGCCATAAAACTATCAAATTTTAAGTACCATTGCCGAGGTGCTTGCTTCAAGCCATATAAACTTTTCTTCAATCTGCACACTAGTTTCTCCTTACCTTTGACCTCAAATCCTTGTGGCTGGTCCATATATATTTCCTCTTCCAAATCACTATGGAGAAAGGTTGTTTTAACATCAAGCTGTTCTAAATGCAAATCTTCAGCAGCCACAATACTTAAAACAATACGAATAGAAGTCATTTTAACAACAGGAGAAAAAATCTCATCAAAATCAATACCCTTTTTCTGTGCAAATCCCTTTACAACTAATCTGGCTTTAAATCTCTTCTTACCTCCATCCTCCTCTTTCAGCCTATAAATCCATTTGTTTGGTAAAGCCTTTTTACCTATAGGCAACTTGCATAATTCCCAAGTCTAGTTTTTCAGCAAGGAGTCCATTTCTTCTTCTATTCCATGCTCCCACTGAACCTTGGTATCCACCTGCATAGCTTCATCATAATATTCTGGTTCACCAGCATCAGTTAACAAAATAGTATACAAAGAGGGAGAGAATCTTTCTGGAGGTCTACTTATCCTTGAAGATCGTCTAACAGGAGTTTGTGGTATTTGTTGTTGTTGTTGTTGGAGCATGAGGAACCACTGAAACATCATTGTTTGGAATATCATCTAACACTACATAATCATTTTCTTTCTTCTCATGCTGCAGCAACAGATCTTTGTACAACACTTTCTCATTGAATATGACATCCTTGCTTCTCACAATTTTTTGATTTTCAAAATCCCAAAGCCTATAACCAAATTCATCAATGCCATATCTAACAAATACACATTTCTTTGATTTTGCATCAAGCTTGGTTCTATTTTCAGAATCTACATGTGCAAATGCTTCACAACCAAAGGTTTTGAGAAAAGAATAACTCACATTCTTACCTTTCCATGCTTCCTCTAGAATACCACAACCCAAAGGATTAGAAGGACCTCTATTAATTAAATAAATAGCAGTGTTTACAGTCTCTTCCCACATTTTTAAAGGCAGCCCAACATGCAATCTCATAGTCCGTGCGCACTCCATTATTGTTCTATTCATGCACTCAGCCACTCCATTTTCCTGTGGAGTCCTTGAAACCATTTTTTGCCTATGAATACCATTAGAGAAACAATAATCTTCAAAATATTTACTGCAATACTCACCACCATTATCAAATCTGAGACATTTTAACCTTTTTCCCATCTCATTCTCAACCAAGCTTCTCCATTTTTTAAAAGTTTCAAATACATCAGATTTCTGCCTAAGAAAATAAATCCATACCTTCCTAGTTGCATCATCAATGAGTGTAACATAATACAGAGAGCCACCAAGAGAAGATACCTGTGCTGGTCCCCATACATCCATATGCACAAGCTCCAATTTCTCATCTTTCTTTTGCTTCCCATCCTTAAGAAAACTAGCTCTCTTTTGTTTTCCATACACACAACTTTCACATAAATCCATATTAACACATTTTACACATGGTAAAACATTATTTGAATGAAGTAATTTCATACCTTTTGCACTCATATGCCCAAGTCTATTATGCCACAGTGCTGATTCAGAGTCCACAACAACTGTATGATCTTCTACCTGCTGAACTGCAGCAACTGTTCCTAAACATTGAACTTTTTCTATAACAATTAAAGTAGAAGGAACAGTATGACCTGTACAAAGATATAAGGTGCCTACTTTCACACCTTTTTCTACCACTAAGGCACTCTTTGTGACCCTCTAGTTTTTATCACTAAAAGAAACAACACAACCTTCATCATCTAGTTGCCCTGCTAAAATTAAATTTTTGCTTAACTTTGGAACATGCCTTACCTCACGTAGTAGCCAATGATTCCCATTCTGCAACTTAATCTTGATTCTTCCCTTTCCAACAATCTGACAGGGTTCATTATCTTCTAAATAAACCAGCCCAAAATTCCCTTAGACATAATCAAGAAAATACCTTCTATGGGGGGTAGCATGAAATGAAGCCCCTGAATCTAACACCCAAGAATCATCAACATTATCAAGGGAAATAATCAAAGCATCCTCATCATATTTATTACTTACCACATTTGCCTCTTTACTTCCTTCCTTTCTATCTCCTTTATTTTTATGAGACCAACAATCTTTCTTCAGATGACCCAGCTTACCACAGTACCAACAATCCCTCTTGTCTCTAGATTGAGACCTTTTGTCCTTTGATTTTCCTCATGACTTCCCATGATTTCCATAATTGTTTCCTCTCTCCTTTGTTCTGCCCCTGCTTTCTACATTCAAAACACTGCCTGATGTGGATGTTCCACCTAAGCTTTTCCTCTGAATTTCCTCACTCAAAATAACACCAACAACATCATCAAACTTCAATGTATTTGAACGAGAAATAGAATTGCTAACAGCCATTACCAAGCTATTCTAGCTTTCAGGAAAATAACACAGAATCAAAAGAGCCCTAAATTCTTCATCAAAGTTTACTTTTACAGAAGTTAATTGACTGGTGACTGTATTAAACTCATTCAAATGATCAGTATCTCACCCACCTTCTACCATTTTCATATTAAATAAACGCTTCATAAGAAATACCTTATTCAAAGTAGAAGGATTTTCATATAACTTTTCCAGGGTTTCCATCAACTCTTGAGTTGTCTTTGCTATTGTAATATTGAATGCCACTGACTGTGCTAGGCATAGATGAATACTACCAAGAGCCTTTCTATCAAAGATCTCCCAGTCCTCATCTGACATTGCTCCAGGTTTCTTGGTTTTCTTTTCCAATGGCTGCCATAAATCCTTCTAATAGAGATATTCCTCCATCTACATCTTCCATAATTGATAGTTCTTCCCGTTAAACTTCTCAACCTTCTTACCCTCGTCTGCCATTGCTCCCACTCAGTCGTGAGATCTTTCCTACAAACAATAATTGAAACACAACTTGCTCTGATACCACTTGTTAGGGTTAGAAATGGCAGATATATAACAATTAAATGTAGATCTATATAATAAACAGAGAAACTAAAACACACACACAAAATAAATTATAACACAAAGAATTTAACATGGTTCACCCAATCTGGGCTACATCCACCAAACCGCAACCATCCAATACTTTTATTATCCAGTGTAAAACTTATTACAATCTTGTGAATAATCGTGTTTTTCATCATACTGAAAATACCCATCCGAACCCCTTTTTATCAAGCTTAGAAGCTTCCAAATTTTAGGGTTCTACAAAATCGAATTTTTCTTTTTTTGTTGATTTTTCCCTTTTTCGGTGATGACTCGAAAAAGGTTAAAATGTCTTAGATCTGATAATGGTGGTGAGTATTGCAGTAAAGATTTTGAAGATTATTATTCCTCTAATGGTATTCGTAGGCAGAAAATGGTTCCAAGGACTCCACAGGAAAATGGAGTGGCTGAGCGCATGAATAGAACAATAATGGAGTGTGCACGGACTATGAGATTGCATGCTAGGCTGCCTTTAAAAATATGGGCAGAGATTATAAACACTGCTATTTATTTAATTAATAGAGGTCCCTCTAATCCTTTGGGTTGTGGTATTCCAAAGGAAGCATGGAAAGGTAAGAAGGTGAGTTATTCTTTTCTCAAAACCTTTGATTGTGAAGCATTTGCACATGTAGATTCTGAAAATAGAACCAAGCTTGATGCAAAATCAAAGAAATGTGTATTTGTTGGATATGGCATTGATGAATTTGGTTATAGGCTTTGGGATTTTGAAAATCAAAAAATTGTGAGAAGGGGATGTCATATTCAATGAAAAAGTGTTGTACAAAGATCTGTTGCTGCAAAGCATGAGAAGAAAGAAAATGATTATGCGTGTTGGATGATATTCCAAACAATGATGTTTCAGTGGTTCCTCATGCTGGGCAACAACACAACAACAAATACCACAAACTCTTATTAGACGATCTTCAAGGATAAGTAGACCTCCAGAAAGATTCTCTCCCTCTTTGTATACTATTTTGTTAACTAATGCTGGTGAACCAGAATATTATGATGAAGCTATGCAGGTGGATACCAAGGTTCAGTGGGAGCATGGAATGGAAGAAGAAATGGACTCCTTGCTGAAAAACCAGACTTGAGAATTATGCAAGTTGCCTGCAGGTAAAAAGGATTTACCAAACAAATAGATTTAAAGCCAGATTAGTTGTAAAGGGATTTGCATAGAAAAAGGGTATTGATTTTGATGAGATTTTTTCTCCTATTGTTAAAATGACTTCTATTCGTATTGTTTTAAGTATTGTGGCTGCTGAAGATTTGTACCTAGAATAGTTTGATGTTAAAACAACCTTTCTCCATGGTGATTTGGAAGAGGAAATATATATGGACCAACCACAAGGATTTGAGGTCAAAGGTAAGGAGAAACTAGTGTGCAGATTGAAGAAAAGTTTATATAGCTTGAAGCAAGCACCTTGACAATGGTACTTAAAATTTGATAGTTTTATGGCTGAGCAAGGCTATAGTCAGTTTAATTCTGACCATTGTGTTTATTTTAAGAGGTTGGATAATGATAGCTACATTATTTTATGTTTATATGTTGATGACATGCTTGTAGCTGGGTCTAACATGGTTCACATAAGTGAGTTAAAACAACAGTTAGCAAATTCTTTTGCTATGATGGATTTGGGGGCAGCAAAACAAATCTTTGGTATGAAAATTTGTAGAGATAGGAAAAACAGAAAAAAAATTTTATCTCAGGCTAATTACATTGAAAAGGTGTTGCAAAGATTTCATATGGAGAATGCAAAAGTTGTCAGCACACCTTTGCCTAGTCATGTTAAATTGACTAAGGATATGTGTCCAAAGACACAAGAGGAGGAAGAAAAAATGTCCAAGGTACCATATGCTTTAGCTATAGGTAGTTTGATGTATGCCATGGTATGCACAAGACCAGATATTGCACATGTTGTAGGAG
The DNA here is from genome assembly GCA_007258455.2 of Sequoia sempervirens. Lineage (NCBI taxonomy): Eukaryota > Viridiplantae > Streptophyta > Pinopsida > Cupressales > Cupressaceae > Sequoia > Sequoia sempervirens. Next base: position 37,281,479 of record VDFB02072274.1, read on the forward strand.
TTGTTAGCAGGTATTTGAGTCATCCCAGAGTTGAGCATTGGAATGCAGTAAAATGGATTCTCAGGTACTTGAGAGGTACATCCAATAATTGTCTATGTTTTGGGGGCTCTAATACTGATTTAAAAGGCTATGTTGACTCAAATTTGGCTGGGGATATAGATACCAGGAAAAGTACCATAGGTTATGTATTTACAGTTGGTGGGACAACAGTGAGCTAGATTTTTCGATTGCAGAAGGTGGTTACTTTATCCACCACAGAGGCAGAGTATGTTGTTGCAACAGAGGCGGCAAAGGAGATGATATGGCTACAAATTTTCATGGAGGAGTTGGGAAAATAACAGGCTGAAAATTACTTTTTTTCAGACAGCCAGAGTGCTATACATCTTGCAAAGAATTTTGCCTTGCATTCTAAAACAAAACACATATAGTTGAGATATCATTTCATTCAGTCGGTGTTGGAGAATGGACAGGTCAAGCTGGACAAAATACATACAGATGTAAATCCAGCATATATGTTTACAAAGGAAGTGACAAGGGAGAAGCTGAGCTCCTCTTTAGCTTCGATTGGTCTTCAAGGTTGAATTCAAGTATAACAGAGCAGCAGGGTCCAAGGTACTTATTTCCAGTGGCAGCTGTAATTGCAGCAATGTCGTCCAGGATCAATCTCCAAGTGGGAGATTGTGTTGGTATGGAGCCTGATCAGTCTTCAAGTGGGAGATTGTTGGTATGTGGCGACTGATTATGCTATACTGTATAGCCCATGGTATACTGTATACTTGGACCCTGGCAAGGATAGGAGCCAGGGTGTACAGTATACCATGGGCTATATAGTATAGCATGATCAGTCGCTACATACCAACACATACCACCATCACCCATGGACACTTTGATGCAATAAATGCAAGAAATGAAACAACAAATGGAAAACATGCAAGTGAGTGGGACAAATAAAAAATACTTTATGGAAGAACTATGTCCTTATCCTTTTGATCGAAGCATATACATGCCACCTTTCTCTCCACACTTCAACGTTCCAAAATTTTAGAAAAAAAAGGGAAAATGAGATCTAGTAGAACATGTGAGAGACTTCAATACCACATGCATGGATATCAATTTTGAGCCTACATACTCTTTGAGATTATTCCTAGGTAGCCTTTCAAGATAGGCTCTTGAGTGGGTCACACACTTACCTCTGAGGATAAGAACATGGAATGAACTAGATGATAAATTCATCGTATACTTTTCCTATAACATTGAAAGTGAAATAACCCTTTTGAAACTATGCATGACCAAAAAAAAGGAAAGTCACATACTTCATTCTTTCAAATATCGTGAAGTTTGACTCGCAAATTTCCTTGTCACATACCAGATAAATAGTTGGTCCCTATATTTGTGGAAGACCTCAACACGAAATTAATGCACTAACTTCAAATCCATTGTTGCAAGACATTTGAGGATGTCATTGAAAAATGAGTCTCCATTGAGAAGGCTCTTTATGTGTAAGGTTGGTCAAAATCTATAAAGAAAATCAAAAAAATCGCAATGACAAAGGAAAATTTTGGTCTAGGAACAAAAAAGTCACAAATGATGGGGTAGTTGATGCTAAAGTGGTTAAAAAGGTTCACCCCACCATTCATCTTAAAGTTCCTTCTACACCAAACGATCCAACACCAATTCAATACCAGACTACAAATGCAATCCAAAACAATCAACAATGAAGAGGTACTCTATGAGTAAACAAACTAAAATGAACATACACACCCTTAGGGGAACGTATTGAATCGGTCCTAAAAAAATGTTTACAATCAAGCGTCATTCAACTACCAGAAGTTAGACACTATGAACCAACAATCTTTAATTCTTCTTGGTGGAATGACAATGAATTTTATGAGTACCATTACACCAAGGGACATAAAACATCATCATGTTGGACACTTAAGGAACTTATCCAAGACCTCATTGAACAAGGTGACATATTAGTGGATAACTCATAGGGAAAAACAAATGATGGCCATACTATTTTCAAGAATCCCCTACAATACCATGGGAAAGGAAAATCCTCCAATTCAAGAAATAATACCAACAACAATTCCAATTAAACTAGCATCTCATATGAGTATAACATTAATAACATTTGAAACTTTGATAACAATGTCTCTACCATTACCATCAAGAAAAATCTAGAATGTGTCATTTCCACCCTGAGATCTAAAGTAGTCTTGCAAGGGGCTACTTCTAATCCACAACTAAAGATTTAGTATAACCTCATAGACCATCTAAGAAAGACCCTCACATAGATATCCATCCTTAAGTTGCTTCACATATCTTCTGAGCACAAAGCCATTTTGGAAAAATCCTTACAAGATACTTCAGTACCCACAAACCTATATGTTAACCAATTTTAGGCCATGGTAGAATACTTAGCTACTATCCATCACATCACATTTTTTGAACAAGATCTTCCTTCTCAAAGACCAAACTATAATGATCCATTGCACCTTGAGGTATACATTAATAAACATAAAATAAGATGAGTCTTGATAGATAGTGGATTAATTCTAAAAATATGCACTCTAAAATTGGTCACAACATTGGGATTCTTTGAAGCATATCTAGATACGTCTAAGAAAATTATCAAGTCCTATGATGATGTTGAGCATTCATCCAAAGGTGTAATCACACTACTCATAAGGATTGGGATTTCCATTCAAAATACAATATTCCAAGTCTTGGATTCAAATCTACCATATAACCTTCTCCTTGGTTTCCCATGGATTCATGCCATGAAAGTTGTTCCTTCCACATACCATCAATGCCTTAAGTTTCCCTACAATGGCACTGAGATCACTATATTAGGGAATCTAGAACCCTTCTAATATTACAATAATCTAAAGGGGACCACTGAACATCAAGTTCCTATCAATCAAAAAGAATCTTCCTCCACCTCATCGCATTATATCGATCCCTCATCATTACCTAAATCATTCACTCCACCATCCAAACCTAAGGTCCAAATCCATGACACGAGATGTGGGGAATATACAATTGAGAGCCTATTTTGTGTTGGGAAGTTTCTCGCATCACCAAAATCTTATGGGAAACCTTGTCCTATTCAGAAGGAGCTTAAGTTTTTCATTCATAACCCTCCCACCACATTCACTAAGTGGGGTGAATTAAGTAAAGAGACTATAGGTGAACATATTTCTACATGGATCTACAAGGATGAAGAAGAAACCAAGTCCACACAAATACCAGCTAAGAAATATGGAAAGGGTTTCAATATCATGAAACAACAAGGCTATGATGGATGTAGTGGTCTTGGTTTGAACAAACTTGGAATGACAAAACCTTTACTACATCCTAAGTTACCAAAGAATACAAGGTTAGGGTACACACCAATAAAAGTGAGTCCTCCTTGTACTAAGTTACCTTCGGATAAAAATGTTAATGCTTCTAATGATTTCAAGAAATTTGAGGATTACCATGTCAAAATAGTCTCCAATGAATGGGAATGGGGTTTTGATAAATCCTCTAGTGACTATGATCTAAGTGAAACCTTTCAATATCTTGACATATCCTCTTCTCAGACCAAATATACCAATCATCATGCCTAGATTGAAACCTTTTGGGATATTGATGATACCTCTGCTTTACCATAGACCTTATCCCTAAGCTACAATGATACTAATGACGACCTATCCCTTGTCAATCCACAACTAATATATTGGGATCAACAAGGACCTCCAAGCTTGGACATATTTGAGAATGATGAAGCAATAGCCAAGTTTATGGGACTTCAAGAAGAAATACGAAGTGGGGGTTATAAAGTTGGATTCATCATAGCACTTGATAATGTAGCTTACTTCGGGAAGTTTACTCCACCCTCTAGTCACAAAAATGAGAAAAATAAAAAGAATAGGTCTCTGGGTGAAAACCAAAAGGTTCCTTTAGACCATGAAAAAGTAAAAACAAAGGATGTATCCAAGGGTGAAAACCTCTCTAAGGAACCTAAGGATGGAGAGTTGGATATGCTTCCCATACAACAAGATAGATCACCATTGATCAGGGAAAATTAGAGGAAATCAATCTTGGTATTGATGAGAATCCTAGAATTGTGCACTTTGCAGCATCCTTGACAATCACAGAAAAGTCTAAGTTCAATTTATTTTCACAAAGATAAATCAATTTTGCTTGGTTATATGTTGATATTCTTGGGATGGATCCTAAGTTGGTTTTACATCATTTTTCATTATTTCCTAATGTTAGGGAAATATGGTTAGGCATCTCAAAAAGAAAAATTTGAGATCAGTAGTGCCTTGAGTAAAAGACATGTACTACTATGCCATAAAGCAGAAACAAACATAGTTCATTTCCCACATTGATCCCTTTGAGAGAAACTCATACAAATCAACCAGTTTCAACAACACCATTAACAGATTCAACAAACATAACCAACAATCATGAAAGATGAAACAAAAGACATGAACACACAGATATACATGGGTAAAACCCTTTCGAGTAAAAACCCCACACTCCAAAAGCTCAAATCACCATTGTATTATTCAACAACAAAGTATAGTTACAAATACAATATCAGGATCATAGCTTTTACAAAGCTTGCATCTTATTCCATTCTAGAGAAAATTTGACAGCATAACCCCACTTCAATCTCACACAGTGAGAGACATCTCTTTCAGCTACATAGCCTCACAACTCAACCATGGGACTCTCGGCCTCTCTATCACACAACTGCTCAGCATTCACCTTTTGCAAGATTCATCTCTCAACATCAAAATTTTCTTCCTCTCTCTCTTGGTTACCAAGCCTCTTGGCCTGCATCTAGCCTCTCGGCCTATCCGCACCTGGTAACCTCAACTTGCGATTGTCTTTCTCTCTCTCTTTGACTATTCAACTACCGCACCCCTTTAGGGTTACACCTTGAGCCACATGCCATCATCCAACATTTTTGGTCATTATATAAGTAGTTGAACAAATCTCCATTGTTGAACTTAGGGTTATCCACCTAGCACCATGCCGCCCAGTCAAAGAGACATTCATTACCATCTCATCGAAGTTAACTAAGCACATGGGCCCACATGCCATCTTCCCTCCATGTCATTGCCACCTGTTAGACTTTGATCACGATCCACCATCCTATTAGGTCCCACATCTGTCGACTTCCAAGTCACTATATCACTGAAAAACTAAACTTCAAAACCTCATGTCAGAGGTTGCGAAGTTCCCAAAACCTATGACTCATCGACAACACATGGATCGCCCTATCGCCCAAAACTCAAACTTCCAAACCTCATGTCAGAGGTTTTGAAGTTCTCAAAACCCACGACATGTCGACAACAAAGGGGTCACCTTGTCACTCAAAACCTGAACTTCTGAACCTCAAGATGGAGGTTGCGAAGTTCAGAAAAACCGTGACACACCGACAACAAAGGGATTATCCTTCACTTCACAGTCGCTAAGTCAAGATGTTATGAAACTTTAGAACCCCATGAATTCATTTAGAAAAACTTGAAAAATAGTGATTTAACACAAGTCGATGAAGGATGAAAACACAACTACTCCAAGAAGTTGATCAAGCTAGTAAATTTGAGTCACATTTCTCAACATTCTCCCACTTGACGAAGAACTTACTAGCTCCTTCCAAATAAAACTCAAGAATCTTAAACAATGCTTTTGTGCTCCAACCAAGACACCTACAATGACATCCAATATTTACACCAACTTAGGAAACAGTTCCATCCATCCACCATAGGAAAAAGGAACGAGCCAGGGCGTATATACACCAATCTCAAGAAAAAAAGCATTAGATCCTATAGACAACAAGGGATTCAACACTGACACCGCTCCATTGTGATCACAAGCTATACAGAATCAAAACATCCTCAAATTCAAATCCCTTAATCATGAACACAACTATGAATTCATTCTCCAAAAATAAGATAGAACATTAGCTAGAATAGAAACCAAAAAATGGATTGCTCTCATTCAACTGATCAACACACACAACTGAAAATAGCACACACAATAATTACTAATCCATCCAATCACACATACCTCCAAGGTATCCACATCAACAAATGCATGCCACTTACATAGCCAACCCATCAATAGCAAATACAAGCTCCAAGTGCCAACCAGTCAAAGAATACCAAACACATATAGGAACTCCCACTACATGGGTAATGCCAAATCAAGGCATAACGAGTCTACCAACAACATCACATAGAGAGTGTAAATATGTAGTTTCAAGGAACCATCCACAATGATATGCACAACCTGTATAATCCTCACCACAAGTCTCCATAACCAAAACCACATAGAGAAAATTTTGCACATCATATACCTATAGAAAATCCTTCTACATACACCTCTAAATTCCAACCATGTCACCTTATTCTCCACGTATCCATGAGCACCTACAACTGATCATCTCATGCTAAACTGCAAATGCATCAATGCACTATCATAAAGTTCTCACGCAAATGACCAATGCACCCAAAACACAGAGAATCACCAAACCATTGTCAAAGATCCAATCATCTGAAATAAGAAATTATCATGACATCATGATCTACACATCACCCTTAGGAGATCCCAAGCTCTAGGTGAACATACCATGGTCTCAAGATCAATGTATCATGCCAAAACTCTAATGCGAAATCAAGAGTATACTATGACATGAACCACAACAAACTCTAAACCAACATCACCTGTCAAGCACCACCAACACCTCAACCAAAGACTACACAAAATCCTCCATGGATTCGAGATGTTGCAGATCTTCAAATAGAGTCCATGGAAATGCGAAAGAACCCTTTTGCAACAACAGGATCTAAGAGCTCCTCCTAGTAACATTTACAACACTAAAGAGGATCATTCACCACATAGTGATGAATCCATAGTCATTGCTAAAGCTCCCACTGAAACATGACAACCAAGCTCTCCAAGCATCATGACCAAACATTTGCTATACGAAAAATCCTTCAAGTCCACACAACTTGTCTTTCTAACAACAATACCAAGTGACACCAAGATCTCCAAACCAAGCAAACAAAACCATCACAGTCAAAAGCTTACACAAGGTAGTGTATCCAAGCTATCCATGACATCGTGATCAACATGCTACAGGTCCCCATAGATGACTATTCAGGTACTCAACACTATCTATCCTCGCATCTCAAAACAACTACACCAATGCACAAGTGACCACAAATAAGGCTAGCTAACAAGTTTGCACCATCACATAAACAAATCTCATGGATATGGACAATCCACTTCAGAGTTGTCTCACAAAAAACATGTAGGTAAAGATAGCTCACAATATTGCACAACCCATAGATCCATTCAACAGAAACATGCAAACCCATCATCACACTATAAACTACAAAACTAAGATCTGAAAGAGAATAACATAGATAGCTTGACTCAAACACCAGATCATGCTCAGATCTGATTCATCAATCATGTCCACAACCCGAGCATCATAGTCTAGGAACCCAACAAACAACACCACAAGAATGCTAAGTGACAAATCACATATCGACACTCCCATATAGAGAATACATAACACCTCCTCAAACCTTGCCGAACTACAACTATCTCATCTAGTCACACCCCAAAAGATAGGGTCTAGAAAATAGCTTAACAATAGCTCCACACAACCACAAGTTCTGCTTGACCATGTAAAAATTGTAAAACCATAGAGCCATGCAAGTACAAACCATCCTTAAAAGGAAATAGCAGTTCAGGAACTCCAGGCCCATTTCAAGCCAACTCCAAAACCACCAACATGCACATCCATTTGAGAGAAATAGGATATTTCAGAAGCTTCCACATCACCCAATGATCAACTCCATAGCCTTCATGCAATCAGGGTACCATAAGACTGTTCCTTCCAATACTAGGAACAACACCCAACATAAGCACATTACTCCATGACTGAACCACAACCCGAGCTTCTCCATATCATCAAGGAGCCTCTCACACAAACACCCAATATGAAAGCTTTGTTGCACCATAGCCACGAAGCAAAAATATTCCACCCCATGCATTAGGGTTATACCACTGCCAACTATGAACGTCAGATCACAACATTCCAGTTTGAACAGTTCTAGTTTCTCCATATTCACCATCTTCCATGTTGTGTGTTGTGTCAAAAAATTAAATAGAAAAGAAAGAAATTTTACTCACCAAAGGATCAAAACATTAGCCGATTCCTCCATATTTCCTCAAGCCTGACAAACTAAGAAATTGATAAACCACTACTCATGAAACATGGGTCAATGAGTTTGACTCGAAACTACACGGTTGAATCCTGATAGCAATATCATAATTTGACACGCTGTGGAAAATACCTCCTACTTATCAATTGATGAGCTAAAGGGGCTCTATAATGAATGGTTCATAAGGCATTCAAAGTCAAGGTTTTGCAATAGTTGCAAATTAAGTGGGTATTAACTCACTTTATTTTTCCACTTAATTAAGAAATAATAAAATTCATTTTATTTTAATTACCACTTTCTTAAGTCCACTTAATTAATTAAATAAATACCATTGTTTATTTAAATTAATTATCACATTTAAGTTTAATTAAATCCTTGATTTAATTAAATTTAATTTCCTTTCTCCTATTCAAATCTTTCTTCTAATTAATTAAATATTTTATTTAATTAATTTCATTTACAAGTTTAATTAAATATCTTTCAAATCTTTTCAAAATCATAATGAAATCTAATGATGAAATCTTCCATTATCTTTCAAATCTTAAGAAAATTTCCATGTCACCAGTAAATGAATAATGAGTTAGATAAATTCATTATTTATCTTCTTGAATCTTTCCATAATCTCACAAAAAGATGATTTTTACAATTCATCTTTATCATCTTATCTTAATCTCTTCTTCGAAAAAGGAAACAAAGCTTGTTTTTTGTTTTCTTCTATTTTTCTCTCCAGTCTCATCCATTTTCAACCGTTCGATATGCCAGGAATTTTCACAGTTGTTGATCACATCAGCCAATCAGAATCTTTCAAAAACTCTATAAATATTACTGCAAATCCAAGCATTAGTTCCAATTAGATATTATTAGCATTCTAGCATTTTTTTTATCATCTTTAGCTTTTATCAAATTCATAATCTTTCATTTTATCAATCATGTTTAGTATTAGAATAATCATGTCTTAGCATAGCATTGCATGCATTCATAATCAATCTCGTTCTCAAGGGAGACTGTTTGTGTAAGCCTAGTACACAATCTGAGAGCACGTGGGAATCAAAAAAATACTGGAGATAGAGGACGATAAGACAACATCGACAAAAAAATACTGAGTTTGCATCTCTGTTATTTCTATTTTTTGTTTTTGATATAATGTTCTATCGGTGTGTTTGATTTAATTTTAATCTATATTTATCACACTTAAAAATCGATCACACAACTACTATGCCATAAAGTGGAAACATACATAGTTCATTTCCCACATTGATCCTTCTAAGAGAAACTCATGCAAATCAACCAGTTTCAACAACACCATTAGCATATTCAGGAAACAAAACCAAAAATCATGAAAGATGAAATATAAGACATGAACACATAGATATACATGGGGAAAACCCTTTCGGGTAAAAAATCCCACACTTCAAAAGCCCAGATCGCCATTGTATTATTCAACAAAAAAGTATAGTTACAAATTCTACAATATCAAGATCATGACCTTTACAAAGTTTACATCGTGTTCCATTTTGGAGAAAATCCGACAGCATAACCCCACTTCAATCTCACACAACGAGAGACAAATCTTTTGGCTAAACAACCTCACGACTCAACCATAGGCCTCTTAGCCTCTCTATCAGATAGCCGCTCAATATTCACCTTCTGCAAGATTCATCTCTCAGTATCAATTTTCTTTGTTTCTCTCTCTCAATTACCCAGCCTCTCGGCTTGCATCCAACCTCTCGACCTATTCGCACCTAGTAACCTCTTCCCAAGATTATCTTTCTCTCTCTTTGATTGTTCAACTACTGCACCCCTTTAGGGTTGCACCTCGAGCCACACACCATCATCCAACTTTTTTGGCCTTCAGATACATAGTTGAACAAATCTCCATTGTCGAACATAGGGTTATCCACCTAACACCATGCCACCCATTCAAAGAGACATTCATTACCATCTCACTAAAGTTCACCAAGCACATGGGCCCACATGCCATCTATCCTCCACATCATCGCCACCTGTTTGTCTTCGATCATGATCCACCATCCTATCAAGTCCCACATCCGTCAGCTTCCAAGTCACTATATCACTGAAAAACCAAACTTCAAAACCTCATGTCAGAGGTTGTGAAGAGGTTGTGAAGTTCCCAGAACTTGCGACTCGTCGGCAACACAGGGATCACCCTGTCACCCAAAACTCGAACTTTCGAACCTCATGTCGGGTGCCATGCTCTTAAAACCGCATGACATGCCGAAATAAAGGACGCTTCTGTTAAAACCCAACTTTCAAACCTCAAGTCGGTGTTTTAAAGTTCTATAAAATTTGCACATGTTGACAACAAAGGGATTAACCTTTGCTTCCACAAATAAGTAAGTCGAGGTTATGTTCCTTTAGAACCCCATTACTTGAGTTAGAAAAACTTGAAAACCAATGACTTCACATAGGCCGATGGAGGAGGAAAACACAACTACTCTAGGAAGTTGACCAAGACAATAAATTTGAGTCACATTTTTCAACACCTAATGCAAAACATGTCAAGAAAAAGTTAAGAAAAATGTACCCTCATATCACACTTTTAGTGAAAGAAAAATTGAAGAAGTTACTTGATGTTGGTTTCATTTAACCTATAGATTATGTGGATTGTATTTCAAATCTTATTCTCACAACAAAACCAACTAGTGGAATTAGAGTATGCATAGATTTCAAATATCTAAAACAAATATTTTCCTAAAGATGATTTCCCATTTCCCAACATCGATATCATATTAGACCTCATAATGGGATATGAATTAATGCTTTCACTCATGGAAAATTTCTTAGCATATAATAAAATTAGAATTGCTCCCGAAGATAAACATAAAACAACTTTCAATTATCCTTAAGGTACATATTGTTGGAATGTCATGCCTTTTGGTCTTAAGAACACTGGAGCAACATACCAAAGAGCTATGACTACAATCTTTCACGAGTACATGCATACACTCATGGAAGATTACGTTGATGACTTGTTAGCCAAATTATTATCAAGAGACAATAATTTGGAAATGTTAGACAATATTTTCAAACGGTTGGAGGAGTACAAGGTCATATTAAATCCAAAAAAGTTTCTTTGGGGTACAATCTGACAATTTATTAGGATACATTGTCTCTCATAGAGGTATCAAGGTCAACCCGCAAAAGTGAAAGAAAACATGGATATTCCTCTACAAACATAAGTAAATTATGTACTCTATAAGGAAAACTATAGTTTATTCAAAGGTTCATAGCCCAACTGCATAATAAATGTCAACCATTCCAACACTTTCTTCATAAGGGAGTCTCATTCATATGGATTGATCATTGTTAGGAAGATTTCCAAAACATCAAAGATTATCTACTAACTCCTCTAGTTCTCACACCACTTGTTGATGGAAGATATTTAATACTATACATATCAACAACCTCTTTAGCATTGGGAGTATTGTTAGCATAGAATGGTGAAGAAGGAAAAGAACAAGCCATCTACTAAATCATTCATAAACATGTGGGGTATGAGTTTAATTATAGTTCCATTGAATGAGCATGCCTTGCGATGGTCTTTTCCACTCAAAATATTTGACACTAGATGTTGATCATCATATAAAGTTGGTAGAAAAGATAGATCCCTTGAAGTACCTATTTAGAAAAGCAACTCTAATAGGTCGACTAGCAAAATGGGTAATGATTATGAGTGAATATTATATAGAATATGTTGATCATAAGGCAGTGAAAGGACAAGTGATAGCTGATCAACTTGGAGATGCTCCAACAAAAGTGGATCATCCTTTAGTGTCTAATTTCCTAGATGAACCTATCTTTACAATAGAGACATCTACCACATGGAAGCTATATTTTGATAGATCTTACATAAATCATGGTTTAGGAGCAGGTATCCTCTTCATCAAACCATGAGGGGAATCAATACCTAAGTCATACATAATAGAATTTCCCTACTTCAATAACATGGTTGAAAATGAAGCATTACTAACAAGACTCTGAATGGATATCAAATGGAAAATCAAGAATCTCCAAGTGTATGGTGATTCCTTACTAGTTATATGTTAGGTTAATGATGACTATGACATAATGGATTAAAATATCACACCCTACAAGAGAATGGTTAATAGTTTCAATAAGTATTTCAATGTCATTATCTTTGAGAAAATTCCAAGAATTCAAAACAAAGCAGCTAATGCAATGGCTACCATTGGATCTCTCTTGGATATACCCAACAATGTGGCACAATATGTGTTCTTGGTGGAATAACTATTGATCGCTGCATTTGATGCCCCAAAATTTGACCTCATGTGTGAAATTGTTGGTCCTAATTCTCCATGGTACAAAGAATTTTATAATTACCTGCATGGCCAAATTATCCCTCCTGACTTGTCCTCTAACCAATGTAATACTTTTATCCAACAAGATTCTAAATATGTCATCATCAGTGATACCCTTTATCATTGCAACCTTGATAGCACCCTCCTTAGATGTATCAATTTAGACAAAGCACAAAAAAATTTACACAAGGTACATGATGGTATATGTGGAGTTCACTCGACTAGTCCTACCTTAGCCAAAAATATTATGTGAATACTATGGAATGTGATTCCTACCACTTTGTTAAGAAATGTCTACAATTTCATATACATGGAGATCTTGTGCATGCACCTACCTAGTAGCTTCATCCAATTACATCATCATGTCCATTCTCTTAGTGAGGACTCAACCTCATGGTAAAAATCCACCCTACCTCCACCAATGATCATAAATTCATTCTTACTAGAACTAAGTACTTCACAAAATGGATCGAAACCATTCCAATGACCTACATCACCAGTAATAAAATATCCAAGTTCATCTTTAATTATATCATATGCCAATATGGTGTTCCCTAATCTATCATTATAGATAATGGTCATCCTTTGAAAAATTAGGATGTTCGTGAACTGTGTGAGAGATTTCATATCCATCACCACTTCACCACTCCATAATACCCTTAAGATAACAATCAAGTTGAGGCATCTAATAAAACTATCCTAAAAATCCTAAAGAATATTATCAATGATACTAGCCATGACTGACATATCCAATGTAATATAGCCTTATGGGCCTATCACACTAACATTCACACCCCTATAGGAGCCACTCCATATACCCTCATCTTCGGATTTGAAGTCATTCTTCCCATTGAGGTTGAGTTACCATCCCTAAGAGT